>CM051239.1:328800064-329545075 GCA_027917425.1 Gastrophryne carolinensis
CCTTTAAATCTCAGGAAGCCAGTGCGCTCGCCCTCTAGTGGACGGAGACGTGCGCGCACCTCAGCATGTGAGGAGGAAGCATGGGGGGAAGGGCGGCAGCTGGATGCAGCCATGAGGGAAGTGCTGCAAGATGGATGACGGCTGCATGCAGCCATGGAGGTAAGTGACTTGCTGTGAGACGGGCGTGCAGCGCTCGCCCTAACAGTACCCCCCCCTTGGGTCTCCCCCTCTTCTTGGGACCTAGAAAGTCCGAGATGAGACTACGGTCTAGAATATTCTCTTCGGGCTCCCAAGATCTTTCTTCAGGTCCAGGTCAGTCGACTAAAAAATATCTTTTACCCCTGGAGATCTTAGAGGCCAGGATCTCTTTCACCGTAAAGGCATCCTCAGTACCAGAGATTGGGGCAGGCACCAAGGTTTTAGGAGAGAATCGATTGACAATAACTGGCTTCAACAGGGAAACGTGGAAAGAATTGGGAATTCGCAGTGATGTTGGTAGGTGTAGCTTATAACAAACTGGATTGATCTGTTGTTCGATCTTATAAGGACCCAGGTAACGGGGGCCCAATTTGTAGCTAGGAATTTTGAAGCAGATATATTTTGCCGACAGCCACACCTTATCTCCTGGAGAATAGACAGGCGGAGCTCTTCTCCTCTTATCAGCGCTAATTTTCATACGGGTGGAAGCTTGACAAAGGGCACGTTGGGTCTCTTGCCAGATGGTAGAGAAATCCTGTGTGATGTCATCCACGGCGGGTACTCCAGAGAACGTGGACAAGGGCAGAGGCGGAAGAAGATGCCGACCGTATACTACCAAGAACGGGGACTTCCTCGTAGACTCAGAATCCTTGAAATTATACGAGAATTCCGCCCAGGGCAGAAGATCGACCCAATCGTCTTGACGGGCAGAAACAAAATGGCGAAGATAATGCCCAAGAATCTGATTAACTCTTTCCACCTGGCTTGACTGGGGGTGATAAGCAGAGGAAAAGTCCAGTTTAATTTTCATTTGTTTACAAAGGGCTCTCCAGAACTTGGAAATAAACTGCACACCTCTGTCAGACACAATGTGTGTAGGAAGCCCATGAAGCCGAAAGATATGCATTAGGAAGTATTTCGCCAACTGAGGAGCCGATGGGAGGCCAGGCAAAGGAACAAAGTGCGCCATCTTAGAAAACCTATCCACTACCACCCAAATAACAGTATTGCCATGCGAAGAAGGGAGGTCAGTAATAAAGTCCATAGCAATGTGTGTCCATGGGGTATCTGGAATAGGCAGAGGGAGGAGTAGGCCAGTAGGTCTTTGGCGAGGAGTCTTGTCACGTGCACAGATGGTACAGGCCTGAATGAATTCCGTCACATCCTTTTCTAAGGAAGGCCACCAATAGTATCTAGAAATGATAGCACAGGCTTTTCTGACGCCGGCATGGCCGGCTACATGTGAAGAATGGCCCCATCTTAATATTTTGCGACGTTGGCGAGCTGGCATGAAAGTCTTTCCCGGCGGTGCCTGTACAAAGGCAGCAGGTGCGGAGTGGACAAGGCATTCAGGCGAGATAATATGTTGTGGAGTGGATTCAACACCAGAGATGTCTGAGGAGCAAGAAAGGGCATCCGCCCTGATGTTCTTGGCGGCTGGCCGGAAGTGGATTTGAAAGTTGAAACGGGCGAAAAACAACGACCAACGAGCTTGTCGTGGGTTCAGTCGCTGGGCAGTTTCTAAATAAGACAGATTTTTATGGTCAGTATAGATGGACACCTGATGTGCGGAACCTTCTAAGAGATGTCTCCACTCCTCCAAAGCCAACTTGATGGCGAGTAATTCCCAATCTCCAATGGAGTAATTTATTTCACCCGGAGAAAAGGTCTTCAAAAAGAACCCGCAGGTGAGAATTCTGCCAGTAGAAGATTTTTGAGTGAGCACAGCTCCGGCTCCAATGGAGGAGGCATCTACTTCAAGGGCAAAAGGCCTAGATGGATCTGGCCTAGACAGCACCGGAGCAGAGGAGAAGGCATTTTTTAAGGCAATGAAGGCCTCTTCCGCCTGAGGAGGCCAAGACTTAGAATTGGCGTTCTTCTTCGTGAGAGCCACAATGGGCGCCACTACAGTAGAAAAGTGGGGAATAAACTGTCGATAGTAATTGGCAAAGCCCAGGAAGCGTTGAATAGCCCGTAGGCCAATAGGACGTGGCCAGTCCAAAACTGCTTTCAATTTGCTGGGGTCCATCTGGAGACAACGAGCAGAGACAATATATCCAAGAAAGGGTAAGGTGGTTTGATCAAAAAGACACTTCTCCAACTTGGCGTAAAGGTGGTGTCGACGGAGGCGAGACAGAACTTGCTGGACGTGACGGTGATGTTCTTCCAGATTAGATGAAAAGATGAGTATATCATCCAAATATACAACTACACAGGAGTAAAGCAAGTCCCGAAAAATGTAATTTACGTATTCCTGGAATACAGCGGGTGCATTGCAAAGACCAAAGGGCATTACTAAATACTCGAAGTGGCCATCGCGGGTATTGAAGGCTGTCTTCCATTCATCGCCCTCACGTATACGTATCAAATTATAGGCCCCTCGCAGATCGAGTTTGGTGAAAACCTTGGCCCCACGCAGATGGTCAAATAATTCAGCAATCAAAGGCAAAGGGTAACGATTTTTGACGGTAATCTTATTGAGGCCACGGTAATCAATACAGGGGCGTAGAGAGCCATCTTTTTTTGCCATGAAGAAGAAACCCGCGCCTGCTGGAGAGGAAGACTTCCGTATAAACCCTCTTTGAAGATTTTCTTGAATATACTCCGACATAGCTTGTTTCTCCGGAGCCGAGAGGGGGTAAATACGACCACGAGGTGGAGTGGTACCCGGCAAGAGGTCTATAGGGCAATCGTAAGGGCGATGAGGCGGAAGTACCTCCGCTTGTTTTTTGCAGAATACTTCGGAAAAGGACCGGTAGACCTCAGGCAGGCCAAGTAATGGGGCTGAAGCAGGAATAGGTCGAACTGGAACGGACCTCAAACACCTCTTAAAGCATGCCGCACCCCAAGTCTTGATGTCGCCGGTGTTCCAATCAAGCGTGGGATCATGACGTCGAAGCCAAGGTAAGCCGAGAAGAATCTGAGACGTACAATTAGGGAGGAAGTAGAACTCAATACTCTCTTGATGGAAAAGTCCAACCTTTAGAAGAAGGGGAACGGTGCGATAACGCACGGTACAGTCCAGCCTGTCACCATTGACTGAGGCGATAAATAAGGGCTTTGCGAGGCGGTTCACAGAGATATTATATTTATTTATCAAGGAGGCCTCTAGAAAGTTTCCTGCAGAGCCCGAATCCAAAAAGGTGGACAAATTCAAAGAGGTGGTAGGTGCGATGGTGAGTTGCACAGAAACCGTGAGACGTGGAGAGGAAGCACATACACCCAGGGACGCCTCTCCCACATCCACTAGGTGCGCCCGTTTCCCTGACGAGGAGGGCGAATAGGACAGTCTTTCAAAAAATGCTCAGAGCCAGCACAGTACAAACAAAGATTCTCGTTCCTTCTACGAGTTCTCTCCAACTGGGTCAGGCGGGATCGGTCGACCTGCATGGCCTCCTCACTGGGAGGTACATGCACGGACAAAGGGTGTTGAAACACAGAGGTCAGACGGGATGCCCTCCTAGGGCGCTGAGTATCTCTTTCTTGGCGGAATTCCTTACGCCTTTCAATAAAACACACATCAATGCGTGTGGCCAGATGGATGAGATCAGTGAGAGACGAAGGCAAGTCACGTGCAGCTAGAGCATCTTTAATTTTACTAGAAAGTCCTTTCTTGAAGCAGGCACACAAGGCCTCATTACTCCAAGACAGTTCGGATGCTAAGGTACGGAACCGGATGGCGTATTCACCAATGGACAATTCACCCTGGACCAAGTTCAATAGAGCCGATTCAGCAGATGAAGCCCGGGCAGGCTCCTCAAAGACCTGGCGAAATTCTGAAACAAAGGTGTGAATACTAGAAGTGACAGGGTCGTTGCGATCCCACAAAGGAGTGGCCCAGGCCAAGGCCTTTCCAGAAAGCAAACTAATGACAAAGGCCACCTTAGCTCGTTCAGTGGGGAATTGGTCTGCCAATAACTCTAAATGTAGAGAGCTCTGGGCAAGGAAGCCTCGGCATAACTTGGCATCCCCGTCATATTTAGCCGGCAAGGAGAGATGGATTCTAGCTGTAGATGCTACAGGAGTCTGTGGCGGCAAAGCTGGGGCCGGTGGTGGCACTTGCTGTTGCTGAATAGATAGTAACTGCTGCATCATAGCCGAGAGCTGATTAATTTGGCGGGACTGCATAGCCACAATAGCAGGTAATTCAGTGGCATCAGGCAGCGGCACCTCAGCGGGATCCATGGCCGTATCTTACTGTCACGGACCGGGTGGAGCGGACTCAGGTGTGGATCCGCTTTAACCGTGGGACCGATGGCGGGTACCGTGTCAGGGGAGCGGAGTCTAAGGGGCCACCGGTATTCACCAGAGCCCACCGCAAGGCAGGTTGGTCTTGTGCGGCGAGTGACCCCCAGGTCACTACCCCCCAACAGCGGCCCAGTCCCACAGTCAGCCGAGGTTCAGCGAGGTACACAAGTGGCAGGCAAAAGGCGTAGTAAGTACAGGCAGAGGTCAGGGCTGGCAGCACAGGTTCGCAGTAAAGGTGAGTAGCCGAGGTCGGGGCAGGCAGCAAAGGTTCAGAATCGGGGGCACAGGCAGAGGTCGGTACACGGGTGAGCAATCCAAGAATGTCTGACTTTCAACAAGCATAGAGAGACCAAGATCCGGCACTGAAGGAAGGAAGTGCTTCTTTAAATAGGGGAAGAGGATGCAGGATTGGATGACCAACACCAATCAGTGCTGTACAGGCCCTTTAAATCTCAGGAAGCCAGTGCGCTCGCCCTCTAGTGGACGGAGACGTGCGCGCACCTCAGCATGTGAGGAGGAAGCATGGGGGGAAGGGCGGCAGCTGGATGCAGCCATGAGGGAAGTGCTGCAAGATGGATGACGGCTGCATGCAGCCATGGAGGTAAGTGACTTGCTGTGAGACGGGCGTGCAGCGCTTGCCCTAACAAATATCAATGATAGGAGCCTGAGCGAACAGCCTGGGGATACTAAAAAGCTATTTAACAATTAAGTCATCTTATATGCGGAAGAGAGTGGTGGTTTTAGAACACATTTTGGTGTAAAATGTTCACAAGGTTTCTACATAAGGAATCTGTAGGACCAGATTTCAAGCCATGAGTCACTCCCTGGATATTTTGATATGCATTAAACAAAGCAGTTGTCAGACTCACTGTTCTGATGATCGCAGAGCTGGATTCAGGATGGCAGCAGACAAGGTAGAGTCCCAGGTGTGAGGAGGGGACTTTGTTCGGGCAAGAAAGTCAACTGCTGGGCCTGGTGTTTACTGGAGCCCCCTGGAAGGAGAGACAGACTGCTCTGCAGACACAACCAGGGTTGTTCCCCAAGAAGCTGGATCTTACTGTGGACAAAGAGGCCGAGTACAGAATCAGTAGGTAGAAGGATGGTCAGACGAGCCAAAGTTGTGGTGACAAGCTAAGGTTCATATGCGTGAAGCAGGCCAAAAGTCGGGGATCACAAGCTGAGGATCATATGCGAAAAGCAAGCTGATATCGTGGTCACAGGAAGAGGTTCAGCATTGAAAAGCAAGCTGGATTGAAACAAGATAGAAGTGCAAAATAGCAGATTCAAGACGAGATCCAAGGTATGCTGACAACACAGCAAAGCATGGCTGCAAGGGTCTCCATTAAATATTCAGTGAGCATGTGGAAACACCCAAGAGTGGACTGTCTTTGGGAATGGGATCCGGACTTGTAAATGAAAGGGCGCAAAAAAGCAATTTTGGAGCGGACTAGCTAAGCACTAGTTTTGCGCGCATATACGCAAACTTTGGGCAAAAAAGGTACAGCAGCTCTTTTCCGTGGCACATGCACACACCTTTTAAGCCTCCAGATTCCTGACAGTAAAATTATTTAAATGATTAAAAATAAAATATATATTTATATATTTATTTTCGCCTCTAAAAAAAACAATGTATGATTTAAAGCAATTGTTACATCAATAGTCTTTACTTTTCCTTTTGTTGTTCTTGGCAGAAGGTTGGAATACTGTCAGAAAATCTAACTTCAAAGGGAAAAATCAAAACGCATACAGTACATAGTGGATTCAAGCAATCTCAGTATGTCATGTGAAACCCCCAAAGAATAGAAGGCTTATAGGAAAAAGGTGAGAAGAATCCTGATTTAGATATTTCTTTGTAAATCTGACACTTACTGAGGACAATGTAATAAATGCAGGGGATTCATACAGGAACACACACTAGCTTCCTGTGAAGTGCTAAAGCACCGATGCTGCTGACACCCATGCCTTTGTTTTGAGATGAATTACCTGTTGTGCTATATATGAACAATTTTTTGACACTTTTTTTGCCACTAGATATACCAGATTGAGGATCTAGAAATGTGAATTTATACGTTGAGTCAAATGTTTTATTTTATAGTTTTAAATTGCAAAGGAAAATATTAAATTATCCATCAAGTGTTAAAACTTGAAAGGCAGGAACTAGTACATTTTAAAATTATTTTCAAATTTAGACTCAAGTGATTTTGATTTTGGTTATTTGACTTAGGTGATGGATTTTTGTGAAAGAAAACAAGAGATAGTGGTAATTAAGGAGCTGGAAGGACTGTGATAATGGTAATGGTGGCAATAAATGCAGACGTCCCTAGCCCATTAGCATCAGGCATAGGCACAGAATTGCTATCTTCTCTACACCACATGGTGATTATTGGCTTTTGGTGGAAATATGAGGTGATCTTAAGGTGAGGTGTCTTAAGGACACAACACAAGGAATGCTATAAGACAAAGTTCAAGCATGCCTTGTCAGTCTCAGAGATCTTAAGGTAGACTGACATCAAGGCAGACTCCAGGTTTGTGGGGGCCCTTGAGCAAGAGTCTTAGTTGGCCCCAAAGTAGTGACTCACATAATGTCACCTTTGAGCTCTGCTGCCACAAATGGGTCTCCTTCTGCTGATTGCCCTACAGTCCTTATTGCCTTCCCTATAGCCACCAATCTCCCTCCCATCCTTATTGCCTTCCCTATAGCCACCAATCGCCCTCCTAGTCTTTATTGCCTTCCCTATAGTCACCAATCGCCCTCTAGTTCTTGTTGCATTCTTTACTGCCACCAAGCACCCTTAAGCCCTTACTGATTGCTTCGCTGCCACTAAAGCACCCAGCACTCGGTGGTTCGGGTCCACTGTAAAATAATACTATGGTCAAGTGTGACATTTGCCTAGTGTGGCATTTGCCTAGGTTTACCCTGTGCTGGTGCCGGCCCTGACTGATATTCAAAAATGACTTAAAACGGACCAACACAACAAACAGTGCTCATGTGCATCCCTCCCCAGGGCAGTTTAGATTGCTGCACATAAACATAAATTTACCTTTCTCTAATTGCTGCTGTAGTAAAATTTAAAAACAAATCAGAGGCTCATGGATCTGCAGGCCTCCTGCAAACAGGAAGTGCTGCTGGGTTTCCTGTTACTGTGCACTGTCAATTATGAATCCAAGCAGCAGCCCGGCTGAGATGCTGGGAAAGGAGGGTCCAAAATGGCTGCTACCACTAGAAAAATGGTGAGGAGGGCTTTCAGCTTTGAGTGGATGCTGGAGCAAAAGTATGTACTGACAATGCTTCAGTATGGGGCAAGTGAGTTTTGGTTAGTTTTCTTTTCCAGTTGTGCCAGACTGTTGGTCCGGTTTAAAATCATCATGGAGGTTTGATGGAGATTGGGAATAGGTAATATAATATTCATTTGTAGTCTATGGTACTGCTGAATATTTATGTTTTCTTTCTAATTTGGTTTACTCTAATTTATGAAAAAGGATTAAAATTGCATTGATTGCTTGAAAAAGTTATTTTAGTGACTAAATAAATAAAAGCAGACCACACATAATGCTCCCTGTTGCCCTCAAACCAGCTATCTACCTCACTGCCTACTGAATTCTTGCCAGTGGGTCTAGTGCTGTTGTTTTTCTTCTTTTTGGGAGGTGGGGGGTGGTAGTCTGGGTCCCCACACCTCCTGGATGCAGGGTAGTGGCTCAGCCAGAAGCACAGAACCTGCTATTTGGTTTCTTTGTTCAGAGAAGTTGCTGAAATTCCCCTGGGTTTGATAGCTATTCTACATATTTCCCTAGGGTATAAATGCACCTCTGACTGTGGTGTTGCAACATTTTCAATGTATCCACTGCAATTGTGTCAGAAATGTCAAGCTGATTTTCTTCAAATTAGATAGCAGATGATAGTCTGAAGGTACCAGATCAGGCGAATAAGAGGAATGATTCAGTGAAGCCCAGCTCAGCTATTTTATTCTGGGTTATGGCTGATGCATGGGACGAGGCATTGTTGCACATTGTTTGACCCCTTGGTTCAATATTCCACATCTTTTTTACCACATTTACTCCTTTACATTATCTAGATTTGTTGTATAATACAAATGTGTGATAGCATACCCCTTTGAAAGTTAGCCCACAAAATAATTCATATAAAAGCATACATGTCTGGTCTATCGTTACCAGTCGAGACAGAAAAATCATTACCACTTGTACTTGGACCAGCTTTCGATCTGCTGACATTTTGAGCCACTTGGCAGGCACCTTTTCTATGTCCAAATGATAGTGTATTGTGGCTCCAACTCTCTACTTACTTGAATCCTTTAAACACCAAGCACGTAACTCTCACGTGGTTGCCTATCCTGCTGTTAATCGCCAAGCAAGTGAGGGTTACATGCCTGGCTTTGCCCCCTGCTGGCCATTATGATCGCTGGATGGAGGTTGAAGGGGGATCAGAGGTGAGGTGTTGGTTTCTTTTTTTACACTTAACCATTTGTGAACTGGTAAAGAATCCATGAGACCCCTATACCAGTTCACAAGGCTTGGGCGCTGGCAAGTCACCTGTGGCTAGCAAGTGACTTGCCATTAACCCCAGCCCCCCATTACCTGCCTCCCCAAAGCCCAGTGGGGGGTAGAAGAGCCTGGGGCCATAGAGGTTATGTGGGCTTGTAGCCTGCAGGGCAGGGGGCCACTAATTCTGGCCTTTGTGCCCTGTTCTGCTTTTTATTTTAATAAATTGATCGGTTTTCAGATTCTCACTCTTTTTACCACCGCACTGATCCTGTTACTGAATCCTAGACCTTAAAGGATCTATCACCAGAAAAGATTGCAAGATCTCAAATCCTATTGCATGGATGCTAGCCACAGTATTGGCCTTAAGGTAAGCAGTGTTTTGCAAATAGAGAGGTCCTTTATGCAGGAGTGTAGCTGGGGGGGGGGCAGGGGAGCATGTGCCCTGGGTGCAGTAGGTCAGGGGGTGCAAAAGGGGGGCCTGAGCACAGATGGGGGGCGCCATTTCGAATCTTTGCCCTGGGTGCCGGAAATCCTACCTACTCCTCTGCTTCATGAGGTCCTGCACCACCACTAGGGATGCTACTAGACTTTCTGTAGAAGTTAATGTCTTTCATCAACCTTGAAATTCAGGGGATGCGAAAACAAGTTTTACTATTTAATTTATTACAATATAGTACTCAAAACCATACTGTATTACTCAAGTGACACCCCCACAGTGATGTGCTACTTTCAGGTAAACAGCTCAACTTGCCTCTTGGTTGGTGCACCCCTGACTATTAATGGAAAAAAGTAATAAGTAAACACTGGTTACATGAAACATCTGACTAAGCAAGGTGGAACAACCAGAACTTTGCACAACCAGAACTTTGGGTTCCTTACAGCAAAGGATTACAGTCAACAACAGGTGAGTTAATACCAACCTACACAAAACTTCACTATATTAAGTTTTGTACTGTACTCTAAATGCACATTTATTGCGCCCTAAATTCTTATAATGAGTGAGGAAATTATTTTTTACTGTAAGAGTCACCAAGCAATCTTCTTCAGATGAAGATTTATGGCTCACACAACAGAAAACACTAGACACAAAATCCTGAGACAGGGGATTTTCTACTTATATCTGCTTTAGGTTGGTTAATTGTTTTAATTTTAAGCAAGTGGAAATGTGACAGATTTAGATCTCTACATTACCTAGTGCTTACCGTGCACTTACTTGTTCCAGTATCTTATTGCTAATGTAACTGTAACTTGTAAGTAACTGTTAATTGTTTGTAAGCGCTCTTGATGTATCTCCTTGACAAAAACATTACTTGTATGTACCCTGTACTTACTTGGCGAAATTAAGTATCTGTATCATTACTTGCGCAATGCTAAAGTAAATTGAATGTCAATAAAAAAACTGTTAAATTATTGGAACCCAATGCGCCTTTTTAAAAGGAATTCAGGAATTGTGTGTTAATTCTGTGCCGCATTAAGGATTGAACTGTCGTCACTTGTATATAGATAAATTATTCCAAGAATATTTGACCTATGATGGATAGATACATTTTGAATGTGTTGCCTGGGCTAAAGATGACTGATTTGATTTTCACCTTGAAATGATGCAGGAGCTCCAATGTGTAGTCTACTGGGTAGTTACATTAATACCTCTTAATGTATTCTTTCATTGGGAACTTTCCCCTGCAGCCAATTGCTCATATTCCAATACTTAGCAACTTGTTGGATTCCAGCGCTGTCATAAAAGAAAAAAATATTCAGTCACAGTGATGTGGCCACACCTGCTACATTCTCAACAATGGAGGGATCATGTTAGGCCTCCTGCTAGGCATGCCCCCTCCATTGCCATGAATGAAGCAGATATGGCCACGTCATTGTGACTGAATGTTCTTTGCTGGTATGACAGCTTTGCACACACTTGGCATGCTCTCAGTCAGCTTCATTGGGTAATCACCTGGAAAAGTTGTCAGGTAACAGGAATGCTTTGTCAGGGTTAATTTGAATTAGTTAGGTTGTGCAGTTATAAGATTGGTACCCAGTTTTGTTTAGCCTCAACTAATGTTTTAATCCACATTATGGACAAAAAACCCTCAACTAAGAGGAACGGAGAGTCTATCATTATTTTCAGATATGTTGGTCAGTTAATCCCGAAAATGGCAAGAACTTTGATGGCATCTTCAAGTGCAGTCATTAAAATCATCAAATGCATGAAACTGGTTCTATTCAGCCTCCCCTGGGAAAGTAGAACCTCTGCTGCAGAGGACAGTTCTGAATAGTTTCAGAACTAGTTTTGGAGTAACCAGTCTCAGAAGCTGCAGATTAACAGAACATTTTATTAGAGGTCACATAAACACTTCACAGGGCTCAAGTAGTAGACCAATCTCAACCTCAACTGTTAAGAGCAGACTGCAAGAATTAAGCACACAGTGGAATTGCTAGTGGATCCCTAGTAGACCAGTGGAAGAATGTACTTTCCTCTGACGAGTGAAAACTTGACATTTCAGTTCTAAACGCCATGTTTTTGTGAGACACCGAAAAGTTGAGTGAATGGTTTCTATACGTGTGGTTAACACCGTGAAACATGGGAGAGGAGGTGCGATGGCATGGGGGTGCTTTGCCTATGACACTGTTGGTGATGTATTTACATTTCAAATGTAACCAGAATGGCTACCTAAGCAATCTGCAAAGATATATCATCCAATCTACCTAGTTGAACCTTCATTTTTTTTATGACAGGGCAATGACCCCAAACACATCTCCAGGACTTGTAAAGGCTATTTGACCAAGAAGGGGAGTGTTGAAATGTTAAATTGCATGGCATGGCTTTCACATTTACCAGACCCAAGCCCAGTTTAGATAAACTGGTATTAATTGGACAGCAGACCAAAAAAAGGAGCCATCAAGTGCTCAAGTCCTTTCAGGATACAGGTTCAGAGTGCCTCCTGGCGAGACTAGAACATTACATAGGTGCTTTCTTCTTATGGCCTTAAATGTTATCAACAAACATGTCAGGTTTGTCCAGTTAGCTGTGCTTTTCTTCCCTTGCCCCTTCTTACCTATGGATTGCTTTATTTAAGTTTTTATTATCAGTCTCTAGCAAAAATGTATATTGTACTAATGTACTTGAAAAATCTATTGTATTTTATTCTCAGTACCTCTGAGAACTGTTCAACAAGGCATTCCAGGTCATTACCTAATAATTACCTAATACCAGTAACTCTTGTGATTCATGGGAGCAGCCATGATGGGATTACCTGTGGAAGCCTCATTGAGATGTATGAGACTAAGCACCGCCCTCCTCTCAATAGAAGTCAATATGGTGGCTGCCCCAGTAATCCCATCATGACTGCCCACATGAACCACAAGAGTTATTTAGACTTAGACTGTCTGTTTAAGAAGCAGATGAATAGAATGTCAGACTAAGGAGGATGTGTATGAACCACCTCATTGATTGTCTGTGGGGCCATATGGCCTCTTACCACTGTTTGGACGTCACTAGGAAGAGTTTAGTGTAAATCAAAATTAAAACAAAAGTCAGGTGTCAAAATAATATATTTTACCAGACTGGCGTAAAATCACTATGAAAGATTAATTTTGGTTTAAAAGTCTGACCAAAAGCTAAAGCTGGCCTAAAAAAGTGACTTTTTGTTTTCTTAGTGCTTTGATGTAGAGTTGATCACTTTAAGAAAAAAAAGAATTCTATTATGATGTTGATAGATCTAATTTAAAATGAGTTCTCGGAAATAGTCACTTTATATGCCCGCTACTGTCTTAATTATCCACTGTTCAAACATTTAGCAACATCATTTCACTGCAGTGAACTTCATCAGTAGCCATAGTAACAATGGAAAGAAATACAATGCTGGCTGCTCTAAGTGGATAAGAGCTATTCTTTATTGATAATTAAATGTAATTACATATATAAATAAACCCGTAAAGAATATTATTGTGGCAAAAACAATATGTTCAAATATATTTTTGTAATGATTGCATTTTTTTTTATAATTGTATCAAAAAGCTTAGTAGGTTGACAAAAGTACACAGTGTACAGTTATCCTTGAGAGAAAATGGGTTTACTAAAGTCTAAAATTATAAAATTATAATTTGTAGATTGAGAATATAAAACATCCACATACAATTAGTAAGGTAAAATGTAACACCTATAGAACACAATTAGTAGTGTATGGAACAAAGTGGTAGAGCATGTCCAGCAAACCAAACAGGTTTCATCTTTTAGTGTTCAGAATCTTAAAATAGACAGCATGCCGGCACTTGGCAGCATTATACACACACATGGCAGGAATGCAACATGTGTTTTTTAGATAAGATGCAACCTGTGGTGGTATGCCTCCGGCCTGTAGGTTTCACTATTGCATTGGGGTCGATTCAGAGCCAGGTGAGAATTCCCAATCCTTTAGGATAGAAAATTGCCATTCACTTTTATTGTCTACCTTGGGACTGATTCAGAGCCAGGTGAAAATGTATACACAATAGCTAAAGAAAGTCAATGACCATTTTCTCTCCTAAAAAAGTAATGAGAATTAACCTGGACCTGAATTCTTGTCCTATGTGCTCTGTAGATAGAGGGAGTAGAAAGGGAGCGTAGAAACGGAAGGCTATACTTGTGTCTGTGCACCCTAGCAAAATTGGCAAGTTGAGTAATGATGCAAGAGTGCCAGTCTCAAAAATGGCAGCCCTAGCTGATACTGCTCTCCCTAACAGCCGGGAGGACAGCCCAGCTAATGAGTGGGCGGTTGGCACTGCAGTTAGGACAGTGAGTGGTAATAGGGGATTCTATTATTAGGGGGACCGATAATTTGTCACCAAGACCACCTCAACCAAATGGTTTTCTATCTCCCTGATGCCAGGGTTCGGCATGTGGTGGAAAGGGTGGATAAATTACTGGAAGGAGCTGGAGATGACCCAGCTGTCATGTTCCACGTGGTCCACATGGAATACATTTAAGGAATAAGGCACCAAGTTGAAGAGAAGGACCTCCAAGGTTGTATTATCTGGAATAATGCCTGTGCCATGTGCTACACATGAACAACAGCGGGAGCTTAGAGAGTTAAATGCATGGTTCAAGTCCGTGCAGGGCAGAATGATTTGGGTTCCTAGAGCACTGGGCTGATTTTTCATTGGGGTACAAACTGTATTCTACAGATAATTTGCACCTTAATGAAAGAGGGCTGCTGTGCTGGGTAAGAGGATACTAGAAGGGGTGGAAGGGTATTTAAACTAGAGATGAGAGGGGAGGGCAAGAGAGAAAACAAAGGGGAAGGCAGGTTACTTAGGGGACAGCATATGACGGTGGGTGGAGAATCATAAAGGGGAAGGACTGCTATGATTAACTTGTATAACTGTATAAATGGGCAATACAAAATATATGGGGAAACACTATTTCAGGTAAAATCCTCTCTAAAGACAAGGAGGCATGCCCTTCGACTGGAAAAAAAGAAATTCAATCTGTGGAGGCACAATCATTTTTTAAATAAGAACTATAACTCTGAGGCCTCCCAAAGAAGCTTGCTACGGTATCAACCGCTGACATCTTCAGAAAAAGATTAGATGCTTACTTAGAGGAAAATAACATAAACAGTTGCTATTAGTTGGTATCAGTAAAAAAAAAATAACTTCCTCTACCCCAACACCCTTGGCTGAACCTGATGGACATATGTCTTTTTTTCAACCGTATTAACTATGTTATATAAAAATGCCTTTGAATAGTGCACTTGGAAACAACTTTGCATGGGGCCCCAGAAATGATAAGCCCGCCCCTGGTCGCAGCTTGTGCTAAGCTTAACCACACTCCGCAGCACCTCACAGCTTTAAGTTATACATTGCTAATATTTTCTTGATACCTGGAACTGCTTAGAGAAGCACAGGAGGAATATAATATTGTGCTCATGATTTATACAATTCGATTTGCAGGAAAAGGACACCACACATTGCTAATAGATCTTGAGGTTTTCTGTTAATGCATAAACAGTATCTGTCATTAGGCAGATAGGAAGGATGTCCTGTTTGTGGTCTTTACTGATGAATTTTATAAAAGCTTGTCTAAATCCTTTTGACTAACACTCCATTAAATAAATAGTTTAGGAAATGTTTAAAGATAGAAGGAGCTTTGTTGCCCCACAGTGTAGAGAAGACGTGTTCACAATTGGGCTGTTTATTGTTTTATATTATGTAATATATGTGGGCATGTAATCAACAGTTGATAGATATTTCCCTGATATGCAGATACTTGGAAATCCTCCTTGGATAGAACTGGTATCATTCATTAAAACACAGTAAGTCTTCAGCCATTTTACCCAGTAAACAATTGATGTTTTTTACTAATTTGTGGGTTTTTGTCATCCCATTTTGCCAGATAATTTTTTACATTTTGAACTACACATATTCAACTCCTGTTACCCCCGTGATCCGATGACATGTGCAGGGGTGATCACTGGAGGTAATACCCGGCACAACTGATGATCTTCGTGCGAGTGCAGGCGTCTTTCGCGATGGTCTCTTTCGCCCCACCAACAAAAGGCAGGGCTAGAGGCGCAACGACAATAGCAGGGGAGAGGGCCTATTTTAGGCCTTCTACGCATGGCAGAAGAGCCTGGGGGGAGGGGGATCAGAGCCCCCCAGGTGAAGAGGAGACCTGGCTGGATCGATTGAGGAGTCAGGTGAGCAGGGGGGAAAACCAGGTATGTAAAATTTACGTCGCTGACAGTTAATGATTATAGAGGCAGCTGCGTAAATTTTAGGGTTAAAGCCCACTCAAGCGCAAAGAGTTAAAGGGACAATCCATGCAATGGCAATAAGGCAACAAGGACCTCTACTTAATGGTATTGACCATCCATGTAAGAAAACAAAAGGGTACTCACCTTTTGCGCCCCGCAGGTGATTAGTCCAGTGGTCAGCAACTCACCGGATTGCTGGATTGCACCTTGTGCCACTAGTTGCTAGGACAGCAGTCAGAAATTAATCTGTGTCAGACTCATATCTGTTGCCATGACCTCTCTATTGATTGCAATGGAGGGTGTATGCTGAGGCCTGACACATCCTCTTAATTGTAGTGAATGGAGAGGGTGTGGAAACGCTTCTGTTATTGAAGGCGAAGAACCAGACACAGAAGGGCCTGCTGACTGATGTTCCAGTCCCAGTTGGCTCGGAATGTGATCCAGCGATAAGGTGAGTTGCTGACCACTAGAGTCAGGGCAGTCAGCAACTGCTTTTGTTTTTTTTACATGGGTGGTCAATCACTTTAAGCCTGTCCCTTGTGCCTCTCCTCCTTTTCGTGTAGCATGCTGTAGCTGCAGCAGCAGGCCTTCCAAGTTTTCCTCATTTTCTTTCCGTTTTTCGATTTGATTTAATTTTGAAGATTTGGTAATGCAAATTTCTTCTAAGCACATTATGTGAGCATTCTTCATTTTATGACCCATACTAATTATGTAACTTTTTAAAATTATTTTGCACTAGAATTATATGTATACAGCATTCTGCACAATAATGTTCCTATTTGGTTGTCTAAAATAATAACCATGTTGCTTATGCTTGCATTTGTGTAATTATTTTTCTGCCTTTCAGACTCAAATTTGGAGTTTATATTTGAAAAAATGTAAACTGAATTTATATTTCATTTTTTTAATTCCAGGTCTTGCTGAAATTTAGCAGTACAATCCTTTGAAAATTTGTTAAAACCAGCCTAAACCTAAAACAATCCCCACTCATGTCTTTTACACCTCACTAGTAAGCCCTCTTTTGGTATGAGCAAATTAGAAAATACTCACCCACTCCACAGCAGCCTATTATCTTGCTGGGACTTAAGCATTTATCTTCTGGATTTCCAGCGAGGGGTGCTGTTACTACAGTGATTGGATAATAAGCTAATCAACCATGTGGCCTGTGATACAGCTGACAACTGGAAGTCATGCCACAGTGTGCCACTTCCAACATAAAAACACAATTAAGTGAGTTTTTTAGCCTCGGGGGAACAAATGTGACTTTCCCAACTTCCAAACCAACTGTAGGCTCCTTGATTGTTTTGTAATTTACAGAAAGCTAAGAGGCCGATTCATTAATAGCGGCAGGTAGCGACAGTTGAGCGACTGTAGCAGTATTTTCACAGCACCCGCTAGTAATCACTGTGCTTGGCCATTGTTCGGTTGTTGATAGCGACTGAGTCGGTGTGCAGTAATGTTGAATACGGGGTGACGAGTCGCTGTTTGACAGGTTCCGCGATGTATGGGTGCGCATGATAGCGACTGGTCAGAGCGACCGGCTTCCACCATATTCATCAAAAAATCACGCTCAAAAAATTCTCGCGCTGTGAAATGCATGTTTAAACCCCAGAGCGCTGGCGGCAATGTGTTAAAAGTAGTTTTTTAACCCCCAAACCACCATATTTTTGGAAACCAAAAAAATAAAAATTTATAAAGAATTTAAATATGAACACAATAATATCAGACCTGTAATATCAATTCTGCACAAATATTTTTTTTTTTTACCTTAAAAAAATTATCTAACATGGCAGAAGTGGTCACAGAATTTTTCACATTTAAAAAAAAACAAAAAAAAAACATTAATAACAATTAATTATGAATAGTTAAAGATTGTTCCATTGAAATGCATTGGAGAGCGCCAGGTAGCGAGAGGTCCTACCTGTCGCTGTTCAAGAACGGACGCTAGCGCTGTGGGCTGAGGCTGAAATAATGATGAATGAGTGGCTATCTGGCGCTATCTCAGTCGCTAAGCAGGATCTGCTTGATAAATGTGTGATTGTGGTGGGGAGCCGGTGTTCTCGTGGCGGTGCCCGTCATTACCGGTCGCTCACCAGTCGATGAATTGAAAAGTTACCACCACTGAAATAATGCTAGACTAGACTGCCTGTAGCCTTGTTTAGAATGAATAACATCATTTTACTGGGGCTATTCTGTGTTAATCAGGGTTCCAGAGAATTGAACAAAGTCTCTGCTGTAATACGTGTTTATGCTTTATACCTTGCTCAGTACTTTTTCTTTCTTTATAGTTCATCTTCTTAATAAGGAGCAACCACCAGCCTAGAGTCTGTAAGACTCTAGGACCAGTTGTCTCCCTCAGTTTTCTATTTGTGATAACCAGGGCTCTCACCTTCCTTCCGCTCCCACAGCGCAGACTCGGACTGGAGCGAGTGTGCTGATTCGATGAGCAGCGCATTTAGCCAATTAGTGTGCTGGCTGTCACTTAGCTCCATTTGGCGCCGCAGACTGCTAAGCTGCCTGGATGGCTTAAGCAGCCGAGTGGCGCCGAAGGGAGCTGAGCGGCACCACCAGCCGCATCCCCCGCCCGCCTTGCCGTCAAGGCATGACTGTGCTGCCCATTCAGGAGGGCTGGGCGCGTCTTTAATAGAGTGTTGGTGGAATAGTGGTGAACATGACTCTCTTCCAAGAAGTTAACTTGTTTAATTCCCATTATGCCCAGGAGCAGTCATTGCTTGCTCCATTCTCTTTTATACCAGCTATATTTTTATTTATTTTATTTTAATATAAATTTATATTTTATTTTATATATTTAAAGGGTAATTCGACTTTCAATTACATTTTTAAAAGTTTCCATCATTGTGTGTATGATCTAATCTATGTGCTAAGCTTTTTATTTTTTTCATCTTCTATTTGGGGGACACAACCCTAACACAAATGTTTATTTTACATTCCAGAAGGGGAAAACAATAAGGCAGGACACCAAAGACCTGACAAGAAAGGGAGTTTTCCTTTAATCCAGTCTTGACCATGCTCACAATTATATTTTAGATCTCTCTCTTGATAATTTAGATACCCGAAAGACAAAGAAAATGTGTTTTATATCATTTCCTAGCAGATAAACTGTTTTAATTTCCAGCATATCAGAGATTGCATCAGATCCTCTTCAGGTAGAAGCTATCCTCTGATCAGAAAATAATCTTGTTTTATTGTGTCTGCAGGCTTTAAACTTACAGATTTCTATTAGAGCTCAACATGTAGTTAATTCTTGGGCCGACGCTGAAGTCTGATATGATGTTATTTTTGAAGGGTTTTGCAAGCTTAGTTGACAAATATTAACCCACTGATGGGGGGAAGAAACTCAGGCCTAGTTCAGCTGCATTAGTGGAGGTAAAATTGTTTTGATTTTTTTATAGTATTTTTCTAGTAGATACTTTTATCTGTGTACCTTGGTTAGATAGACATACAGTATCATTAAAACAGACCTCCATGGTTTGTGTATCTAAATCCTCCTCCACATAGTGCATTTGTCCTGGCTTTTGCTTTCAGGAGTTCAGGGGGACTAATGAGAGACAGGTTTGACATCCAACCCATTGCTGCTGTAGTGACTGGGTATGAAATCGTCACCATCACTGGAGGCTCCTACTTCCTGGCTTGGGATCAGGGGAGTATATTAATCTGGCTGAGCTGCATGGAAGATAGGAGGGGATGTGAGTGGACAAAGGGTTATAGGTTTTGTTTAGACTTTACTTAGCTTACCTGGCCTATGACTGCTAATGGGTGACAAATGGATCACCCATGATCACCTGTGGCAGCTGTAAATACAGAACTCCGCTTCCAGCAGGGAAAAGCCTCAGAAACAAGGAGAAGCCTGCCTGTCATTTTTCACAAACACTGAAAAAAACAGCTAATGTAGAAAAAGACATTTGCGTTTGGTTTTGAAGAAACCTGTTACAATGTATCTGTATGGAGGCCGCAAAAGCACTAAGTCGGGGGATACAGTGTATACAATGTATTTTATTCCAAAAATGTCATTGCAACTGAAGGCTTACTACTTCTGGCCAGATGATTGCACTGAGCTATGGGGCAATTTTGAGAAATTTTTTATAATCAGCTCCTTCATGTGTGTGGCATGATGGCCGCTGCCATGCATGTTTAGGAGTACAGAATCTGCCTGCTATTCCAGACATCTGCATTGTGTTAATCTCTCTCAATGAGCTTATGTCACTGATTGCCACGGGGGGACTTTACTAAGCTTTGATTTTTTAACTGGAGGTTCACTTTAAGAGAACACTAATTTCTGACATATTTACAGTTTAGTGATGGAGGGATCTTTTCTTGGTTTACAGTAGGCACCCTAAAGTGTATCTTTATATCCCCACCAAGGCCGCTTCATGTGTTACCCCTGCCAGCCTGATTTGTGATGCCAATCTGTTTGAATCCATATAAAACTAGTTGCTCAGAAAAGTGTGTAATTTTGCTCAATTTTCAGGATTTGGGTGGGATGTCTGGGGGTGGTGGGAAGCAGTGGCATTGAGGGTTGCCATAGCACAGATTTGCCTTAAAGTCCAGGTAACCTCGAGTCCTGGGCGCAGCCATCTTGAATGAGAAGGCACAAGTGGAAAGTCTGTCAACCAATTTCATGCAGCAGTGTGACTGAATTGGTCATTCACTCAAGTACAACTGTCACTCAGGGCTACACAGTCATTCAGAGTCCCACCCCCTTCCACAATCAGGGAAAGATTGCAATGATCAGGTGAAGAGTTTTATCATTTTAATGCCCAAATTGGGCTTAGCACAGGGGGAAGAAGTGGCTGCAGGGTTATGAAAAGCCTGACTTTTTTCTTTAAAGTGATTCATGGTGAACTGCTAAAACAGCTTTTGTAGCTGAGATTCTGCCACTTACCTATAGTGCTGGATTTCCTTTATTCGTGATGAGCATTATTTTAGCAATGGAAGGTGGATATATACAAAGAAAAAAGGGGGGAGGAGCCACTTTCACTTGGCTAGGGGATGCCCTTGGAAGGGTTGTGGGTCTAGTGTACCATATTCCACACACTTGATTATGGTGTATACACAGGTAATATTTGTATAATCTTAAACATTTATTATCTAAAACATACATAAGCATTATAGTAGTAACATGAACTCATTCAGCGTGCAAAAAAACAAAAAAAAAATGGTTCCCTTCTTGGCCCAGGTTTGCAGACAACTGGGTTAGGTGGACCTGTTCTATTCACAGGTCATTCTGGGTTTCAACAGTTTGTAGCAAGTGGGTAGCATTGTTTGGGGTTCTGTCACATGGATTCCCACAATTTAAGAGCAGAATAAGGAAACACATCAAAGAAGCACCACGACCCATCAGTACCACCCCCAGCACCCATGGGGGTGCCAATCGACTGCCAGGCACTCGCATATCATTTTGGGACACAACAAAACCCCTAAGTGCAAAAAACAAACACCAACCCACAGAACCTCTGAGTTAACTCAGACAGCACTCCACATCTGGGAGGCTATCTAGTGAACAGCAATAGGCACCTTGGAAATGTTCACACACTGAGGAAGCCGTGCAGGTAAAAAGCGTCTGTGATAGAACCCCAAAAAACTTGCAACAAATTAGGTTACCTACTTGCTACAATTGTGGGAACCCATGTGATAAAACCCCAAACAACTTGCTACAAAGAAGGCTACCCACTTTCTACAAACTGTTGAAACCCAAAGTGACCTGTGACTAGACCCAGTTGGCTACAATCAGGGGCCAAGTTTTTCTGATTTGCACGCTGAATGAGTTCATGTTACTACTAAGCTAAAATGTTTATGTATGTTATATGTATGTTTTAGATAATAAATGTTTAAGGTTATACAAATATTACCTGTGTATACACCATAATCAAGTGTGTGGAATACGGTACAATAGACCCACTACCCTTCCACGGGCATCTCGTAGCACAAGGAAGTGAAAGTGACCCCCCTTTTCTCTAGTGGAAAATAGAGGTACACCACCACCACTATATCGGAGGAAAGCCAATGTTTCTTGTTTCCCCAAAAATCCCCCCTTTTTCTCATACACAAAGAAACAGGGGAAAGACAGTACAAGCATCAGTGTGTCCCACAAAGTCTTATGCAGGAGGGGTGGAGATAGGTCCACCTCTCAATAATAAAAAAAAGGTGGTCATAAATAAATACAAGGGCTGAGCTAAAGGAAAGTGGCTAAATCTCAACAACTACAGCTTTATTCAGAAACCCACCAAGGTAAATCCTCTGCATGACAGATAAGGAAACAATTATTTGTTTTTAGTCTGGACAAACCCTTTAATACGTGTAAAGCATAAAACACAATTGTAGAGAAATGTGTCCATAGATCTATTGCTTTTTTTCTGTTTATTAGCTTCCTCAAATCTGATGATAATGATGATGATGTTTTGAATAAAAAAATCTCTTCCTGGGAGATTTCGGCACCATGTCAAATATGCTGTACTGGCAGTGCCTGATATAAAACCTGTAAATACATTCCTTCTAGTTTACCTTGATTAGGAAATCACTTCTGTTTTGCTTCGCAGCTCCTAATACAATCGCATGCAATCAAAAGTTATAAAATAATTCTGCTCCTGTAGTACATATAGCCATCATGCCTCCAACTACAACTGTTTGATATCAAGGCTTGGGTGAGCAAGCACAATGCCCCTCTTTGTTCAGTGGAGATGTATATCGCTGTAAACCTGCATGAAATCAGAAGTCTCAGTAAACAAGGCTGAAAGAGAATTCAGTGCTTACGGTCTTGGCGCAAACAGCGCAGACAAAACTGTAATCTGCCTCCTGAGACTCTCAGCTTACCTCTGAATGAGGGTTCATTGCTGTCATAAAGATCATCTGTCAGGCCCCGTGGGCTGCACTCTATGCCAGGTAACATGTTATATATAGAGCACAGCACGGCTTTGTAATACACACGATTCTCAGTAAATCACTGCGCAGATAAAGACATTTCCACAACAGGTGTTCGATCAGACATGATACATTTATTTTACCTGTTCTGTTACACAGGCCATGATCATGATTGAAGCGTTGGTTTATTAAATATGTGTTTATACATAGTGTATATGTTTTGTTTGGTACTGGAATTCTGCTCTATTTTCTTCAACACTGGCTTGAGGTGGACTTCTGGTCAAAAATGGCTGAAGGTCCACTCTCCCTCAGGGCATCTCAACTTCACGATCCAGGTAAAATAGCATTCAAAAGCCCCAAATCATGCAAAATAAACGTGGAGGCTGATTCATCACTAACGCCAGGTAGAGACAGATGAGAGTCTGTAGCAGGCATTTCAGAGCGCCTGCTAGTAGTCACTATACTCGGCCGTGGTTCGCTAGTTCATAGCGACTCAGTCGCTGTGCAGCAATGATTAATACATTGTGAGGAGTCGCTATTTGACCAGTTCAGCTAGAGATGAGCGAACTTTTGAAAAGTTCGATTCGGCCGATTCGCCGAATTTCACAAAGAAATTCGGGTTCGGCCGAATCTAACTTTTACGAAGTTCCCCATCAAAAATGCCGGCATGGTGGGAGCGGGCCGGCCGGTTCCGCTGTCAGCGGGCCCGCTCCCACCATGCCGGCATTTAAGAAAAAAAAAAAAAAAAAAAAAAAAAAGCATTTTTGCTGGCATGGTGGGAGCGGGCCGGCCGGCTCCGCTGTCAGCGGAACCGGCCCGCTCCCACCATGCCGGCATTTAAAAAAAAAGGCAAACACTTACCTGCAGGCCGGTTCCTCTGACAGCGGAGCCGGCCGGCCCGCTCCCACCATGCCGGCAAAAATGCTTTTTTTTTGTTTTTTTGTTTTTTAAATGCCGGCATGGCGGGAGCGGGCCGGCCGGCTTTACCGGCCCGCCGGCCGGTTCCGCTGTCAGCATTTTTTCTTTGTTTTTTAAATGCCGGCATGGTGGGAGCGGGCCGGCCGCTCCCACCATGCCAGCATTTTTTTTTTAATTTCAGGAAAAATTCGATCGGCACGAACCACAAAATATTCGGGTTTGCGCCGAATCGAATATTTCCTGAAATTCGGAGCGAATTCCGGTTCGTCCGAACCGGTTCGCTCATCTCTAAGTACAGCGCTGTATGGAAGCGCATGTTAGCGACTGGTCAGTCCTACCGACCTACAACATATTCATTAAAAAAACATCCTCACGAATCTTCGACGCTGAAAAATGCTTATCTGAAGCCCAGAGCGCCGGCGGCTGTGTGCTTAAAGTCTGTTTTTCAGCATGTATCCACTAGTAACAAAGCGAAAATATGGAATTACATTGTAATAACATTGTAACATGCACACTTTAATGCCAGACCTTTAATGTCATTTCTGCAGAAATATATAAAACATGAAAAATGTTTGAAAAAAATGCATTTTCAATGCCATAAGAGGTCACAACATTATTTGAGATTTAAAAAAAAAAAAAAAAAACCCAGTTAAAAGAGAAGAAAAGGATCGTTCATTGAAATGTATGGGAGAGTGACAGGTAGCGAGAGGTAATACCTGGCGCTGTGCAAGGCTGAACACCGGCGCTGTTCGCTGATAATGATGAATCGGACGCTACATGGCGTTATCCCAGTCGCTCAACAGATTCTGCTTGATAAATGTGTAATTGCGTGCCGTGTCCGGCGTTCACCTGTCGCTACCTGCCGCTACCTCTCATTAACAAGGCACTACCTGATGCTATCCCTTGATGAATAAGGCCCTAAATCAGACTGACACCTATTTTTACCCAAAACTCAGGCATCCTGATTGCTGATTCTCTCCCATGCATGCACCACACCAGCCCGGGTTCTGCTCACCTGCATCTTGCTCCTCCAGCAAAATCCAGCCCTGCAACTGGCCAATGGCGGACACAGGATCTGAAGTCCTCTTCAGCGTTTCCTAAACGCTGAAGCAAACCCAAATTATGTGACCAGCCGTGGACAATCGTAGAGCCAAAGATGCATCTAAAAATAGAACTGCATCTAAAAATAATGGAACAATTTTAGTTTTAATGTTTTATAATGGTATATTATGAAGACTTTGAATAACCATCTGCAGTATATTATATCATCAATCGATTCAGAGAATCTGTAGAAATGTGCACAAGTGACAAGTCCAACTTTGGATGCTCTATACCTTCAAGCGATACTACATACAATACAAACACAACTCAGCAATGTGTAAATCACTGCACATTTCCGGAAAACATTGCCTGTGAACACAGTTTACTGTGCATTCCACACGTGCAAGACCAAGATATATATCAATACAGAAACATTGCTGTTTTCTCTGGGCCAGGAAAATGGTTCTGAGGTCCATCAAAATGTGAAATTCCTTAGGAAAACCATGTTCCTATTCAGGGATGAAAAGACCCTGGACCACTGTTAGACACCATTATGAGAGTTTATGAGAGTTACAGGGCCCAGTCTCACCCATTATGTTGCAATTTTCCTCATCCCAGGAAATAAACATAAACTGCAACAAGAACCCCGACAAGCAAGGAGAGGCAACTCTTGACTGAGCAATCCGCAACCAACTTACAGTATACACTGCAGATAACAGACAGGGATACTGTATGCTCAGACACAGATCTGTAGTCATCAGTGAATTCAAGTAACTAGATTTTATCAACAAACATCATCCACATGCCCACCATGACAGTATTCCCCAATCAGATGCCATGGAGGGCTCCATTAGGGATTTTTATAAAAAAGGACTACGTGGTTTTAGGAAGTAGCTGAATCCAAATAACAATGCCATGTTAAAAAATCCTGTTCACTATGTAATGAACTAGTAATGTAGTTCTGCTTTAAATTGTCACCAGCCTAAACAATGCACAGAAGCCATTCAGGTTTTAACTTGGCAGCAGGGCTTTAGCACCACCCCATTACTGTAAGTTATACATTTTCATACACTAATTCATATAGTTATTTCTATTTCTATTCATGCAAATTGAGCCTTACATACACTGCTACATTATTATTCTATATAATCTGTAACCATGGAGTAGTTTGATGATGACTGGATTGCCCTTTATTTCTTTTTGTGTATACAGTATATTCATCTATAATTTCAAAAATATGGTTTGATAGACTATGCCCTATTGTTATGTACAGTAACACTGTATAAATTATATTGATGTTTGTTTGCATCACTAGATTACTATGAATTTTGTAAGTTACATGGGAGGTAAAATCTGGATCTATAGGGTTGTTCTGGTAGGGGGGGGGTTTAATTTTTTTGCCCCCTATATTAAACCTGACATGGGCTTCTCCATGGGGGCTTGTGACTAGGCTAGGTGCTGTTTGCATACATTTTGCAATTGCAGGAGGTGATTCAGCACAGGTGTAAAGTACATTCTAGCTAGAAAATCAAGTGTAGGAAAGTGCACTTTCCTATTACAAAACCAGTGTTGCACAGTTTACCATTTGCACTAAATCAACCCCACATCTGTTTTTTTCACATGTGCACCAGGTTTATGCCTAGTTTCCATAGTCTATTCCATATTTTTGTTTGCTTTAGTGTTGTGGTTAATGTAATTTCCATTGCACAATACAGTTTTGCTTTGCATTTATTCAGACTGCCTAGCAATATGTAGATGCCGGGATTTGTTGGTCTTGATGACATGGCAGCTGGTGGATAAAATTCTCACATTGTAGGTGACTGTTTGCTGTTTAAAACTCAAGTGGAAGTCATTAGAAATCTTTGTAGAATTCGCTATAGTATAAGACGTGTTTTAGATTTGTTCTTAACTAATAAAAAAACAAACTACGGTACTAGCACAAGAGTGGTTAAGAAATATACAGTTCTTTTCTGACAGATCACTGCCCCCTTGTGTTAATAAACCAATGTGAAATACACAGGACTGTTACAAGTGCCAATACAATATAGGCAAAGTAAATGTAATTGTAAAGAAATCATACAAAAATACATAATGCATTTTATAGAGCATTTTGTGTGTTTTTGTGTTTCATTCAGGAGTAACGGCAAAATGAAAGAAGACCCACTCTCTCCTGTCGGACAGAAATACATACAGTGGCTTCTGATGCCCAGTGAGGAGGAACGGGTATTTTGACTTCTAAAGAAAAGCTTGCCTGATAAGTAAAGGTTTCTATTTGAAACAAACTAAATTGTTCTGCGTGACAAATCCCCTGAAACTTTATTAACACGAGTAGTGATAAGTGAACCGATTCTAGCAAATTAGAATTCGCTCAGAATCTCAGCGAAATTAAGAGGCCGATTCATTAATAGCGGCAGGTAGCGACAGTTGAGCGACTGTAGCGGTATTTTCACAGCGCCTGCTAGTAGTCGCTGTGCTTGGCCGTTGTTCGGTTGTTGACAGCGACTCAGTCGGTGTGCAGTAATGTTGAATATTGGGTGAGGAGTCGCTATTTGACAGGTTCCGCGCTGTATGGGTGCGCATGATAACGACTGGCCATAGCGACCGGCTCCCACCATATTCATTAACAAATCACGCTCAAAAAATTCTCGCGCTGTGATATGCATGTTTAAACCCCAGAGCGCTGGCGGCGATGGGTTAAAAGTAGTTTTTTAACCCCCAAACAACCATATTTTTGGAAACCAAAAAAAAACAAGTTTTTAATAACATTTTGTAATATTAATACATTAATATCAGACCTGTAATATCAATTCTGCACAAAGTTTTTTTTTTACCTTAAAAAAAAAATAACATGGCAGAAGTGGTCACAGAATTTTTCACATTTAAAAAAAAAAATATATATTAATATGAATTAATTATGAATATTTAAAGATTGTTCCATTGAAATGCATTGGAGTGCGCCAGGTAGCGAGAGGTCATACCTGTCACTGTTCAAGGTCGGACGCTGGCGCTGTGGGCTGAGGCTGGAATAATGATGAATGAGTGGCTATATGGCGCTATCTCAGTCGCTAAGCAGGATCGGCTTGATAAATGTGTGATTGTGATGGGGAGCCGGCGTTCTCGTGACGGTGCCCGTCATTACCGGCCGCTCACCAGGCGCTACCTGTCGCTATCCCTTGTTAAATAAGGGCCTTAGTGAATCAAAATTTCTTGGGATTAATGATAATCGAATTCTTAAAAAAAAAAAAAAAAACTTACTCTCATTTACCTGCATATCAGTTTCCCTACTTCTCCAGTCCAGCAGCAGGTAGCAAGCACTCCAGGGTGCGCACACCTCTACACAGCCTGGATGTGACAGTGTGGTGTATAGCTGTATAGCAGGAGGGGAGTGTGTGAAGGCAATGTTAAATAACTAAAATAAGTAGTAGGTCACTGGCCTCGAAGCACTTTTTGAAGCAAGAAAGAATAATGTTTTACTTTCAAAATAATGGAACCTATCAGAGCACCTCTGTTAGTGCACCCTTGAACATTGCCGAGTTCCCCCACAGGGTACTTGTATCGCAGGCTGAGAGACAGTGATATACAGTATTGTTGCTAAATAGAGGTTATATACTTTGGTCTAGGTTCTCTGGAGTATAAGCGTACCACCGGTAGGTGGCTTCTTCCATACTTATAGATCCTAAGTGGATGCATATAATTAACATAAGTATCTTAGTGGTATACACGTTTCATATACACTGTTCTAGGTCCTTATTCATATACACTTATTCCTGTACATATTTGTTTTGGGAAATCCCAGGAGTTGAGCGGGTGAGTGCCATTGGCCATGCTAGGGGAACTGTATCAGGGTAAGTACAATTGGTCTATTAGTAATGTAGAGTATTTGTATGAAATGCTTGTATGAAGTATTGGTACATTATGTTTATCTAAATGTAGAGCACTTTAGTTTTAGTTTAAGGCTGGAAATAACAAAATACAGTGTAACAGGTATCTCTGCTGATGCCAGTGATGCAATACTGTAAGTATATAGGATGGCTGGTGGGGTTTAACACAGTACCGAACTGTATTTACTAGTGAACTCTTTCGTTATATGACAATTAAATGTTGGATACTAACCAGTGTTAGGGTCTTCATCTCTGCCCAACCACTTAGATTCAGGAGATTGGGTTAGTGTAGGTCACAGATGAAGGCAGTATGTGGCAAAGATGCTAGACCTGATTCCTGATGTTAAGTCCTCTTCAAATATGTACTGTACCTGGCAGGTAAACCCACAACACATGTGCAGTTGGCACTTGCATCTCACATCCTTCTCTGCCTGGGTGGTTGCGTCGTTCTGCAGAGCCATAGAGGGATGCAGGGTTTGCAGCAACCGATCAAGTAACATATATGCACGACCAAAGAATCTGATTGGAGCAGAGCTGTACCTGTGGGAACGTGGACCGGTTTGTATATCAGGGGACCGTGGGAATCATACAATGGGGCATTCGGGATGTCTCAATCGTATGGACCAAAACCCGGGATCTTGAAAATCCCAAGTTTTGGTCCACTTTAACCTGACTGTCCAGACATAAACACAATACTCAATGCTTGTCCTGCACAACTGTTCCATCCGGCTATAGGGGTTTTACTCGCCAGGGGAGGCACCTGCCTCAAGCAGCACTATATATAGCGATGCACCAATCACGGGACCCATTTTTTTAACTAGTTCGTTGGTGGTTCGGCAGCCATTATGTTTGTTTTTAAATCATTGTGGTGGCTAAGCTGCTTAAAAAATCATTACACCAAGCACCAATCATATCTAATATACAGTTAGCCTACTATTTGATAAGTTGGGGGGGGCGACTTTCTATAGTTTGCCTAGGGCTAGCCTCATCCCTTCGAGCACCCCAATGTCCACCGCTACTCTCGAGTCTCTGCCTCCTCCAAAACAGAAATGAACCCTTCTGCATGGTCCCCCCATTCATTGCAATGAATTAAAGATCTGTGGTAGACAAGGTGAGTTTAGATGATTTTCTGATTTCAGGACAGATATAATTTTGCCTAAGCAATCAGTTATAAGATTCAGCTAAGTTAAACGTTTAAAACATATTGGTAATAATATTATCTATGGTTGCAAATTATGCTCACTGAAGAAAAGGTACAAAACCAGGAGATATCAGTCCCATGTATTTATTATTATTTCTGGGGAGTGCAGCACTATAGGAAAGGAAAGAATAGCGTCTTGTTTAAAAAAAGTTAATTAGCAGTGTAAATACAGGTATTGCTAACTGAAGTAACTAGTAATTGTGTAACAGGCATCAAGAACAAGTCTGGGCAGCTATGGCGTGTGTTTGGATTTTAGTTCCAGGGCATTTCAAACAATATGAAAACCAGAAGCTGGAAAAACACAGATAATAAATGTGGTTTCATGGGTCAGACGCGGTACAGTTTGGTTTCACAAGCTGGTGACAATACTCAATAATGAGCACTGTTCATTTTGAAATCTAAGATATTTCATTTGAAAATCTTTGTTTATGTGTACTTGCTACAATGTCCCCTGCGTATAATAGTAACCGCACATCTCGCTTAGATACTCTTCATATGCTAGTCGTTTGCCAGTCTCTGACACTAATCAAGTGTTCTCTGTAGGACCAGGAACTGCACAACTTTATGTGCTTTCGGTGAAATATAAAATAAAAGTGCACTATTTGCATCTAGTGCTGAAGCTGGGTCTATCTATTTTGGAAGCCCTCCGGGATGGACAGTCCCCAAAGTCTGGCATTCAGTAATAAATTACTCTGGCTTCTACTTCCCTGTGAACTGTTATAGGGGTCCTTGAAATCCTTACCTGTTCAAAAACTGTAAAAAAACATAAAAAACTCACCTTTTCTTCTCTTTAGGTCCGCAGAATCAGGGGCTCCCAGCTGATCCAGTGGACACTGTTCTTCTGATGTCATGGAGTAGCTGTTGCAGTCGCTCTGTTGGCATCTGTAGTGAGGAGGGTGGTGTAGTTAGCTTGGCAGGCCAGCAAGGATGTCACCTAATGCCGGACGGCCAGGACAACAGTCAGCTCATGAAGCTGCTGGAGAGAGGAGCCGGTAAGTGGAGCTGCGTGACATGGGGGATTCCTTAAAGGCTTCACTTCTGCAGTAAACCACTTCCTTCCCCGGTGGCCCCACCTTAGATTCTTGGGCCACCATGGAAGGAGGAGAGGAGATCTGTGCCCCCTTTACTACAGATGCCAACAGAAGGGCTGCAACAGCAACTCCCTGGCATCAGCAGACCAGCACCTGCCTAAGTTGGAGTCCCTAACCCGGTAAACCAGAGGAGAGAAGGGCCCTGGCAGGGAACAGAAGGAAGAATATGATGAAAGGTTAGTTCTTTTGTTTTTCATTTATTTATATTTTTTAACAGTTTATGATGCGGTGAAGTGGTCTAAGGGATCCCTATACCAGTTCACATGGAGTGGTGGTCGGCACAGTGCCTGCCGGATCTGACCTAGATCTTGACTGGATCTTGCCAGTATCTGGAATGGGGAAAACTGGACCGAACTGGCAAGATCAGGGTCAAATCTAGTTTTGGCCTAGATCCAAAGCCCATCACTGGTGCTGTATTGACTCCTAGGTAGAGAATGAAAGTGAATGGCTTTTACTTCAAAACAAGTGCAGTGGAACTGGTGCTGCATCACTCTCTAGCACTGGGCGCACAACCTTTTTCTTTCCATTCCCATTTCCATGCCATTCCCTTTTTCTTTTCTACTTAGGGGTCGATTCAGCCCCAGGTGTAAAAAGAGCACTTTTAGTTACATTTTTAATCTAAAGTGCACTTTTTACTCCAAGGTACGTGACTTGCAAAACAGAATCCCAGATATGCTACAGAACCATGGTACTTTACAAATGAAAACAGGTCTAAATTCAAAAAGCTTTAGGACTTCTGAACACCCTTAACTGCAGAGCAACCCTTCACCTATATGACCCAATGAAAGCCTCAAAGATCATTTTAACCCTTTAGGTGCCAAGCACGTAACACCTACGCGCTGGCTTGTCCGGGACCTAAGTGGCAAGCACGTAGGTGTTATGTGCTTGAATTTCCCCCCTGCTAGCTAAAAAAAAATGTAAGAAAATACTCACCTGACCCCTTTATCGATCCATCGGGGTCTCCTCTTTAATTTGGTCCCCACTGGGGGCTCGGATGGCTCCAGGAGAACCCGCAGAATAGCTCCCCCCCGCTTCGGGTACGGCCGCTGCTAAGTGAAAAAAGTGAAAAAAAAATTTCACTTACTCACCTGTGGACGCGATGCCTCCCGTCTGGTCTCTTCTTCACCGGGGGGGGGGGGGGGGGGGTGAAGAGTGCTCTGATCGCCCCCTGGCTCTTCCGTGGTTCCTGGTTTGCAGCTAGTGACGTCACCTGACAGCCTGCTTCTCTGACCCTCACCCGAGACAATAAGTCTTGCCGGGTGCTTGGAGGAGAGAGGTGGGAGGGGGAGAGGGCTGTGATCCCTCGCCCCCCCCCAGCCCCCCTCCACCAAGCACCCGGCAGCTGTCATCGGGGATCGCTGGAGGACAGAGGAGGATCGGAGGTGAGTAAAGAAAAAATAAATAAAAGTCATTTTTTATTATGTGTTTTTATTTTTACATTTAACCCTTTGTGAACTGGTAAGGGATCCATGAGATCCCTATACCAGTTCACAAGGCTGGGGGCTGGAAAGTCACTTGCAACTAGCGGGTGACTTGCCATTAAACCCTGGCACCCCCAATTACCTGCCTCCCCAAAGCCCGGGGGGGGGGGGGGCAGAAGAGCCCGGCCCATGGAGCTTGTAGCCAGCAGGGCGGGGAGACCACCAAAGCTGGCCCCTGCGCCCTGTTCCTACAAGCCCCTATATCTGGTCCCGGGCTGGTTATGATGGGTAAGGGGGACCCCATATCATTTTTGGGGGGATTTTTAAGGGTTAAGGCAGGAGGAGGGACCCTATGTCGTTTTTTTTTTTAAATTAAACCCTTATGTTTATAGTGTGGATAGTAGTTGTATTTTATTTGTAAATGTTATAAAGTGCTCTTTTCAGTTTGGGGGTTCTCCTGGGCAAGAATGGGGGGCTACCGATACATATGTGGTACCGTTTCTAATCGGGAGAGATGGGGCTTTCACGTGCAGGTTTTCTCTAACAAAGTAAATGTTTTATTTAAAATAAAGGAGACAATTGTCTAAAAAATATTTATTTATTTATTTATTTTTTTGTTTTTTTACACAAAAATATTTTTAAAAACTCTGCTGCAAAATATATATCTATAATTTCCCTGGAAATTCCGGCAAAAATCACGGTTAAACATGGCGCAGAATGGGGAAAAATGACCTGTCAACAGAGGGTGAAAAAACTTCAAATAGGCTGGCAATTAAAAGGGTTAATAGTACCTATGCATGTTGGGTATTGCTCTACTCGGGGGCCCTTGCTCTTTCAGATTTAGCTTGTTTTTCTTGTTTGCATATTGATATTTTAGGAAAACATGTTATTTATTTAGCTTTTTTTTACATTTTTTTAGGGAAACCCTGTGCAACCTAAGAATTAATGAGGGGTTACTTCCAGAAAGGTGAGCCCACTACAACAAGCTGGGTACGCTTAGAAAGATTAACATGTGTACTTTCAGGAAATATATGGTTTATGGGGGATATTCCAAATGTAAAGGGTTGTTTTGGTTGAAAAATTGCAAGGTGCGCATGCTTTACTTTGTGGTGTTTGGCAACTCTTCCCTTGACAGTAGCTATGCATGTTGGGTATCGTTCTGTTCGGGGAATGTTGCTTTTTAAGATTTTACTTGTGTTTTCTTGTTTGCATATAGTTTTTTTTAGGAAAATGTGGCTTGATTCTTCCTTTTTATTCATTTTTAGGGAAACTCTGTGCAACCAAAGAATTGATTGAGGGATAACTTCCAGAAAACTACGCCCACATAAGCAAGCCTGGTACGCCTAGAAAGCTTGAGGCATGTACTTCCAGAGAAAATATAGTTTGTTGGGGGTATTTCAAATGTAAAGAGTTGTTTTTCTGGAAAAACTGCAAGGTCCCCATATCCTATATCACAGTTGTATTTTATCTGAAAATCTCCTAAAGCGCTGTTTCAGTTAGGGGGAGTCTCCTGGGCAGGAAAGGGTGTCTACCAATACATATGTGGTACCGCTGTAACCGGGAGAAATTGGGGTGTCACACGCAATACGAATTTATTGACAAGCTTACATTTTTTATCACAAAAAAACACTACAAATAGCAAAAAATAGATTTTTAAAAAATGCACATATTTTACCCAAAAGTATTGGGAATACACTAAAAAAAGGCCATACAAGACATTTCATGTTGAAGCCCAGACTCTGCTGAAAAAACAATATATAATTTTCCTGGGAAATCCCTTAAAAAATCACAGAACATGTGTAGCGCAAAATAGTGAAACATGGTCTGGCAACAGAGGGTGACAAAATCTGCAGGTAGGCTTGCACTTAAAGGGTTAAACCAGACCAACACCCATTTTTATTTTCGTCCCGCAGACAGCTAATAAAAACAAGCTTGGGGTGGCATCCAGAATGCTGGAGCCCCCCCGCACATAACTCTCAGAATGCCCGATATCTATACCTTCACTACGAGCCAGCGCCGGAAAAGAAGTTCCGTGACCAGAATGCCCCGCCCATGTTACCGCCCGGCAGCCAATAACAGGCAGTGTGCGGAGCCCCTTCCTCCCCCCAAAAACCCGATAATAGGTGTGCAGAATCTCCCCTCAAGAACCCCACAATAGTCAATGTTCAGAATCCTCCTATAGATCCCCCTATAACAGGAAGTGTTCAGAATCCCACCCAAATCCCACCCCACCCATGCCATGTGCAGAATCCCACCCAGTCACCTATAACAGGAAGTGGCAGAACATTCCCTTAATCTCATAACAGGCAGTGGGGTAATTACCCCACGCCCCCTATAACAGGCAGCGTGTAGAATCCCCCCAATCCCCCTATAACAGTCAGTGTGCTTAATATCCCCAATCCCCTATGACAGGCATCATGTAGAATCCCCCCGATCCCCCTGTAACAGGCAGTGTGGCAGAATGCAGACTAATCCCCGTACTGAGGCAGGGTGGGGGCTTATAACAAGATGGCTGTGACTAGTGCAAGAATCACGGGTGAACAGCCTTATCTTTCAGGCAATGTAGGGTTTTTTTTATTGCTGTAACCCCCCTGCCCTGCTTCAATGCCAGTGCCAGTTCCACTTACCTTACTGGCACTCCCATGCTGCTGTTCATCCTGCATCTAATCCTCCTCCTGCAGCCTTGTTACCTTACATAGGTTAATTCAACCCAACAGCTGGAACCAGGGAGGCGGGAGGATAATCAGATGGTGCAGGAGCGCCAGTAAGGTAAGTGGACTTTTCTTTTAGCAGCCCCTCATTCGCTCCATAAAATGCTCCCCCCTTCTGAAGCTAAAAATACAGTAGTTTAGCTAAGAACGGGTTGGTGACTTAATGCCTCAGCTTCAATACTAACCTCTAATCAACAAGTAGTCAGAAGAAATTAATATGAGCACTTTTTAAATCTTTTCCAGGTAGGCTTGCCACCTGGCCAGAGTTTTATTCTTATTTTACTGGCCCCTAGCTTGGCGCTGCCAGTATTTGTGTTTTTACTGGTAATTGAGGATGGGAAAAGTACGGTATATACACAATTACATTTACCAGTAAAAATATAATTACCGACACAGCCAAGCTAGTGGCCAGTAAAGTATAAAAAAAGAATACTGGCCAGGTGGCAACTCTAGTTCCATGTAGACAAGTATTTGTATTTGAAGGCTAGTAAATGCAGCTCCACATATAATTTCAACCCTTAATCTAGAAATGAATGTAATGTCATTGCATTTCAGTTTAAAGAACAGATTGGTTCTTTCTTCCATAAACTATTTTCCACCACTAGGCTACACCCTAACCCCAGCTAAAAAGGACAGAAATAATTCATAAGCAACAGCAATCTTAGCAGAGGAAGGAAGCAGAAAATGCCTTGGAACTGGCAAGCAGATGTTACTGGAATGTTAGAATTTTGTTCTTAACCGTGAATAGAGCTACGTGCATTTTTGTTTTTTTAAATTCTGACATATATTGCATATTAGACTATTTGACATGAAAGGGGAACTTTCAGAACAAAAAGATCCAATAATAAAAGTCCAAAATAATATGCAAGAAATATATCCTGTATCTAAAGAATTCCACCCAAAACTGTTTCTTTCTTTAAAAGCAGACCTCCAGCCAAAAGATCAAAGCTCAGTTAATGACTCCCCTAAAACCCCATCTAGCAATAAATGATATACGCTAATTTAGAGGACTTAACCCAATGTGGATGTTGTGGAATAGCAGACAGATGCTGTACTTCAGAACTGCATTGGAGTGGCCATCTTGCTACACCTGACAGCCCTGTCTTGTAAAAACCCAGGACCACGGGTACAATTGCCTTAAATATCTGTGCAATTATCCCCTATATATAGCCAGGAGCAGGAATCCACCAACTGTTATGATTCATCATTGCTCTGCTCAGAGCAGAGAGCTCCTAGATACATTGTTGCAACTGCTCTGGTCATAAAGATAAATAAAGGTTGAATATGATGGACGCATGTCTTTTTTAATCATATTAACTATGTAACAAGAGTGTACCACAGAGGCAGGGGAGGCAGCTGCTACCGGGCCCATGGCAGGAGGCTGCCTTCCTCCCCTTGCTGCACCTGTGGGCTGCCTGGTATGGTCAGACTCTTGTTTGGGGTGCTGCCACAGTATGTGGTGTTGGTGCACTGTCTGCTGGGTGTCAGGACCATAGACAGTGTAGGACTGGGGTGTCTAAAGCCCAACAAAAGAGCCCACACTTATGCATATGCCCGGCCTATATTTAGAGTGCATGCATGTAGATATTATGCCAAACTTTTTTGTCTGTGTGAGCACTTGGGTTGCCTCTAAGCCCAGGGGCTATTGGGAAATTACCTGGCACCCCTGTGGGCCAGTCTGAGCCTGGTCATAAGTTGTAAAAGACAAAATTAAGATGGCAGCACATTGTTCAACATAGTTTGACATGGCTGTCGCTGTTAAATGGAATTTGGGCCAGTGCAGGACCCAGGACTGGGTTCTTGTTATGTTTTTTCAACCTGACTAGGATGGATTAGCTACAGAGGAGAAAGGGTGAGTATTACTTTTTTTTTTATTCTGTGTCTATATTAACCCTTTTAAGTGAATCCAAACTTTCACTTCCCTTACTGGAGTCCAGTCCTCCAATCACCCCTCTGTTCTGCCTCCCTCCCCTAGTGCTGAGGCAAGATCGGGAAATAAAACAAATCCGCAGTGCACAGAGTGGCATCCCCCATTCCGTGCGAGCTCCCAGCTTACAGAGGGGGGGGGGGGGATGTAAGGGCCAAAGTTCCGGGAGAACAGCGCAGGATCCTGGGCGAGGTCAGATGTAATTTTTTTGTAACTCCCCTGCCCTGCTTCCCTCACTTGATGCTGAGACAGGATGGGGGGAGGTGTTACAAGAAAAAAAATGTGATTGGAAGACTGGACTTCCACTTCCAAACCCTTTAAAGTTATACTAAAGGCATGTCCGATTGCTGTCCCATTGCCTCAGGCTACACGTTGCACTGTCCTTGCACTGTGCAAAAAAGACCCTGTAGTTCCCAAGTTATCTTTGAAAGTATTAAAGCATTGGAGATTCATAGAAAAAATGAAGAGAAACAGTGGGTATTGCAACAGTGATGTGATGAGTGTGAGAGGAGAGAGAAGGTCGGGGGTTCAGAGCTGCAGAGAGAGGCAGCCAACCAGGATATCTGGGCAGGGAGTGGGAGTGTTTCCGTTCTTTGTCCACATAAGTTTGATTGATGGACCAGGTCAGCGTGGTAGGGACTGAAAGCTGAATGAGGAAGTGATTTTCCTTACTAAGGAGACAGTTGGAGGAGGAAGAATAGAGCTACAGCCACTCAATGAAAGGAAATCTACTGATATTTTTTTAAAGTTTTTACTTGCCAAACACTTTAACGCATTAATGAGCTCTGCAATAAAGATACTCAACTTTTCCTCACAGATCTCCACCATATTCAGGACAGGAAACAAATGCACAGACATGAAGCTGCTACATCTCCTATATTAGGTAGCATGCCTTTTTGCAGTGTGCAGCTGTTTCCTGCCTCCTTTCATACAGAAATCAATAAAAAAATACCTCCATGCCTGACTTTAGTATCGTGGGCATCACCAGGAGAGGCATTCTGTCCTGAGGATAATTGTAAATACTTTAACACACAACAAAGTTTTGAACCTTTTAAAAAAAAATACACCTGACTGAATTTTACAACGGAACAGTCCTAATGGTGAGGTACCAATGTTTGGTAGTTAGGTAGAGACTACTTTTTAGTATTTTTTAAATAACAGCTCCCCATGGAGTATTTCAAATTTAGAAACTACTTGCTGGAAGCAAACTTGTTGTGTAACAGGGTGCTTGGGTAGCCATCACCCCTGTTAAAAAATAGAATAAGGTTAGGTCTGCAGTAAAGTTAAATAAAAAAGGACATAGATTTCAGATGTGAGTGTAGTTACATGGTTTGGCCACTTGATGGCAGCATAGGATGAGAAATGGAATGTTATTTTCAGAGACCTGGATGTCGTTTGCAACAATAAAGTGAGTCATAGAAATGTATAGAAAAGTAATAGAAAAGAAATGGTGCCATAGAAATGGAGCAAAGTAGGGCTGACTAAGTTGTTTACCTGGGCCTATAAATAGACCTGGGCTGGCTGTAAGACAGGAAGAAAGCCTGAGGGTGAGAGAGAGAGACAGAGAAGATAAGCAAGCCACAGAGTGTCATTAGGGTGTGCAAGTGGAAGCATACAAGCCAGCTCACTTTGGGAGAAGCCTTGGATGTCCAGGCAGAGGAGTACACCCTCAGGAAGGCAAGGTGGAGAAAGACCAAGATTAATCCGCTGCCCATAGTCATATGGTGGAGGAAAACCGCATTGAGACGGAATCTTGGAGGGTAAGCCAGGTTGTACAGGGCTCTGTGCACTGGGGGTCCTGTAAAGCCTGCTTTACCTTCCAAAATAAAGAGAAAAACTTATTGCAAAGTTTATGGACTTACGGCTGCAAATTATGTCACCTTCAAGTGGACCTGGATTTATCCTGGGGTTCTGCCTGGGGACCTAAAGGGTGGCCTGAGTGGGTTCCTTGACATCTCCTGCTCTCAAACCCTGGAAAGTCCCCTTTTGCAGTGTGACCCTTTCAAGGATTGTTCATCCATAGATGTGATTTACTTCCTGTTTCCAGGTTTGTTATGTTTCTGTGGCTCTGTGTTGCTAAAGTGGGAACATCTTTTCTAGTTTTAGAAAAGCCCTTAGTATAGTTTCTGACTATAAATCCCAGAATTTTGATGAAATCACCTGTAACGGGTTAGCTCATAGGCAGCTTTGGCTTAATCAAGCAGGAGTAATGGCCTCCACAGGGGAGAACGCTACCAGGAGCCCTTTAGCAACTGGAAAACAAGATTGTGATTCCCCCATCTGAAGAAATTCAACTAAACTAAATTAACTCATCACTCAACATGTGAGCTCCGGAATGTGGAGGGCTGTTTCTGCCTTAGCCAATCAGATGATTAGCAAGCCAGAGTCAGGAAACCCACCACTTTGGCGAAAGGTAAATATATCATTGCTTGAAAAAACTTTTATAACACAGAGTTGCAAACAAATAAAAAAGAAGAATACTTACAGGTAAGCTCAACAATTTGAGGAAATCATTGTGACCCATAAAAATGGAATTTTTTAAAAGTGGAATTACCCTTTACCAGCACAGGTCGAGAGAAGAACTGGATAACCCAGAAAGATTTGGGAGCTGCTTGTAGGATTGCTAGAAAAGCAAACCAGAACCCCCGTTTGACTGCAAAAGACCTTTGGAATTATGGTCCATTGTTCTACTGTTTTACTGTTGGTGAAACACAAGAAACATTTTTTATAATGCATACATTCAGGTCAGTAACAGTTGTGTGGTGGGGGAAGGGGGCATCAGCAGTAGAGTCAAGCAGAGGCTGAACTATCTTTTAAAAGCCCTATTATGGGCGCATCATTATGTATTATATGGCATAATATAATATCAGCAAACTAGGAGGCCGATTCATTAATAGCGCCAGGTAGCGACAGATGAGCGCCAGTAGCGTGATTTTCTCAGCGCCAGCTAGTATTCGCTGTGCTTGGCCGGGGTTTGCTTGTTGACAGCAACTCAGTCGGTGTGCGGTAATGTTGAATACGGGCTTAGGGGTCGCTGTTTCACAGGTTCAGCGTTGTATGGGTGCGCCTGACAACGAATGGCCAGAGCGAACGGCTTGCTGCAGATTCATTAACAAATCACGCTCCGAATTTTTTCGCGCTGTGAATTCCTTGTTTAAACCCCAGAGCGCTGGCGGCGATGGATTTTAAATAGTTTTTAACCCCCAAACAACCATATTTTTTGATTGTAAAATTATACAAGTTTTTATAAAGATTTTGTAATATGAATACATTAATATCAGACCTGTAATATCAATTCTGCACAAAATCTTTTTTTTTTTTTTTTACCTTAAAAAAAAATCCTAACATTGCAGAAGTGGTCACAGAATTTTTGACATTAAAAAAAAAAAAAAAAAAAAAACATTAATAGCAATTAATTATGATTAATTAAAGATTGCTCCATTGAAATGCATTGGACATCGCCAGGGAGCGACAGGTCAGACCTGGCCCTGTGATGGGATTAGCAGCGGCGCTGTTTGTTGCAGTCGGCTACATGATGAATCCCGCGGTAGCTGTCGCTCTCGCCGGCGCTAGCCTCATTTAGCTTGATAAATGCGTCATTGTGGCCGACGCCGGGCGTACTTGAGTCGGTAGCCGCCGTTAGCTGGCGGGACCTGGCACTCGTCAGACACTACCTGGCGCTATCGCTTGATGAATAAGGGCATTAGTTTTAAAAAAGTTTAGGTTTAAGAAAAAGTACCATATTCTATTACTGAATATGTGAGATTCTTTTGGAGTACAAAGAAATTCAGTTAAACTGGGCAACTTAGTCTTAAGAAATAAGACTCATCCTAAACAAATGTTCTGATTAATCTCAGACCCACATTTTTGGGAGTTCAGACAGAATGACAGAATCTCCTTATTAATTAGTAGCTTACCCCTATTACAGACCTTAAACACCCCTGCTTTATAGCAAAATATATTTCTTAAAGCGGAGCAACACCCTCTGCGGCGAGGGTGTTGGTATTTGCCAGCTCTGCTGTATCTGACAGTCGCGGCGGGGGGGCATCGAAAATGCTGGAGCCCACCTGCATATAACCCCCAGGTCACCCGGAAACATTACCTTAAGCTCGCTCCCCCACCAGGAATACCACACGGCTTTTGGCTACCTGGTGCTCAAGTGGGCAGTGGCGTCCTGGTCGATGAATGCAGGCACGGTGCTGTCCATATGTGTGCAGCGTGGTCAATAGCAGTGCAGGATTCCTGGCGGGGGAGCAAGTTTAAGGTGAGTTTTAACCTGGAGGGTTATGTGTTGGGGGGCTCCAGCATTCTGGATGACCCCCCTCAGACTGTCAGATAGCAGTGGTGCCAGCAGGTACCAACACCCTTGCTGTGGAGGGTGCTGGTCCACTTTAATATTTTCAACATTTTTTGTTTACACAGCTATACACTGTATAGTGGTAAAACAGCATAAGAAAATATGTGAATAATGATTCTATGTTTTTTCTGGAATCAAATAAAATAATTTTGTATGGGTACTTTTAATCTGTCTTGCTTATTTCGATCTATAAATCACATTTATTTTCAATGTGCATTTGCAGCAAAAATAATTTCTCAGACATATTGATTTGTTTTACCATGTGTTTGTTCCTTCATTCTTCTTATTAAAAGTTATAAAAGGTAAAACAACAATTTTATACGAAAATCAAGCTCTATAGGTCGGAAAAAGTCAATTTAATAAAAGGAAAAGTGAACCTACAGAAGGATTACTTTAATGCATCATCACACAGCAGAATTTGTTTGCAATCTTCAATGATACATTGTGAGTTTATAAAATTTTCTCTAACTTGTATTACTGGAACATTCCTCTGTGAAGTTCCCATGCACTTCATGCAAACTTGTTCAAATTTTCGGGATTCATAATCCAAATTCTAACAACATCTAAATAGTCCATGCAGAAGGAATCATTTTATGTTTACTGGTCTATGGAAAGCACCTACAGCCAAACATTTAAAGAACACTGAGATCAGTTCATCAACAGGAGTAAAAATACCCAACCTGCTTTGATTGGCTGATTGAGAAGGGAGAGGGGGGACATGATTGAGACCTTTAAATATGTGAAAGGATTGAATAAGGTTCAGGAGGGAAGTGTTTTAAGAAGAAGCTTAATGATAGAACAAGGGGGCACAACCTGAAGCTAGTCGGGGGGAAGATCAGGAGCAATGTTAGAAAATATTATTTTACAGAAAGAGTAGTAGATGCTTGGAACAAACTTCCAGCAGAGGTAGTTGAAAAATCAACAGTCACTGAATTTAAACATGCCTGGGATAAGCACACATCTATCCTAAGATAAAGAGTACATACTGTATACACATAAGGGCAGAATAGATGGACCGTATGGTCTCCTTCTGGCATCAACCTTCTATGTTTCTATGTAGGTCTGTGCAGGAACCGGGTTCAGGGTTCAGGTGCATGCAGGAACAGAGCTGGACATTCAGGGTTCAAGTGCGTGCTGGAACAAAGTCGTGGTATGGAGACATTCTGCATGCGTCTTCCCAGTGCCTCAGGCCTCCTTTTCAGACCACTAGCACCAGGAAGTGCTTGCTGCACATGCTCATTAGCAGGGTAAAATGCAGAATCAGATCGGCCACATCACAGGTAAGTAGTACTGCTCACAAAAAATTAGAGCAAACATCCTAAGGTTATACAGCAGTGGCCTAAATAGATTTTTTTATGCAAAAGGTTACCTTGCATACCTTGCCAAGTATTCCTCCAGTGCTGTACCTCCTTTCAGCTCAGCGATGTGGATGAGAAAACTTCTTTACCTGTCCTTCCAGCACCACCCTGCCGATGTGGGCAACCTATACTAGCTCGAGGAGCTAATCCAGACCATGGCCCCCTCTGGATCCCCCAGGGGGATTGAGGTTCTGGGATTGGTGCTTTGGATGGTTCTGTTTTATGTTCAAAAAGCAGAGGGATAGAAGGCTGGCTGCTAAATACCAATAACCTACCCCCCTTAGATTCTAATGAAAAGGCTTATCTTTAACAAATTAGCCTTTTGCTTTAATAAACTCATTAAAAATAAATTATTGGCTATTTAAATGGAGATGTTCCTTAAAGTGGACCAAAAGTTTTGATTATCCTGGGTATTGGTTCTTTCCCTGAGGACACCCCGTTCGGGGATGCCCCGCTGTGTGAACCCCCCCCCCAGATCGCCGCAGCAACTCAGCTCTTACCGGTCCCATGGAGCATCTAAGAGCAGCAGCTCTGACTGCCCCCATCCTCTGCCTCCCTCTAACAGGGAGCGTGCCTGTGACAGCCATTCACAAATGCCTGGCAGGGGCACACGCACTGCTAGAGGGAATCGAAGGATGCGGCTGTCAGAGCCGCCGCTCTTAGACGCGCTGTGGGACCGGGAAGAGGTGAGTTGGCTGTGGCGCATAGGCATAATGCCGGGTTTTGGTCCCCTTTAAATAGTTGTTTGCAATCTGGATTTATTGGCTGTTATAGTTCTTTTCCAGAGACCAATATACACATCTTCCAAATTTGCCCCACATAGACAAAAATGATGCCTGAATTCAGACAATAGAAAACCACATTATTCAAAAAAAGGCGCCAAACTGTATCACAACTAAACAGAGGCATATTAAATCATCACTCATAGGAACAAAATGGTTATGATTGGACATAGAGCGACACACCAGTAAACAAAGCTTTTGGTGGCAGGTGCTGATTCCAGCTTAATCGCAAACATTTAGACATTGGCCTCAATTCAGTAAATGTTCCTTATAATATCTCACAAAAATAAGGGTGCTTTATTTCAGAATGAGGCATGAGTTAAAATACAGCGTGATTCAAAGTAAAAAGACCATTACAGAAGTTTACAATAGTTTGAAAGGAAACAAATGTACTGATGGCGGGAGAGGTCTATTCTGACTTGTTTATGCCTCAACATGCCCTCTCAATTCATTGTAATGAAGGCAATGGTGGGGCAATGGAGGGGGCCTGTAAAGGAGGGTTCGACATGGTCTGTCTTGGCAAGCCCCCTCCATTGCTATGAATGGAGTGGATGTGTTAGGGGAGTAAAACCATCCCCCTGTCTGCCAGGCTCTGAAGGATGTAATCACTCATTTAACGCCATTGGTAAGTTTTAAGATGCTGCTGCTGACTGTTATGTATTAGAGGTGTTTATTTACAAGTCTGATGGCCTAGGCATAGAAGCTAATTTTTAAATGGACAGTCTAGCCAGACTTGCCCTTTTTTGGATTCCCCCTGCCCTGCCTCCCCCTCTCTCCTAGTGTTAAAGCAGAGTGGGGTTGCTTAATTAAAAAAAAATTACCTGGCCATATTCCCGCACCGATCTTTGGCCAATCTGCTTGGGCCAGAGCTGGCTGCTGGGTGCCACTGGTCGCACTCATTCCCAGAGCTGTACACGCTCCTGACTAGCCATTCGAATGACTTGATGGGAAGAGGCGAGCATGTCATGAGGAGCACACGCTTCTGGCAGCACCCTTCAGCCATTGGTGGCCGCCATATTTGCTGCGGCCAGTGTTGGCTGCAATCGCCCAACGATTAGTATGTGGGTATGGGTCAGGTAAGGGTTTTGTAACCGCATACCCTGTTTTAGCACTAGGAGAGGGAAGCAGGACGGGAGGGGGGATTAGAAGAATGGGCAGTCTGGCTGGACTGGCCCTTTAATCTGGTTGCCCTTGATCTCAAAGATCTGAAACATCAGGCAGAGGGGAGGAGGGCAACAAACTATGCTGTGGATGGTAACTTTCATTCATTATGTTTCTGGCTCTTCTGAGGACCCTAGTGTGGTAGATGCCTAGCAGTGATGAAAGTGCTGCTCCTGTGATTCTTTGGGCAGTCAAAATTCTGGAGGGCTTTATGGTCATCTGTGGAGCAGTTACCAAATCAGACTTTGATTCCAGTAGTAGGGGATACTCTCCATGGCAACCCTGTAGATGTTGCTGAGGGTTTTAGCTGGCATCCCAAAGTTTGTCTTACATTTTCTGAACTCTGAAAAGCAACGAATACAGCTAAATACCTTAAAACTGCAGGGGAAGACAGACAAACATCAGAACATCAGAGACAAATTGTGCTTATGAAGCATATAGCGCTCCCCTTAAGTCAAGTAATGTACAGTGCCATGAAAAAGTATGAACTTTTCTACATTTTTAAATATACTTCCTGCGATGGGGAGCAAGTGCTAATAGATGAATGCACAGACACGTAAAATTTAAGTTGCTTGTATTTTATAGTTGCTGAATTTCACTGAAAAGGACATTTTTTTCTTTTCAGATGCACAAATTAAGCCAAAAGGGCTCCGGGGCAAGTTGAGTGAAACAGGGCTTCTGGGGGTTTTACACAGTGGGGCATCCTAATTCAGGATGACCCAAGGAGTGGAACTCGGATGGCCCTGGAGTCATTCGCCAATGTTCCTCTTTAAAAGGTCAGGGGAAAACAGTTGCAGTTGCACCAAAACGTAATTTATCACAAAAACCAGGCTAATATCATCTGTAGTACTGCAGTACCCTCAGCAATAGATAATGAAAGTGGCCTTGGCCTTTTGGACTGCAACCCTATGAAACTATCTGTACTATGGTATCTGTACACAAGCTGCTTCACCTGCTTGCAGCCAAAACGCCTCATCTAAAATATGCTGTGAAGCTCCTTCTCTTAAAACTGAGACCTATGTGAGGCTGGAGTGTCCGGAAAAAAGTCTGCAAAGACGAAACAACATCATCCGTAATTAAAGGCTAAGTAAAAGGCAAATGTCTTAAATGAATGTGATTATATGTTTATCTGCCCTCTAATGGAAACAAACAAAAATTTTATTTTGCATAAATGGGGATTATATATAATATTATTGCCAAGCACACACAGATTTTTTTTAGGTAAACCAAAGCATTTCATTTAAAAATATCACACAACTCCATGATTGGTATTCAAGGCTCAGTATTTAAAAGTGCATGCATAAAGTATAAACAATCATGTCTGCAAAGCCCCAAACAACAGATTTTAAAAGATTTTTGGATCCAAAAAGAATTCACACCAAAGTCTAAAGCTAATGTAATCAAATACAAAGTCAGAAAGTGCTGCAACTTTACTGTGTATGTGATTCTAGTGGCAGGATCAGTTTTTTGTGTAATACAGTATTTCATATTAGGGTTGATTCAGAGCCCCTTTCTCGACAATTTTTTGCTTTAAAATTCGTTCATTTTTCCCCCTCGTCTAATTCAGCAGAGACTTTTCTGCAAGACTTTTTGTGTTGTTTTCATTTTTACATGATTTTTTGTTTGGTAGCAACACCTCCAAAAAACGATAAGAAAGGGGCTCTGAATCAACCCTAATATGTAGATTCATGTTAGATACAGAGATGCCAAGTCACCTGTTTTTTTCGGGAGTCTCCCGATATTAAGCTCCCTCACCTGGGTCACCTGGCAATTGTCGGATTTCACCCAGGAATTGAGCCCACAATCCGCCCCTGCTGCTAGGCCAGGATCTTGCTATTTCCAGCCCTTCTGACTACTTCCAGCGTTAGCAGCAGTGTCAATTCCGCTTTAGAGGTACTGTGTACAACTTCCTGTCCCCGCTGAAAGGAACATATCCATGAATGGCGGGTCCAGCAGTGAGATGTGAGGACAACAACTGTGGAAATAAGGTATCTCACTGAACAGCACATCTGGCAATATGAAGCGGAGATGGCGGCTGCGGGAGTGAGGAAGCGAGGCTCCTGCGGCAAGACTGCGTTTGCAGGGATGTGAGTGATGCCACCCCCGGTCGTACATGTGGCGTGGCCTCGCCAGAAAGATAAGATATGCGGGTGACTTCACAGAGCAGGAGGAGGGAATCAGCCACCCCGGCCCCATTTTGGTCCACTTTAAATACCTCCCCACTGCCAGAACAGTCTTTCTGTGCCCCACTACCTGGACAGTTACTCAGACATTCCCCATCTTTGCTCCTCACTAACTGGATGGGCATTTTAAAGTGGACAAAAACGTAATGGATGCTCTTTATTAATAGATTTCCCAGGCGCATGACAATTTGGAATGTCTGGCAGCATGAAACCCCTGGTTTTCCTGAGTAATAACCTCAATATTTGACCCCTTGGCTGTGTGTCAAGCTTTGAATATTAGTTTTTTACAGGTGTTTAAGGCCTAAGTTGGGGTGGATACTCCCGGGCTATTGCCCTGCACAAAATGGTCCAGGGAAAGTACTTAAAATAATCACAGAAAACGAAAAACTACACCGATAAATAAATGCATTATTATTATTGTTTATTTATATAGCGTAATTTTTTTGGAGCACTTCACAAGTTTGAATTACTCACCAACTAAAACATATAGTACAGGGACCAAAACAAACTAGATGCTACAAGGTTTAAACCAAATGTGAGCACAGGAGACAATAGGAAGAGAGCTCTGCCCTTGCTAACTTACAGTCTAAAGGATAGGGGTGGAGTGAAAAAAGGGGAGGGATTACAAATGGTAGAGCTTGAGTTTGGTGGCATGTGACGTTGAAGTTTGTAGGAGCTGCTTAAGCCAGGTTATATGCTTGTCAAACTAGGTGCATTTTTAGGGCGCTTTTAAAGGCATGGCGCGATGGAGAGTTACGGATTGAGCATGGCACTGCAATATATGTATATCTCAATAAATATTTACATCAATAAATAAATATCTGGTGCAAGCAGGTGCCAAGTTTTGCAGTGTTCTTGTCAGCCCTCTCTCCCCCTTGTTTTTCTTCTGGTGCAAGCATGCACCAGGGTTCTCATAGGTCCCAACACTGCTGCCAGAATAGTGAACAAGTTGAAGCAATCGCAGATTATATGCAGAGTCCGCCATCCCAGGCACAGGTCATGGAGTCACTAATGCTCTATAATAGCCCTGGCTGGAATATCGTTGCCCATCCACCTGTCCCTGCTCCAGTTGCAGACATAGTGGTTTCCAGATGCACAATAAATTGTGTTGGAGGATGAGGACATGGCAGGACATCTACAATATAGATGAAAGCCCTATGGCTTTCAGCAATGTAGAGGCTAGCGCGGAGAAGTGGGTGGAAGACAATCGAGGGGGGATGAAGTCCTAGAACCAACGTAGACTGAAGGCAATCAGATTTCGATGGAACAGAGGTTGTTGCCATGCAGCCCCAGGCAGCCTGCACAAGACGAGGAAAGGTGTCAACCATCAGCAGTCAGCCCGTTGCTAGTACTGCCCACCACATCCAGGCACTGAACACAGAAAGGATCTCCCCAGCATGCCATTTTTTAACCAGTACACTGAAAAGACACGGGTCATTTGTATGCTGTGCCATGAGTCCCTGAAGCGAGGGAAAAATGTGAACAATGTCTCTTATTCCATAGCAAGGCATCTGCAAAGCAAAAAAAAATGTAGTATTACTAAAAATTTAAAAACATTGATAATTAAAATGAAAAAAATGGCCCATTTTTCCAAGTGTATGGCCACTCCCTGGATGGGTTGCTGGACTGATAGCAACCCCCCCAGGAAGAGCTTTGGAGGCTTATGATGAAGCCTAGGCACCTGAAAAAAAGATGGTTACTATTATTTAGTGATGAGCGGATCCATTTAAGTTCTGGTTCGCTGAGTTCAGCTATTACATTTTTTCCCTTTTTTTTATCTGTTCGACCCCCACTTTTTTTGCTCTGGTGCAAGCATGCACCAGGGTTCTCATGGGCCTTCACCAAATTATAGACATATGGAAATCGTCATCAAATTTGATTAAGTACTCTGAATGTTTGGCTTCCTCTTGTTAAATTACCATGGCAGTTCTTTTTGAGCCGTCTATTCTTTGGCCCAATTCCACTTGCTTCCAACTAGGCTGTCCACAACCTCTCCTGGCTTTCCTTCTGCTGGATGAGAATCATTAGAGTCAAGCATGATACAAAGATCTAATTTATAGTCATAGTCAAAGCTAATACATGTATAGAACAGGGCCCTTTTCATATATATATATATATATATATATATATATATATATATATATATATATCCATGTGTTCATGGCCATGCACCTGCAAAGCAATCAAAAATGTAATTAATAGTATTATTAAAAAGTAAAAATTAGTCAATAAATGTAAATTATAAAAGCAGGAAGACTGATTTTGCCAGGTGTGTGGCCACTCCACATGTGGCTCACAGGGTGGGTTTCTGGACCGGCAGCAGCCAGTCAAGGGGCAGTTTTGGAGGCTTCTGAGTAGGACTTTTCTTACCAGCAAGATGTAGAACTTGCCATTTTCGTGGCAGCATGCTGGGAAATGAGCAGTGTGGAAAAAGTGGGGAGCTTGCGTGACAATAACATAAATTGTTAATTTAAGTCTATCACCAGGAGCCTGCAAGGCAAACAGACAAACATACAGATAGGTTTGGTATAAGGGGAGACGCTCACCACATTAATTACAGCTAGGTTTGGTATATGGAGACATGCTCACCCCAGTGAATACAGATAGGGTTTGGTATAAGGGAACACTCTCACCCCAGTCTTTACAGCTAGGTCTTTTATAAGGGTACACAACCCCCCATTAATTACAGTTAGGTTTGGTATAGGGGGGTACACACTCACCCCAGTCTTTACAGACAGGTTTGGTGTATGGGGGTAAATACCCCAGTGAATACAGATAGGTTTCGTATAAGGGGACAACCTCACCCCATTAATGCTCACCCCAGTGAATACAGATAGGTTTGTTATAAGGGGACACTCTCACCCCAGTCTTTACAGCTAGGGTACACAACCCCCCATTAATTACAGTTAGGTTTGGTATAGGGGGGTACACACTCACCCCAGTTTTTACAGATAGGTTTGGTATATGGGGCTACACATTCACCCCATTAATTACAGCTAAGTTTGGTATATGGGGGTACATACTCACCCCATTAACTACAGGTAGGTTTGCTATAAGGGGGACATTCTCACCCCAGTGTATACAGATAGGTTTGGTATAAGGGGACACTCTCACCCCATTAATTACAGCTAGGTTTGGTACACACTTAATCCAGTCTTTACAGATAGGGTTTGGTATGTGGGGGGACACACTCACCCCAGTCTTTACAGATAGGTTTGTTATATGTGGGTACACACCAAACCCAGTCTTTACAGATTTGGTATAAGGGAACACTCTCAACTCATTAATTTCAGCTAGGTTTGGTATATGGGGGTACACACTCACACCATTTATTACAGGTAGGTTTGGTATAAGGGGACACTCTTGCCCCAGTGAATGCAGATAAGTTTGGTATAAGGTGACACTCTCACCGCATTAATTACAGCTAGGTTTCATATATGGGGACATACACTCTTCCTTACAGCTAGGTCTGCTATAAGAGTACACAATCACCCCATTAATTACAGCTAGGTTTGGCATATGGGGTACACACTCACCCCATTAATTACAGCTAAGTTTGGCATATGGAGTACACACTCACCCCAGTCTTTACAGATTGGTTTGGTATAAGGGAAAACTCTCACCCCAGTTAATAGGCTTGCTATTTGGGGGTACACAAAAACCCCAGGTTTCACAGCTAGGTTTGTCAGTATGACTGCGCATCCCCAGCATACCTTTAGGCATGCTATCACCTTTTATGGCCATGTTTTGCAGATCAGCTTCCCCACGGGTATTGCTGAGGTTGGTGGGCTGAGCTCATTGGCCGATGGCCGATGGCTTATAAAACCAGGCCTCTCCTAGCATGCATTGCCCGTTATAGCTCTTGGTGGGTGTTATAGTACCACTGTTGGTTGGATTCTGACTACCTGTTGCAAACTTTTGCTTTGTCTGACCCTCTTTCGATCGCTGCCTGGAACAATGCCTGCCTGACCTTGAGTTTGTCTACTCATCTGTACCATTAACCCTCTGACAACCTGACTTGACCCATGTATGACCTCAGCCAGTCCGACCTTTACCCAGCCTCGTCCCTGGTTCCTCTGCCTTCACCCTGTAAGTCTGCATCCTTTGTTCTATCTAAGTCCTGGGGCAACCGTGTCCGGTGGAGCGTATCCAGCGTCCTGGCAAATGGGGGCTTGTCTACAAGCAGAAGCAGCAGTGGGGATTAGGGGTTGCCCCAGTAGTGACAAGCCAGTGCTATTAGTGCAGTTGTGATGACCCCCAGTCCAACCCTACTCTAGCTCTTACTCAAGCCACTAACCCTGACTATAGCAGCCTGGAAAAGGATTTTTTTTAAACAATAAAGCCTGATCTGTTCCATAACTGCTGCAGCAGGAAATCTCCCTATCTAAAACAGTGCTGCAAGTAGGCGCTGAGAGATGCCGACCCTGTCTGCAATACAGCGGGCATTACGTGTCCCGCAACATTAAAAGCATAAGTATTTTTCACTCACATGGACATAAAAAAAAATATAAAATAGTAAAACGTGTCCTTCAAGGGAAGATGGAGGTAAAAATGCATTTTTCTATTGTTGCTTTAGGGCTCCATTTTATGCATGGTTACATCTCTGCATGTGATCACACCTAATACATTTGGATAAGGCTTCAATGTTGTGTGTTAGAAATCAAAGGCTTCTGAGCAATCTTATGAAGCCTTGGAAAGTTAGCCCCCACACCTTCTGATCTTTTTCATTGCTTTTAGACCAGGTTTTATTTTCTTTATAACACATGTTTCTAATAAAATAGTTATGACAACAACAAATGTATAAATTGCTCACGTTGCAGCATTAAAACGTAGAAATGTCAAAGCCAGATGTAACCTCTGTGATGCATTATCACTAATATTTCTATATTTCAAGCACTGAAAGCCTAAGAAACTGCTGAGGTCCTTTATTGCAGCTACTATTTAAAGATATGACTGCCATATATCTTTGCAAGTCTACAAAAAAAAAAAATGACAGAGAAGGGTCTGTATCATAAGTCTCAAAAGGAAAGACATCTCTAGATGTAGAGCTATTAGTATTGTAACTTCAGGAGCACACTGAGGAAACCAAGCTGGGATATAAAAGCTCAGCTCCAACTTTGTGCAAAAAGTGTTAGGTCAACTTTTCACTACTTTTGCGACCTAAAACTTCTTGGGGCAGTAATAGACTGGGAAATACAAAAAGAAGAAGATTTAATTAAAATGAGCTTTAATGTTCCAGCACAAAATTGTAAAAATATATTTTATTAAATATACTTTAGTTTCAATTTGTTTTAAAGATTTTTAACTAAAGAAAAAATATAGGTTTCCAAGGAAAATTGTTTAAAAAAAGAGAGCAGAGTGTTTCTCAAAGTGAGAAGGAAAAAGCAGAAATAGAGAGGAGAAAGTAAGAAAGAGAAGAAAAGAGAAAAGAATGAAAGAAATGTAACAGGATGGTTTCCTGGCCTGTTATCTAGTTAGGAACGGGGTTCCTAAAGTAGAGGGGGAGAAGGGTTAAGCAGAGTCTCTTTAGTACAGCTCACCTCCTTATCTGATTGGACATTGAAGGTATAAGAGGGAGAGCTCTGTGCTGGTGCAATTTAGTCCAGAGATTTGAGAGTTTTGTCCCAGGCATGGGACTCGAGCCCTGGAGTACCAGAGTGATGTAGTGGGTGGCTGGGCGAAGCTGGGCATCCCCTGGGTGCTAGACTGGCAGGATACTGGTGGAGGTGCTAGACCTGACGCCCATCCTGGAGCAGTGGCTTGTAATCTCTGAGTGGGATTTCACTGAACAAAAGACTGTGCGAGGAGAGGGCCAAGAAGGATGGTAGGGCCTTGAAATGTGCCAGGAGAGAAATTGTGTTCTCTGTAATTGTCTGAGAGGGCCATCCCATAGTTGGAACTTTGTCTCCGCCTGAGTTTATCAAGTGGCTTAACCTGAAGGAAGACCTATATTAGATTTCAACAATCTGTGAGTACTCAGCTGTGCCCCATGCCCTTTGCCGCACTATGTAAGTGTAGGTATGCCCCAAATCTCTGGCTGGATCTGGTATGTTATTTAATTTATTGTAGCATCCAATAAGTAGCTGAACTAACGGTCCAAATAGAAGTAAAAGTAAAAGCTCCCCCCACTCCCATTCCTGCCCCCCCCCCCCCCGAAAAAAACAAAAGTCAGGGGCTAAGAGCCTCAGCCTCCTGAGCTGCATGAGTATAGTCTTGTTGCCCTATTCCAGCAGTAGCAGGGGCATGGCTATTAGATGATGAGACCAATACTCGGTAGTCCAAGCAATGACAGTCGTTGAAGATTGCCTGGGTTCTGCCAGGGGAGTGAGTGAAAAGCTGGGTCAAGTGAGTTTTTGCAGTTTTTTAGCTCCTTATCGGGGCGTGCCGCAGGGACAGATGGGAGAGGTGTGGAGTAAAAAAAAATTAGGACCACATTAAGTGAGGCTAGATATCTATCATTTTTATTTGCTCTGAAGCAGCAGTGAACATGCTACACACTATTAGCAATGTTTTCCCGATCACTCGCACCCCCACACCCAGCCTATGTGAATGGCTACAGGGATGCTGGGGATATGGCCACCGGTGAACACAGCATTACGGTGAGATTTCCAGTGGCCCCAGGGGTTTCACACAGCGGGGCATCCTGATTTAGGTAGACTAGCAGCAAGCACTGGAAACTTTTAGATTAGAGGGCAGGCAACTATAGGTAGTGCTACTGCACCAGGGTCCATTAGGTCAGGGGGGCATCATTGTTGTTTCCCTGCTTTATAGCTTATATCTTTCATCGCAACATGTACAGAAAAAAAGCATCATTTGTGTCTGCTGTTTCAGTCTTAGGCCCTTATTTATGATGGAATAGCGACAGGTAGCGACTGGTGAGCGGCCGGTAATGACGGGCCCCACCACGAGAACGCCGGCTCCCTACCACAATCACACATTTATCAAGCCAATCCTGCTTAGCGACTGAGATAGCGCCATATAGCCACTCATTCATCATTATTCCAGCCTCAGCCCACAGCGCCAGCGCCCGACCTTGAACAGCGACAGGTATGACCTCTCGCTACCTGGCGCTCTCCAATGCATTTCAATGGAACAATCTTTAAATATTTATAATTAATTGTTATTAATGTTTTTTTTTTTTTCAATGTGAAAAATTCTGTGACCACTTCTGCCATGTTAGATAATTTTTTGTAAGGTTAAAAAAATAAAAATGTATTGATATTACAGGTCTGATATTAATGTATTCATATTACAAAATTATTTAAAAAACTTGTTTTTTTTGGTTTCCAAAAATATGGTTGTTTGGGGGTTAAAAAACTACTTTTAACCCATCGCCGCCAGCGCTATGGGGTTTAAACATGCATTTCACAGCGCGAGAATTTTTTGAGCGTGATTTTTTAATGAATATGGTGGGAGTCGGTCGCTAGGGCCAGTCGCTATCATGCGCTCCCATGCAGCGCGGAACCTGTCAAATAGCGACTCCTCACCCAATATTCAACATTACGGCAAACCGACTGAGTCGCTATCAACAACCGAACAACGGCCAAGCACAGCGACTACTAGCGGGCGCTCTGAAAATGCCGCTACTGTCACTACCTGCCGCTATTAATGAATCGGCCTCCCCGTTGTCTGGTTGTAGCCAAGCGAGTTAAAATGACAAGAAAAAGGTTACTGTATGAGCCATGCTCACATTTAGTTACGCCAGTGGCCGGCAGCGCTGGGTTTTGAGCTGCTTTAATACCTCCAGACATATATTATAAAATTACAATATTTAGTAGGTCTATAGTATTTTAAAAGTGACATTACTAGGTTCTATTGGAGTCAAGTTAAAAGATTTCCCTCTTTAACTCCCACCTCCCTTTTCTCACTTCCACCTTCTTTTCATAGTTCACATAGAAAAGTTGAATACATAGTTTGAGAACATAAAAACAACTCACAGGGGGAAGCTATGGCTGGAACCTTGATTTACAGGTCAGTCACCCAATCACGGGTGTTGTTTTATTATTTTCTTGACAGAATCAGGCTTACCCACAATAAAAGAAGCAAAACAACTGTAGTTTGACTTTATGTTAATGAGCCATTTACATTCAACATTTCTAAATGCTAAAGACAATTTAATCTGTTTAATTGTCTCACTGTCATGTTTTTTTTTTTTTTTTATCAGGACCTTGGTTTAATTACATTTTTGATATGCTGATAAAATGTATTGATGGCCTAAAAATACATTGTCAACTATGAAGCACATTAACATTCGAATTCTGCTGCAGCATGTTAATGGTCCATAATGGATTATTGTATCCTGTAACATCAAAGCATTATATCTAATAGATATTGTGGATACATTTTATACACTCAATTTATCCTTTTCATTATGTAACCCCACAGCTAATATAAATGAGCATACATTTAATGAGGAGCACATTTTACATGGCTGTAAGTATGTGAGTGTCTTCTCTGAATAATTGGTGTGGGTATTTATTGGCCATTAAAGTGATACTGCTGGCAAAGGTAATTGCTACGCCATTGCGTTAGGGTACATTTGGTACTGTCCAAAACATGTTTTCCGTGTTTAAATAAGAAATGGCAGAGATATCAGGATTTACAATTTCACCTCATAATTTCTCATCTGAAAAAGTTGGCTGGATCTGTGATGCTGCATAATAATCAGCATAAGGGGCGGGGTCTGTAAGATTCAGATTCACAGAACCTGCGTAAGACTCTGGCTGTGCAATGTGAATCTGAAGGAGGAAAAGGAGGAGGGGCGGAGGGAGGGACCATCAATGCTGTCCCACTCTGCTAAGCTGATTGGGGGACGGTATGAAAAAGAGAAGACATCGGCTGAACATGTAAACCCCAATATCACTGCCATTACTGCTTCAATTTAAAAATGGAAAACAGTTTAAAGTGGACCAACACCCAGGATTTTGACTATCCTGGGTCTTGGTCCACTTCCCCGGAGCACCCCGCTCACAAGTAAAAACTCACCTCACCCCGCTCGTCCAATCCCTCTGACAGGGAGCGCGCCGGCCATCCACAAATGGAGAGAAGAGAGAAGCTAGAGAGAAGCTAGAGAGTAGCATGAGATGCGGCCGCTGCCCGCGCATGTGCCGTTGGACCGGCAATCAGGTAAGTGCAGCGGGCGTCCTGGGGGGTTTCACACAGTGGGGCATCCCGATTTTGGATGCCCCACGGGGAGGGATCGGATCGGCCCGGGAATCTATAAGATCACGCTGGGTGTTGGTCCACTTTAAGACAAATGTACCCCGACACAATGGTATAACAAGTACCTTTGCCTGCATTATCACTTTAAATATTAAAGTGGACCAAAACACAGGATTTTGACTATCCCCTGTGTGAACCCCCCCAGATCACTGATGCCAACTCACCTCTTCCCGGTCCTACAGCGCATGCGTGGCCGCTCGTCAAATCTGTGTGCTCGGAGCCACTGACGTCACGTCATCGAAGCCTTCGTCTAAGGCCAGCAGCTCAGTGTGCGCTGGCGGCCACATCCCCCGCTTCGCTCTAACAGGGAGCGTGTCCGTGCTGGCCATTCACAAATGCCTGGAGTGGGCACGCACCCTACTAAAGGGATAATGGGAATGCGGCTTGTGCATGCGCCATTCATTGGACTGGGAAACAAGTTAAGTGTATGGGGCGACCTGGGGGGTTTCACACAGCGGTTTTGGATGCCATGGGGGGAGAGAATTTAATCGGCACATGAATTTGATAGATTTCCGGGCCTACCTGAGCGGGTTTTGAGTACATAAGGTACATAAAAAAAAGTACTTGGACAAACATACTCCCTAATATAGGAGTAGGATAGGTTATAATAAAGAGCTCAGGGGCTTTCAAAGTGGTAACGCTCTACCGGTGTTCTGAAATCTCAGTTTTTGTCATTTTCTGGTCTCGTGCTATTCAGTATTGACCTTTTTTTGTGCGAGTTTGCTGTTTTCTGGGACTTTTCAGTTTTCATACTTGAAAACAAGTATTCAACGTATTAATGCACATATTACCACGTTTCTGCATTCTTGCTTTCAGAATTTTATGTATTTTGCCTGTGCTTGTGCATTTATTTTGAGCCCTGATTTGCCCTTTGGTTAAGCGTGTCAAAATGGAAGTTGTAGGTCTAAACTTACGCCCTATTTTCACTTGCGGGATTATTGGGGGAGGCTTGGCCACCATGTGTGATGGAGACCCTGGACGAGTTTCTGTCAGAGTATGATCTTATGCAGTGTTGTAGGCTGCTCACCCTGTACCTGCCCGAACTAATGCACACCCGTCGTCATCTGGATGTTGATTGTATGTCAACATGTGTTTGAATTTACCCGACTGAACCGTCTTTCTCTTGAGAGGCTTTACTCAGAGCTATGGCCATGGTTGTCCCCCACCACAAAGGGGCATGCGATTGATGACATGACCAAATTAGTTTACTGCCTTCAATTGTTAGCGAAAAAAATGGCAATGAAGGCGATGGACCACCTGAATGCACAGGAGCTGATGGCTTACACGCACACCTACATAATGCAGCATTGGTTGGAACTCAAAAGACGGAAGAGACCAGGGATGAGGCAGTTTTTCTGCCAGAATATTCCAGGTAAGTGGCTGGTCCATGGAAAATTTGCCCACTAATGCAGAACTGTGTTACAGAATTATGCTTCTCTTCTAGCACTGAGTTCCGGCCGAGAATCAAGCTCATCCGGAGCAGAAGGGTGCAACCAGTGCCGTGGCAAAGACTGGGTGTGTGGGTAAGGTGCCAGCCCCCAAGAAATGTAAATGTCCTCATCCTCTTCAGAATTGCCACCAGAAGCACACGAATAATCCAAAAAGAGGAGGCCCAGGTGTTGGGCTTGGAGTCAGAGCCAGAGCCCAAGAACTCAGGTAGACACACACCTCAAGGCAAGGAACTCCCAATGACATGTCTGCTAAGGGCTGGTGATTTTTTTGCTTCTCTTTCCCTACAGACTCATCATACCAGGGAGAATTTGCTGCAAATGGGGCCACCCAAGTCAGGACCCTCCCACTACTCAGGTGGTTTCAGCAAAACACAAGATGATGCCTTCAGGAGCAGGACTAACACATGTGCCTAGTTCAGAATTATGTTTTCATGTCCTTACAGACCCTGACAAAGGCATGGCACCAAGGCGGAAGGTGACTCTATAAAATGGGAAACAACGGGGATGCAGTAAGTAATGAGCAATTAGGGACATTGGTCAGGGAGATGTGTTTAGGCAGATGTTGACCTGCCTTTTTTTGTCTTTACAGGTGCCACAGAAAAAGCGTTGGTTCAAGGCACAAATGTTCTTACAAATTTTCTTACAAATTTTATATATAATTTTTAAAACAGTCCAAAAGGACCCCCCAACATTTTTTTTAATAAAAGTAAAACGTTTAACAAAAAAATGATGCGGCGTGGTATGTTAATGAAATCAAATGCAAGCACTCAAACATGCTTAATGAAGGGTGCAGAAGAAAAAGGAGAAGAAAAAGCTGTGGGGGGGGGGGGTTGTGGCAACCACTAGGGGGAATCAGCACAAGGAAGAAGAAGATGAGAGACACTGGAGACACACACTACATGGCATGCCACAAAACGAACCTGGAAGAAGGTGGGTGACACTGGGGGACATGCACTACATGGGATGCCGCAAAAGGAAACAGGGGGGGAAGATGAGTCACACTGCGGGAATGCACAAAAACATGGAATGGTGGGGTTAAGCGATGAACAAAATGCGCCTGCCAGCATGAATAAGAGATGGCCACAGAGCACTGAGAACCAAGAACTCCATGGCAACATATGGCTGGAAACAGGTTCAAACTCAGCTTAAGGTGCTAGTTCACTGGCCAAATACGTAATTGCATGGCTAAAACTATAGCTTACATGATACACACTCGTGTACGCCTGGCCAAGAATAATACAAGCAAAATCCTGTTCTGTGAGTTTGCATCCACACATCACCAAGAGGCATAGAATCAGGCCTATATATTTTAATTAGTTTTAATAGATTTTAATAGATTTAAATAAATAGATGTAGGTACTGGTTTAGGTTACTTGACAGTAAAAGGTAAGGAATGGAAGGACTAACATCTAAATGATCCTGGATAACACATTAATGTCATGTTATATGTTTGACAAAAGAAAATAAAGATGAAATAAGAAGCAGGTGGCAACATCCGTGTCATGAATCCCTATGATTGGCCACCTGTGAATATATTGTTGTTCCTGGTTATAAGTTAAAGGATACAAAAATATTGATTTGACAGCTAAAAAGTGTTCTTCTGAAGCATTAATTTATGTGGCAAAAGTTGATGTTGGAGAGGAGCTTTAGAAGCAAGTTTAAAAGTCTCTGGAAACACATGAGCTGTTCATGATAAGTTTAAGAACTTCAACTAACTGAACAAATGAATATTGTAATAATCAAACAACCAGAGGGCGTATATAATTACAACATCAAGAAAAACAACCCTAATGCCCAATAATCCTAATTAACAATTCAATTAAAAAATGTATCAGTAGATTGCAGCAGTGCTTAGAACTGAAACATTAGGGTCGATTCAGAGCCTGGTGAGAAAACTCACTTTTTTAAGAGAGAAAACTTGATCAGTTCTCCGGCTTATTATTTTTGCTTCTGTACCTGATATATTGAGCTAGACTTTCAAAGTTAACTAGTATTTGAAAAACAACTAATAAAACTGTTTTCACATACTTTTCATTACTTCCACAGCACCCCTAGAAGAGCCCCGAACCCATACCGCAGGACATAAGGGCTAGTAAACCCCCAGGGCTAGGGGCCAGCCACACGGTTTCTAAGTTCTGGGTTACCAGCCCTTATACCTTGTATCCAGGCTAGTACAATAATATAGAAAAGCACATACACCCCAGGGTACATTCCTGTACTAATATTGTATTGATATAGTAAAAAAAAAAAGCAAAAAACAAATGCCGGCTATTGTGGCACAGCTTTTATCTATTAAATCATTTGCAACTCTGGGACAGTGATTCAGTGAACTGTCATGCAAGGTGTAAAATCTTGTATGGAAGTGGGAATTCCCACTCAGCTTTCTTGCATGCTTCACACATATGTGGGATTGACTCTCATGTGTCCCTGAATCAAAGGAGTAAGCGATAATTCCCACATGAGAGATAGATTTGTATGGGAAGGGACAAATTCTCTACCAGTGCTGATTCGATTCTATGCTGTAAAAGTGGGTTTTCAGCAAGATTTCTTTCTTTTTCTATATGCTAAAATGGGGTGGGGGGAAGGGTATGTGGGGTATCTGTAAAGATGTGTCAGTGGGAGGGTTGGCACTTCTAACCATGGTTAGAAAATGGCTGTCACCAGCCCTTAATCATAAAATTTGCCCAAGATACACTCAAGATGTGCCTATTGTAGGTACATCCAAAAGACTGATAGTTTTGAATCCACATGGACGGGCAAGAGATATTTAATACCACAATTCTTAAATTGTAATACTAAATGCATCATTTATTTGGTAACATGTGCTGTCTGTGCAATACAATATGTGGGGTGCACTACCCTGGAGGTTAAAAGCAGATTTATGGAACACATTTACCAAATGAAAGCACCATGCCCCAAATCCAATGTGGCGAGAAATGTCTGCCAGATTCATGATGGCGACAGTGAATGTTTAATGGTCATTGCTATAGAGAAAATAAGGCTTAATGTTAGAGGAGGTGATGTCCGCAAAGTGTTATTGAAGGCGGAAGGCAAATTGATAGTTAGATTGGACACACGCTCCCGCAGGGGTTAAATGATAAATTGGACATAGCATTATTCACTGATTGATTAGTCTGAGTATCCGTGCTTTAATTTTTTGGACATGAAGAAGATATGTTGTTCTACTATTTGGTATATTGTTTTTATGAGATTTTAACTTATGTTTTAATTTAAGGGTTAGACGATAGGACCTTTTTACCCATTTTAAGAGTTCCATTTTCCTTTTATTCTTCTCTCCCCCCCTACTCACCCGGGACCATCGAATAAGCTGTGAATTTTTATGCATTGTCACTTTATATTGCGCGTCACACAACATTTGCACATTAATTGCAGTAGTACTTTCAATTGCATGGTGGTATAACCTTTGCATATGAATTGGAGTGGCACTTTAATAACTATTGAATAATCTTTTTACCTGGTACTATCCAATGAGCTTTGCTTTGTCTTCTTGAATTACACGTCGGAAATTTTTGTATATTAACCCTTTAAGTGCCAGCCTACCTGCGGCATTTTCCACTCCCTGTTGCCAGACCCTTTTCTGCCATTTTGCACTGAACATGTTCAACTGTAATTTTTGAATGGATTTCAAGGGATTTCCTAGGAAAATTATATATTGTTTTTTTCAGCATAGTCTGGGCTTTAATATGACATGTCTTGTTTTTAAGTTTGTTAGTGTTTTTTTTTTTGTTATTTTTGTGGAAAACAATTTTTAACATTTTGTAGTGTTTTTTCCTCAGTAAAACATGCAAGTTTACCAGAAAATCATAATGTGTGTAAAATCCCTATTCCTCCCAATTACAACGGTATCACATATGTATTGATAGAAACCCTTTCCTGTCCAGGAGACCCCCCAAACTGAAAAGAGTGCTTGAAGGGATTTTCAACGAAAAAACAACTATTCTGCACTCCTTGCAGTTTTTCCACAAAAACACCCCTTTAGATCTGAAATACCCCCCCCCAATACCATAAATATATACTGAAAGTACACACCTTAAGCTTTCTAGGCGTACCAGGTTTGATGTTGTGGCCACAGATGTCCAGGTGGAATCCATTGACAAATGTAGGCTTTTCACATGGTTTCTTGACGACAATAGTAAAAAAACAGAATCAAACCCACATTGTTTTTAAAAAAAAACTTTAATCTTAAAAAAACACACCAAATTGGAAACAGCAAGGTCCGCCGAACAGAACAATACCCAACATGCATAGCTACCTGCAAGGGTAGGGTTACCAATCACCCCAAAGTTAAGCATATGCATGAAGGGCATTTCACTTGAAAATTCCTACTCTGCGGACAACATTCACACCCTACGCTTTTTCAACCAAAACAACACTTTTCAATTAAAATACCCCCACAAACCATATATTCTCTGAAAGTACACCCCTTAGGCATTCTAGGCGTACCAGGCTTGTTGCCGTGGGTGCAACTTTCGGGGCACAAACCTTCAAGGAATGACCTGGTTGCACTGGATTTCGCTAAAAAAAAAGTTAAAATGCTAAATCAAAGCCACATTTTCCTAAAAAAAAATAGGCCAATCATAAAAATACACACCTAATTGAAAACGACAAGGTCCCCCGAATAGAACAATACCCAACATGCATAGCTACCTGCAAGGGTAGGGTTACCAATCACCCCAAAGTTAAGCATACGCATGAAGGGCATTTCACTTGAAAATTCCTACTCTGCGGACAACATTCACACCCTACGCTTTTTCAACCAAAACAACACTTTTCAATTAAAATACCCCCCACAAACCATATATCCTCTGAAAGTACACCCCTTAGGCATTCCAGGCGTACCAGGCTTGTTGCCGTGGGTGCAGCTTTCGGGGCGCAAACCTTCAAGGAATGGCCTGGTACCAGGCTCTAGTTTTTCGGGTGGCGTTGTAATAAGTTAATATTTGGTCCGTTTTATCCACGCCACCCATGAATTTATTATAATCTTTTATGCAACGTGGCTTTTGGGAAGGGGCTCGGGGACCACGTTGCCTTACATTCACAACTGACTCATCATGGAGTGTTGTCAGTAGGAATACATTTTTTTTGCCCATGTATTTCATGGCCAGGACCTCATCGCTTCTTAGAGCATAAGACTCCCCCCTTTTTAATTTTTTTTCAAGTAGTGACCTGGGCAATCCTTTGCGATTAGGGTTGATGGTGCCGCAGGCCGGGGTATCCAACGAATAAAGGGCGCGAAATAAGGGGATGCTGGTATAGAAGTTGTCCACATATAAGTGGTAACCTCTACCCAACAGTGGAGTCATGAGGTCCCAAACGATCTTACCACTTATTGACAAATCAAGGGGACAACCAGGGGGGTCCAGATAGGTGTCCCTTCCTTCATAGATTTCAAAATATTTGATGTACCCGGTCACACTATCGCATAATTGGTAAAATGTAATCCCGTAGCGGGCACGCTTGCTAGGGATATATTGCCGAAAAACAATGCGCCCTTTGAAAAGCAGTAGTGACTCGTCAATAGATAATTTTTGGCCGGGGGTGTACACTACTGCGAAGCGATCTGGCAGGCTGTTGAGCAGGGGTCGTAATTTATGCAGCCTGTCGTGACCGGGCTCACCACGGGGAATAGCAGTGGTATTGTCGTTAAAATGCAGATACCGCAGTAAAATTTGGTAGTGGTTTCTGGACATTACGGCCGGAAATAATGGAGTTGCCAATATGGATTGGGTATCCCAGTAGGAGGAAATACTACATTTTTTTAGGATACCCATTGCTAGAGTGAGCCCCCAAAATTTCTTTATCTCACTCAAATTCGTGGGATGCCATGCCTGAGCTCGGGCGTGCTTCTGCTGGGGGTTTTGCGCTAAGACCTGCTTGGCATAGAGATTGGTAAAGAAGACCATCCCCTCGATTCAAAGAGCCAAAGTTAAGTGATTTCGTATCGAGAATCGTAAGTTTGGGTGGGTGTTTGTCATTTTTTCTTGTTTTTTTGCCCATTTCGTATTCGCACGATCGTTCGCGCATAGACGTATATGAACATACGCATTTCGTACGAGAATCGTATAATTTGCGTTAGTTCGTGTGTTTTTCCCGTCCAAATCGTATTATTTGCGTCCGATCCTATTTTTTACGTCCTTCACATGGGCTTGCCCCCAATTCAGAGAGGTGATTGCTAATTGTTTTGAAGCCCATTAAAGAGCTGCTTTACGAAATGTTTGCCGGCAGCTATTTGGCCTCGGGAGTAGGATGGAGCGGAGCGAGTTTGTGGCACATCAAGGGCTTATGCTTTTTGGCATTGAGTTGATCGAGATGTCTGAGAGCAGATTGCCCCTGCGTCGTCGCATGAACATCGATAGCATGAATGATGTTGAGCTGTTCGAGCTGACCAGGCTTAATCGCGCTTCCCTCCATAAATTATATAGTGAGCTGCGGCCATGGTTAGCCCGCACCACAAGGAAGGGGCATGCAATTTCAGGTATGACCAAGATGCTTGGCTGCCTGCAATTTTTGGCGAACGGCTCGTTCCAGAGGCTGGGTGCCCTCTCTGTGGGGATGTCACAGCCTACGCTGAGCCGCGCACTGTCTAAATTTTTGGAAGGCATGGCTGCCATAACTCAAAAATATATTTATTTTCCTGATGATATGGCAGCCAGAAACGCCATTAAGCTTGGGTTTTATAATGTGGCCGACATGCCCAACGTTATTGGTGCAATTGACTGCACACATGTGGCACTCGTACCTAGGGCAGCCGACGAGTATATATATAGGTATTGAGATTGGTTATTATGTTGCCCAACGTGTCATGTAACCTGTTTTCCTTTGCGGCAGCATATTTGTTTATCCCTCATTTGTGTAGCTGCTTTATCTCGGCTTTTCATTAGTCTTTCCCAATAGAGTGCAGACATGTTTTGTGGTTAATTTATTAGTTTGGGTCAAATATCAATTACCCTTTTTGTATGTTTTTGCCTTAAGGAATCGTAAAATGGGACACTCGCTTAATGTCCAGGCCGTGGTTGGTCCGGATATGCGGTTTATGAGTGTCCTTGCCGGCTACCCCGGATCGTCCCACGACTCCTATATCCTCCGGCGATCTGGGTTGTTTCGGAGATTTGAGGCAGGTGAATTTTCGGGCGCATGGCTGCTTGGTAAGTGTGTCCTATTTGTGTGTTATTAAATGTGGCATTAATCTTGTATTTGTTGATATGTTTGTTTTTGAAAACTTTACATAAGCGTCCAACTGCCTTTTTCTTGGCTCATATATTAGGAACTTCCCAAAAAAATGCTTGTCTCGCTTTGGCCTTCAGAATGTTTTCCCTTTAGTTAGGATGTCTGTAAGTTCCTTGTGCCTAAATATATTGGTTTGGAGTTTATACCCAAGGATCTTTGACCTTTGGCTCCTTTTGTACTATTGGTCTTTAAATGTCAAAGTGGACTTAAACTGCATACATTGTAGTTTCCAGAGAAATGTGGATAGGCCCTCAGCAGCATCCTAATTGTAACATGTCTGAAAACTACAAATATATGTAAAATACAAATACCCTTGGCCGTGCAGATGTTTGTTAATTAATTGGTATATAGAAGTGCCATTTTTATTTAGGTTATACCTTAGTGGAATTTTTGGGGGCCCTAATGTGCCCTGTTTTTTTGGGGGAACACTTTACCTTACATCATTATGATATCTGTGAAATTTTTGGTGTTGGTTGTGTTGCCTTTTTAATTTTGATTACATTTAATTCTCTGTTTAAGGTGATTCCGGGTACCCACTTCTACCCTGGCTCATGACGCCTGTGCTGCGGCCCCAGGATGCCTCTCAGGAAGCGTATAACCGTGCGCATCGCAAGACCCGGGCTGTTGTGGAGAGGGCCTTTGGTCTGCTGAAGACACGTTTTCGTTGCCTTGACCATACTGGGGGGGCCCTGCAATATGATCCCAAGAAAGTGATCGACATTATAATGGCATGTGCTGTTTTGCACAATTTTGCCATCATGGAACGTGTCCCACGTTATGTGGACAGCCTGCCCTCTTCAGCCGTCGAGGATGAAGTCGAGAATTTTGAGGGGCCCCCCAGTGAGTCTGGCCAATCTGTTCGAGCCAACCTGATCAGCCAGCATTTTACTTAACTTTTTTCCCTGTCTCACCATTCTGTATGTCTGTGTTATCCTTTTTGTTACATATGTTGTTTTGCCGTAATGTGGCATTACCTCTAAGTAAAACATTTAGACCTTAATTGTTGCCTAATGTATTTCATGTAGTTTCCTTAGCTTTAGCTTTGCATTGTTACACCTCTTCAAACCCAAATTATCTGGTTTAGCCCAAGCTGTTTAAAATGTCTTCCCACTAAAAACGCCACAAGTATTGTAAGTGAATTTTTTTTTTTACTTTGAAAAGGAAAAATTATAGTGCTTAACAGAAATCATTCCACATACATCTGTGGTTACAAATGGATAACATTACAAAAAAACATCGAGCACATCTACACCTGGAAGTGAGTGGCACAACCAAACAAGGACACCCAGTCCAAAGGCCAGCCTAGTCCAGTCATTAATATTGCCTGTGCCCAGGGATATTTGGGCATGGCCATAATGTCACACAAACATGTCTGCAAACAGGAGGAGCACCAACCAAATACATAGGTAAAGCCATAAGTGGCCAGATACACTCCACATAGACCTATGGCATTGGCTAGTGGCCTTAAGCATTACTCTAAGGAGCTATATGGGAGCAAATACAAAACACAACCTGCCAGAGCAACACAAAATGGATTGTTTGAAACCTCAAAGGACAAGTAAATACAGTGGGGGTTAAGAGAAAAGATGTCCCACACACCCATGGATTAATAGGGTGGCTGCCCATAATACCCAGGTGGAGGTCCAGGTGGAGGTCCATGTGAATGGGACCTAGCCTGGGCCATGGCAGCATTGTGAATTTGAAACTGCTCCACAATGTTTCTCTGCATATTGGTCATCTCAGCCATGGCTGACTGGATGCCATTACTTGCATTGGCCACGTTGCTGTTGAGGGTACGCAACTCCGCGAGGATGCCCTGTAGACTGGTATGGATGTTGACCATGTCGGCATGCCTTTGCTCACGCTCTGTAACGAGCTGGGCGTCATAAGAGTCCCTTTGTTGGGTCCATAATTGAAGCAGGGCACTCTGCCTCCCCTGGGAAATTGTGGGGCGGCGTAATGGCGTCCGCCGCACAATTACCCTGGCTCTTGGGCGTGCCCTGCCGCGTGGTGTCGTACCCTCAACAGCAACCGGCCTGCTTTGCAAATCCTCAGCAGCAGAGTGAACACTGGGGACTGTGTCAGTCTCCCCATGTGCAAGCACAATGGATGGAGATTCACTCTGCTGCTGAGGATTGGCCAGAGAAACATTATGGAGCAGTTCCAAATTGGGACCCAGGGGGAGTTCATCCGACGTGCCCTGTACGGAGACATCATCATCTTCCTCCATGTCCTGGATCTCTTCCATGAGTGTGCGGGTCTGTAGGGACATATAAAAAAAAAAAGGGTAAGTTTGCGTCCAAATTTTGGATTTCAACAGTTTAACACATTCTTAAGCACTTGTTAGTATTTATGATACTAAATTAACTTACCGGAAATCTCTGATCTGGGCTCCTATGCTGTACGGACCTGGTAGGCATAACCAAACTGGGGGGTGAGTTTACCCTTGCTGAGGGATCATGCTGGGCTGAAGAAGAGAAAAACAAACCACGTAAACACACACATAACCTTTTTTTGGATAGGTAATCAAATATAGCTCTATTTGTAATATTATTCAAGTCTAGAGCAATGGTGACCTTTGTTCAAACACACGCAAGTTTACATAGGTGCAATGGCTGTGAAAAACTGCTAACTGACCTCAGTTCGAAGTCAGGAAGTGTACCCAGTCAGCATACAACTTTCAACGCACATTTTGGGATTTAGCCTACCATTCGCTAGGTCCGTGGTACTCAAACAATTGTTGTAAAGGCCCATTTCAAGGTATGTGGTGAGAGGTGAATGTCTGGCCATGGTGCTGACGCAGGGGGTGTCTAGTTAAAAATAAATACACTGGTGGAGGGGCTGGAGATTTCAAAGTGCCAACTAATAAAGGCTGCTTGCCCTTGCTGGGCTGGATGGGCCAGAGCTGAGGGGACAGGGATTGGATGGCTAAAGGGGGGAGTTAACGTATTGATGGTGATGGGATGGATGGAGCCAATCGGTTACAAATGTATGGGGATTATGTGGGGGGGGGGCATGGGGGGACTGTGGCAGATGGGCCAGAGCAGGGGCAGCGGGACACGATTGTGGCCAGAGAAATTTTTACAAAGTTACTGTGTACCTTGCAATGCCACTTCCTGTGCAGTACTTCATATTGCAATGCTATGTTTCAGGGAGCCAGCACATTGGGCAGGAGACCAAACACTACATCGGCGATCAAGGGGGCAGCTCTGAGCACGTCAACACAGAAGTAACTGAGTGCAGGGCTGTCTGGGCAGGGGTCCTTGAATGTGGTGCCAAGGTCCGCATTGGGACCTCGGGCCGCCAGTTGAGTCTCGCTGCTCTAGGTCAGATATGTTTGTGGGTGGCTAATTAAATTGTTAACTCAAACACAACTCACACAACCAAAAGGCAACACATACATAATGATGTGTGTTTTGTGATTGATTCCAAATATATCAGTTATCTTGCGAAACTTCATGACTTTAACAATCCAATTGGACATTTGATCTTAGCCATAATGGCTGTGGGCCTAAATGTGTGATTCCCAGGGACCAAAAGAGGACACAAACAGCCACAGTAGTGCGAGGCCAAGCAAGGCAAACCATAGGGGCATCCCGTTATCTTGTTACTAGTGAACTGTAGATTATTTAGCAAACAGGCAAACATGCAGATTTAAGAGTACTCACCGTGGGTACGGGTCGGTGAGTCTGTGTCCCTTAGACCAGCATGTCCACCGACCGCGACCGGATGGAGAAGTCCAAGCACAATCTCCTCAGCAGGGGTAAACTCCAATTTAGATGGAAAGCCACCTCCAGTTTTCATGCTGAAAAGAGAAAATCGTTTGGTACTCAGAAAAGGTGCATACAGTACATGCCAAACATTATATTTAGCGAAAAAATTTATTTACCTGTAATTATGCCTTTTAATTTCTTTTTGCCGTACAGCATACTTCAGATCAGAGATTTTCTTCTGAATTTGGGACACATCTTTCCTCTCTTCCCCCGCTGCATTTACTTGTCGGAGGATGGTTTCAAACAATTCCATCTTGCGCTGCTTGGTGGTGTGTTTGGATTTGCTCCCATATAGCTCGTCATAGTATAATGTAAGGCCACTAGCCAATGCCATATTTTGGTCATGGGAGAATCTCCCACTCAACTGGCCGCGGCGCAATGTGCGGCCAGATGGTTGGCTTGGCTGCTCCTCCATGTGTGCAGACACATGTGGTGACATTATGGCCTGGGGCTGGGTAGGGGAATGGCCGGATTGGTGGCTTCCCAATGACTGGACTGGACTGGCCAAGGGACTGGGTGTTCTTGCGTGGCTGGCCACCGAACTTCCAGGTGTAGATGTGGTCATGGTTGCAATTCGGGGCCCTCTTGGGGGGCTAGGTTCCCGGCTGGTGCCAGGTCGGGGGCTCGGTTCCCGGCTGGTGCCAGGTCGGGGGCTTCTGGCCCTGGATGGGGTTCTTCGGGCCCTGTAGGGGCTTCTGGCCCTGGATGGGGTTCTTCGGGCCCTGTAGGGGCTTCTGGCCCTGGATGGGGTTCTTCGGGCCCTGTAGGGGCTTCTGGCCCTGGATGGGGTTCTTCGGGCCCTGTAGGGGCTTCTGGCCCTGGATTGGGTTCGGCGGGCCCTGTAGGGGCTTCTGGCCCTGGATGGGGTTCGGCGGGCCCTGTAGGGGCTTCTGGCCCTGGATGGGGTTCGGCGGGCCCTGTAGGGGCTTCTGGCCCTGGATTTGTTTCTGCGGCCTCTGGCTGGGCTTCGTGCCCTGGATGGGGTTCGGGCCCTGGATGGGGTTCGGGCCCTGGATGGGGTTCTTCGGCCTCTGGCTGGGCTTCGGGCCCTGGATGGGCTTCGGGCCCTGCTGCGGGGCATGGGTTGCCGAACTGCCCTACTTGAAGGCATGGCCGGTGTGGGCTCACTTGTGCTGCCTCTTCTGGGGGCAGAGGTGGTGGGTGCTGCAGTTGCCAGCTTTTTGGCTGCAGGGGCACGGGGCTTGGGGCCCCTTTTTTTGGTACCTGAGGGTCCAGGGTCCCTTGGTGGGGCCGAGGTGGGAGTCTTGCCTCTCAGTTTTCGCCGACCTTGCTGGGACCTTGTTGTTGGGCCCTCCGCGGTCTTGCTTGGCTGGGGTCGCTTGCTCATCGCCTTTTTCGGTGCCATCGTACACAAATGCTCAAAGAGAATGAGCTTTGGGTGCAGGGACCTTTAAATAATGAGCCCAGCGTGTGACGCCTATGCGCACGACTACGCGCTCGTACGAACGTACGTTCGAGCGGAACCAGGAAACCGCTGGGGTTTCACTTATCTGCTGCCTTGAAGAAGCATAAAGATGGCGCCCACTATCTTCACCCGTCAACAGGAAGAGATCCTCATGCTGGTAAGTGGCTGCCTGTGCATTTTAATCGAATAGTCAATGATGGCCTAAATGTAAATGATGCGTTTGGAACTAGTTTGGGGTCTCTTAATGTTTAATCACTGGCTCCTCACACTTCATCCTCAAGGGCCGAGCCTGGCCACGTTTTCAACTGTCTATGCTGATGTCCTAATTCGGCCAATTGCTCCGGCTTAGCAACAGTTAATTAACCTGTGGAGTAGCGGGGCGAGCTGGCAAACCTGGCCTGTCTCGGACCTTGATGCGGATGTTTGAGGAACACTGTTTTCCTAAGCCATAAAAACACAACGGGAAGCCACACACGTGGTCCAAAAGCCTAAGCATTAGGCTACATCTTGGATGTTTAAACCATCCTAACATGCCATAGATGCAGGTGGCCTGATTCTTGATGTTGGCTATTATCTGTATGTACATGGTGTGTGATACATATAACATAAGGCCAGACTGTCAATCACAGTCAACGTCCTCTTTAAGGCACTCCCCAAAAATGGCTGACACTCGAAATGTGTGTGTTAATGACATTAAATTCTCAACTTGTGATGCAACACATATGGGTCTGTGTGTAAAAGTAAAAGCTCTGTGTCCATTATGTTTTTCAGATCATGCTTCAGCGCCGGTATGACTTCGCGCCCAATGTGTGCGAGAAAAGGGACATCGCCCGGGAGATCATCGCGGAAATCCACCGTGTGACCAGCACCACCTTCACTCACACCCAGATAATGCAGCATTGGTCGGACCTGAAACGTCTGCACATGCCCCGGGTGCGGAGGTATTTTGGGATCCATTTCCCAAGTAAGTACAAAGCAATTGCATGGTATATGTTCCAAATGTATAAGTTATGCCTTTATTTATAATGACTTTTCTTTGGTAGTGTTGGAAATGGATTTCAGAATTCGCCGCACCCGGAGACGTACAGGCCGACCAGTGCTGCATGACTCTGCATCTGTGAGTGAAGGTGGTGGATCTCCCGGGCGACGGACCTACCCCTCCTCTGTGGCCTCCTCAGACCAGCCCCTGGACCTTACCACAGAGGAGGGGCCAAGGCGCGTGGGCGTGGAGTCATACCTGGCCACGCATGGGGAAGGCTCTGGTATGTCACTCTTCATGTATAGGCACAAAGATATACATGGCAGGCCAAAAACTAAGTTATCCTTTATTATGTATTTGTAGAAGCTTCTGGAGCGGGTGAGATAGTGGAGGAGGAGGCAGCAGAGATGCTTGAAGTCGATCCTGGCGAAGGTGAGTGATGTCAGCCAGACTGGGAGCCAGATATGTTGGGAATAGTGACTCTATACAAGTACTAACCAAATGTCACATGTTTCTCCAGGGACTTCTTCACAGCAGAGCCAGGACCAAGGGCAGCCTGTTGGCCCCAACCAGCCATCTGTCGGCCACCAACTCCGTAAGTCTCCATGCCATTATTCATATTAATGTTTGCTTAGCTAATAACACACACATAACTAAAGGCGTAGCCAATGTGTAGTTCACACTTTCATGTGGGCACTTCGTTAGCTTAAAGAGGACCCTAACTAGTATTAAGAACCAAAGACTTAGCCATCACACTGTACCTACAGATTCGAAACATGGAAAAACACCCTTCACCCATCTAATGCATGTTATTAGACTGAACAAAACCAATATTGGGGAATATGGAATGCGCAATATTTACAGGCAGCATGGGATACAGATTGAAAAAAGGAAGGTGCTGCCATGCATTGTGTGAGTGATGACCTTTCCCTCAACCCAGCTATGCTCGGGATTCCCAACGCACCACTGTAACCTACTCCCCTGTACTTTATCCAACTCTCCACTCCTCATTAAGTGTTATGCTTCAGAGTCCAGATGGCGGCGCTGTAATCCCCAAAAAACCCTAAATAACTTTGAGGTGGTGCAGAATCATTTGTGAATAGTTATTGGTTTTCATTAAATAATGTTGAAGGTCCGGTTTAAGGAGTTTAAACACTTACCTGTGGGAAATGCATTAACTGTATCCCTTTGAAGAAGGACATATGTCATGCATTTACATGTCTTTGATTAACCCTAAATCTATTTCCAGCATACAAACCGGTCTGGGACTCCTATTTATGTTTCTTTCTCTATTGGTTACAGGGATGATCCCCCAAACCTTGGCGGGTAAAAAAAAAAGAATGAAGGAGTTGGTGGCCGAGCTGCTGGCCATACAGGCGACGTTGGGGCCAACAGATGAAGAAGAGGATGATGAATAGTGCCCTTGGTCCTGGCTCCTTTGTTTTACTGTTTTTTACCTATGTCCCAATGTTTTTAAGGATTTTATATATTTGTCTAAAAAAAAATATTAGGTTTGTGTCAAACCAAACAAAAAATGTTTTTTATTGTTGACCAAAAAAAAAAAAACTATGTGTTTTACTGTTTTAAAAAAAAAAAAAAAAAAAAAAAGAGTTTTACTGTTTTAAAAAAAAAAAAAACAAAACTATGTGTTTTACCGAGACCAAATTAAAAAAAAAAAAAAATAACTATTATTTACAACCAAACAAAGGTAATAATGTTAATAAATTAGATTTTAAGCCTTCCTAAATGTGTCTTTTCTAATATGCACACACCCAAAAAATTACACAAACCAGAAACAACACGCTTAGAAACATATAGACATATGTAAATTATGTGATTTTCTTACGTTTTATGGACAGAGAAATGAAGTTGGATGCAAGCGCTAAGGGGTTTAGGTAAGTTTGAGGGACCGAGAAATGAAGTTGGATGCAGCCGCTAAGGGGTTTAGGTAAGTTTGAGGGACAGAGAAATGAAGTTGGATGCAGCCGCTAAAGGGTTTAGGTAAGTTTGAGGGACCGAGAAATGAAGTTGGATGCAGCCGCTAAGGGGTTTAGGTAAGTTTGAGGGACAGAGAAATGAAGTTGGATGCAGCCGCTAAAGGGTTTAGGTAAGTTTGAGGGACCGAGAAATGAAGTGGGATGCAGCCGCTACGGGGTTTAGGTAAGTTTGAGGGACCGAGAAATGAAGTTGGATGCAGCCGCTAAGGGGTTTAGGTAAGTTTGAGGGACCGAGAAATGAAGTTGGATGCAGCCGCTAAGGGGTTTAGGTAAGTTTGAGGGACCGAGAAATGAAGTGGGATGCAAGCGCTAAGGGGTTTAGGTAAGTTTGAGGGACCGAGAAATGAAGTGGGATGCAGCCGCTACGGGGTTTAGGTAAGTTTGAGGGACCGAGAAATGAAGTTGGATGCAGCCGCTACGGGGTTTAGGTAAGTTTGAGGGACCGAGAAATGAAGTTGGATGCAGCCGCTACGGGGTTTAGGTAAGTTTGAGGGACCGAGAAATGAAGTGGGATGCAGCCGCTACGGGGTTTAGGTAAGTTTGAGGGACCGAGAAATGAAGTTGGATGCAGCCGCTAAGGGGTTTAGGTAAGTTTGAGGGACCGAGAAATGAAGTGGGATGCAGGCGCTAAGGGGTTTAGGTAAGTTTGAGGGACCGAGAAATGAAGTTGGATGCAGCCGCTAAGGGGTTTAGGTAAGTTTGAGGGACCGAGAAATGAAGTGGGATGCAAGCGCTAAGGGGTTTAGGTAAGTTTGAGGGACCGAGAAATGAAGTGGGATGCAGCCGCTACGGGGTTTAGGTAAGTTTGAGGGACCGAGAAATGAAGTTGGATGCAGCCGCTACGGGGTTTAGGTAAGTTTGAGGGACCGAGAAATGAAGTTGGATGCAGCCGCTAAGGGGTTTAGGTAAGTTTGAGGGACCGAGAAATGAAGTGGGATGCAGGCGCTAAGGGGTTTAGGTAAGTTTGAGGGACAGAGAAATGAAGTTGGATGCAGCCGCTAAAGGGTTTAGGTAAGTTTGAGGGACCGAGAAATGAAGTTGGATGCAGCCGCTACGGGGTTTAGGTAAGTTTGAGGGACCGAGAAATGAAGTTGGATGCAGCCGCTACGGGGTTTAGGTAAGTTTGAGGGACCGAGAAATGAAGTTGGATGCAGCCGCTAAGGGGTTTAGGTAAGTTTGAGGGACCGAGAAATGAAGTGGGATGCAGGCGCTAAGGGGTTTAGGTAAGTTTGAGGGACCGAGAAATGAAGTTGGATGCAGCCGCTAAGGGGTTTAGGTAAGTTTGAGGGACCGAGAAATGAAGTGGGATGCAAGCGCTAAGGGGTTTAGGTAAGTTTGAGGGACCGAGAAATGAAGTGGGATGCAGCCGCTACGGGGTTTAGGTAAGTTTGAGGGACCGAGAAATGAAGTTGGATGCAGCCGCTAAGGGGTTTAGGTAAGTTTGAGGGACCGAGAAATGAAGTGGGATGCAGGCGCTAAGGGGTTTAGGTAAGTTTGAGGGACAGAGAAATGAAGTTGGATGCAGCCGCTAAAGGGTTTAGGTAAGTTTGAGGGACCGAGAAATGAAGTGGGATGCAGCCGCTACGGGGTTTAGGTAAGTTTGAGGGACCGAGAAATGAAGTTGGATGCAGCCGCTAAGGGGTTTAGGTAAGTTTGAGGGACCGAGAAATGAAGTGGGATGCAGCCGCTACGGGGTTTAGGTAAGTTTGAGGGACCGAGAAATGAAGTTGGATGCAGCCGCTAAGGGGTTTAGGTAAGTTTGAGGGACCGAGAAATGAAGTGGGATGCAGCCGCTACGGGGTTTAGGTAAGTTTGAGGGACCGAGAAATGAAGTGGGATGCAGCCGCTACGGGGTTTAGGTAAGTTTCTGGTTGAGGGTGCGCATGCGCAAGATCTTATAAACATACGAACGCACGAATCTAAGAGGCCAAAAACCAATGAAAACCAGAGGCAAACGCAAGTAATTGGAAGAGCTTGACGATGGAAGCAGCCGAAAAAACAGGCTGCCGCCGCAACAGGTGAGCACATGAACGTGATTTTTACGATTGCCAACTGACTGAGGCAAGTTCGGGAGATATCATACGAACGGACGTATCTTTTAGGATAGAAACGTATTTGCTTATAGAATCACTCGCAAGTTCATACGAACGCACGAGCGGACGTGAAAAATAGGATGATCGTGAGCCAAATCCAAGCTGTTACATGTTTCTTTGAATCAACCTACATATCCAGTAGGATGGCTTCTGTGAGAAACAATTTGAAAAAGTCAATGACACCAAAATTTGTGGTGTCTACATTGACCCCGGGGACCGAATCAAAAGGGGGAATTTCGGGGGAAATATTATTAGGAGGCCTCCATGCAGACGCTCCTTCACCAGCTGCAGCACTCGATGCCTCATCCTGCACTACACTCGCCTGTAGCGTGGTCTCACTTTGTGCGGCATCCACCCTTCTACTGTGGCTACTACTACTGGTAGCACTGCGTGGCTGTGTTTCCTCAGTAGAGGATTCACTGTCTGTCTCGCTGTCTGATGGGAAGTACTCAGACCCTGACTCACTAAAATCTTCCGAGTCAGACGCCATCAGGTAAGCCGCAGCTTCCTGTGCAGTGTACCGCTTACCAGCCATACCCCAATGCGAAAAAAAATCTAAAGGGTCTTCCCGAACTAAAGGCTAAAACTAAAGGCTAAAACTAAAGGCTAAAACTAAAGTCAAATTACAAAAAATACAGTTTCACAGTTAAACAATAAAACAAAGCAAATAAACAGTCAAGAATAGAAATAAAAGTGTATAGCTACAACCCAATGAGAAGTGGTGGAGTCAGGAGCAGCAGGTCACGGGATCCCAGCGCACTTAGACCATCCTTGGAGCAGAAGATCCGGTAGGTGAAGAAGGTCTTCCTGGGGCAGCAGAAATAGGGTCCTAAAAGCTAGGGGGGTTGGCCTAAAAGAGTAGGGGAGGCTAGGCTCCCAAAAGGAGGGGGAGGCTAGGCTCCCAAAAGGAAAGGGAGGCTAGGCTACCAAAAGGAAAGGGAGGCTAGGCTACCAAAAGGAAAGGGAGGCTAGGCTACCAAAAGGAAAGGGAGGCTAGGCTAGGCTCCCAAAAGGAGGGTGGAGGCTAGGCTCCCAAAAGGAAGGGGGGACTAGGCTCCCAAAAGGAGGAGGGGGCTAGGCTCCCAAAAGGAGGGGGGGCTAGGCTCCCAAAAGGAGGGGGGGGGCTAGGCTCCCAAAAGGAGGGGGGGCTAGGCTCCCAAAAGGAGGGGGGGCTAGGCTCCCAAAAGGAGGGGGGGCTAGGCTCCCAAAAGGAGGGGGGGCTAGGATCCCAAAAGGAGGGGGGGCTAGGGTCCCAAAAGGAGGGGGGCTAGGGTCCCAAAAGGAGGAAGAGGCTAGGGTCCCAAAAGGAGGAAGAGGCTAGAGTCCTAAAAGAGCAAGCGAACGGTCCAAACAAAGGCAGTAGCGATCTCAGCGAACCACCTAAGGGAAAAAGTTAAGATTAGGGAATGTTTAGGACGCATGCATGGACAACAGCCGCACTATGCTATACCTAGAGCGGTGGTAAAGTAAGTTTTACTGGCAATCGAGGGGATTCACTCTGACGGCCAAAAAACACCCACCCGCAGATCTCTGACCACTGGCACGCACCCACCCGCAGATCTCTGACCGCTGGCACGCACCCACCCGCAGATCTCTGACCGCCGGCACGCACCCACACGCAGATCTCTGACCGCCGGCACGCACCCACGCGCAGATCTCTGACCGCCGGCACGCACCCACACGCAGATCTCTGACCGCCGGCACGCACCCACACGCAGATCTCTGACCGCCGGCACGCACCCACACGCAGATCTCTGACCGCCGGCACGCACCCACGCGCAGATCTCTGACCGCCGGCACGCACCCACACGCAGATCTCTGACCGCCGGCACGCACCCACACGCAGATCTCTGACCGCCGGCACGCACCCACACGCAGATCTCTGACCGCCGGCACGCACCCACACGCAGATCTCTGACCGCCGGCACGCACCCACACGCAGATCTCTGACCGCCGGCACGCACCCACACGCAGATCTCTGACCGCCGGCACGCACCCACACGCAGATCTCTGACCGCCGGCACGCACCCACACGCAGATCTCTGACCGCCGGCACGCACCCACACGCAGATCTCTGACCGCCGGCACGCACCCACATGCAGATCTCTGACCGCCGGCACGCACCCACACGCCGATCTGACCCCGCACCCACATGCAGATCTGACCCCCCACACGCAGATCTGGCCCCCCCACCCACACGCAGATCTGACCCCGCACCCACACGCAGATCTGACCCCGCACCCACACGCAGATCTGACCCCCCACCCACACAGATCTGACCCCCCACCCACACACAGATCTGACCCCCCACCCACACACAGATCTGACCCCACACACACACAGATCTGACCCCACCCACACGCAGATCTGACCCCACACACACACAAATCTGACCACACACACACACACACACACACACACACACACACACACAGATCTGACCCCACACACACACGGCGCACTACAAATGCAAGAATTCCTACGGCCAACAACCCCCCCCCACCCCCGGCGGCACACAGATGGCGGCTGCGGTGGTGCACTACAAGTGCAAGAAATCCTACGGCCACCCACCCACTCACCACCCCCACCCCCCAACAAGTCAGTGACCCCCCCACACACCCCTCCTACCTCAGATCCGGCGATTGAAGAGGGCAGCAGGAGACTGCGTGCTGTTAATATAGGGGAGGCGCCGGCTGATGACAGCAGCCATGCGCCTCCCTTCCTATTGGTCCAGCAATGGTCAGCTGACTGGGGTGAGGTAAGGGTCACCTCCACATGACCCTCTGACGTCTCTTCAACAATGCTGAGCAGGAATGGATGTCTTCTGCTGCCCCTGATGGCCACAAGGTAAGTAAGTGTCAAGCCCGTAACACCTACGTGCTTGGCACTTAACGCCCAGCCAAGCCAGCACGTAGGTATTACGGGCTTGGCAACAAAAGGGTTAATTGCAGTGTCACTTTAAATTGCGCATTGGATAATAATTTTTTACATATTTATTGCAGCGTCGGTTAAATAGTTATTATAACATATTGTATTAGCTGTTTACCACACAATAGGGTTGATTCAGAGAGACATAAAAAGACTTTCGTTTTTGTGTCGATCTCTTTTTTTTTTTAATTTTTCCCGCTTTGTATGAGTACGAGTGATTCTAAGCATGCATCGCAAGCCTTAAGTAAAATTTGGTCCGTTCGTATGCCAATGACAATGTCATTTTTCAGCTTTCGTTTTCCATTTATATTACTGCGCACCACAAAATTAACTCATTAATGTGCTCGTCTACATATTTTGTTCACTCCTTTCTGCTACAATGCTTACCTAAATCACATCGCGGTTTCATTCTTCTTCCATTTGCGCACCTAATGCTTACCTAAATCACATCGCGGTTTCATTCTTCTTCCATTTGCGCACCTAATGCTTACCTAAATCACATCGCGATCTGGATATTCTTAATTTTTTAATTTTGGGTTGTTCCTACGTTTTGCTGTAACCAACCCTTAATGAATGTATTTTGAACAGAAAATGACACAGAAACAAGTTTTAGTTTTTTTTTTTTTTTTTTTTTTACTAGCAACTGGCAATTTTTGTTGCCTTTATTTTTGGAAAAGGTTTGCAATTGTTTGCAAGTACATTTTTTTTTGGGTTGTTGTAAAAAATTTAAAAACTTTAAAAATATTAACAGTTTTTAAAAACATTTTAAAACAATAAAACTATATACAAAGCAATGGCAGGCCCAAGATAATTATTCTTCATCTGTGGTCCCCAACGAATCGCGCAGCTCCTGCATCTCGCCCACCAACCGAAACTTGCATGTGCGGTGTCTGTAAAAAAAAAAGAAATTAAAATTATTGTTCTGCTAATACATGTTTACCAGCTGTGAATGAAATGATTATTAGGCTGCAAGCTAACTCATGAGGCCATATGTCATTATGCTAAGGAATGTCTTAAAGGAAGCGGCCATATGTCATTATGCTAAGGACATTGACAATGGATTGGGAGACCACCCTAGGCTCACTTCTAATGTCTGATTCAACAGTAAGCAAATGACACTTAGAATGTGTGTGTGATACATGCAATGCCTTGGAGCTGAAGGCGCTCATACTCCTCCACATAGCAGCTAAACATGTTCAACAATAGCAATCCAGGGCAAAAATGGTCCTGTAAGTGGAGCGGAAATGAAACCGTTTTATAGGGCGGTGGACCATCGGCAATCAAGTCTCAGAATCTGATGCAAGCCCATCCCAATAACGTAACTTATCCGAACTAACGCAAATTATCAGATTTCGTTCCCTCCATCGAAAGTGCATATACGCATTAGCGGGAACGAACATACGCATGGAAAAAGTAACGTAAAAACCAAAAAACATGCCAAACATACACAGACACATGCGAAAGTCCAGACTTATCTGTCTCTGAATCAACCCTATTGTGATTACTTCAAATGGTATAATTATTTAAACATTATCTGCGCTAATCACAAGCATAACTATTTTACAACGCCAACTAGTATAATAACTCTCAATGACATTTAGGGACCATGAGGACAACAGTTCATGATTTTATAATAGCTCTGTGAGGGTTATTCCTGTAAGAGCCATGTCTTTATTTATTTATCTTATCTTTTTACATATGCCTCTGGATAATATGTGCACTTTTGCAATCTGACCACTACGGGGCAATAGAAAGCAAGTCTCAGCGTTATTCCTCCAAAGGATGACATGATAATTTTAAATCTTTTATACAGACGTCTAAGATAGAGTTTTGAATGTGGCCGAGGGATTTCCTTTATTCCATATACATAATAAATGCCGGGACCATGAGTTTAGCTCTCCGCAACTGTAGCTATGGCTACAGATAAACATACTAAGAGTTACCATACAGTGTACATATGTTAGAGAACCAGGACTGTTCCCCCTGTAGTCCAGCAGAGGGCGCCTGTTCGCTAATGTCAGAGAACCAGGACTGTTCCTCCTGTTGACCAGCAGAGGCCACTTGTGAGTCCTCTCTACTGAGCATGTGCTGGGGCCTATAAAAACAGACAAGGCCTGTCCTCAATTACCAGTTGGTCTTTTTCCCTGCATGCTCCTGAGTTCCTGTGATTCCTTCCTGTGTACCGACCCGGCTTGCTTCTGACTACGATCCTGCTTTCCTGACGACTTCAGCTTTGTTTGTGACTACGATCCTGTTCTGCCTGCCCACGACCTCTGCTTGTTTCTTGACTTTGATTCAGATCTGTCAGCCCACGACTTCAGCCTGCTTCACTCTCCCAGATCAGCTCTGGTCTGTCTTCTATCCGGAATTCAGCAAAACCCACTCCTAGGTTGCCTGACCTGGGGCCTTCCTGCAGCCCAGTCTATCCTCACCATCAGAGGCTCTAGTGAATACCAGGTTGCCCTTAGACTCCAGGCTTCCCGGTCCAGAGGTGAGCAGAGTTGCAGTCTCCGCAATCAGGGTTCACACCCGGTGTCCTGACAACACAGCATGGTAGAGGATACACTATTGGCCTGATTACAGCCAATAGATGCTCTCCTCTCAGTGGAGACATGGGGGAGGGAGTACAGGATAGGTGGAGGGCCCCACTAATCAGATACAGAGATGGGTTGATGTCACAGGGCTGTCCCGGCTCGCAGCCCTGCTCAGCGTGCAGTACCTGTTCGTGTTAGGTGAGTCCCTCTTATTTAGTTTAAATGAACATGTATTTCTTGGGCAAATTGTATGATTAAGGGCTGGTGACAACCTGAAACGCGTTACCTGGTCCCGATGGGGGAGGGGAGCACTTTCTGACTTACAAGACGTTTTATGGCTGTGTGATTATAATTTGAATTACTCTCATTTTAAGCTATGAAGTAAAAGCTAAGTTTTAACCCTTTCCAAGCTGGACATTGCAACTGGAAACGATGTGGGGAGTTTTTTCAGGAGATCCTGAGGTCCGGGCTTTCTAGGTTTGAGGGTGAGCTGGTTATTGCTTGCTTATATGGTTAGAAAATAATGGCAGAAAAAAGGGGGCTTGAGGCCATCTCCAGTATCCTATGGGGTGTGTTCTCTAACTAGGGTCAGGAGGGTGGCTCCTGTGCCTTATTCCTCACACTGACGAGTTTGTTTATATCAGTGAAAAAGTAAACATTTATTCTTTTCAGTGCAGGTTATAGATAGTAGACATAGATATCAAACAATACATATAAGTCCAGCTCATATACAGGTGTTAGTCTATTTGGACTGAGGTTAGTGACTAGTGGGTTATTCCCTTTGTAGCAAGTTTTTGGGTATTCAGTCCTTAGTTTGTAGCAAGTTTGATACATATGCTCCGTATGATGCAAAGGAGGATATTGACTTTCGTTTGGTCATGTGATCATTCACAGGTATCCAAACACTCTATGTTCCCCCATAAATCACAGGGGGTGCCCAATATACTAAAATACTATAAGTCCTCCCAAATTGCCCATCTAATCTCCATGCACTCTTACCTTAAGCCCTGCTGTGAATGTTCCTTGAGCTCCCCAATTGCTCGCCAACCCATATTGACAGTTTGCTGGCACCTAAAACACTCAGCCCCCTAATGAGACACTCACTTTCCATAAGGGGCTCAGTTAAATATCCTGCCTCCCTGATGTCTCCCCATACTCCCTTGATAAACATATGGGTCAACCCAAACTTCCCACCTGGTATGCAGAACAAATCAGCTTTTAAATGGTGGCTCAATCATGGTATAGTTAGTCTCAAAGGGAAACTTGGTATCCCCCAGATGGAATACTTTTGATACCTTAAATTGAGACACTTAAGGCTAAAATGAGCCCTTCTTTCCGAAAATGGACATTTTTCAAAGAAGCATGCAATAGAGGTTCATTCCACAGGGGAACAATCTCCCTGCTATATTCTGTATTGAATGACTCTGGATCATATGACCATAGATACATTTGGAGCTGGGAAGTCCTTGTCTATTGTGACCAATGCTCTATAAATGTACTAACAACTGAAACAGCCTATAAAGTACTGCTCCGTTGGTACTTAATACTGAGCCGTCTCGGAAGATGTTCCCGGGACAGGCCAGTACATGCTTTAAGGGCTGCAATGTGGAAGGCGATTTTATCCACACCTGGTGGACCTGCCCTATGCTAGCCCGCTTTTGGAATCAGATTTATAGGATGGCCAAAATATTCCAAACAAATATTAAAAAAAGATCCATGGATGACCCTTATACATCACATATTACCCTAGAACTCACAAGAAAACAAAATAGGCTATTTGTCTACTTACTTCTCGCAGGAAAACAGAACATAACTAAGACATGGAAAAAAACAGTTCACCCTGTTGTCAGAAGTGTTAGCTAGGATGAATGGATTTTTCAGAAACGAGATTATCCAGCATCCTGACTGACTCTCATAAAAAGTTTCTTTCAATGTGGGAGCCCTGGAGACGGTATGCCTGGCCAACTATTTTTCATGGGATGCTGAACTGATCATACTCAGTGTGGGGCAGAGTGCGAGGGATTTTCCTCCTTCCCCAGTCTCCTCCCCCTTTCTGTCTCTTCCCTACTCTCTCAGCCTCCCATCCCTTTTCCTTCCCTCTACAAGTCTTTCTCTTAACCCCTAAACCTTCCTTGACTTTCAATTCTGGCTACGACTCACCATCCAAGATGCACCCATTTCACTACTGTTTAAGGCTCCATAGTAAAGGTTTGTGGACACTGAGAATCCTACACATACTAATATTTGGAATAACTTTGATGCATAAAAGGAAGCGAAACAAAAGACACAACTCCATTGTATACATCATACTTATTCTTCCTGTGCTTTATAGCTATACAAATGTAATCAGGCTTGATTTATAACTCTGTTTACAAGGTATGGATTGTTAACTAGTTTATGCCTCCCCTGCGTGGGATGGCTGATTCGACTGTGGAGTTGATTGTGCCTGTACTACTGTTTTCTAAAATAAAAATATTGAAAAGAGACAAAATGTGTGGTGTTTACTAGTGAACAGGGTGCTCTTGACAGCAGGCGAACTGCGGCAGCGCAGTTTGCTGTTACAAAACCAGAAATCAAGCTGGAAACCCACTTAACAGCCTATGGTAGCATAGATTTGTCTCAGAATGTATGTGTGGTGTCTCTAAAGCCTCCAAAAAATAGTTATAAAAAATAAAAGATTATGTGAAAAAAATGTATTCTCCAATGCAAGTTATCTATCTGACCTTCACGGTATTAGTGACAGAGTGAAAAATTACATAAACAGTGATTCTTGCCAAAAATAACATTGCTTCCTATGCTGTTCGCCACCAAAAGTTAGCGCACTGAAAATCCGTTCACCAGCATTCAGGAAAACAATGGGTCTTAAATACGCAAACATAACCTTCGCTTGGCAAATAGGCCATTTTTATCATAGCAAAATAAAATAACAAAAAAAAGCCCTATACTAATACACTGTTTAAATATTTGTCACATATCCTATTATTGTTGACATTTTCCTTTAATGGAAGCAGATTTTGTTTTTTCTTTTTGTTCTTAATAGACGTCTTATTTTTTGTGAAAAGTGGCGTTCTTGTGAGAATCAGCCTTTATTTGACACACTTTTTTTCATCTGTGTCATGCATTGTAAAATGTGAGAACTTATTGCAGGGTAATGGAACAAGTTGAAAGCTCTCTCAAGGACAAACTAACGTGCTAGGTTGAGCAGCTGCAAACTTCGTATTTATGCTTACTTTATACCGGGCCTTGCTGCAGCAGACAGTGAACACAAAATGAAGGACCAGACTGATTGGTCCCTAGCCAATGCAGTGTAATTAAAGCTGTATAACATGGAACCTCTCTTCAGCTCCATAAAGCTTGCTAATGACAGCAGAACCAAGGCATGAGAGACACAGAGCTATATTGCGAGCTTGCATTTAGGGAATGATCTACAATTGCCTGTCTTACCATGCTTAATCAGAAACATTCCCTAACTGGAATTGGAACAAATGTCTGAAAACCATTCATGCTTAAGTAATGCAATAACAAACGACAACCTGCTCAAACAAATGCATTTGATGGTGGGCTACTGTATTGCATGTGATTCTGTTGGTTCTTTTGAGTTGCATTTTTCTTCATTGCACGTTTTTACAAAAAATTGTACATATCCCTTAACACATCATTAGTAGGTCATTAGTAGAGATAAGCGAACTTCCTAAAAATTCAATTCGGCGATTCACAAAATTTCTTCAAGAAATTCGGGTTCGTCCGAATTGAACCTTTGAGAATCACTCACCTTTAAGTGGAAAACACACAGCATGGTGGCAGTGGGGGAGGCTGGACGCGGGCGCAAGTTGGCCTGCAGCCAGCCGCTGGGCCAGAACAGCGGGGAAGCCGGCATGTCACACTGCGTGGTGGGAGCGGAGGAGGCCGGCTGCATTGTCAGTGGGAGGCGGAAGCCAGCTTTAACAGCTGACAACGCACCTGGCCTCCCCCGCTTCTACCGTGCTGTTTGTAGCTTACCTACATGCCGGCATGGTGGGAGCGGGGGAGGACGGCCGCACTGTCACCTGGGGGCGGAAGCCAGCTTTCACAGTGCGACCAGCCTCCCCCGCTCCCACCATGCTGTGTGCAGCTTACCTAAATGCCGGCACGGTGGGAGTAGGCGTCTGTCAGCTGTGCAATCCGGCTTCCACCACACACTCTGGATCGAAGCGTGGCGCTGGAACGTGGATGGTGGTGATTTTTTTTTTCTATCCACCGCCCAGTGAATTTCAGGAAAAATTTGGTCACCACTAACCCCCAAAAATTTGGTTTCATGCTGAATCCTGAAATTCGGAACGAACTTGGGTTCTGACAAACCCGTTCACTCACCTCTAGTCATTAGTAACATAGAATATAAAGCTGAATAGAGACTTTAGCCCATTCAGTTCAGCCTGTTTATCTCCTTACAGTGGTCTAGTAACCATAGCTGGGAATGTTATTACATACAAGGAAGGCATCCTGGCCATTTTGTACTCTTTTAATGTATCCTTCATAACTACTTTCTCTGGCAGAGCATTCCATAGTTTCACTGCTCTTACAGAGAATCCCCTCCTATATCAGCGGAGGAAGCGCCTTTCCTCTAACCTTAGTGGATGCCCTCTTTGTTTATGGTTCCACTTCAGCTATATTTATACATAGTTATTAGATCACCCCTCAGGCATCTCTTTTCCAAACTAAATAAACCTAATTTTGACAATCTTTCAGGGTACTCTAGTCCCGGCACTCCATGTATTAATTTAATTGGCCTCCTTTCAACATGCTGCAGTTCCGATATGTTCTTTCTAACGCACTGGTGCCCAGAACTGTACACAATATTTCATATGCAGTCCAGTGACTTGTAAAGGGGTAATATGATGCTCTGGTTCTGGGCACCTATACCCCTCTTGATGCACCCTGTGATTATGTTTGCCTCGACAGCTGCTGCCTGGCATTGATCACTACAGTTACGTTTTTTGTTACCTAAAAGCCTAAGGCTCTTTTCCATTGTAGTTTTACCAAACATTTCCTAATTTAGTGAGTAAACATGGCACACGTGTCTCCTTCCCATGTGCATAACCCTACATTTATCCTTGTTAAGCTTCATTTGCCATTTCACTGCCCATTCTTCCAATTTACATAAATCTGTTTGTAGCTGCCTGCTGTCCTCATTTGTGTTAATTATTTTACACAGCTTAGAATTATTTGCAAAGATTGAGACTTTACTGTTTAATCTGATCTGCTCCTTATGTCATTAATATATATATTGAAGGAAATTGGGCCCGGAACTGACCCTTGCGTTACTCCGCTAGTAATAGTGACCCGATCTGAGTATGTACCATTGATAATCACTCTCTATTTCCTATCATTAAGCCAATTTCTCACCCTTGTACACGTTTCCCCCAGTCCAAGCTCTCACATCTTTTGTACCAGTCTTTTATGAGGCATAATATCAAATGCTTTAGAAAAGTCAAGATATATGATATCCAATGACTCCCCCTGATCCAATCTTGAACTTACCTCATCATCAAAGATAATAAGGTATTTTTTTACCAAGATACTCAAAGATAACATGCCCTAGGAAACCTTCAAACAGCAGTCTGTAGTTCCCAGGTTCCCCCTTTGACGCCTTTTTAAATAAAGGCACCACATTTTCTAAGCAACAATCCCCCAGAACAACTCCCTGTCATTATTGAATCTACAAATATTAGCTTGTCTATTGCTGTATATAACTCCCTTAAAACACAGGGATATATGCCATCTACTCCTGGAGATATATCAATTTTAATCTGCTTAAGATGGTTAGACAAGTGACACTTAATGGAGAGTTTGGGTTATTGGGCCACATTTTACCTAGCATGTCACATTCTTCTGTCAAAATTGAAACAAAAAATATGTTTAGTAAATTCGCTTTCTCCTCATTATGTAGCTAAAGAACATTTTGGGGTTAGTTTTACTCTCTTTGGCAATCCGTCTTTCCGTCTCCAGCTTTGCTGTCATTATCTGTTGTTTACATTGTTTATTTTCTTCTTTATAGTTTTGTAACGCTTCCACACCACAGTCCCTTCCTGCTTTTAAATGCTTTCTTTTTGTTGTTTATTGCCCCCTATCCCTTTTGTCTAGCCACATAGGTTTACTCTTGTTTCTAACCTTTTTATTCCTGTAAGGTATATATCTATCACAATGCATATTGAAGTTTCTTTGTAAGTGTCCTATATACTTTCCATGCTTCTGTTTTGAAGAACATTTTTCCAGTCAATGTGGTTTAGGGCATCTCTAAGCTGGTCAAACTTTGCTCTTCTGAAGTTCCGCGTTATTGTGGCTCCATAATAATGCACCCTAGAGACTGCTAAGTGGAAATTAATAATATTATGATCACTGTTTCCAAGATGTCCCCCGACCTGTCCGTTGTTACTTTGTCTGGTACATTGGTTAGTATTAAGTCCAATTTGATCCTCCCCGTTTTAGATCAAATTTTTTTTACCTTTATGAGATCCACAGGTTTCAGCATCCAAATATATAACTGGGTATTTAAAGTCCCCCATGATAACTACCTCATTTAAATTAGTGGCTATATCTATTTGCCTTAACATCAAGTTTTTTCTATAAGATTCTCGGGCCAATCGATTCCCTCCCTCTGGGGCAATCGAGATGCCCGGCTGTGTGAAACCCCCAGGTCACCCACTACACTTACCTTGCTTTCCGGTCCAGTGGCGCAAACGCTGGCCACCATCCCCACTATCTTTCTAGCACGGCGCATGCCCACACCAACCATCTGTGAATGGCCAGCGCAGGCACGATCCGTGTTAGAGGGAAGCGGAGGATGCGGCCGCCAACATGCTCCGAGCCGCTCTGCTAAGACGTCGCTCAGACGTGCATAGCTCAGTGGCTTCGAGTGCACTGATTGCATCAGTGGCCGCTCATGCGCCGTAGGACCGGGATGAGGTGAGTTTCCTCGGGTGATCTGGGGGGTTTTGCATAACGGGGAAAGGACCAAAACCCAGGAGAGTCGAAATCCTGGGTTTTCGTCCACTTTAAGTGCCATGCCTGTAGCCCTACGGGTTTGCTTCTCCTACCATTAAGTGCCAAGTCCATAGGGCCTATGTGCCCCGTTTTCTTCCCCTGCTAGTGTATAATAAAATGAAAAAAAAATACTCACCCCTGACCCCTTCTTTGATCGAGACGGGTCTTCTCTTCACCCTGGTGGTATCCGATTACCCCCCAGGGCCCTTCTGGCTTTAGGAGGAGGCCTGAAATAGCCCCCCTCCCCAGCTTCACCTGCCGTTGCTGCTAACACGTTAATAAAAAAAATCTTTACTCACCTCCATGCACAATCCCTCCTCCGGGCTCTTCCATGGTGAAGAGGGGGCACGAAAGAAGCCCACTACTCCGCTGGTTATGCTGGGTAGGGGGGGAGCTCACAACATTTTTTTATTTTTAAGGGTTTTTAGCCATCAGAAGTCCCCAAAAAATGGGCTCCCCCGCACTGGGGAGGGACCCTATGTCATTTATTTTTAATTAACCCTTCCTTACTTGTCACCAAGCAGGTATAAAAGGTTTCCAGCAAGCAGCGGGAGAGCAAAAGCCAAAGTGATCACACAGTGCTCCAGGATGTATGGGAGGTAAGTTTTAAAAATAATAATAAAATAAGTTTTTCTGTTTTTTTTTTTACATCTAACCCTTTGTGACCCGGTAAGGGATCCATGAGACCCCTATACCAGTTCACAAGGCTTAGTTGCTGGCAAGTCACTTGCGAATAGCGGGTGACTTGCCATTAACCCCCGGGTCCCCCCATTTCCTGCCTCCCCAAAGCCCAGGAGTGAGGGGCATAAGAGCCCAGGGGCCATTTTTCCCGTGCGGGCTTGTAGTCTGCAGGGCGGGGGGCCACCGAGGCTGGCCCCTGCACCCTGTTCTGCAAGCCCCGATAGCTGGTTCCCGGGCTGGTTATGCTGGGTAGGGGGGACCTCACACCATTTTGTTGGGGGAGTTTTAAGTGTTTTTAACCCTTAAATTCCCCAAAAAATGGGGTCCCCTCCCCCTCCTTAGTCAACATTATTCTTGCATTTGCATTGATGGGCTGCTTTTAATGATTTATGGGAGTGCAGACCGGCATCATTATATTTTCTTTTAGACCCTAGGGCCGAGTTGAAAAGTTTTAGTCTGCTTTGTGTCCATAAGCCTACCCTTATCTCTCAAAAATAAATATTAGCTGGAATTGGATATTAAGTATCAATACAAAGGTGCCTAAAAGTTTAAGAGTTTTCTATGTACATCAGATTTTCACAAATAAAATAGATAAAGAGAACCAACTGAAAACAGATGAGTTCCACAATATTAGACCTGGCCTTTAATTCTTTGCTTTTTTTATTATCTGGTATGACCTCCTTAAAGCAAAACAAAACCCTAGCAGCATAGCCCTTTAACCTAAAAGATTCCAGGGCCGGCCACTTTCCTTTCTCCTGGGCATCCCACATTCGGTGCGTTATTTTTTCTTGTTGATAACCCATATTAACCCTGCACAAAGTCAGTATCTATATTAAGCAGCTGGATATGTTACATTACCTCTGCTATATATGCTTGCTATTGATTGATTGTATTGTTTTTCAAAATAAATGCTTGCTACAAAACTGTGTTTGACTATAAAACTGTTCTTGCTACAAATTATCCTTGCTACATAATTGTTCTTACAAAACAATTAAAACTATAGAGTTGTCCTTGCTACAGACTTGCATTTGCTATATAATTTTATTAGTATAATACAGTATTTCTATTACAGCAGTTACTGTATCTGCTGCTGAACTGTTTTTTTACAGCACAAAACAGATCACTAACATTGTTTGCTATAATAATCTATAACACTGTGTACTTTTGTTCCAGAGATACATTATATTGCAGTAAGGTAGATTGCAATATACCTAGAGGCTTGACATTCCCTAGTGGATGGCACAGCTCATTATATCAAAAGTCCTCTACCTTAACTTTATTGTTTTCACTGTAAAAGTAATCTATTCTGTTTTATACATGATATATTTTTGATAATCTCTATACATTTTGTCTTTGATACCACCTTTGGACTAGGTGGTGAGTAGCCTGAACCCAGCGACCTATTGAAGTTAATAAAAACCTCTGATCTATTCTGTGAACTTCAGGTGTGCATCTATAGCCAGATTGTGTATAAGGATTCAAAAAAAGATATGTTTTCTCACAGCTACTGCATCAATTGAACACAAGTAAGTCTACATGATACTATGTAAGCCTGCATTCCACCTGGGTATCCCAAGGTTGTGAATGTGACGGTGACCACCTGAGCCAACTGGCATCCCCAAAAAAACAGTTACATATACATTGTTAATAGTTGCATTGTACTTTTTTTAGACATGGTTTTAGGTGACTGACAGCCTATACATAACACTAAGGTGATACTTGAAATTACTAGAAAATGGAAAGTGTTACTTGATGTAAAATGTTGGGGATCCCTGGTTAAGAGTGTGGTAGTATAAAAAAATACCACGCTCACACATATACAGATGTAGACGCCGTTACTGTTTCCTATATCTTAACACAATTAGTTCCTCCTCTGGCTGCAGGGCCTGATTAAGAGTGGTGGCGGTCCCTGGGCACAAAATTTGGTGGAGGCCCCCAGTAGAGTATGTTTTTTTCCTTTAAAGTAATCATGCAGCCAATTAACTGATCAGTGGTAGTCTGGCACTTTCCCAATCACTTAAACCGGACCTTCACCATGATTTAATCAGAAGCCCAAACTCTTAAAAAACAATTCCTCAGCATCTAAAATTAATATATTTTACATGTTTAGTCACTAATTTATTATACTTTCCCCCACTGGGCTGCAACTCTGTTCGGGAATTTGGGATACGGGCGCCGCCATCTTGACTCAGAAGCATCACACTTACTGAGGAGAGGAGAGTGGGATAAGGTACAGGGGGGCGGGTTATAGCTGTGCTTTGCTCAGACAGAGCAGAGCTGGGGTCAGGGAAAGGTCAGCAGTCCCAGAATGCAGAGCAGCACAGTCACTTCCTGTTTGCAGGCACTTCCTGTTTGCAGGCTGCCTGCAAAAATGGCAGCTTCCATAAGCCGCCATCTTGGATGTTTAAAGGCTCATAACATGCAGTAGGTGCAGGTAGGATGATTTTTAATGTGAGCAATCTGTATGTACAGGGTGTGGGAAACATAGAAGATAGACTCATATTTAGAGTGAAGGTCCGCTTTAAATGTCACAAGTCCCCTGTGCTGCCCTAATCATATCGCCTGTCACCAGGAAGCCCTCTGGATAAATGGCCACCCCTATGATGCTACACAAGCACATCATTTACAGCAATGGAGAGGCATACCAGACCTTGACTCGCCATCCATTTCCATTGCAGTGAATGGAGTGGATGTTGCACAGAGGACAAGTGGATTATGCCAGACATGGCTCTTAAGGCATACCAAAACCTTTGCTGTTCGGCTCTGGAGTCAGGCTGGTTTAGGTTGCCTAGCTCTGTAGTATCCCCAGGGTGGGAAACAGAACTCACTTTTTCCAGATCTCCCACCGCTCTTTTGCAGCGCGTTCATGGCGCTTTTGCAGGCACACTCCTGCTTTCCCTTTAGCTAAGGCAGGCTCTGTCCTTCATCCATTCAGATAGACTGAGGATGGTAGTGCGTTTCAGAGAAGAGGGACGCTGGGGATGGAGGCCCCAAAAGCACAGTGTGAGTCTCTGGAAAGCTGAGCACTTAATTACTCCAAGGCCAGTTGCTGGCCTTCCCCTGGATGCCCCATCGTGTGAAACCCTGGGGGTCTTCCACAAAACTCAACTTCACCGGCGGCTCCCACGGCAATTTTAACAATGGCTGCTGCATCCCCTGCATCTCTGGACTGAGGCGCGCACTCCACAGGGAAACCGGGGATGTGACCATTCTTACTATTGCCGAGCTCTGTGTCTAAACAGAGACATATGACATGGGCCCCATGACTTGGTGTACAGTTACAAATACCAATAGATTGCTATTAGTGAAAACTGCTTCCATAAAACACATGTTACTACCTGTTGGTATTAGCAACCGTGCACCAAGAAGAGATAAGTGAGTCCTGTACACACAGAACACTGCTGCTGGCCATGTGTAAGAATGAGGGTAGGTATACAGGATGAAGTGGTTGCGACTGCACCGGGGCCCAGGAGGTCAGGGGGGGTCCTTATTGTTGCTTATCCACATTATTTATCGTATTTGTGCTCACATGGCATCTTTTGGAGAAAGGAAGCACAATTCGCTGTTTCGGTCTTTAGTTGTCTAGCTGCATCCAGTTGAGTTAAAATATAGAAAAAAGTTTACAGTGTGAACCTTCAATATTCGCATCAGTGACCCCATTACAATTATTTATGCCACTGTCTGTAAAGCTGAGTGAGCTTCTGCAGGGGCTATAGCAGCAATGTTCTGTGTGTACAGGGCTCGCTTCTCGCTCCTTGTAGATCTTGGTGTACAGACTTGCATTGTATGGTTGCTAGTAGCAACAGGCTGTAGGTAATGAAAATTGCTTTCATAAAACACACATTTACTGTCTGCAAGTCTGTATACCAAGAAGAGAGAAGTTGGCTCTGTACACACAGAACACTGCTGTTATGGCCGCTGCTGAGGTGATTGAGCTCACTCACACCTACACATGCCCAGCAACAGTGTTCTGTGTGTAAAGATCTATACATATGTAGGACTGATTGAACAAGAGAGCCTGTGTATGTGCTAGTTTTTGGTCCATTTCAAACAATGTGTACCCCTGGAAAAAATGTGTAGTAGAGCTATCAATAACAGACCCAGAGCTGGCCATTTTACTATGTTTGGAGCACCATTTCAGGATGCCCCAGGGGCAAGGTGGGCCGGCCGTGCGGGGGTTTTGTTCCAAATTTGGGATGCCCCAGGGAGCAGGCTGCCATGGGCCTTAGTTCACTTTAAGGCGTGCTCCTGCACTGAGCCATTTGCCAAGCAATTGATACGCACTCCAAATGGCTCTGATTGGACCAGAGCCTGCACATGCTCCATAGGGCCGGGGGATTCACAAAGCGGGGCATCCCAAACTGGAGGGCAGGGCAACTTGAGTGACTCCTTGGAAAAAGGTCCTAACAAGTCTATTCTCGGCAATGGGTTTCTGAAAAAAAGATGTATAGGGCAGAAACATGTCCCTTTAGCGTACCTAATTGGAGCCCATCCTCCAGACCCTTCAGTACAAATTCCAGGATCCTGGATTTAGAAAACTTTCTACAAGAAATGTTCCTAGATTCACACAAGGCGATGAAAACCCACCAAACCCTGTAATATATTTTTGAAGAAGTCTGCTTCCCGGGCCTGGACCATGGTGTGAATTACCTTGGCAGATAAACCCCTCTCTGTTAAGATCAGGCTTTCAATAGCCAAGCCGTCAAAGCTAGCATTTGTAAATTGGGATGCCAAAGAGACCCTTGTGTGAGAAGATCTGGATCATCGGGGAGCCGCCAATGCTTTCCTGCCAACATTCCTACTATTTCTGAGAACCAGCTTCTCCATGGCCAGCGAGGGGGCACTAGAATGGTTGGCATCCCTTCGTGAGCTACCTTCTTTAGGACTCCTCCTAGAAGGGAGTGCATAAAGAAGGCTGAATGCTGACCAGGGAAGGGTCAGTGCATCCGTTGCTATTGCTAGAGGGTTCTGCATAGAGACACAAACTTTGGAATCTTCCAATTGTGTTGGAACACAAAAAGATCTACATCTGGTCGACCCCAGCGCAAGCAATTGGCCTGAAACATCCTCTGACTAAGAGACCATTCCCCATGGTGCAGGACTGTTCTGCTTAAACAGTCGGCCTGCGAGTTGTCCTTTCCTGGAATGTGAATTGCCGAGATAAGGGGAACATTCTTCTCCACCCAGAGAATGATCTGGCTTACTTCCCTGAGAGCTCTCTTGCTCCTGGTGCCCCCCTGATGGTTGATGTATGAATCCTGACTGGATGCCCCTTTAGACTGTAAGGACTAGGAGTTGCCCTTAATTCTCAAATGTTTATGGGAAGGAAGTTCTCCCTCAGACTCCACTGTCCCTGGATTGTCTGTGACCTCCAGACACCTTCCCAACCCATTAGACTTAGAGGCCTCATGTGAAACGGGCACTGCTTCGAAGCATGAGACCTACTAGCCACATGCACTGATGGATTGTTGGCCAAAGGCAAGCCAAGAGAGGCTGCATTTTGGTCTGAAGCAATAAAAACTTCTGCTCTGGAAGAAACACTTTGGCATGTGCTGCGTCTAATGACATCCCCAGAAAAGACCTCACTGTTGACAAAATTGTGTTTGACTTCGGATAATTTACTATCCAGCCGTTTACTATTCAGTCTACCCCCCAGGAACGGTAGATCCATCAAAGACCTCTTAGAAGCGGCATCTGCTGACCATTGCTTGAGCCATAGGGAGCGCCAGAATGCAAATAGTAAGGCCGAAGCCCTGGCGCCTAATCTAACCAAATAATAAAAAATAAATTTACTTACAAGAGTCATAAAAAGACATAATCATAAATTTAAAAAATCTTACATAAATTAAAATAAGTACTCACAGACTGACCCGGCCTGGAGTGCTTCCTTAAGACAAGCTGTGACCCAGAAGCCATGCAGGCACATTAGAGCAGCAGCAGAGAATGGCGAGGGAAGTGACAGCAGTGGCAACCGCAGTGGCAACCGCAGCAAGTGGCAGTAAGGCCGCAATCCCTGGAGGTAAGTAGAACAGCGTGTCCCCTGATCCTGCTCCCGGGTGGGGAGCACTGTTAATACATCAGGGATTACTTCCAGAAAACCGCCTACAGAAAAAAGAGTTTAACTACATAAATAATAAAAATAAATAACATGTTTGAAGGGGAAAGGGGAGATAAAAAAAATATACAGAAGTTCCTCCAACAGGTTCACCAGACAAAAACCTGTGACTTTTCTTAAAGAAAGTCTTTAGCCCAGAATGTATGACACCCTAAAGGCACCCAAGACCCTGGCGCTTGCCTTAGCACCAGGATCCTAAAAAAAAAAACATAGCATAGCTGAGGAGGCATAGTGGGTCTAAGGATCCGTGGGAAATAAGGCTGTGGTAGAAGGCAGACAGGGTAAAATCCCCCGCTTCCTGCATAAATCCTAGAAAAAGGGAGGAAGAAAAGAAAATCTAGTCTAGTACAACTGCAAGGATGTAACTGACTTGTGTTGGGCAGCCAAAAGTATATAGGGCAGGGAGGAGCCACTCCTTTCAATCTTGCAGTCCTCGCCCTCCAGGCAGGAATTAACCCATTTGTTTCTGGAGCTGATGGCCTAGAATGGATTGGGAGAGAAAAGAGATTTATGTGGAAAATATCCATTAATGTGAAAATGTGGTTGCTATTCCTACTTCCTACTAGATGAGAGTACAAGACTTGAAATAAAAAGAGAATTTAATTTAGACTCTCAGAATTATAACTAAGAGTTGTCCTTTAGGATGCATGAGATACATTTGTAGAACAGAAAACTGCTGAGATTGGTTGGGAGGTTTTTGGAGGGAAAACTACAAGCCACATTGTATAGAGCAGAGGTATTATAAAGTGAATCCAGAAGGCTAGACAGGGAGATCATCCATAACCATGCTAAGGGGAAGACTGGTGTAGCCCCCTGTGTAAGACATATGGTGGGGCTACTGCAGAGACGAGGCCCGGGTGCCGTTGGAAACGAGTGAGACGACTTGGCTGTAGTACAGCAGAGCTGCCCTGAAGTGCAGAGAGGGAGACCTGAGGTCTATGCAGAGAGAGATTAGGTCCATGCAGGAAGAAACCCAGTGGGGTCCTGGCATAGATGTGACAGAGGAGCTGCCCTTTGGAGTAGAGATCTATCAGGCCGCGATGGAGAAGCCCCGGTGCCTGATACTCCTGTAAGGTCTGGCTGCCCCTGTCTGAGAACTCTGCCTGTAGTGACTGTTATGTGAGGGAGAAGCCCTTGTGTTGAGGGACAGTAGGGCCTGTACACCTGATGAAGAGAGGTTCTCAGTGTTTTACTTACTGACAGCCCGATGGCCCCTCTGCTTACATTGGGCAATTCCGCTTCCTAGTCTGGGATACCCCATAGATGGTCTCCCCTACAAGGGGGTGCTCAGCTCAAAGTGGGGTGGTGGCCATCTGAATCTAGAAAAAAGGCCTACATTTATTTGGGAAATACAATACTATCTAGCCCCATGCTGAAATGTTCTGACAAGCAAGAGTACCTGTGTCTGACGGACATAAGCCTGATTAACCCCATACTGAAACGCTCTGATAAGCAAGTGAAGGACACAAGACTATTTCACCTTTACACTGAAACATCTTTATGAAGCGATAGTGCAGGTGTTGGTTTTTGACAAAGCGATGCAAGTTTATTTGGTCTGCAAACTGTGTATTTGACTGTGATGTGGATTAAAGCATTAAACCTTTCTTTTCATGACCCTGCAACAATGAATCAAGCAGATGCTTTCACTTATCCTGCTTGCCATTGAGTGTCTGTTTGCTGTGATACCATCTGTCCTCTGCTGTGGTTCCATTAACCCTTGCCATTGGCTACCATACCTGTGTGCTGTGACATTAACTGAGATAAGTTGACATTGTCACATATTTTTGTATTACTATTAAAGCTGATTAACCCTAATAACTACGGTTACAAGAGAACTGAAGCAACAAGAACAAATGTGGTTTCATGCAGCTATACAAGCAGTTGTGTGTTTTCCTTTTTACAATTTTCCTTATTGTAAATACTAAAGTAGTATTCTTGTATGACCTTCATCTCCAGTGTTAGAAACTGCAATAAATGAAGTTGACAGGAACAAACTGCATGTTTCATCTTGCTTAGAAGATAAGGAGCGTGAGCTATTGTTGAAGTGCTTTTGAGCCATAAGAAAAGGTCACTGTCTTTCAAAGACTATGTACTATGTACAATATTAGGAAGTCTGTTAATCACCTTTTGCTGCTCAATTAAAAAAGAAAATCTCAAACAAGCTGCCTTCCGCTGAAGTTTTGGCATCATTAAACCAATAAATGTCACTAAATATAAAGGTATGCTTGAATGGAATGTTGGAGGGTGGTGGACAGCTATGCCATTGTGGCACCCTTACTTTCCCTACTTAGCCATTAAAAAATGGCAGCAGTTAATGTACGTTATATTAACAACTGTTTGCTCTTTAGGAAGCTTTAGGAACATGGTAATGCACATAACAGCACGATTCTTACTCATTTTGTGCTACCCTTACCAGCAAAATAAAAATGTGTCTGCAGTAAAATTCTTCACTCCTATGTCTGAAATGTCAGATGAGGGACAACCTGACATGTTTTAGACGTAACATATATTAACGAGGCATTAAGAAAGGATCCTAAATAAAGATTTTATGAAACATCAATGTGACATTTGTCACCTAAATATTATTTTACATAACGAATGGTAGCACAAAGAGACTTCCTGCCAATCTCTATATAACATTAATTTTTGTGTTTTGTTGTAATCAAATGTCAGATGACTGGAGATGCATGGATTAGTGTTAATTAACTGACTTTATCAACAATGCCAGATTTGGCACGTGTAAGCACTATCCCTTGGGCGCAAAGGGCCCAACGAAAAAATGCACATAAATAAAGCTAATGCCCGTGTGTTTTCATTAAAACACAGTAACTAAATGCAAACCAACCCCTCATAAGTTGCCTGCTGCTCGCTTATTGTTCAAGTTGTGCCTCCATAGTATCGCAGTCCTAATAAATCGATGACTGGAACATAGCCAGCAACTGCGAAAATCCCCCACATCACTAATGCTATGCCCTGCTATCCTTTACTGGCATCTCACCAGTGAGGATCCCCCTACAATCTACCTTCTTACCTTTAGACCAGTAGCAAGCCAGATTGTTGATCTGCCCAACTACAGTAGGTACCACACGTACTTTTGCAACATTGGGCAGTTTAAAAAGAATTGGTCTGAACCAGGTCAGTTTGTCATACCAACAGCAAACATACATATTTTACAACACAAGTATATATATAACAATAAACATTGGTAAATTAGAGGAATGGGTACTTATTGCTTCTGCTCAATTGTACAACGTGGACTATACTCGTCACGTTTTGCCCCTGGGTTGTACTTCCTCGGGATATGGTAAGGGGTAATAAGCTTTTTGTCAAGCTTACAGTGTGATCTAGAAGTATGAAAGCGTTAGAAAATGTACCATTCCGTGTTATGCTGTAGCCTTGGTATACTGGTGGTATACTGTATGTAAACATTTAATAAACATGGTATTAGTTCACAGTCTAGTATGCAAACTAAGGAGTACCTTATAGGCCAAGTAATGGTTCACTATGGGTCCTTTGGAGGTTTGTCGCAAAAAAGACATGTAATACAGGTCCATTAGTTTGTAGCAAGAGGGACCTTAGATAAATGTATAATATAGTCAGAATATTAATGTTTTAGAGTGGCAGGGTGAGTTAAAAATGAGGACTGGTAGTAGCACAGTATCTAGTTTGTAGGGTGGCAAGCGCCACAGTATGTAGTCATTTATTGGTGGCTGCTCAGGAGTCCTCAGTATCAATTGGGTGCCAGCTTGGTTTACCTGCATTAGTTTTAGTCCCATTTTGGGTCCACTAGTAAGATTGAAAGGCTGATGCCTTCTTCAAGCAAATCAAAATGTGTCAATATATGCAATACACATAATGTGACAAACAATATACATATCGGGGCACACAATACACATACCGAGGCACACCGGGTCTGTAATGTCAACTTATTTCATTTTAAGATGTTTGGACATTATATTTATTACCAACATCTAGTTCTAAAGCATAATGTAAAACCTGTTTACCATGAAACATTGTTGGATGACTTTCCATGTATTGTGAATTTCAAATGAGCTATATCATTTATTAAATTGCTTGGTAACAGAAGTACTGAAATGCCTCTAGCTACTGAATTTCTATAAAAGCTAAAAGTAAGAAAAAGTGTATTTCAGAGCTGTGAATCATTGTGACTCATCACCCCAAACATTAACTGCAAGTCTGTCGCATTTAGGGTGCTGGGAGTGGAGGGGATGACTTATTTTAAATGCTGTCCTCTGTTCACTCATTTCGTGTCTTTTGGGTTTGCACAAATCATGTTGAAATAAACTGGGATATTTAGATAACAATGTCAGTGCATCAGTCTTGGTAAAAAAATATGACACTGCATGGTGCCGGTAATGTTTGAGGAAGGGACATATTCCAGGTGCATTAGGCATGGGGCTGATATCCCCCTAACTGCCATCCTCTGGCGCAGGTTCAGTGCTCTACCAGGTGCGCACCCCATGAAGAACACTGATGGTGGTGGGTATTGGACACCCGGCTCTTCTACAACCGCCTGCTTGGTGGTTGTACATGTAATCAGTTTGGGCCAAGCCATTTGTTGGCACATCACCCTTCTTATCCATTGAACTGGTTATAGTAGTCATTGGGACTACTTACCCATTTACAAGTAGGTAAAAGTAGAATAACCCTTTCGCTGCCAGCCTACCTGGAGTTTTTGTCACCCTTTGTTGCCAGACCATTTTGCACTATTTTGCGCTCCCCATGTTCAAATGTGATTTTTGAAGGGATTTCCAGGGATTTCCCAGGAAAATGATACATTGTTTTTTTCAGCAGAGTCTGGGCTTTAACATGAAATGTCTTGTTTGTAATTTTTTAGGTGTATTCTCAATACTTTTGGGTGAAATATGTGCAAAAAAATTAAAAAAAATCTATTTTTTGCAATTTGTAGTGTTTTTTTGTAATAAAAAATGTAAGTTTGTCAATAAAATCTTATTGCATGTGAAACCCCAATTAATCCCGGTCACAGCGTTACCACATATGTATAGGTAGACACCCTTTCCTGCCCAGGAGACTCCCCCAAACTGAAACAGCGCTTTAGGAGATTTTCAGATAAAATACAACTATGCACCGCGCTAAGCGCACCTTGCGGTCTTTCCAGAAAAAGAACCCTTTACATTTGAAATACCCCCCAAAAACTATATATTCTCTGGAAGTATACACCTCAGGCTTTCTAGGCATACCAGGTTTGTTGACATGGGCGCAATTTTCTGGAAGTAATCCCTCAATCAATTCTTTGGTTGCACAGAGTTTCCCTAAAAAAGAATAAAAAAGAAGAATCAAGGCCACATTTTCCTAAAAAAAATATATGCAAACCAGAAAATCTGAAAAAGCAACATGCCCCGAACAGAACAATACCCAATATGCATAGGTTCTGTCAAGGGAAGAGTTGCCAAACACCCCAAAGTAAAGCATGCGCATAACGGTAATTTTACTTAAAAATTTCAGCTCTGCAGACAAAGTGCGCACCTTGCGATTTTTCAACCAAAACAACCCTTTAAATTTAGAATATCCCCACAAACCATATATTCCCTGAAAGTACACATGTTAAGCTTTCTAAGAGTACTGAGCTTGTTGTAGTGGGCTCATCTTTCTGGAAGTAATCCATTGAAGAATTCTTAGGTTGCACAGGATTTCCCTAAAAACAATTATAAAAAAGCAGAATAAAAACCATGTTTTCCTAAAATATCAATATGTAAACAAGAAAAAACAAGCTAAATCTGAAAGCACAAGGTCCCCCGAGCAGAACAATACCCAACATGCATAGGTACTACTAACCCTTTTAATTGTCAGCCTACTTGAAGTTTTGTCACCCTCTGTTGACAGGTCATTTTTCCCCATTTTGCGGCATGATTAACCGTGATTTTTGCTGGAATTTCCAGAAAAATTATATACATTACATATACATTTTTTGCAGCAGAGTTTAGGCTTTAACATGAAATGTCTTGTTTGTAATTTTTCCACTGTTTTTGGAATATTTCTGCTTAAAAAAAACAAAAAATATATATTTGTTTAAACAATTGTTTCCTTTATTTTAAATAAAACCTTTTTTTTTTAATGAAAACCATATTGCATGTGATAGCCCCATTTCTCCCGATTACAACGGTACCACATATGTATCGGTAGCCCCCCCATTCTTGCCCTGGAGACCCCCCAAACTGAAAAGAGCACTTTATTACATTTAGAAATAAAATACAACTACTATCCACACATAAGGGGTTAATTAAAAAAAAAATGACATAGGGTCCCCCCTTCCAAAGGGGGGGGGGGGGCATTTTTTGGGGTAATTTTAAGGGTTTAGGGTTAGGCTAACCCTTAAAAATAAAAAAATATACAAAAATAAAAATTCCCCCTCAAAAATCCCCCAAAAAATGACATAGGGTCCCCCCTTTTTTGGGGGAATTTTAAGGGTTAGGGTTAGGTTAACCCATAAAAATAAAAAAATATACAAAAATAAAAAATCCCCCCCCCCCAAAAAAATGGGGACCCCCCCATGTCATTTTTTTTTAAGGGTTAGGGTTAGCCTAACCCTAACCCTCACCCTTGAAAAAAATTTTTTTAATTTTTTTTTGAATTTTAAGGGTTAGGGTTAGGCTAACCCTAACCCGTAAAAATAAAAAAAATATACAAAATAAAAATTCCCCCCCAAAAAATGGGGACCCCCCCATGTCATTTTTTTTTTTTGTAAGGGTTAGGGTTAGCCCAACCCTAACCCTTAAACATTTTTTTTTTTTACATTTTTTTTTTTAATTTTAAGGGTTAGGGTTAGGCTACCCCTAACCCGTAAAAATAAAAAAATATACAAAAATAAAAATTCCCCCCAAAAAATGGGGACCCCCCCATGTCATTTTTTTTTTTTTTAAGGGTTAGGGTTAGGGTTAGCCTAACCCTAACCCTCACCCTTTAAAAAAAAATATATATATTTTAAGGGTTAGGGTTAGGCTAACCCTAACCCGTAAAAATAAAAAAAATACTTTTTTTTTAATTTTAAGGGTTAGGATTAGGCTAACCCTAACCCTTAAAAATAAAAAAAATTACGTAGAGGGGAACCCATTTTTTTTTTTAATTTTAAGGGTTAGGGTTAAGCTAACCCTAACCCTTAAAAATTAAATAAAAATGACATAAGGTCCCCCCTCCGGGGGGGGAACCCATTTTTTTTTTATTTTAAGGGTTAGGGTTAGGCTAACCCTAACCCTAACCCTTAAAATAAAAAAAAAAATGACGTAGGGTCCCCCTTACCCGTCATAACCAGCCCGGGACCAGCTATGGGGGCTTGTAGGAACAGAGTGGGGGGCCAGCTTTTGTGGCCCCCACCCTGCAGCCTACGAGCCCACATACCCTGTGTGGGCCCGGGCTCTTCTGCCCCCCCCGGGCTTTGGGGAGGCAGGTAATTGGGGGTGCGGGGGTTAATGGCAAGCCACCCGCTAGTTGCAGGTGGCTTGCCAGACCCCAGCCTTGTGAACTGGTATAAGGGGTCTCATGGACCCCTTACCAGTTCACAAAGGGTTAACATAAAAAAAAAAACACACGCACAAAAATGTCATTTATTAAAAAAAAAAAAAAAAAAAAAATTTTTACTTTACTCACCTCACCCGATTGTCAGCTCCTGTGTTGATCAGCTGTCAGATGCCCTGGTGATCGCTGGCCAGAGGAGGGGGGGCAGGGGATGCTCTGTCCAGCGATCACCAGGGCATCTGACAGCTCAGCCGAGGAGAGGCAGCAAGAGGCCCGGGAGTGATGTCATAAGCCCCGCCCCCAAAGGGGCGCCCGTCGGGAGAGGAGGGGGAGAGCCCTTTCAGGCTCTCCCCTGAAGCTGAAGAGGCTGGGGGGGGCGATCGGAGGCCCCCCCAGTGAAGAGGAGACCCGGAGGGAGGCAGCGCGACTGCAGGTAAGTAAATGTCATTTTTATTTTTTTATTTTTTTTTTTACAGTTAGCAGCTGCTGCTGCCAAACGGGGGGGGGGGCTATTCCGGGGGCTCTCCTGGAGCCATCCGACCCCCCACGTGGGATCGGATGGCACCAAATTAAAGAGGAGACCCAGCCGGATCCAACGAGGGGTCAGGTGAGTATTTTTGATGTTTATTTTTTTTTCTAGCGGGGGGGAAAGTCAAGCCCGTAGATTCTACGTGCTTGGCACTTAAGTGGAGTAGAAGCAAGCACGTAGAATCTACGGGCTTGGCACTGAAAGGGTTAAAGCATAAACACACCTTAAAAAAGCAGTTCTTATATTCACAGGTTTTTATATAGCTTTGTAGAAGCTTTATTAAATACTAATAGAATTCCAGGCTCTTGATTAAATAATGAACACCTTATTGAATAACAAGCAATATGTCTTAATTGAATAACAAGTAATAGCTGATTAGAAGTATACTTTTGATGTAAATGCAATCAAAAGTTAAACACTCCAATATAATACAATGCACATTAATTCAATTTACTATTTCAATACTTTGTAATATAAATCCAAAATGATCAAAGATCACTTCTTCACAGAGATCATCACCACAGAGCTGGCATTATTCATCATCACACCGAAGCCACAACAGTGAAGAGACAGAGAGCCATGCCCTTATGTAGGAACTAGCGAGATGGCGTCCAGCCAAGTGACAGGCAGGTATTTGCCTTCCTGACCCTGTTTACTAGCTTTTAAACCTTTTTTGCCAATAGGAGTGGCTTTTCAGAACATGCTACAAGTGTCAATAAGTTTTAGATGGTTTAATGCCCTGTGATGTTTCTATGCAGAAGTTTGAGTGAAGACAGGAACTTCGTAACAGGATGTATGTGGAAAAATAAGTTAACAAGATAACAGGCTGTGTGTAATATCTGTGTTAAGGTATTATAATATTTTCTCTGAGGCAACCAGATTCTAATAAATAACAGGCCAATAACAATACAAAAATGATTCAAGTAAACAAGATGGTTCAGCAGCCATCTTGTATACTAAACTATGGTTCAGTGGCCCTTTGTGTGCCTAACTGTGGACTTAACCTATGGTTGGGAGTAGCCATTCTATATCCCTAGACCATTTGGTCTCTATTTGTGCTATACTATATACCGGCTATACTGAGTATATAGTGTAGTTTAAATTAATTAAAAAAAAACTGTGTATTATTGTTAAAAAATAATAGCATGCCAATGTGCACTGCCTATTTTTTTTTTTTTAATTGAGGGATGGTTTTGGTGCCAAGGGAAAGTGATTCATGTCAGTGTCCCACAGGTGTAGCTATGCCCAGGGCTCCGAGGCCAAATAGACAGGCAGCAGGTTATTATATTGAAAAACTTAAAATCACAACTGTGGGATCAAATCTGCAGTCTCGCTGATAAAGCAGTTTTAAAAAGTGTGTTTATCTCTGCTACTGACCCCTTTACTCTTGCTCATTTTAGTGCTTCAATCTCAAAGGATTCTCTCCTTTCCTCAGGCAATGCTGGCTATATGATACACAGCAAAAGAGAAAATTGAAGTTACATAGGAATCATAAAAAAACCTAACAACTGCATGAATCAACTCATATATACAAAAATGAAGACGATAAATCCATAATTCCAAACATATAAAGATAATACAAGTGTAGCTGCAACAGTAACACAAAAATGTCTTATTCTTTAGAAGAAACAGCAGGAAAACAGCACACAATAAAAAAGATTTAGTGTCATAATTTTAGAGATGTACTGACTAAAATGTATTTATTTGTCTTAAACAAACTGATCGCATTCAGAAAATAGTAAAGATCCCAAAAAGAAAATTAGAGTTTGCCATTAATTCATCATACAAATAACATTTCTAAAGATAACCATCTATCTATAATACATAATAACATAACATAACTCATAACATATTTTTAAACATTAAAGGTACTGTAAACCCTACAACAATAATAAAGCAGCAAACAGCTTACCTGATGCCTGTCCCATGTGCCTCTCCCCATTTTTTTGCAGTGCCAGGTAAAAAACGTAGCAGGGCTCTAAAGTTTGCCATTCTTTCAGTTATATTCCTCCACGACACCTCAGTGCTCTCAGCATTAGTGAACGTGAACAGTGGTCCCCAAGCTGTCTCGGACCACAGTAGAGCATGCTCATGACTCATAAAGATGTGGCTTGGCACACCTATCCCAGCTCAGCCTTGACCCAGATATTTAACCAACTTCCCTCCACTTACAATACAGAGATTTTGAGATTCTTTGAAATGGTTTATACTGTTCCCAAGGGGGATAAGGTGAGAGTAAGTTACCTTAACTTGACCTTAACTAAAGACAACTGCTGAATGCAGCATTCATCCGAAATGATTGGGTATGTTTGTAACATAAATTTCTTTAGCTGATCAATGTCTCTGTTCTCACGTACTGCTTTCTTTGCATAGCCTCCTAAAGACGGCATATGTAGTGTCTTTTTTATCATAGTTATGCCTTGATACTGACTAACATATGTGTAATTTATTTCAAACTTTTGAGAATTAACACATGGTTTCCATTTTACAGATCTGTTATGGCAAGTGAAAAAAAGTAGTCCTCTCTTTTTCTCCCCCAAAGCTGTACTGTTCTAGTCTGAAAGGTTTGGACACCCCTACATCAGTCACAGTTTCTTCAGCACTCTCACTCCAACTACTGCAACTGAAGGGGCATGTCAAACCTTAGCATACCTACTCCATTGCAATGAACTGAGCTGGCCCGCTGCAATCACTGACCTGGGGGGCAGTCTATTATCTGGTGGATCATGGTTGAATGGAGAGCCGGACATTCACCGTGTGGCACCCGATCTTGGGACTCAATTAGTTTTACACTAGGACTCTGCCAGTGCCTGCCTGTTTCATGTCAACCGACCAACATATGGTAGAGAATGCAGGCAACACAAGGAAAAGTTGCTGTTTATGCTGAACTATTTATGATCTGGGTACCCTGCAATGCCAGGCAGCAGAAATGGAAGAGTTAATCAAGCAACTAGTGCAGGCTAACTTGCAGCAACAGTAAACTAATGTACAGCAACTCAATGCACGCCTACAGCAGGCAAACTCACAGCAACAACAAACTTATGTGCAGCACATGCAGGCTATCTCACAACAATATGCTGTGTAGTAGGGAACCAATCACTTATTGCTGGAGCAGGCTACTGTCACTGCTCATGCTGGGAAAAAGGAGACCAGGCCCTCTGTGACTTGTAATGTTAGTAAAGCTGTGCAGCGTGCATTACTAAAAATGACTTCTGATATTGATGTTGAAGACCATCTCACAGTATTTGAAAGGATCGCTGAAAGAGAAAAACATGAATGGGCAGAGGTGCTGTCCCCGTATCTAGTTGGGTAGCCACAGAGAGCATGCTTTGATCTGACTCCAACACAAGCCAAGGACTATACATTTTTAAAGCACAGATAATGACTTGGCTTGATGCTACGTTTCTGTTTGAGTCCGCAGAGTCTATAGTGTTTTGAAAAAACTAAGCCCCCATGCTCCCAGATGTATGATCTACTGCACCTGGTACAGAAATGGTTGCAAGCTAGAGATATGGTGAACTGGTTCGTGTTAGACCAGTATGTGAGTGAGCTTCCCCAAGCCAATGGAACGTAGAGCCAGCGCTGCTGCTCTTTGTTTGCTTGTTCTGCCTGCAGTGCAGTTACCCTACCAGAATTTGGTCCCCAAGAGAAACTGCTACTGTTAATGGTGTCAGACTTGTGAACTGTTGGACTCAGGAAGCCTGGTCACTCTATTAAGCGCTTCCATCCCACATGTCTTAACAACCCCTGCAAGGAGGGTGGGGTTTATATGTATCCCCTCTGCAGTGCCACCTCAGGCCTCATTACAGGTGCACCACCGGGGTTGCCTATTTTTCAGGAACCCCTCACAGCTCATTACCTGATGATGAATAGCATACAGGCTTGTATGACAGGTGGCTCTATGCCATGACCTATGAGCTAAGCGGTAATCTGCCTGTATGCACAGCATTCTGGCCTGGTCACTGAAGGAGGGAGGACTCTACAGAATTTTGAACATACCCAAGATTCATCCTCTTCTTAAAGTGATCCTAAAGTAAAAAATTATTTCAGCGGTTCCCCTATTTATAAGTCCATAGGAAACTGTTCTTTAAAACACACCCTTCTGCAATCCTACAACTGCAACCTGGCCATCTCTGCTGAGACCAATCAAGTACATAGGCGACAAAGTTCAGGGAGCCATATATTGAGATTGGGAGTAATACCTTGGCATGGGCTATCACTCCCTCCTGCTGGGTCTATAACAAACAAGGTGAGTCATTCTGAAAAGCCTGTCAGCTTACTGCTAAAAGGTTTATTGTACTACATTTTATAGCCAAATAGTGATTCATTTAGCTTAACTGATTCTATTGTAATAATGTGATACTTTCTAAAGTGGTCATGAGCATTTTATCAGAATGTAAATAGCCCACATTGCAATGTGATGTGTGCGTTACACTGTGGGATAGGAAGAACTCTCTAAGGATTGTCTCCTCTGTATATCTTCTTTTAATGTTGGCAAAGACAACTCTGAGCTTCTGGTGACCATCTAAGGACAGGTGCAATGCCTGAATCGTGGGAGAGGAGACTAGCCAGAACCAGGTCATAGGAAGATTGACTAGAAGTTACCTGTATTTAGGTTCTACCAGAAGTTGACCAGAAAAGATCACTGTTTTTCTAGGTAGTGGTTGTGAAATATTCTATTATTTGCTCAGCACAATGGTCCACTATGTATAGGTATAAAGTATGTGTTTAAGTGGACCTACACCCACTTTACACTAAATGGGCATAGGTCTTTATTACTAATGCCTCCTACATACACCGCCCCATGGTTCTCCTTACCAGCTCTCCTTCCCTCGGTAAAATCTGACCCTGCTATTGGGAGGACATTGGGAGAAATGAAGGGAAGGTAAGCAGAGCCAATGGTGATAGCAGATAATGCACGGGAGAGAATCAGAAATCATGATACCCCCATGCACCTACCAACATCCATTTTGTGTAAAATGGGCATTGGTCCACATTAATGGGACAGTCCAGGCAATGGCAATAATAAGGCAATCAGCAGCTCCTCACCATTTCCTGCAGCACAGGGTAGAGGGCGTAGCAGGGGTCAAAATGTTGTCCCTCCTTTCAATTCCATTCCTCCAGGACCACACAAAAATTGTCCCTTGGTGCCCAACTGTCTCTGGAAACAGCAGAACATTCTAAAGTCTCATAAATTTGCACTATGCCCCCCCTCCCCCAGCTTAATCACAAGCCCAAAACTGAAGTGAATACATTGGTTTTGCTTAGATTACATAAGGTATTTATAATAATAATATAATCTGAGATTTTGAGATGCTTTGAAATGGCTAATTTTACACCGTTCCTAAAGGGGGTAAGGTGGGAGGAAGTGGGTGTGTGCCTGGACAGGGACTTTAACAACAAACTTTATTTCAAAAATATTGTCTCTGCACCCAACCATGTACAAATGAGATACAAATTGGATTCCTTGTGCCCTACTTATTGTTGAGGTAAGGGATGTTCTCTGAGTAGAGTAACAACTCTCAAGAAAATCACTCTTTGCTTTCTGGTGGGGGATCCTGGTTTGGGAGGCTCCACTGTGTGTATTGCCTAGTATTGCCCCAAAACTCACCTCTTCTTTGTTCCCATGTGGGCGGCTCAACCAATCTGTTGCTCATTCCATTAAGATTGCATTTGCAGCACTGAGCCAGGAACTACTATACACTGATTATATTTATTTGGCTCTCAGTTAAGTCCTCCAGGTATTGTAATTTTACAACATGTAGCATTTGTAGCATTTCCGAAAAATTAGAGGTCCTATATTTAAGTGTATCGCCTATATATCAAAAGCAGAAAGCATATCCTGCACTCACCATGTCCATTAATCTCCTTTACCCTATAATAAAGGAGATAAATGAATACAGTGAGTGTTGGATCTTCTTTTGATATATAGACTATGAATTTTGCTGTTGCTATCAGTTTAAGATTTGGGACACCGGAGAGGCAATGTGAAAATACAAAAAGATTATTTCCCTGTAGTGTATATTCTGCCTGGGAAAATAAGTCAAAGGGGTCTTTTATTAATCTTAAGCCAAAGTTGGTGTCTCACCAAACTACCTATGTGTGCATTAAAATTTGTTGGAGGGTCTGCAAATACCGGTAACTGTAATATGATTATACATATTTTATACTTCTTTCTGCAGTCAGTGGTTGTTATTTATCTGAGCAAAAAAAGAAAAATTGATTTGGCAATCATTTAACTAAATATTACTAAAATAACTAACTAAATATTAATGTATATTCAATCATCTACAATGGAAACAAATTAGCAGTGTGCCATATTGATGGGGTTTAGATCCCAACTTTGAATTAGCCTTGTCAAAACCCCTCATTTAATTTTTTGACAATTCTTGGATGAGTTATAGCTTTTGGTTGAGCTTTAATCTTCAATCTCAAATTATCCTCAAGCATGTCAAAATCATGTATAGCAGGTTCAATGATGATAAGGTGTATCAGCTCTGAGGCCTAAGACAACACTAGATTTTCTATGGTGGTTATTTTAGAATGGATAGCGCCAGGCAGTGCCTCGTAGTGGCAGGCAGCGTCTGGTGAACGCTGGGCGCTGTACGCAAAATCACATTTAAGAAAGCAAATCTGGTAAGCGCCTCTAAATGCGCCATGTAGCATTCCATGTATGAATCTAGGTGGCTCAGTGTATAGTGCCGGCGCTCTAGGCTAAGGAGCGCCATGTAGTACCTGTCGCTCTGTAGCGCTCTCCCATACATTTCAATGGGCTTTCATTAGTTGTGTATAAATAGCGTGTTTGCCATTTTAAATTTTTTCTTTTTTGCTCAAATCATTGTGTGACCTCTACTGGCTGCAAACAAACACTTTTATACATTTTTATGCAGAATTCTATTTACAGGTCTGGCACTAAAATGTTATTGTTCCATTGTTAAAACAATGCCATTTCATGTGTTTTCACTTTGCTAAATGTGGATATGTGTTCAAAAACAGACTATAATCACACAGCGTCTGGCGCTCTATGCTACAGCGCCCAGCTTTAGAGCACCGACGCTGTGTGTGTCTAGTGTTTTGTTAAATATGGTGTGGAGCGCCGGACACACTGAGCTGACGCTACCTCTTGCTCGCTGCAGCGCTATACTGTTGTTAGAGCCCCCAATACACATCATATTTATCAATTCCAGCCAGGTTACTAGAGCGAACGAGATGCTCTGTTACATCGCCCGATACCCCCTTTACAGCATCTACTAGTGGTCGCTATAAGCGTCGCTATACAGACGCTCATCTGGCAATACATGGCGTTAGTAGTGAATCAGCCTCAATGCATCTAGCTAGCCTATCACAATTCTGTGATACATACTTTTCCAATTTTACACAATTATCTTAGGTATTAATAAGCAAATAGTTGGATTTTGCTCAAAATCTCTTACTAAACATTTATCTACAATGTATCTATTGTCACACCAGGAAAGCCCAGTTGCTATAGTGAACAACTAGACCAAATAACCATTATTAAATATTGTGTAGGTTTAATTTGTCCACATTAGAGGAGTAACTAAATGTTCAGGCCCTGGTTTGAAAATAAATTTGGGGTAATTTGGTGTTACTTTTCTTTTTTTTTTAGTTACAAAAAATATATATAGTTTTTTGCATTGGTGTACACCCTCTTAGCATAAACAGATCTGTTGTAGGCAAAAAGTTTGATTTCATATCAAAACCTAACACCACATGTGGTGTTACCCTACATGCAACGTTCCAAAAAGTATCCAACACTCTGATTAGTTTCATTACTACTGTTGGGTCCTGAATTGTCAGCTTAAATTCTGTCTGCTCTGCAGTGACTGTATACAGGGGCGCCATCAGAGCAGTACAGCTAAAACTCCATTTATGAGACCCAGACCCAGCCATTTACCTCTCTTGTGATGCCCCCATTTTGATTTTCCTTTACTTTTTATTAATACCTGACTTGAACTGTCTCTGGAACGGTCATTGACTCTAAATGTTAATTTGCCCTGTCCCTGTATAGACCTGTACTTTTACTTACTAAAGACCTTGAACAACCAAAGTCCGACAAGTACTGTATGTTAGGTTTGATTCAGAGAGACAAAAAAAAACTTCAGTTTTAGTGCCGATCTGTTTTTTTTGGAAATGTTTCCGTTCTCGTATGAGTGTACGAGCGATTCTATGCATGCATTGCAATCCTTCTGTAAAGTTTCCGTCCGTTCGTATGGCAGATTACGAATACGAGTATGTCATTTTCCATCGTGACTTTTCCGTTTCATTTTCACATGTTACAACGTAGGCTTTAGTTTTTGCCCTTTTCCCATCGATTCTGTTTCCCTTTTTCAATAAATATTCGTCCGGACGGAAATCCTTACGATCTTGCGCCTGCGCACTACAAACTTAATTCATTAAAGTGCTCGCCTACATATTTGCCACCCTCACTTCTACTACAATGTTTAGCTAAATCACTTAGCACTATCCTCCATCTTCCCTTTTGGACCCTTAAAGCTCACCCAAACCACTTAGCACTATCCTCCATCTTCCCTTTTGGACCCTTAAAGCTCACCCAAACCACTTAGCACTATTCTCCATCTTCTCTTTTGGACCCTTAAATCTCACCCAAACCACTTAGCACTATCCTCCATCTTCCCTTTTGGACCCTTAAAGCTCACCCAAATCACTTCTCGGTCATGTGAATATTCATCTTTAAATATTTCTGGGCCCATTAGTTTTGTGTTAATGTATTTTGTAAATGAAATTTTTTTTCCATCATAAAATATAAAATTGTAAAAAAATTTGAAAATTTTGAAAATTTCAAATTTTTACAACTATAAAAAACAAAATACATAGCAATGGCAGGCCACAGAACATTATTCTTCATCTGTGGTCCCCAACGAGTTGAGCAGCTCCTGCATCTCGCCCACCAACTGAAGGACCCTGACACTCAGTTGTGCCACTCTGGCACGTGTGGTCCCTGTTAAAAAACGTAAATTAAAATATTGGTATAACCTTGTTGGGGTCATACTGCAGTGCCCCCCCCTGTATGGTCCAAACACCTAAATCTGGACTTCAAAAGCCAGAGGGCCCTCGCCACCACGGCCCGGGTTTTGCATAGTGCACAATTAGAGAACCCCTGGCCCGCATTCTGCAGGCAAAGAACGGGCATCAGGAGCAAGGGCGAGTGGCACATCTTGCGGTTCCTGCAACCAAATATAAAATAATTACACAAAGCAAAGGTAACCAACTAAAACAATAACTCCTACAACAAATTAAGATTCAAGTTCAACAATCCAAATATAATTCACAAAGGACATAAGTCTAAAAAAATATAGCGATTATATGGATGTGTGGGAAAATAAAGGTTTACATGCTAAGGACTAATTAAGGTCAGCATTAAAATGCTTCTATAAGGAATACATGAAATGTATTGATTTAGGTATGCATTGCTATACAATTTATGGCCTCGGCCATGCTGATACATGCAATGCCTTGGTGCTAAAGGCGCGCAGACTCCTCCACATAGCCGCAAAACATGTTCAACAATAGCAATCCGAGCCCTCAAAGGTCCCGTAAGTGGATCGGAAATGAAACGGATTTATAGGGTGGTGGTCCGTCGGAAATCAGCTCTCTGAATCAGACGGGAACCCATCCCAATAACGGAAGTTATCTGAACGAACGAAAAATTTCCAATTTGGATTGGAAAATGTTCCGAACTTCCGCAAAACTTCTGATTTCCTTTGGATCATCGAAAGAGCACAGACAAACTTTCACAGACAGCTACGGAAGTCCGGACGAATGTGTCTCTGAATCGAGCCTATTGTGTCTCCTGGCAAGTGTGTGTGTGTGTGTGTGTGTGTGTGTGTGTGTGTGTGTGTATGGGGGGGGGGTGATTATTTGATGGGGACAAAAACTAGACCTAAATCTGAAAGACTATTGGTCCGGCAGAAATATTCCTAGGGGTATGGGGCAGTGGAGTTAAAGTGGTGTTAAAATAAAGAGAGAGTAATTATATTCACTCCCTTCTTCGTTCCAGCTAATTGGTTTGCCTGTAGTCTCAAAGAAAGAGAACATGTAGGAAGAGAAGCAGGGATACTGTGCTGTGCAGGATGCTGCATTTTTCATGCAAAATGGACCAGGAAAGGGGTGAGTATAGTAACATGATGAATAATCCTTATTATCCCCCATAGAGACATCTCTTGTAGGACCAAAAGTAGATTGGTTTAAGAATCAATGATCTGGGCTAGATTATAGGCAGAACTCAAGGGGTGCGCAACCTTGGGCCTCCATGATTTGCTATGTCAAGGGGGCCTCCACCACTTGTTTTTTGTAGTCATTGAGAGACAGAGATAGCAAAGATGCCATTGCAACATGCCTGCATCAGTAAAACAATAAACAATAGACTTGTAGTGAAGATAGGAAGGGGCTCTTGTTTACAGCCCCAGAAGCGGCTTCCACTGCACAGAAGGAAAATCCCCTGGCGCAGCAATGACAGGGTCAAGATCGGTGGCAGTGGGGGCTGCCTGGCCCAGGTAAGATCTTTCCTAGCTTGTAGTGCAGGCAAGGAGTGTGCAGGGGGCCAGGAATGTTAGGTGGAACAAAGATGATGGTAGCTTGTTTCCTCTGTTCCCATAGATGAAGTACCAGAAACAAGCTACTAGAATCTCTTCAGTTAGAGGTAGGAGGTTCAGAGCAGCGGTGGCAAGGATTGTAGCTGAGGACAACCGTTGGGTCTAACAGAGGTAGAAAAGAAGAGGTTTGGTGGTTAGACCAGCAGGATTCCCCAGGTTGGCGACAGATGGTAGGTGCACCTTGGCAAGTGTGTTCAGAGGTGGCCGACAATCAGTCGTTTGAACTGGACTATTAAAAAAAAATACTATCAGTGTCCTCCACCAGATTTTCTGGCCAGGGGCCTCAATCACACTTGATCCAGCCCTGATTTTTGTTGAAAACAAATATATATATATATATATATATATATATATATATATATATATTATTTTTAGAGAGTGTGAATTATAAAATAATCTTATACATTCTGAAAGTGAATTGTGCAATGGTCCTTATAAAATGGGCTGCATGTCTAGGTGTGGCAAATCTGTTCTCTACAAATTTACTATAATTTCAATTTCACTTGAGAGACATTACAGTGCTGAGTAATACAATATTCTAATTTCCTTATCACATTTAAAGTGAATTATTGCGTATTTTAAGACCTGAGAATGTAATGGAATATGTGTAACAAGAGCACATTGAAGAAGATAATGTTGATACATTTTTTTAGACATCAACGCCATACTTTATATTTTATGACACACTTAAGCTCATTTAAGCAAATATTCATAAAAATACCTTGAAACATAATTTCTTTTAACACCCCTGCCATGCTGAAAATGGTGTAAATCACGTATATATCAGACTGCCAGATTTAACACATAAAGCAACAGTCTATAATATAACATTTTATCTGCAGGAAGGCTTCCCTAATAAATGGGGATGGTTAGCTGTGTTAATTATGGAGAGATAGCTAATTTTTACAAGAAATAAAAAGAAGGGTGGCACCAACCCACGGTATTCCTATTGGGGTGCACTGCCCTATAGGACCTCTATAAGTAACTCAAACAAGAAGGTAGGGGTTACCTCTAAAAACCCATTAAAATTAAGTCCAAGGGACTAACAATTGCACTCACCACAATCTTAGTTTAATTGATCATATTTATTAATTGATATAGCTATTAAAAATATGTCAATGCTATTAGCGTAATCTACCACAAGGGGGAGCTATCTGCCTACTGCTTCAGATCATACAATAAGGTGCAACAAAGAGTAAACATAGAACACACAATGCCAATAATCTTACATATATCCATGCAGCAGCATCCCCTGCGGCTGAGCCAACGCGTTTCGAGACCACCTGGGGTCTCTTTTTCAAGGCATCGGTAAGGATCCTTACCAGGGGATGCTGCTGCATGGATATATGTATTTGTACATTTATTAGAGCACTGATATTATAAACTAGGCAGATAGCTCCCCCTTGTGGTAGATTATGCTAATGGAATTGACATGTTTTTAATGGTTTTTAATAGCTATATCAATTAATAAATATGATTAACTAAACTGAGATTGTGGTGAGTGCAATAGAGGTTTAGAGGTAACCCCTACCTTCTTGTGTGAGTTACTTAATTATGGAGAGCTTTACATAAAACTCTCTGTTGTGTCAGAAGAAACAGGGCAGGTTAAAATATGAAATTCTTTGACTGGCTTTAAGAGACACAATAGTCAAGTATTCACTTCCTAATTCACATGTCTGGCAGAAAATGGCAGGCCCAGCTGGTTCACGGCTGTCATGTGATTGGCAACCCTAAAATGATTGAGAAGCCGATTGACTTAAAGTGGAATTCCAGTCAAGGGTTACCCCCCCCAGCGCTTAGGAAGAAAAAAACCCTTGCCTCACATGCAGTCCAGCGTCGTTCTAGCAGTTCTTTGGAGATGCCGCACAGAAAGACACAAGGTGGCATCCCTCGGCTGCACTGAACGTAGGTCTTGGAGTTGGGTCTCCTTAGTGGGTAACCACTGAACATCAGGACCGGTAGTTGAAGGTAACTCAAAGGTAGGGCACATTTAAAGTCATTGTACAGATAACATAACCAGAGCTCTTTTCAGGTAGCCCTGTTTATGCTGGTGATCACAGTTTTTTTTCTACTGTGGAATAGGACAGGCATTAGAGAGATGTTAATGCATAGGGGGGGGGGGGGCAGGGTTCCAGTACAAAGCCGCGATTTGATTGGTGGTTGGGTTTAAGGGAGAGGCACCAGAGGCAGGGGAAATTAATAGTGATTCCCTCTTCCGGACACCGGAAGCTGATGTGGCTAAAGGGCAATCTCTAGGTTGGTGCTGCTCATATTTCACTTGACTCATGATGAGATGTTCTTTCACCTGGTCATTTCTTTTGGGACGCCGGGAGCGCCACCTTTTTGGGTTAAGGTGTTCTTAAAAAGGCAGCCTCCTGGGTATTTACTTTTTCTTATATTCCTGTTGTATGTTGTATTCTATAATATTTTCACCAGTTTAATAGGAAGAGTGTTGTAAACTTTTTCTTTTTGATCTAAAAAATTAACCCTATACTGGAAACTTGTAGTTTACAGATTTCTGTTAGCAATAGAAGAAAAGTTTAACATTATTCCCTGACAAGTTAAAATATTTTAGCTAAGTTTACATTTCTTTTGCTTAATTAAAATGCATTTTTCAAAGGCGTAAAATCAGGTCAGGGACGCAAAAAAAGTCATTGGCAAGTTCACAGTTAGGTAATTTTGCAGCTCCAATTAGTTGGTTACAGTCAGACCTGATGCAGAAATGGAAGTCAAGGAATAAGTAATGCATTAATTTGGTTGAATGTATTCCCTTTGGGAGAAATGATAATTTACACATCTTTTCACTTTTTAACAACTTTGGTATTCTGTTAATGAAATCCCATTAAAAATAACTGCAAACAGTCTACAGGGGCAGATATTTAGCATTTATGTTTTCTCGTTCATTATGAACATAAGCAAGACGCACGTCTGAAACTCTTATACCTGTAAAGTACATAAGTAAAAATGATAGAGCTCGGAACATGCCTTTTTATTCAACCTTGCCCTCAGCACTATTAATAGTCCTAATATATATATATATATAGATATATATATATATATATATATATATATATATATATATATATAGGCATATGCTGTATCGACACTATTATTTCACAAGAGGCCTGGCATGAAAAATGCCCTGGCCATGCACTATGTGCACAGTTAATGTACCGGGCAATTGAGTATTTTGATGTCATCATTTATATGCATGTTTTTCAACCCCAGCTGTATAAATGTGAATGCTTATTGGATGGAATCGTGTCAGGTGATTTATATTTGTGTAATGAGGCAGACGCCACAGATTAACTAAATCCCAGGGTAAAGTTCGTTTGTACCGTCAGCTGCTGGTGCCACTGTTCCAGCCTTATCACATCCCTGTGGTTGTTAGTGTTCACCAGAGGAGGCCTCACAGGCTCCCTCCCCTCCATAAGCAAGGGGTTAGTGCCCCAGTATTCTGTCCCCTTCTCCTGCTACAGTTGCTGTCACTCTCTGTGCATATACATTCCTAGCTCTTCATCTTACAGTCTATTTGCCTGCTTGTAACCTTGATCTCTGATTCCCAGCTCCTGATTCTTCAGTCTCCCTGTCTTATGCCACCTCAGGCTCCGGCCCCCTCTTATACCAGTCCTTCTTCTCTTTATCCACCTCTATTTCTTTAAGTATCCAGAAGGAGAAAACCAGCCAGTTGGGATGGAGGGGGCATGGAAAGGCACAGTGTCGTCTACAAAAGTGGGGACAATAACCACTGCACACGGAGACCACCTCGCCTCCCAAAGAACACAGTATAGGTCCTAGCCACACAGCAAGGACCTGCCTCACCCCAGATCACATGTACCGATCCAGATTAATGTTTCCTGCCCATCACCCAGTTGCCGCACTGATAGACTGAGGATATAGTACAGCCACAATGGGACCAGGGCAGACACATTCCAATTGGATAGTTTTCCCCTTCCTCCTTTGATGGTAAGGCAGCAATATCTCTAATGATATTACATTGTATAGAAGACACTGGACACTGTATAGAAAGCAACAAATAGCACAGAAACCGATGTCCTGACATCAGATGGTATGGCTACTTTAAAGAAGAACTTCGGACCTAAAATAAAAAGGGACTGATCCCCCCCATCGGCCCCTACTTACCTTCTGGATGTCGCTGCTGCCTGATGCAGCGACATCCGACTGCTTCAGTGCCCGATCCTTACCCCCTCTGTAAATGACAGCACGGCTTTAGCTCTTCAAAGTCCTGCACCACTCAGCAAAGTCTCGCAGGATTATTATTATTATTGTTTATTTATATAGCGTCACCATCTTCCGTAGCGCTTTACAAGGTGTGATTACAGACAATGTAAAACATATAGGGTTGATTCAGAGAGACATAAAAAGATTTTCGTTTTTGTGTCGATCTGTTTTTTTTTTTAATTTTCCCGTTTGCGTATGAGTGTACGAGCGATTCTATGCATGCATTGCAAGCCTTCTGTAAAGTCTTCCTCCGTTCGTATGCCAACGAGAATGTCATTTTCCAGCTTTTGTTTTCCGTTTATGTTACTCATGAAACAAAGTAGGCTTCTGTTTTTGGCCTTTTTCCAACGTTGCCTAGAACGAATCAATTACGTTTCCCGTTAAATTCTGAATTCCTTTTCTATAAATAAATGTCCAGACAAAAATTGTTACGACCTTACGCCTGTGCACAACAAAATTAACTCATTAATGTGCTCGACTACATATTTTGTTCACTCACTTCTGCTACAATGCTTACCTTAATCACTTTTGCGGTCTGTATATTCTTCCATTTCCCGCACCTAATGCTTATCTTAATCACATCGCGGTCTGTATATTCTTCCATTTCCCGCACCTAATGCTTACCTTAATCACTTTTGCGGTCTGTATATTCTTCCATTTCCCGCACCTAATGCTTATCTTAATCACATCGCGGTCTGTATATTCTTCCATTTCCTGCACCTAATGCTTACCTTAATCGCTTCACAGTCTCATTCTTCTTCCATTTCCCGCACCTAATGCTTACCTTAATCACTTCGCAGTCTGTATATTCTTCCATTTCCTGCACCTAATGCTTACCTTAATCCCTTTGCGGTCTCATTCTTCTTCCATTTCCCGCACCTAATGCTTACCTTAATCACTTCGCGGTCTGGCGATTCTTCATCTAGAACTTTTTGATTTTTCCTTCATTTTGTTTTAACCAACCCTTAATGAATGTATTTAGTAAAGAAAATGACACTGAAACAAGTGTTTTTTTTTTTTTGTTTTTTTTTTTGTTTACTTAGAAATGGCATTTTTTTGTCTTTTAAAAAAAAAAATTGTTAAAATTTTGTACAAACTTTAAGATTTTTTTTAAAACATTTAAAATTTAGACAATATTAAATTTTTTTTACACACATGAACAAATAGAAAACTATATACAAAGCAATGGCAGGCCCCAGATAATTAATCTTCATCTGTGGTCCCCAACAAATCGCGCAGCTCCTGCATCTCGCCCACCAACTGAAACACCGTGGCACTGAGTTGTAGCTCTGCTGCAGAGGTTTTGCCGAGCACATCTGGGACTCTTGCTCGCCCTAGAGCTCCAGCATCTGCAGGCGCTCAACCCCGGGGACTTGGAAGACGCAGTTGACCGTAACTTTTGGCATCTGACTCAATAAACAACAGAGCAGAATACTGCACAATTCGAGCATTTCAGTAATACATTCACCAACATGCTGACTGAATTTAGGACGAGCAACAGCCAGATGTCTGAACAAATGGCCAACTTAAGCACACAGATGGCAGAACAAATGGCCACCTTAAATACAAACTTCACTGCCATGCTCAAGGAACAAGCAATAGACAGATGCTGGAGCAGTGGCAGATTATGAATGCCACACATGCCCAGGTGTTGGGACACCTCCAAGGCAAGCTTATTATGGGCAACATCAATATTAAGATCTATTTGACTTGTATCTGCTCCACATCTTTCCTCTACATCCCCACTCTATTTACCTGTCTGGTGAGCGCTACCAAGATTGGGTTTTTTTTGGCTTTGCTGGTTTGTTTTTGAATTTGCCCAAATAGCTCATTAGAGTGCTCACATACCCCACTAGCCAATGGCTGAACTTAAGCCTCACTGAAGCGGCCACTCAAGCCTACACGCTGCAAGCTTGGGCCTAATCAAATGCTGGCTGGCTCATCCTGTTTGTTGGCAATGTTAGGGGACATTCTTGGCTGGGAAACAACTACATTTGCCCATGGCAAAGATTGGACTGGACTGGCATTAGGACTGGGGGTCATTGGCTGGGTGGCCACAGGCGTGGATGTGGCATAGGTATGGCTGCTTTCCACCTGTGCGGTGGCAAATGTGGCCAAGCAGGAGAGGGTGTGTATGTGGGCCTATGTATTCCTGCCCGACTATTCCCCTGGAAATTGTTGCTCGTTATGGATCTTGATGTTGGTGGGCGGGGAAACTTTGCCCTGGAGTCAGTTACTTTAGAACTTCTGGATGTGGCCAATTGCTAGGGGCCAGGAGTCTGCCCCAATTTATACGTATGTTTTACAATGTATGTACATTTTGAGTCTGCGAGTGCCCTTCAACTAAAAATTGACATATTTCAATAAAATATATTGAATGTGACTTGCCTAAGTTGATGCATTAATGTTTGGGTTGTTTGGATATTAATGAAGGTTTTTAAGGACAAACATGGAAAGAAAATGCATGAGGCACAAATCAGGTGTCAAATTTTTAGTAATTAAATAATTATTTTTTTTTTAGGGAAAAAGAAAAAGGCCTTCACAGAGGCAAATCATAGTCAAAACACACAACAACATAAACAAACAAAACATATGTTAGGAAAAATAGGATGAAATCAAATGTGCCCGCACTGATTGGCCAGAGGCACTAGGTGTGCCATCGTAAAGGTCATCTGCCTCCTGGCTGGGTGGAGAGGGGGGCAGATCGACATACCGGAGGACACACTGCATGATAGCAAAATTATGAAGCACACAGCATGGTTAACACATGGGACATCAACTATATTCATAGGCATACAGTGAAAAGGAAATTACGTAAGTTGAGGAAACTTACCAAGGAGCCATCCACCTGATAATTCTCCAGACTCAAACAGATGGAATAATCCTAATCTCCGCAAGATATAAGCGTCATGGGATGAGCCTGGATACCCGGCAAGCACACTAAGGAATCGCATGTCCGGCCCAACCACTGCTTGGACATTCAGAGAGTGGCCCATCTTGCGGTTTCTGAAAAAAAAATAAAAAAATTACAGCCAGCCAAGGTAAACTACTCAAACACTAACTTCTAACACCCTCAAAAAAACATGTTGTACAATCCAAATACCATTAACAAAGTACATAAGGAGTTTAAATAACCAAGATTATATGTATGTGGGAGAAAAGAAAGATTAACATTCTAATTACTAATTAAGGTCAACATTAAAATGGTTTGATAAGGCCTACATGAAAAAAATTGATGAAGGTATACATTGTAGAGTGGTTCACAGGGACACTTTAGAAGGAGGGATTCATATATACATTGTAAAGTGGTTCACAGGGGCACTTTAGAAGGAGGGATTCATAGATACATTGTAAAGTGGTTCACAGGGACACTTTAGAAGGAGGGATTCATAGATACATTGTAAAGTGGTTCACAGGGACACTTTAGAAGGAGGGATTCATAGATACATTGTAGAGTGGTTTACAGGGACACTTTAGAAGGAGGGATTCATAGATACATTGTAAAGTGGTTCACAGGGACACTTTAGAAGGAGGGATTCATAGATACATTGTAGAGTGGTTCACTGGGACACGTTAGAAGAAGGGATTCATAGATACATTGTAAAGTGGTTCACAGGGACACTTTAGAAGGAGGGATTCATAGATACATTGTAAAAATAAAATTGTATTTGTCGGCTGCGGGAGGGACCAATGCAATGTGGGTGCAATCAATCGCACCCATGACGTCGGGCATGTGGGCGATATTAAAAAAACCCAACTTAAGCGCGTTTTAGGCTACCATGTCGTCTGGAAAGGAAATATATTTTGGACTAATGGTAGCCATGCCATCCAAAAACTTGGATAGTGCTCGGCTCAGCGTAGGCTGGGAGATCCCCACGGAGAGGGCACCCAGCCTCTGGAATGAGCCGTTCGCCAAAAATTGCAGGCAGCCAAGCATCTTGGTCATACCTGAAATTGTTTCCCCCTTCCTTGTGGTGCAGGCTAACCATGGCCGCAGCTCACTATACAATTTATGGAGGGAAGAGCGATTAAGTCGGGTCAGTTTGAACAGCTCAACGTCATGCATGCGATCGATGTTCATGCGTCGCCGGTGCAATTTGGCCTCGGCCATGCTGATACATGCAATGCCTTGGAGCTGAAGGCGCTCATACTCCTCCACAAAGCCTGAAAACATGTTCATGCAGTCCGAGGCAAAAATGGTCCCTTAAGTGGATCGCAAATGAAACCGTTTTATAGGGCGGTGGTCCCTCTGCAATCAGGTCTCAGAATCAGATGCAAGCCCATCCCAATAACGTAACTTATCTGAACTAACACAAAATATCAGATTTTGATCCGAAAATGTTCCGAACTAACGAAAATGATCAGATTTAGATCTGTACCTCGAAAGCGCATATACGCATTAGCGCGAACGAACATGCGAATGAAAAAAGGAACGTAAAAACCCCAAAACATGCCAAACACACAAAAAAACATACACAGACACATGCGAAAGTCCAGACATATCTGTCTCTGAATCGAGCCTATAGTACATGGGAAAATACAAAATTAGATGCCACGAGGTTTAAACCAAGTGAGCACAGAAGACAATAGGAAGGAGAGCCCTGCCTTTTGCGAACTTACAGTATAAATGATGGGGGTGGAGATGAAAGGTAGCAATCACAAGTGGTAGAGCTAGAGTTGGGCTGCATGTGCCATTTGAAGGATATAGGAATTGCTTAAACCGGACTTTCACCATGATTTCATGAAAAGTCCAAACTCTTAAAAAACGGTTCCCCAGCATCTAAAATTAATATATTTTACGTTTTTAGCCACTAACTTATTATTCTTTCCCCCACTGGGCTGCAACTCTGTTCAGGAATTTAGGATACGGGCGCCGCCATCTTGACTCAGAAGCATCACACTTACTGAGGAGAGGAGAGTGGGATAAGGTACAGGGGGGCAGGTTATAGCTGTGCTTTGCTCAGACAGAGCAGAACTGGGGTCAGGTAAAGGTCAGCAGTCCCAGAATGCTGAGCAGCACAGTCAGGAGGCACTTCCTGTTTGCAGGCTGCCTGATAAAATGGCGGCTTCCATAAGCCGCCATCTTGGATGTTTAAAGGCTCATAACATGCAGTAGATGCAGGTAGGATGATTTTTAATGTGGCCAACCTGTATGTACAGGGTGTGGGAAACATATAAGATAGACTCTTATTCAGAGTGAAGGTCCGCTTTAAGCCAAGTCATATGCTTCTCTGAAGAAGTAAGTTTTTAGTGCACTTTTAAAGGCTCGGAGTGATTGAGAGTGACGGATTGAGCGGAGAAGTGCATTCCAGAGAAGTGGGGAGGCATGGGAGAAGTCTTGAAGGCGGGAGTGCAAGGAGGTAACCAGGGAGGAGGACAGGAGAATGTCAGAGGCAGAGCGGAGGTTGCTCTTGTGTTGGTAACGCTGGATCAGAGATGAAATGTAGTGAGGGGTCTGGTTAGACAGAGCTTTGTAGGTTAGTGTTAGAAGTTTGAACTGAACTCTATGGGAGACAGGTAACCAGTGGAGGGATCGACGGAGGGGGGCAGCACTGGAGAAGCGGGAGGAGAGGTAGATGAGGCGATCAGCAGAGTTTAGAACAGATTGGAGGGGAGCCGGTCTGTTTGTTGGCAAACCACAGAGGAGGGTGTTGCAATAGTCCAGTCGGGAGATGACCAGGGCGTGTACTAGCATTTTAGTGGTATCAGGTGAGAGGAAGGGAATGATGCAGGAAATATTTTTGAGTTGGAGATGACAGGAGGTGGCTAGGGAGGGAATGCGAGTTGTGAATGAGCGAGAGGAGTCCAGAATGAGGCCCAGGCATCGAGCTTGAGGAGTTGCAGTTTTTGTAAGATTATTTACAGAGATTGCGGTGTTATAAAGGGGAGGGGAGTGAGATGGTGGGAAAATTACCAGCTCTGTTTTGTCCATGTTTAGTTTAAGGGAGCGAGATGTCATGAAGAAAGAGATGGCTGTTAGACAGTCAGGAAGGCGAGAGAGGAGGGAAGATTTTGGGCGGCTCCATTGTATCCCACTGTGCAGACACCAGGTTGGGGGCCGCGCACAGCGTCTGATGGAATGCAACATGGTGCTGCTCATCGGGAAGTCAGAAGACCTAGAAGATGGATACCCTAGCGAGGTGAGTAAAAATTGGCCAAAGGTAAAACCAGAGGGAGGGCAGCAGAACGGTGAGATTTGGGGGATGTTTTAACCTCCCCCAATGTTCCTCTTTAAACTTACTGTTCTGCAGACAGTTATATATAGTGCCCTTTTTAGGAGAAACATAGCTGACTGGAATGCTATTCTTTAGGTAACCATTGAAAACTAAACTTGAAAGCTTTAATGTACAAAAGTACAGAGGTTTTTTTAAAATAAAGTATATTAGTCAAATATGTATTGCTCTACAGCCTATATCATATAATAGCATTTCATTTTCACAGGTGTTCAAAGATCAGTGTCCTTTAAAGGAAAATCCACCTTAATCTGACAAGCCTACAGCATCCCCATAGAGATTAAATGCTAAACCCTAAATCGAATTCCTGCCACTCGCTTTTATGTATTAGGATCATCCCCAGCATGAACCAGGAACCATCCACAGACTACTAAAAATATGTTATAGAATACAATATGATAATGTTTTAGGCCTACTTGATGAGCTGGACAACATGTATACATTACTGAAAACATATACATGAGAGATGAAAATACATTTTTATACAATGCTTTTACCACTAAATAAAACATATAATTATACAAAAGAAATAGGGCTATGGTCATTAATTATCTAACTAGGCTTTCCTGATTTTTGGAAACTTAGGTTGATATAGATTAATGTATTTTGTTATGTTATTAACTATACCCAGGGTCATATATAATGCAAGCTATAAATCAAAATAACCAAGTTTGCCTCAGGCAACGGCAAAGAAACTATGATACCCTGTAAATAACCATAATGCTACAAGGAGGATTAATCCTTCCAGGTGAAAGCCGTTTCCATCAATATAAAAATTTTAATTAGCAGTATAGATTGTTGTTTGAATTGGTTGAATTGGTCGTTTTTCACAGCCTTCCTAAGGTCGATCCTCACCTGTAGCAGACACAGAAATATGTTAATACCTTCATAATATCAGAAGAACATTTAGAGGACACAGCTGTGGTGCAGATACTGAATACACATTCTATGGGGGTTATTCATCAAGTCATAGCACCAGGTAGCGACTGGCAGCGACAGGTAGCGAGCGGTGAACGCTAGGCGCTGTATGCAATACCACATTTATCAAAGCGATTCCGGTGAGCAACTCTAACAACGTCATGTAGCGTCTAATTCATCATCACAGATGGCTTCCAGAGCGCCTGGTATTACCTGTCGCTACCTGTCGCTTTCCCATACATTTCAATGGACGTTACTTTTCTTCCCTTTAAACAGGGTTTTCTTTTCTTTTTATCAAAACATTGGGTCACCTCTCCTGGCTTATTCAAAGTCATTTTTAAAAACTTTTTAGATTTTTTATATTTTTATGCAGAATTGTCATTACAGGTCTGGTATTAAAGTGTTAATGTCACAATGTAATAACAATGTAATTCCATATGTTTTTGCTTTGTTACTGGCTGATATGTGTTAAAAAAACAGACTTTAATTACACAGCTTCTGGCGCTCTGGGCTACAGCGACCCAATTTTGAGCACTGACACAGTGTGAGGCTGTTTTATTGATGAATATGGTTTAAGTCGCGCACACTGACCAGTTGCTACCGTTCGCTCCCATATAGCGCGGTTTTATAGCGACTCACACATGAAATTCACCAATGCTAGTCAGCGATTGAGGCGCTCGGTAATAGTGAACCATAGTCGATCACAGCGACTACTAGCGGTCGCTCTGGGCTTCGCTACAGATGCTCATCTGCCGGTACCTGGCGCTAGTAATGAATCAGCCTCCAAGTAGTCCTAAGCCCCATGTACCTTCATGGTGTGCCTAATTATTAGGGATCTTGTTTTACTCAGGCAAAATGGACATAAAATAGATTTTACAGACTCTGAAAAGCAAAAAAAGGCATGCAGCAGTTTTGAAATGACAAAGATATTGGTGCGGGATCTTAGTACCATAAAAACTTTTGTTCTCTCTTTTCTTCAACACAATGAGGAAAAAAGATGCAAATGAACTGCTTAGATTTAAAAAAAGAAATCACCCTGAAGTGACCAGAAAGCCATAAGCCTTCGATGTTGTCATATTCCGGAAACTTAAATTAAGAAAGCCTGAAACTCTACCACCACTGAACAAGACATGTTTAAAGTCCCTGCCCAGGCCTATGCCAACTTTCTTGCACTGTATTTTATCCCTCTTGTGAAAAGTTTAAGATAACCTATTTCTAAGGCCTAAAAATGCCTTTCTTTGCTTCAGTTTTTGTTTTTAGTGGCTGAGCTGAGAAGGGAATGTTCTGGTGCAGCTTTATGAGTCATGAGCATGTTCTTATGTGGTTAGAGACAGCTGTGGGACCACTGTGGCTTTGCTGTGCTTACTTATACTGAGGCCCTTATTTATGAAGGAATAGCGACAGGTAGCGACTGGTGAGCGGCCGGTAATGACGGGCCCCGCCACGAGAACGCCGGCTCCCCACCACAATCACACATTTATCAAGCCAATCCTGAGATAGCGCCATATAGCCACTCATTCATCATTATTCCAGCCTCAGCCCACAGCGCCAGCGTCTGACCTTGAACAGCGACAGGTATGACCTCTCGCTACCTGGCGCTCTCCAATGCATTTCAATGGAACAATCTTTAAATATTCATAATTAATTGTTATTAATTGTTTCTTTTTTTTTTTAAATGTGAAAAATTCTGTGACAACTTCTGCCATTTTAGATAATTTTTTTAAGGTAAAAAAAAAATAAATTGTACAGAATTGATATTACAGGTCTGATATTAATGTATTCATATTACTAAATTATTTAAAAAACTTGTTTTTTTTGGTTTCCAAAAATATGGTGGTTTGGGGGTTAAAAAACTACTTTTAACACATCGCCGCCAGCGCTCTGGGGTTTAAACATGCATTTTACAGCGCGAGAATTTTTTGAGCGTGATTTTTTAATGAATGTGGTGGGAGCCGGTCGCTATGGCCAGTCGCTATCATGCGCTCCCATACAGTGCGGAACCTGTCAAATAGCGACTCCTCACCCAATATTCAACATTACTGCAAACCGACTGAGTCGCTATCAACTACCGAACAACGGCCAAGCACAGCGACTACTAGTGGGCGCTCTGAAAATGCCGCTACAGTTGCTCAACTGTCGCTACCTGCCGCTATTAATGAATCGGCCTCCCCGAGCACAAATGGACAGAACAGCTGGTAGATCACTTTTTTGCATGGTCCTGGAGGAATGAAAATGACCTGGAAGGCAAACTTTGGAACCCTATTGCTGCTATCCTGCGCTGCAGGAATTGGAGTAGATGCCCATGGGGCAGGTACTGTAAAAGATATAGAAATACAGAAAAATAGAAGGTTGACGGCAGAAGGAGACCATACGGTCCATCTAGTCTGCCCTTATGTGTATACTGTATGTACTCTTTATCTTAGGATAGATGTGTGCTTATCCCAGGCATGTTTAAATTCACTGAGTGTAATTTTTTTTTCAACTACCTCTGCTGGAAGTTTGTTCCAAGCATCTACTACTCTTTCTGTAAAATAATATTTTCTAACATTGCTCCTGATCTTCCCTCCGACTAGCTTCAGGTTGTGCCCCCTTGTTCTATCGTTAAGTTTCTTCTTAGAAACACTTCCCTCCTGAACCTTATTCAATCCTTTTACATATTTAACGGTCTCAACCAATTCTGCATAAAAAACAAAAAAATCAAAAACTTTCTAAAAGTGTTTGTTTGCAGCCAGGAGAGGTCACACAATAATTTTAGCAAAATAAAAAAAAATGTCAAACACGCTGTTTAAACACAAGCAAAGGAACATCCATTGAAATGTATGGGAGAGCGACACTGAGCAAAAGGTAATACCTGGCGCCCTGGAAGCTATAGCAGTGGCGCTATACACTGAGCCGCCTGTAATAATACTTTGGACGATACATGGCGCTCACCAGATTCGCTTTCATAAATGTGGTTTTGCGTACAGCGCCGGCGTTCACCAGACGCTGCCTGCCGCTACGAGGCACTTCCTGGCTCTATGCCTTCATAAATGACCCTCTTAGCCTGGACAATCCTTTTAACTGATTAGCAGACATCATGTGGTGGAATTCAAAAAGACCTTCAAATATTTGTATATATATTAGGACAAATACTTCACAGGAAAAACATTTTATTTATTTATGATTTATTTAGAAAAACATTCAAAAATGATTCTTTTACTCATAATTCATTTAATGTATTTAATTCCTGTCTTTTTTTTTTGTCTTGTTTTTCATGTTTTTGAAATCTTGGAGCATTAAAGCAACTTTTCTACATCAAGGTCAATGTCTCTCTTGTTTGTGTGGAGCACATGAAGAAGCATCCTTGAGGAATGTTTCAACAAAAGAAATGCAATCATGCAATCAAAGACACTTTGGAAGTGTAAACCTTTCTATAACAACATTATTTTTTGTACATGTTTTTAGCAACAGTTTTCACTGAAGCTAAAAACTCTAAAAGCTAACATTAGTCATTTGGTGTGACTAAAAACTTGAAGAGTTAAAGTGGACCAACACCCAGGATTTTGACTATCCTGGGTTTTGGTCCAATGTCATTCCATGTGTTTTCACTTTGTTACTGGTGGATATGTGTTAAAAAACAGACTTTAAGCACACAGCGTCTGGCGCTCTATGCTATAGCGCCCAGCCTTTGAGCGGCGATGCTGTGTGTGTTTAGTGTTTTGTTAAATATGCTGTGGAGAGCTGAGTGCTGGATGCACTGAGATGGCGCTCACTGCAGCGCTGTACTGTTACAGCGCCTGATACCCGCTTACAGCATCTACTGGCGGTCTCTCTAAGCGCCACTATACAGACGCTCATCTGGCAATACCTGCCGCTAGTAGTGAATCAGCCTCCACGTATTTTATGTCATATGTAATAGGAAACTGCTCTCCCTGAGGATGCTAAGGTGGTCACCACACCCTCACTTATGTCTGAAAGGCAACCAGTCATTCATAATTAGGCCAAATTTGTGATTTGTTTTTATTGTTATTATCATTTATAGGGATGAGCGAATCGATCCGGACGAACCCGGATTCGATCCGAATTTCATGAAAAATTCGATTCGGATCGAATCCGAATTTCCCCGCGATTCGATCGCTCGAAGTTTTCCTTTAACATCCATTCATTTACATACAGGCATTCTAAGATGGCGGACGGGACATGTCTGGACATCTACCCCGCGCCAGTGCAAGCTGGGGCAGTCACATGCAGCCTATCAGCAGCCAGCAAGCCCGGTGACGTCACAGCGCTATTTAAGTCGGCCATCTTGCTTTTCCTTCCCCATTTCTCTATTGCATTCGTGAGAGACAGAACGCTGTAGTGAGGGAGAGGCAGTTAGACAGGCAGGGACAGACAGGGACAGGCTGGAGACAGGCAGGAGACAGGCAGGAGACAGACAGAAAGTCAGCGAAAAACAGGGAAAGTTAGGAAAAATCGGAGGCAGTCACAGGGAGATTGTTTTTTTTTTCATCCAGCCTGAGTGTTACTGGCTGGCTGACAGGCTTTGTTAGCGTTTTCAGGCTGCTTATACTAACTAACTGTGCATATATACTGAACTGATCTTAAGTCTGCTGTGAGGCATCCCATTCTGTGACTACAGCAGCCTCTACTTAAGACCATAACCATTTGCACTTATTATAATTGAAATTAGGCCTGATAAAGACACTTTTGCTGTACATAGTACTACTGGTCCCTGCCAGGTGCACTCCTGTTTGGGGCATCCCATTCTGTGACTACAGCAGCCTCTATTTAAGACCATATAACCATTTGCACTTATTCTAATTGAAATTAGGCCTGATAAAGACACTTTTGCTGTGCATAGCACTACTGGTCCCTGCCAGGTGCACTCCTGTTTGGGGCATCGAATTCTGTGACTACAGCAGCCTCTATTTAAGACCATAACCATTTGCACCTATTATAATTGAAATTAGGCCTGATAAAGACACTTTTGCTGTGCATAGCACTACTGGTCCCTGCCAGGTGCACTCCTGTTTGGGGCATCCCATTCTGTGACTACAGCAGCCTCTTTTTAAGACCATATAACCATTTGCACTTATTCTAATTGAAATTAGGCCTGATAAAGACACTTTTGCTGTGCATAGCACTACTGGTCCCTGCCAGGTGCACTCCTGTTTGGGGCATCCCATTCTGTGACTACAGCAGCCTCTATTTAAGACCATATAACCATTTGCACTTATTCTAATTGAAATTAGGCCTGATAAAGACACTTTTGCTGTGCATAGCACTACTGGTCCCTGCCAGGTGCACTCCTGTTTGGGGCATCCCATTCTGTGACTACAGCAGCCTCTATTTAAGACCATATAACCATTTGCACTTATTCTAATTGAAATTAGGCCTGATAAAGACACTTTTGCTGTGCATAGCACTACTGGTCCCTGCCAGGTGCACTCCTGTTTGGGGCATCCCATTCTGTGACTACAGCAGCCTCTATTTAAGACCATATAACCATTTGCACTTCTTCTAATTGAAATTAGGCCTGATAAAGACACTTTTGCTGTGCATAGCACTACTGCCTGCCAGGTGCACTCCTGTTTGGGGCATCCCATTCTGTGACTACAGCAGCCTCTATTTAAGACCATATAACCATTTGCACTTATTCTAATTGAAATTAGGCCTGATAAAGACACTTTTGCTGTGCATAGCACTACTGCCTGCCAGGTGCACTCCTGTTTGGGGCATCCCATTCTGTGACTATACCAGCCTCTATTTAAGACCATATAACCATTTGCACTTATTCTAATTGAAATTAGGCCTGATAAAGACACTTTTGCTGTGCATAGCACTACTGCCTGCCAGGTGCACTCCTGTTTGGGGCATCCCATTCTGTGACTACAGCAGCCTTTATTTAAGACCATAACCATTTGCACCTATTATAATTGAAATTAGGCCTGATAAAGACACTTTTGCTGTGCATAGCACTACTGCCTGCCAGGTGCACTCCTGTTGTGGCATCCCATTCTGTGACTACAGCAGCCTCTATTTAAGACCATAACCATTTGCACCTATTATAATTGAAATTAGGCCTGATAAAGACACTTTTGCTGTGCATAGCACTACTGGTCCCTGCCAGGTGCACTCCTGTTTGGGGCATCCCATTCTGTGACTACAGCAGCCTCTATTTAAGACCATATAACCATTTGCACTTATTCTAATTGAAATTAGGCCTGATAAAGACACTTTTGCTGTGCATAGCACTACTGGTCCCTGCCAGGTGCACTCCTGTTTGGGGCATCCCATTCTGTGACTACAGCAGCCTCTATTTAAGACCATATAACCATTTGCACTTATTCTAATTGAAATTAGGCCTGATAAAGACACTTTTGCTGTGCATAGCACTACTGCCTGCCAGGTGCACTCCTGTTGTGGCATCCCATTCTGTGACTACACCAGCCTCTATTTAAGACCATATAACCATTTGCACTTATTCTAATTGAAATTAGGCCTGATAAAGACACTTTTGCTGTGCATAGCACTACTGGTCCCTGCCAGGTGCACTCCTGTTTGGGGCATCCCATTCTGTGACTACAGCAGCCTCTATTTAAGACCATAACCATTTGCACCTATTATAATTGAAATTAGGCCTGATAAAGACACTTTTGCTGTGCATAGCACTACTGCCTGCCAGGTGCACTCCTGTTTGGGGCATCCCATTCTGTGACTACAGCAGCCTCTATTTAAGACCATATAACCATTTGCACTTATTCTAATTGAAATTAGGCCTGATAAAGACACTTTTGCTGTGCATAGCACTACTGGTCCCTGCCAGGTGCACTCCTGTTTGGGGCATCCCATTCTGTGACTACAGCAGCCTCTATTTAAGACCATATAACCATTTGCACTTATTCTAATTGAAATTAGGCCTGTTAAAGACACTTTTGCTGTGCATAGCACTACTGCCTGCCAGGTGCACTCCTGTTTGGGGCATCCCATTCTGTGACTACAGCAGCCTCTATTTAAGACCATATAACCATTTGCACCTATTCTAATTGAAATTAGGCCTGATAAAGACTCTTTTGCTGTGCATATTCTTACTGCTGCCTGCCAGGTGCACTCCTGTTGGGGCATCCCATTCTGTGACTACACCAGTCTCTATTTAAGAACATAACCATTTGCACTTATTCTAATTGAAATTAGGACTGATAAAGACACTTTTGCTGTGCATAGCACTACTGCCTGCCAGGTGCACTCCTGTTGTGGCATCCCATTCTGTGACTACACCAGCCTCTATTTAAGACCATAACCATTTGCACTTATTCTAATTGAAATTAGGCCTGATAAAGACACTTTTGCTGTGCATAGCACTACTGCCTGCCAGGTGCACTCCTGTTTGGGGCATCCCATTCTGTGACTACAGCAGCCTCTATTTAAGACCATATAACCATTTGCACTTATTCTAATTGAAATTAGGCCTGATAAAGACACTTTTGCTGTGCATAGCACTACTGGTCCCTGCCAGGTGCACTCCTGTTTGGGGCATCCCATTCTGTGACTACAGCAGCCTCTATTTAAGACCATATAACCATTTGCACTTATTCTAATTGAAATTAGGCCTGATAAAGACACTTTTGCTGTGCATGCTACTACTGGTCCCAGGTGCACTCCTGTTGTGGCATCCCATTCTGTGACTACACCAGCCTCTATTTAAGAACATAACCATTTGCACTTATTCTAATTGAAATTAGGCCTGATAAAGACACTTTTTGCTGTGCATAGTACTACTGCCTGCCAGGTGCACTCCTGTTGGTTTTTGGGGCATCCCATTCTGTGACTACACCAGCCTCTATTTAAGACCATAACCATTTGCACTTATTCTAATTGAAATTAGGCCTGATAAAGACACTTTTGCTGTGCATAGTACTACTGCCTGCCAGGTGCACCCCTGTTGGGGCATCCCATTCTGTAACATACCATACCCCTCTTTATTTACACTAAGCATCTCTCTTATTTACACTAAGCAGGCCTGTTGGAGGCTGAGTGTTACTGCTCACTTTTGGTGTGCATTATATTCTGTTTCAAGTAGACCCACCGCTGCCTGGGGGTTCTTAAAATATCACCTACTACCACGCCAGTTAGACTATGTCGGGCAGACAAGTGCCTGGAAGTGAAAAGAGGAGTGGCAGAGGCTAAGATTCCCAGGCAGAGCTCGCAGCAGACTGGGGGCCAGTAGCAGCAGGAGTCACGCTGAGAGACCTAATCTGCCAGTATCTGCTAGCGGTCGGGTCTCCACCAGTAACGCATCTGCCGTGGTAGATTGGTTGACGTGCTCATCAACAACATCATCACAACTTACGTCTGAGACCCCCAGTCTAGGGTCGGTAGGTTCCTCTGACACAACCCTGAGTTGGCATGCCCCGAGAGCAGTCCCTGTCCTCCCATTGCCTCTGTCCTACGCCGTTCCCTCCCCCAGCGACGTATCCTATGCTTTGGGTTCAGCTCCACTCTTTAGTGAGGAGGACCATCAGATAGAGGACAGTCAGCAGCTACTGCCCAGCCAAGAAATGGAGGTGGCTTCTCTAGCTAGGCAGACAAATAGTGATGTGGACAGTGTCGTGGGTGCTGCGAGCGTTCCAGCTCCTGCGCCAGACACTGTTGACGAATCCACGAACATCAGTGACGTACAGCCACAACTCGGTGATAATGATGATGACGATGAAGCCGATCGCACTTGGGAGCCGGGTGATGAAGGGGCTTCATCGTCATCATCAGGAGAAGAGGGGCGCAGGTTGCCCCGGAGTCAGCAGCTGAGGCAGCAAGGTGGTAGCAGTCAGCATGGGGGCACAATTCCAAAGGCTGGAGCCGGCCGGGGCCGGGGCCGGGGTAGAGCACCTGCTGTGCGGCAGTCTACCTTATCGGGAGGTAGTGGAGCAGGGGTTCCAGGAGTTGGCAACAGCAGCAGTGAATCAGTGAGGCCAGGGGGTGGGAAAAGTAGCTACTCGGCAGTGTGGCAGTTTTTCCTGAAGCATCCGCAGGAGGGTAACATGGCCACATGCAAGATATGTAGGCAAAAGGTGAAGCGTGGCCAGGGTCCAAATGTTGGCACCACGGCCCTGCGTCAACATATGATGCGCCACCATAAAGCGACCTGGGAGAACCGAGGCTCCCAAGGGGTGGTCCAGTCTGCTTCCTCACCAAGTGAGCTCCCAATTTCTGCCAGCCAAGGCTCCAGCACCTCAGCCGAAGGCAGCTGTGCGTCATACCCATCCTCTGTCGCTCCTGCTCCTCCTCCTCCTCCTCCAAGTCATGCATCCCGCCAGCAATCCATCAGCGAAGCCATGTCCAAGAGACAGCAGTATGCGCCCACTCATCCTACGGCGCAGAAGCTCTATGTGCTCCTGTCCAAGTTGCTGGTGCTGCAGTCGCTCCCTTTTCAGGTGGTGGAATCTGCACCTTTCAGAGAACTGATGGCTTGTGCCGAGCCGAGGTGGAGAGTCCCAAGCCGTCATTTCTTTGCCAAGAAGGCAGTACCAGCGCTGCACACTTTTGTTGAACAGAAGGTGGGCCAGTCCTTGAGCCTGTCGGTGTGTAGCAAAGTGCATGGCCGACATCTGGAGCTGTAACTACGGTCAGGGACAGTACATGTCGTTTACGGCCCACTGGGTGAATGTGGTCCCTTTTCAGCAGCAGCAGCAACTTGGACAGGTCACGCCGCTTCGGCCTCCGCGCTCCCTGCCCGTTGGGCCTGTGACACCGTGCGACTCGGCCTCCTCATCCTCCGCCATCTCCTCACCCTCCACTGTAGGCTCAAGTCTCAGTGCCCCTCCAGTCTACCATGTGTGCAGGGCACGGAGGTGTCACGCAGTGCTTCACATGGTTTGTCTTGGCGAACGGAGTCACACAGGGGAGGAACTGCTTAAATGTATTCATCAGGAAATCCAAACATGGCTTACTCCAAGAAAACTTAAAATGGGAATCATGGTTACCGACAATGGGAAGAACATTTTGTCTGCGCTGCGCCAAGGAAGCCTGACCCATGCCCCGTGCATGGCTCACGTCTTCAATCTGGTTGTCAAGCGGTTTCTGAAGTGTTCCCCCCATCTGCAAGACATCCTAACAACTTCAAGGAAACTTTGCATGCACTTCAGCCACTCATACACCGCCAAACACACCCTTCTTGAGCTACAGCGTCAGAATGGTATCCCCCAACATAGTCTGATTTGCGATGTTTCCACCCGTTGGAATTCCACCCTTCACATGTTGGACCGATTATATGAACAGAGAAAAGCCATCACGGATTTCCTGATGATCCAAGCAGATAGGGGGACTCCCCTGTGTAACTTCAATGTCAACCAGTGGCAGCTCATACGTGACACCTGTCGTTTGCTCAGGCCCTTTGAGGAAGCCACTTTATTTGTCAGTCGGCAGGATTACGGGATGAACGACGTGATTCCACTGCTTCATGTACTACAGCACATGTTAGAAACCATGGCTGGTCAGGGCACTGGAGACATGGCGTTTACATCTTACGGCCACATGAACCCCGTTGGAGCTGAACTGGAGGAGGAGGAGGAAGAGGAGGAGGAGGAGTTGCCCAGCGAAACACAGTTTAGGCTTGGCGAAATGGCTGGTTTATCTAGTCAGCGGACAGGAGAGGAGGAGCAGGAGCAGTCAGAGGAGCTAGAGGTTTTTGAGGAAGGCGAGACAGAGGACCCGGGCACACCGTGGCAGTATGCAGTGGAGATGGAGACAGGTAGTCCATCCGAGTCACTTGCGCAAATGGCACGAAGCATGCTCACATACTTTGACATGACCATGCCAACACACCTTGAGGATCCGCTGGACTTCTGGGCAGCCAAACTTGATTTGTGGCCGCAACTAGCAGAGTTTGCCCTGGAAAAGCTGTCCTGCCCGGCAAGTAGCGTGCCATCTGAGCGGGTGTTTAGTGCGGCGAGGGCCATAGTTACGGCGAGGAGAACTCGTCTGTCAACTAAAAATGTGGAGAGACTCACCTTTGTCAAAATGAATCAGGGATGGATCAGCCAGGATTTCCACCCACCAATGCCTGATGCATGCGACTAGATTCAGCATGGTGCCACGTTTTACACTTTCCAAATGGTGCAAAACATATTTATGTCTTTAGGCCAATTTTTGGGCTCCTGCTGATGCCAACTCCAGGGTGTGAATCATCCAATTTTTGGGCTCCTGAAGCCAACCCCAGGGTCTCTTTAAAGTAATATTTGGGCTCCTGCTGCTGCTGCTGCCAACTTCAGGGTGTGATTCATCCAATTTTTGGGCTCCTGAAGCCAACTCCAGTGTATATTTGGGCTCCTGCTGCTGCCAACTCCAGGGTGTGAATCATCCAATTTTTGGGCTCCTGAAGCCAACTCCAGTGTCTCTTTCAAGTAATATTTGTCCTCCTGCTGCTGCTGCCAACTCCAGGGTGTGATTCATCCAATTTTTGGCCTCCTGAAGCCAACTCCAGTGTCTCTTTAACCCTTTCGCTGCCAGCCTACCTGCAGCATTTGCCACTCCCTGTTGCCAGACTGAGTTTGACTGTTTTGCGCTACACATGTTCAACTGTCATTTTCGAAGGGATTTCCAGGGATTTCCCAGGAAAATTATATATTGTTTTTTTCAACAGAGTCTGGGCTTTAACATGAAATGTCTTGTTTGTGTTTTTTAGGTGTATTCTCAACATTTTTGGGTGAAATGTGTGAAAAAAAATAAAAAAAATATATTTTTTTACAATTTGTAGAGTTTTTTTGTAATAAAAAATGTAAGTTTGTCAATAAAATCTTATTGCGTGAGAAACCCCAATTTCTCCCGCTTACAGCGATACCACATATGTATAGGTAGACACCCTTTCCTGCCCAGAAGTCTTTTATAGCTGCTGGATGACAAATGGTTAATTAAAAAAAAAAATGACATAGGGTCCCCCTTCCCGGGGAGGGGGACCCCATTTTTTTTTGGATTTTTAAGGGTTAAAAACCCTTAAAAATCCAAAAAAAAAAATGACGTGGGGTCCCCCTTACCCAAAGTAACCAGCCCGGGACCAGCTATGGGGGCTTGTAGGCACAGAGTGGGGGGGCCAGCTTTGGTGGCCCCCCCACCCTGCAGCCTACGAGCCCACATAGCCTATGTGGGCCCGGGCTCTTCTGCCCCCCCCTGGCCTTTGGGGAGGCAGGTAATGGGGGTGCGGGGGTTAATGGCAATGCCACCCCCCCAGCCATGTGAACTGGTATAAGGGGTCTCATGGACCCCTTACCAGCTCACAAAGGGTTAACTGTAAAAAAAAAAACACCACACAATAAAAAAAAGTATTTTATTAAAAAAAAATAATTTTTTTTTACTGTACTTACCTTCGATTGCAAGCTCTTGTCCCTCGCCGCTCAGCTGACAGATGCCTGTGATCGGCATCCAGAGAAGGAGAAGGCAGGAGATCAGAGGATCTCCTGTCACCTCCTTCCAGGGCACCGATCACCGGCATCTGAGAAGCTGAGAAAGCTGAAGCCGGTGATCGGGACCGGGATGACGTCATAAGCCCCGCCCCCAAGGGGGCGGGGCTTAGAGGCAAGATGGCGGTCGCCATCTTGAAGAAGAGAGGAGAGAGCCTCCCAGGCTCCCTCCTGAAGATCGGTAAGTCCTGGGGGGGGATCGGAGGCCCCCCAGGTGAAGAGGAGGGACAGCGGGAGCCAGCGCACACACAGGTAAGTGAATGTCATTTTTATTTTTTTTTTTTTTTTACAGTTAGCAGCTGCTGCTGCAGAAGCGGGGGGGGGGGCGGCCTATTCCGGGGGCTCTCCTGGAGCCATCCGACCCCCCACGGGGGATCGGATGGCACCAAATTAAAGAGGAGACCCGGCCGGATCCAACAAGGGGTCAGGTGAGTATTTTTTATTTTTATTTTTTAAACTAGAAGCGATCAAAGTCAAGCACGTAACACCTACGGGCTTGGCACTTAAGGCCCAGCCAAGCCAGCACGTAGGTGTTACGTGCTTGGCAACAAAAGGGTTAAAGTAATATTTGGGCTCCTGCTGCTGCTGCTGCCAACTCCAGGGTGTGATTCATCCAATTTTTGGGCTCCTGAAGCCAACCCCAGTGTCTCTTTAAAGTAATGCTTGGGCTCCTGCTGCTGCTCCAGGGTGTGATTCATCCAATTTTTGGGCTCCTGAAGCCAACCCCAGGGTCTCTTTAAAGTAATGTTTGGGCTCCTGCTGCTGCCAACTCCAGGGTGTGATTCATCCAATTTTTGGGCCCCTGAAGCCAACCCCAGGGTCTCTTTAAAGTAATATTTGGGCTCCTGCTGCTGCTGCTGCCAACTCCTGCCAACTCCAGGGTGTGATTCATCCAATTTTTGGGCTCCTGAAGCCAACTCCAGTGTATATTTGGGCTCCTGATGCTGCTGCTGCCAACTCCAGGGTGTGATTCATCCAATTTTTGGGCTCCTGAAGCCAACCCCAGGGTCTCTTTAAAGTAATGTTGGGCTCCTGCTGCTGCCAACTCCAGGGTGTGATTCATCCAATTTTTGGGCCCCTGAAGCCAACCCCAGGGTCTCTTTAAAGTAATATTTGGGCTCCTGCTGCTGCTGCTGCCAACTCCTGCCAACTCCAGGGTGTGATTCATCCAATTTTTGGGCTCCTGAAGCCAACTCCAGTGTATATTTGGGCTCCTGCTGCTGCCAACTCCAGGGTGTGATTCATCCAATTTTTGGCCTCCTGAAGCCAACCCCAGTGTCTCTTTAAAGTAATGTTTGGGCTCCTGTTGCCGCTGCTGCTGCTGCCAACTCCTGCCAACTCCAGGGTGTGATTCATCCAATTTTTGGGCTCCTGAAGCCAACCCCAGTGTCTCTTTAAAGTAATGTTTGGGCTCCTGCTGCTGCTGCTCCTGCTGCTGCCAACTCCAGGGTGTGATTCATCCAATTTTTGGGCTCCTGAAGCCAACTCCAGTGTATATTTGGGCTCCTGCTGCTGCTGCTGCCAACTCCAGGGTGTGATTCATCCAATTTTTGGGCTCCTGAAGCCAACCCCAGGGTCTCTTTAAAGTAATGTTTGGGCTCCTGCTGCTGCTGCTGCTGCCAACTCCAGGGTGTGATTCATCCAATTTTTGGGCTCCTGAAGCCAACCCCAGTGTCTCTTTAAAGTAATGTTTGGGCTCCTGCTGCTGCTGCCCCTGCTGCTGCCAACTCCAGGGTGTGATTCATCCAATTTTTGGGCTCCTGAAGCTAACCCCAGTGTCTATTTAAAGTAATGTTTGGGCTCCTGCTGCTGCTGCCAACTCCAGGGTGTGATTCATCCAATTTTTGGCCTCCTGAAGCCAACCCTAGTGTCTCTTTAAAGTAATATTTGGGCTGCTCCTGCTGCTGCCAACTCCAGGGTGTGATTCATCCAATTTTTGGCCTCCTGAAGCCAACCCCAGTGTCTCTTTAAAGTAATGTTTGGGCTCCTGTTGCTGCTGCTGCTGCTGCCAACTCCTGCCAACTCCAGGGTGTGATTCATCCAATTTTTGGGCTCCTGAAGCCAACCCCAGGGTCTCTTTAAAGTAATATTTGGGCTCCTGCTGTTGCTGCTGCCAACTCCAGGGTGTGAATCATCCAATTTTTGGGCTCCTGAAGCCAACTCCAGTGTATATTTGGGCTCCTGCTGCTGCTGCTGCCAACTCCAGGGTGTGAATCATCCAATTTTTGGGCTCCTGAAGCCAACTCCAGTGTCTCTTTAAAGTAATATTTGGGCACCTGCTGCTGCTGCTGCCAACTCCAGGGTGTGATTCATCCAATTTTTGGGCCCCTGAAGCCAACCCCAGGGTCTCTTTAAAGTAATATTTGGGCTCCTGCTGCTGCTGCTGCTGCCAACTCCTGCCAACTCCAGGGTGTGATTCATCCAATTTTTGGGCTCCTGAAGCCAACTCCAGTGTATATTTGGGCTCCTGCTGCTGCCAACTCCAGGGTGTGATTCATCCAATTTTTGGCCTCCTGAAGCCAACCCCAGTGTCTCTTTAAAGTAATATTTGGGCTCCTGTTGCTGCTGCTGCCAACTCCAGGGTGTGATTCATCCAATTTTTGGGCTCCTGAAGCCAACTCCAGTGTATATTTGGGCTCCTGCTGCTGCTGCTCTCAACTCCAGGGTGTGAATCATCCAATTTCTGGGCTCCAGAAGCCAACCCCAGGGTCTCTTTAAAGTAATATTTGGGCTCCTGCCGCTGCTGCTGCTGCTGCCAACTCCAGGGTGTGATTCATCCAATTTTTGGGCTCCTGAAGCCAACTCCAGTGTCTCTTTAAAGTAATGTTTGGGCTCCTGCTGCTGCTGCCAACTCCAGGGTGTGATTCATCCAATTTTTGGGCTCCTGAAGCCAACTCCAGTGTCTCTTTAAAGTAATATTTGGGCTCCTGCTGCTGCTTGCAACTCCAGAGTGTGATTCATCCAATTTTTGGCCTCCTGAAGCCAACTCCAGTGTCTCTTTAAAGTAATATTTGGGCTCCTGCTGCTGCTGCTGCCAACTCCAGGGTGTGATTCATCCAATTTTTGGGCTCCTGAAGCCAACCCCAGTGTCTCTTTCAGCCAATGTTTGGGCTCCTGCTGCTGCTTGCAACTCCAGGGTGTGATTCATCTAATTTTTGGGCTCCTGCTGCTGCCAACTCCAGTGTCTCTTTAAAGCAATGTTTGGGCTCCTGCCCCTCATAGTGATGCCACTTCAACTCTCTTGAATTCAATTGTGCCGCTCTGCGATTCTATTAGCGATGCCTCTGATCTGCATGTGATATTTATTAAAAGTATTATTTAACTAACCCAGCACGCATCCTGTGCGTGTTACAGCAAGGCAGAATGGTTTACAACCCTATTGAGGCTCTAGGAGGCTCAGAAATAGCCGTTTTTAATAGTGATTCGTCGCGAATAAATTCGGATCGAAACGATTTTTGTCGGAAAATTCGGCGAATCAGTCGAATCGAATTTTTCAAAAGTTCGCTCATCTCTAATCATTTACAATGATTATTAATGAGACGCTTCATCACCGCAAGCAAGAATCTCAGTGTCTGTAGTCTATGGAGGAACCAACTTTTCATTTTCTTTCTTTTATTATTGTTTCTCCCCGAAAATAAGACAGGGTCTTATATTCATTTTTGTTCCAAAAACAGAAAAATATTTTTAGGGGATGTTTTATTTTTCATAACTTACGTATAATAGCAGCCCAACACTCTCCCCCGCCACCCGGCCATGTTCCTGGAGAGTGGCATTCTGTAAAAAGTGTTAACATTTGCCTAGAGGAGCTGCTGAGCTAATTGTGGGCAGATGGGCGCCACTGCAGAGCATGCAATGTGAGGCTGACGCTGTATACTGTATAAGTTCTGGCTCCGGCATGTTGCTCCCCCCCATCTGTACAGCTCCACAATATGACACAGCCTGTCATGGGACCCCTGTGTCATACTGGGGTGGTGGGTTGGTAGCACGCAAGGGTACCTGGCCCCTAGGGCAAGAAATGGCCCTGACTGCGACAGGGGAACTCTGGTCCTGGTGCCCCAGGTAATTGCCCTACAGGTAAAAATCACAGAGCTTGCTTATAATGAATATATAAAATTTGTCCCAAAGTGCATGCTCCTCCTCTATCTTGCACATGAACCGCCACCGGACACACCAAACTCTTATCAGATATACCGTGGGCAATTGCAGCACAAGATAGCACATGCCATTCTTCCACAATCCGATCTCATAATATCACAGATTGAAATATGTGGGTCCTCAGCGATCCAATCTCACAATCCCCAGTAACATTTGAAACCAAAGGCACTTCAAGGGTCGATCACACCCCAATCAAATCCAAAGAAAAGATGAAGCGAGCACGCGTTTTGCCATTACTACGGCGAAACGCGTGCTCGCTTCATCTTTTCTTTGGATTTGATTGGGGTGTGATCGATCCTTGATGAATGACGGGACCCCTGGCGGTGAGGATTGCTGGAGTTCTTCATTGTATTATAAGCGCTTTTCATCTGTTGTCTGTGAGTGTGTTTCCTAATATTAAAAGTGCCTTTGGTTTTAAAGACATACTGCACTAGTATTTTATCCTTTCTTTGCATGGTTGCGTGAATTCTAATGATCACATGCAACTGATATGAGGATAAAACTTTGGAGCCATTCACTTTTCAACCATTATTGATTGGTTCACGTGCAAGATAAAGGAGGAGCATACACTTTGGGACAAATTTTATATATTCATTATAAGCAAGCTCTGTGTTTTTTACATATTTGAACTGTCAGATTGAGAGAAGGGACTTTGCACACGTTGAGCTTTTTATGTAATTTGTGTTGCACGGTATTTTTATTTGTATTTGAATTGGCCTATAGGGCTTATATTTAAGGCAACAAAAATACTAAATACTAAATACAAAAATACTAAAAAATAAGGCTAGGGCTTTTTCGCAGGGTAGGTCTTATTTTCAAACTACACAGGCAAAAAGAAAAATAGGCACTCCTCCTTTGTTTTCAGACACTTGGAGCAATATGAGCCAACTCTTCACATGGACATACAATCTGCTGTATAACAGCAGATAAGAAATCATTCCAACTATTCTCTTCAGAGTGAACTGACTGGCAGAAATCAGTATGGGGGTTATAACACCTCTACTGTGATTTTAGGGTCCGCCTGTACAGTTTCTTTTAGTATAGATTGACTTAAGGAATTGATCGTGTGATTGGAGGGTTGAAGGTTCGACTCCAGGCTGGGGCATGACTGAAGTGCTCTTAATCAAGGCATCTAACTCCCCAACTGCCTCCTGTGCACTCACTGCCCCTATTGCGTTTGGCTCACTGCATGGATTGGTGAAATGTGGAGCAAAAATTATTTTGTTTCCAAAAGCAAACATTAGTCATATACTGTATGCACATAATACATTATATTATACAGTATGTGATGATAAATTACCCAAAATAAGCAATGATTCTAAAAAGGGACTATAGTTATAACTCCACCTCACAGGTAAAAAAAATAATATACACATAATAATAGTTTGTAATAAACTTATTCCCTCTGTGACTCAATGGTAGAGGCTTAGGTTGCCTAAAAGCCACAATTATAGCTCTATACAGTAGTATGTAACTGCACTTAATGTCAGTGTCATTGCAGAGAAGGTACATCTAGAAAGCTTTGGTGAAGCTATTGAATAAAATCTCCCATGCTGGAAATAGAATGCACAACTGACAGGCGAGTTAGATTCTTTTTTTTTTAGGAATCAGTCTTCCATTTCTCAAGAATTGTCAGTTTACAATCTGATAAAAATGTCTTAAAGAGAAATTGTATGCTGCTGCTACTGCTGATGTGCTAGCGCTGTCCTAACCCTACAGGTAGGGCCAGATTAAGAGGCCGATTCATTAATAGCTGCAGGTAGCGACAGTTGAGCGACTGTAGTGGCATTTTCAGAGCGCCCACTAGTAGTCGCTGTGCTTGGCCGTTGTTCGGTAGTTGATAGCGACTCAGTCGGTTTGCCGTAATGTTGAATATTGGGTGAGGAGTCACTATTTGACAGGTTCCGCGCTGTATGGGAGCGCATGATAGCGACTGGCCCTAGCGACCGGCTCCCACCATATTCATTAAAAAATCACGCTCAAAAAATTCTTGCGCTGTAAAATGCATGTTTAAACCCCAGAGTGCTGGCGGCGATGGGTTAAAAGTAGTTTTTTAACCCCCAACCAACCATATTTTTGGAAACCAAAAAAAAACAAGTTTTTTAAATAATTTTATAATATGAATACATTAATATCAGACCTGTAATATCAATTCTGTACAATTTTTTTCTTATTTTTTTCCCTTAAAAAGATTATCTAAAATGGCAGAAGTGGTCACAGAATTTTTCACATTAAAAAAAAAATAATAACAATTAATTATTAATATTTATAGATTGTTCCATTGAAATGCATTGGAGAGCGCCAGGTAGCGAGAGGTCATACCTGTCGCTGTTCAAGGTCGGACGCTGGCACTGTGGGCTGAGGCTGGAATAATGATGAATGAGTGGCTATATGGCGCTATCTCAGTCGCTAAGCAGGATTGGCTTGATAAATGTGTGATTGTGGTGGGGAGCCGGCGTTCTCGTGGCGGGGCCTGTCATTACCGGCCGCTCACCAGTCGCTACCTGTCGCTATTCCTTCATAAATAAGGGCCTAAGTGTGATGGAGGCCCCTGGGCAGAAAAGCTGTTGTTGGCTCTTAATACACTATTATTTTTTCCTTTAGTAATAGCAATATTACTATTAGGAAAAATAACAGTCCAGTGCAGTCCACCGATTGCCACCCCCCTTCTGATCATGCCTATCACAGGGCTGTCTGCCATCTGTCACTCAGTCTGTGCTGATCTGGGGAATCTTGCTGCCTTGGCCATCAAAGCTCTGCTTCTCCACCTCGTCCACGGCTCCAATCCTTGCCACTGCTGCTCCTCGACTCCTTTCTCTGGCTGAAGAGATGTTGATTTCCGGTGCTTCCTCTATGGGGTACTGGGGCTACCAGTATATTCGTTCCACACATTCCTGGCCCCCTGCACACTCTCTGCCAGGCTGGAACAAGGCCTTGCCCGGGCCAGGTGGGCCCCACTACCATCGAACGTGGCCCAGTCATTGCTGTCTGGACTGATCTTGTTGCTGTACAGTGGAAGCTGCACCCAGGGCCATAAGCAGGAGCCCCTTACTAATTTACCACAAGTCTGTTTACTGTTTTAATGATGCAGACATTCTGTCACTGGCATCTTTTCTGGTTTGACATCCTGATGACCATAATAAACAAATGGTGGAGGCCCCTTTAAAGAGAAACAACACACACGAATTTCACTTTCCTGTGTGTTGTTCCTCTCTGCAGAGGAATTGGGATTCCCCCGCTGTGTGTACCCCCCACCAGGTCGCCCCATTTCACTAACCTTCTTTCCGCTCCCATGGTGCAGACTCGGGTGATAGCAGGATAGCGGGTGAGAGCTGCGCTCAGACAATCAGTGCGCTCACTGTGACTCGGCTTCCTTCTGTGCCATTTGGAAGGCTAAGCAGCCTGAAGAGAAGGGAGCACTGAAGGGAGCCGAGCGGCACCACCAGCTGCATCCCCCATCCACCTTACAGCTGTGGCGTGATTCAGGAAGGCCGGGCACAGGAGCGTGCACGCCTAGAGGTGAGCGTGGATGCGGCCGGTGTGCACAGATACGACAAGGGCTCTGGGAGAGGGTGAGTGTTTCAGGGGTTTGTCCCAATTCGGGATGCCCCAAGGACTGGCACTCGGGAGGCCCTGGAGTCTTTTAGACTCGACAAAGATGGGGGCCCAGAGGCAGCGTCCCTGCTTACAGGTTTGATATGATTTAAAGCAGAAGTCCAGTTGCTGTATGTCCCTTGCCAGGTGCTGAGGTGAATAAGGGGGTTAAGAGTAAAAAATGAGGTTTACCTTACCGGTGAGAGATGTCCCATTCTCCGCTGGGATAGTGACCATCCAATCAGTGCAGCAGCAGTTGGCCCACTGCACACTGATTGGCTGACTAGGCAGTCACGTGGGGGAGTGCAGCACACATACAAACTTAAAACAGAACAAAACCCAGCAGCCCCTAACTTTTAGATGCCAGGGACAGCCGCTAGCCTTTTCCGGGCACATCCCGATTCATGATGTCCCGCTCTGTGAAACCCCCAAGGGTCTCCCAAGGGAACCATAAAAAAATACCTTTCTCCATTCCAACAGTACATGCGCAGGCTTTCGTCCAATGACTACGTCATTTGGCAGACGGATCTCATTGTTTATAATTCAGATAGACTGGGTCAGGAGCCGCCTGCCGAATGACGTAGTCTTAGTGGGTGGCTCTCATTGGACGAGAGCCTGGACAGGTGAGTTTTGTCTGGCTTTCTGGGGGGTTTCAGACTGTGGAGCATGCCGCTCCGCCCCTGGGGCATGGAACAAAACTGGGGAAAATCCCAGGTTTTGTTCTGCTTTAAAGTGGACCTTTGCTCTAAAATAGACCCACATCTCTGCCCCCTTCTAAGCCCAATATGGTGCCCATTCCCCCGGCAGAGGTGGGGTATCTGTAGTCTGGCTTTTGCGTGGCAAGCAGCATTAAGGAGTGTGGGCGACTGTTCAGTAAACACTGCAGAAACAGCAGAGCTTTTAGTGCTCAGCTCCCCCCCATGGGATTGGGCCCCTACTGCCAACAAGCAGGTGAGTGATTGTTCTTTAAGCCTTCAAATTGTACTTGTTGGGGTAGCGGTTCGGGGGCTACACATACAGCAGACTTTATGTTCATTTTAATAAAAAAATAACACTGGTCACCAGCAATGTAATCTGTGTATGGTCTCAGAGCTGAGGATAGTGAGGAATAAAAGCATGGAGGTGGGGGTGCAGCCACACTTCATTTGTCATATCCTGCGACCTGTGTTTATATATTTAGTGATGTTTTTATTTAGTTTCATGCAATGCTGTTATATATGGTCTCAATGACTTTAAAGTGGACCAACACCCTCCTGTGATCGGCCTGGGAATCTATAAGATTCCCAGGTCGATCTGATCCCTCCCTGCAGGGCATCCAAAATCGGGATGCCCTGCTGTGTGAGACCCCCCAGGATGCCCTCTAACCTTATCCTACTCCCGCGGCCACATCTGACGCTTCTCTCTAGCAGGGAGCGTGCCTGTGCTGGCCATTTGTGAATAGCCGGCGCAGGCACGCTCCCTGCTAGAGGGAAGCGCGAGATGCGGCGCCAGCATGCTCGGAGCCGCTGTGGCTTGACGCAGCTTTGACGCGCATACCACAGCGGCTCCAAGCGTGCTGATTGGACGAGCGGCCACGCATGCGCCGTAGGAGTGGGGTGAGGTGAGTTTTTTTGAGTGTTCGGGGGGCCCCGCGGAAGTTGACCAAAACCCAGGAATAGTGTGGCTGGGCAAGTCACCTATCAAGATTTTGCTTGGATTCAACATCTAAAGCAACCAAACCGTAATTAACAAATCTTTCAACTTGGAAACTTTGGTGGCGTTCAAGCTGTCTGTTAAGCCCATTATGGAGCAACATATTTCCAGATCAGGTATACAGACAAGTTGCTTTGGTGGCTACACGCTTCCTGCCAGCTAATGGCTGAGACAGAACACCATAAATTGCAAAATAAAAGTGGGATATTCTTGTGCTGAGGTTTGCACACATGAAACTACATTTTAGATCACTGCAGAGTAAATGTGATAGTATACTTAAATAGTGAGTCACATGTGCATTTGCCTGTCATTGTGTAACTACACCAGGGGCATAGCTAGGGGAGGCAGTGGGCGTCAAAGGGGGGCCTGAGAACAGGTCGGGGGCGCTATATCGAATCTTGCCCCCAGGGACCAGAAAGCCTTGCTACTCCTCTGACCTACATCTGCATCAGGTGGAAAAAGAGGAATCTTACACTGATAACATATGGTTTGTTCTCACTTTATCATGTTATCAAATGTTATGAATAAAAATACAATCATCCTAAAAAGATTGGTGCTGCATTTTTCTGGTGCTGGTCGGCGTTTCAACATTACAGTTACAAGTTATCACTGTTGGGGACAAAGGGGAAACAATTGTTACAGTGCCTTTAGGCTGCGTTTTAGCTGTCGTCCAAATTGCACATTGGTAAGCAAAAGAAGCCATAAAAAATGATTTTATCAGAAAGAAATGTCATCTAGGTTTGCATTTACTAGGGAATCCTTAAACGTGGATGGCACCAACTATTTAAACATCAATGTGGTGCAGCGCTCTGTATATAACCCAAAGATACATGTACAAAAAAGATTGGGGATGCCCAAAACCCGCCACTGGGCCCATGCCAGAGACTTACTGTTGCACACACCAAAATTTGTGTAAAAAAATTTATATATTTGTTAATTCATGAACACAAAGACAGTACATCCAAAAGACAATGTTAAAAAACATAGAGGCTGATTCATCATTAGCGGCAGGTAGCGACAGATGAGCGTCTGTAGCAGGCATTTTCAGAGCGCCCGCTAGTAGTCACTGTGCTCGGCCGTGGGTTGCTACTTTATAGCGACTCAGTCGCTGTTCAGTAATGTTGAATACATTGTGAGGAGTCGCTATTTGACCAGTACAGCGCTGTATGGGAGCGCATGTTAGCGACTGCTCATAGCGACCGACTCACACCATATTCAGGAAAAAAACAGCCTCACAAATCTCTGGCGCTGAAAAATACTTGTTTGAAGCCCAGAGCACAGGAGGCGGTGTGTTTAAAGTCTGTTTTCAAGCATCTATCAACTAGTAACAAAGCGAAAACATATGGAATTACATTGTAGCAACCTTGTAACATGAACACTTTAATGGCAGACCTGTAATGTCATTTCTGAAGAAATATTTAAAAAATGTGAAAAAACAGCTTTTTCAGTGCCAGAAGAGGTCACAGAATTATTTGTGATTTTTGGGAAAAAAAAAAAAACAACCCCGTTTAAAGAGAAGAAAAGGTTCGTCCATTGAAATGTATGGGGGAGTGACAGGTAGCGAGAGGTCATACTTGGCGCTGTGCAAGGCTGAACGCTGGCGCTGTTCACTGAGGCTGTGAAAATGATGATTCAGACGCTACATGGCGCTATCCCAGTCGCTAAACAGATTCTGCTTGATAAATGTGTAATTGCGTGCCGTGTCCAGCGTTGACCAGTCGTTATCTGTCACTACCTCTCATTAACCAGGCGCTACCTGACGCTATCCTTTCTTAAATAACCCCATATAAGACATAAGATATCAAATTCTGCCAGAAGGGGGCGCTGTTGTACCTAGCTGCTAAGGACCTAACTTTGGCCCTTATTCATCAAGCGATAGCGCCAGGTAGTGTCCAACGAGCGCCAGGTAGCGGCAGCTAACGGCGACTACCGATTCAAGTACGCCCGGCGGCGGTCACAATGACGCATTTATCAAGCAAAATGAGGCTAGCGCCGGCGAGAGCGACGGCTAGCGTGGCATTCATCATGAAGCCGCCTGTACCGAACAGCGCCGCTGCAAATTCCCTCACAGCGCCAGGTATGAGCTGTCGCTCCCTGGCGATGTCCAATGCATTTCAATGGAGCAATCTATAATAATTCATGATTAATTGGTAATAATTTTTTTTTTAATTTTTTTAATGTCAAAAAATCGGAGAACACTTCTGCAATGTTAGGATTTATTTTTAAGTGTAAAAAAAAAAAAAAAAAAATGTGCAGAATTGATCTAACAGGTCTGAGATTAATGTATTCATATTACAAAATGATTCTAAAAACATGTATAATGTTACATTCAAAAAATATGGTTGTTTAGGGGTTAAAAACTAGTTAATACAGATCGCCGCCAGCGCTCTGGGGTTTAAACAAGGAATGGACAGCGACAGCACATTCGGAGCGTGATTTTTTGATGAATATGAAGCTAGCCGTTCGCTCTGGCCATTCGTTGTCAGGCGCTCACATACAACGCTGGACCTGTGAAACAGCGACCCCCCAGCCCGTATTCAACATTACCGCACACCGACTGAGTCGCTGTCATCAAGCTAATGCCGGCCAAGCACAGCGAATACTGGCTGGCGCTGAAAAAATCACGCTACAGTCGCTCATCTGTCACTACCTGGCGCTATTGATGAATCGGCCTCCCCGCATCTATATACAATAAATTAAAACTTTCAAAAACAACAATCATGACAGTGATATAAAGTGCAGAATGTCTACAGTGCATCAATAATTTGTAGAAGCTCAGTCTCTTTTTCAAGGCATTTACATTATTGATGAATCACAATGTAGGTTCTGTAAAAATAAAGTTTATAATATTAATTATAAGTAAAAAACGTTTAATGCAGTTCTGCCCATTGTGCTCTACAGCATCTTAACCTACAGCGGCATTATAAACCAGTGCAGCTTAAACAAAAGCTCCTGGCACTGTAACATATATGGCGCTAGTGATAAACTAGACACAGGCTGGTGGCCACATCGTCTCTGCCTATTTTATGTTTGATAAATTGAACACTGAGTGTCGCTGAGGCAAAAATATAGACCCTAAGTGGCGCGATGACACTTAATAAATCAGGCTCCTACTAGCAGCAGGTATAGTAGTGTGAACATTTCTATGTTTATATAAGTGTGTGAATATATTTCCATATGTACAAGTAAAACAAGTAGATGTTAAAATGTTAAATAGATGCTTAATTGTTAAATAGTTTTTCTGTGTTCTGTGTAGTATATCTGAAAGAAGAGAATCCCAAAAGAATCACCTTGTACCTCGAGCACACTGCACAAGCACAGTCCTCTGGCAGCATTGCCACTCTGTTTGCTTACCACACTGAATGGCTGGCGCATGCATGGTAGAGGGAAGGGGATGCTGGTGGGTGCTGTGACAGTGATGACCACACTTAAAGCCGAAATACAGTCAAAAATGACTTAAACCAGACAAACACCACAAACAGTGCTCATATGCATCCCTGCCCAGGGCAATTTAAATTGCTGCACATAAAAAGTAATTTACTTTTTTTTTAACTCCTGCTGTGGTCAATTTTAATAACAAGATGGTGGTTCATGCATATGCAGGCCGCCTGCAAATAGGAAGTATGGCTGGGCTTCCTGTTACTGTGGATTGTCAGTTATGTTAGTTAGAAGAGGAAGCTCCAAAATGGCCGCTACCTTTTTTTTCCAACTGTACCAGGCTGTTGGTCCGGTCTAAGCACTCTTGTTGTTGCCGTAGCAACCACTGGCATTCCCGTTATTTCTGCACTGAGGGCACCTGCCCCTCAGGTCTGCCTTTAATGGTAAGCGGCTAAAGCAGGGATCAGGGCGAGAGCTGCGTATGCACCTAGGGATACCAATGTTTCCTTCCTGCCATCACCTCAAACTCCCATATCTTGCTATCTCCCCACCCAGCAACTATGACAGCCAGTTAGTTCACATCCCATCATATAGTGGACTAACTTTTCTGATGGAGTTAGACAGTGGAGCATTAGAGGAGCAGCACAAGCATTGGGAGTGAAGGGGCTAAGTACAGGTGCTGAGAAAACCACTCTGTGGCCTGGGTGGCTGGCTTGTGCAGGCTACTGAAGGGGATCACCGTTACCTTGAGATGGGGCTGCTACAGGCACAAAAGCAGGTGAACTCCAGACCCCCAACAGCAGGAGAAATAGCACCAGAATCTCCTGGCGTAGGAGGCTGCTTCAATGTGTGCCTTGCTATTCCTGTGAGCTATGTGGTTGCTATTCTGTATGGGACACAGGGCTATTTTGATTGGATGGGGAGCGCTTCAATCAGAAGCAGCAAGATCTCTTCTCCACTGTGAAAGTTTGAATGGGAACGAATGGCTGGGAATTAGCTAGACGACTTACCATAAGGCATACATTGGAGTGGTGTATAATGCAGACAAAGGTGGCAGCTGCTTATTTGAAACTTTTGCTGGGCCTCTTACTGCAAGGGACCAGGAGCAGCTAGCATTCCGGCCTTTATTATATGTACAACAGTGCTTGTTCCTAAACCACTGTGCTTTATGAGAGATAAAGAAGGGGGGGGGGATTTCTTGGGTCCACTGAGGTTCTCCCTGGCCGCCAGACAGCAGTGTATTGTTGGACGGCGGTCAGGGTGAAAGCCAGCGGGTCCTCGAATTGCCTCTAAGTCACACACTGACGTGGTTTTTACAATGGAATTTAATAAAGTTGATCTAAAGTAAACAAGCAATTGTTTTATTAATTCATAATACAATAATACTTTATGTGTTTACACAGTCTTTATCAGGAGTTGGGAACCAACTCAGATAAAAGTCCTTAAGTACGTTAGTACTTTAGGTGGGCTTTGGTTGTCGCCCTCCAATTTTTTGGTCCGTTTAATGTTGATCCCTTCAATTTGTAGCAAAATTGGGTTTCAATCCACAGTTTGTAGCAAGTTGTGGCCTTTCAATGTTTAGTATTAAAAAAGGTTACTCCATCACATACGCGTTTCGCCGAGGCTTCTTCAGTGTGAGGGTCCATTATTTATTGTTCCTTGTAGGGATGCCCGTGCGTCTGAGGTGTGGTTGCTGTGGTGCTTCCCAGCTAGTTGTCTGGTGAAGGATTTTAGCCTGTTGGTCCCTTATAATTGTCTTGGGAGATGTCAGTGCAATGATCGGCACCCTCTGTGTCCCTTCGGAGGGGAGAGAGGGGGATGCTGCAGTTTGATTGTCTGCATCCAGGTAAGTATCTCCACATACTGTTTGGAGATGCTTACCTGGACGCAGGTAAGTGATGGAGTACCCTTTTTTTACTACTAAACATTGAAAGGCTACAACTTGCTACAAACTGTGGACTGACTGTGCTACAAATTGAAGGGATCAACATTAAACGGACCAAAAAATTGGAGGGCAACAACCAAAGCCCACCCCAAAGTACTAACGTACTTAAGGACTTTTATCTGCATTGGTTCCCAACTCCTGATAAAGAGGGTGTAAACACGTAAAGTATTATTGTATTATGAATGAATATAACAATTGCTTGTTTACTTTAGGTCAACTTTATTAGAATAAATACCATTGTAAAAACAACGTCAGTGTGTGACTTAGAGGCAATTCGAGGACCCGCTGGCTTTTGCCCTGAACGCTGACCAACAATACACTGCTGTCTGGCGGCCAGGGAGAGCCTCAGTGGACCCAAGAAATACCCCCCCCCTTTTTGTACATTTGAGCCCCTAGAGGCCAAATATACCTCTACACCACTGCTAATATGCCACTGAGAATTAACTAACAATATTAACTACGACTTCATTTTCTTCTGAACTTTCCCCCCCTCTCTCCATTTATGAGAGATACTACATTGGAACAAGCCAGGTATAAACCCCACCCCCTCAGTGATATCATGTACATGATTGCTTTATCAGTTTTTTTTTTTATTCCAAAACACTGCCGCCATTACTTTTGAGCAGAATTATAAATGCTATTTTCATAAAATTAACTTTAATTAAATTAAGTATTAAGTAATATTTCTGCATTCATATTCAAGCGGTGCAGGGGATCAGCACACTAATAATGGTTAAGTCTTTCTGGGTGGTGCTACTTTGCCACTGATCCACACTATTTAAGTACATAACACACATTGCAATTCATGTGTGTTTCTATATTTAATCATCTTTATCGTTCTAACTATCGTTCCATATACCACAATCACAGAAAATGTCAGGATTTGCATTTTAGATGTTTTTTTCCCCAAGAGAAGGAGATGTCTCAAAAAGTATTAATTATTCTGACCCAGTTGCCTTTCTGTTTTATTCTGAAATGTATTAACATTTATTAGTTTATTAGTGGGTCAAACTTTGAGTAGCTGTCATGTGCACCTAAATATAAATAATGTATGACATCTTAAAAATTAGGTCTTATAGATTTAACATTTTACATCTTTATTTCTAAAATCTGAAAGAAACATGGCTACATTCCGACTTCAAAATGTTTAAAGTGGGATCAAGAGTCTTACCAACAAAGCCAAGTCTTCTGAAAGTCTACAGACATTGAAATACTGTATGGAGATAGAATACTGTAAGTGTGCTCAGCTGTGTCACTCTGCGTCCCTAAGTTGGCCACTGTGAGCCTCAATGTGCTAGTGAAAAGGCGGCTACACAACCGACCTGTGCTCAGAGCTTAACACCTTATAGTAAATATAGGATTCCTTCAGTGTGTGAGTGCACCAGGGCAAAAATGGATTAGTGAATACTACTTTGTCTGCCATCCATGCTGTGCCGAGCTATACCGATCTGTCACAGCCCAGCATAGATTTAGCAAGTCAGCGCCATAATAACTACAGTATTGCCCAAGTGTTTCAACAGTCAGAGCTCTATGGGAACTCAGAAAAATGTTCTTGATTAATGTTTGTCAAAAGTAAAACAAATCAGCTAGACAAAGGTTATTTGGTCTATTCTATTCAAAATGCAAGGGATAGCCCTGGATAATAATAATACCTAATATTTCTCCTCTGCAGCCTTTACATTCTAGTACAATTGAATAATAGTTACCCAATGAGGAATAGTTACTCCAGTGAGGTCTATGGGTGCCTCCACACACAGCTATGTCCTGGAATGTAAAGGTCCTTTTATATATATGTAAAATATATATGTAAAAGACCAAGATACAGAGAGTTTGCCACCATTTCTTGAATAACTTCCTAAATCTCTAAAGTTAACCTGCTTGCCTCTTTTTGTGTTGTTATCTCAGTCAATTAGACCCAGTTAACGCCTATGCATTTGCAGTAATTGGGCCAGCCCTGCAGTGTGTTGGATTAGTTCTAGCTTTGTTTCACACTTTGAATTGTGTTACATTCATTAATTTAGCTTTATTGGTAGTTTGTTATAATCCTGTTATAAAATCTAAAGGTATTAAAGTGGAACAAAACACTGAGTGGCCGGCCCTGAAGTCTATAAGACCCGGCCATCGACCTTCCCCCTTGGGCATCCTAAATAGGGATGCCCCACTGTGTGAAACGACCCCTGGATAACCACAGATCCCCCCATTTTTCTGGCGCGCTCACGCAGATAGTCATTTAGACAGGCCGGGCGGCCAGGAAGGTTGCTGCTCAGGCTCCCCATCTGCGTGCAAACAGCACTGATTGGATGAGAGCCTGTGCATGCGCTGGGGATTTCACATATCAGGGCATCCCAAATCGGGATGCCCCTAGGGGCACAAAACAAATCTCCAGATAGTGAAAATCCTGGGTTGGGCTTTGCTCAAAACACACAAAGCTGAAAGAAAGATCATATGGAAAAATGTGTTGAGAAAAGAGAGAGAAAATGGTAAACTGAAAGATTCTGCAGCAGAGCCAACATGAAGGGAAAACTATCAAAATAAAAAATGTTTAGAGCAAAAAAACAGGATGTAAACATAAAAATCCAATTCTTACATAAAATAACCCCCCCCCCAAAAAAAAAAAAAAAACTGGTGAGTCTGAGATTCGAACCAATGACTCTCTGGTTCAAACTGACATTGAATTTACCAATGAGCTAAATGACTTCTAGAGCTTTTCCTTCTGTTTTAGATATATGAGTTCTGGCCAGGCAATGTTGCAATATTATCTTATGCTGGACGGCTGCCAGCACTGAACAGCTGATTACTTTGTTACATTGTTTCCCCCTCCCCTCAGCGTGGAACAGGCCAGAGTGTCGGGCCCCGACACTCAGCAGACATAAACAGGAGCTATTAGTCTCCAGCTGCACAACACAGACATCATTTTTTTCTAAATTTGTAATTCTTACTCTAACACTTACCTACATTCAAAGTACCATTTAAATATAAGTCACCAAGAAAAAATCGCGATACTGCTCCTTTAAGAGACAGATGCATATGTCAGCTGACTTCAGTTTCCAACTTCTGGGTCAGCTGATGCATCTGCCTTTCAGCTGACGCTAACATCCAATCAGGGCACACCTAGGCCTTTATAAGGAAATCCTGGACAGCAAGTTGGCACCAGGAGATCCACACCAGTATTGACTGTACCACTTTTGTATCTCTGATCCCATTTTTCCTTTGGATTCCCTAGTTGGACCTCACTCGCTACGCCTTTTATATTAACTCTTTGAACCTTGTTTTGGATTCCTAGTTTCAACCCTGCTTGCCTTCAGACCTTCCCTTTCGGATTAACTCTTGGAGTGTTCTTTTCATGCATGACCGCGGTTTTGTTTACCACTGCACCTCTGCCTGATACCCCAAACTTTTGGCTCAGCCTTTGAACTTTGCTTTAGTGCCTATGACCCCGGACCTCCTCTTATCCTGACCACGCATATTGCCATCTCCGCTCAGACTACCACTGCCTCCCTGTTCAGGTCCCCTCAAGCAGCCAAGCCTAACCACCCTTGTGGGAGGCTCTATTAAAGACCAGGGGGGCCCTATGATTCCAGGCATCTTGGGTCCTGGGCAGTAGGTTCCAAGGCCTCATCTGAGTCAGTGTGGACCCAGGGGATCTCCGCACTGTCCCCAGGTGTGTGACATAGTTATTGATGGGAGTAAGCTACAAAATGCTAAGACAAGGGGCCAAGATAAGGGTGTCTGACTATGCATTAGTCATTACACTGGTGGGTGGAAATGAGGGAGTTTGTTTCCACCATGGCATGGCTTTCCTGTTGATTACCTGATGCCTCTCCTGGGCACCCAGGGATGTGCCTGTTGGCTTTAACCTGTGCTTCTTGAGGGTTGAGAAGCACCCTGGCAGAGAACCATGCCTATTCCAGCTGGTATCCTGTCAGCTCCAGAGGCTCTAAATGTGGCTTCTGGGCCATGGGAAAAACCAACCATTACACTTGTGGGGTCAGGCTGGTAGTCCCAGTGGGGGAGGAAATGTAGGAAAAAAAAAGAACACAGGGCTAATGCAAGTTAAGCATTGTACACTGTGCTTTACCTGCATTGCATAGAGCTCCCATAGACCTCTATGGGATTGCAGCTGAGTCACCCTGCAATGGAGATGATGTATTTTTAACACACATTGTATTTTAATGTCTCACTATATCTGTGTCACAACAAAACAAGAAACACAATCTGGAAACCTTGAGATTTCTGAGATTTAAACTCTGCAAAAGCAAATTAACCTACATTGTTAGATAGCAGGCGTCTCAACAACACAGCAGGGTGGGCTGTGTTTGCTATTGATGGTCTACAAATAAAGTGTACGAGCTCAAGGTCCTGAAAACATTTCCCGAACTGTGGCACTCGCACAAGCCCTCTACTGTTATTGTATCACACTGGGTTATTGCTTCTTCCATGTTATTAACAATATGCCATCATGCTGACACAAACATGGCATAAATAATTCTCCTCTAAAGTAGCAAGAAAGCAATTTACTTGCGTTGTTACACAGCTGTTTTGTTGTCACCAGTATGGCATTCCTAATCAGCTAGATAGATGTGGCATTTGCAAAGCCTCTGCTTCATCCCGATTCTTCTCCTTTTCTCCCTGCATACAATATGAGGATAGAGTACTGTGCACTGCCTTTAAATGTCCATTAGTCATTTATCATTGAAAATGTAAACAGTAAATTCTAGGTTTAAAGAAATGAATGTTGGGGGGGGGGGGGGGGGGAGTGGATTGCCTGCTGCTTGGCTGCATGCTGGTGCTTCAATATTTGCTTCCTTCAAGTTGCCTTTAAATGTCTGTCTGACCTGACTTCTTCCTGCCCTCCCCTGCCTTCGTATATAAATGAAGGTCGTGTACTCAAAGGCATATATAGGGATTGTCACTCCCATTTTGTCAGGTTTTTGGTGTTCTACCTTGATTTCCTAATTGATTTCTTATTCTGGGATGTAAAATAAAAATATCTGTGAGGATTGTGGCCCCATACCTGTGATTTAGTTATTGTGGCTGTGATTTTAAGATGGGAGTGATTTTTTGGCCTAGTGTAAAAAGTACTGACTACATATTCCAGAATCCCTCCAATGTACCAGGTCAGCACCTTACCATTTTTGTCTATGTCAAGAAGCAGTAATGACCCTTCCCAGCTGGGAAGGCTCCCAGTAACCCTTTAGCTACTGAAGACAAGATTGTGATCTTCCCTATCCGAATAAGTTGAATTGCAACAGAATACATTAAACCTGTTGCCTGTGTCTTAGCCAATCAGATGATTAGCAGGAGTGAGGAAGGTAAACACATTGTTGGTAGGGAAAACGGTTTACTTTCATAACACAGTTGAACAGATAGAAAATAACAGATAAGCTTAACATATTGACAACAACATTTTGGCAAACAATAATGAAAACTTTAAAAATCGAATTGAAACTGGAATTACCCATTACTTTGTGCCAATATGATGGAATCAATGTTCTAAGCTTATCTCGTAAATGTTTGTATTTCTATTTATTTGCAACTCTGTGTTATAAAGGTAAATCGTTTTCCTTAGTAACAATATGTTTACTTTAGCTATGTACATCAAAATGACTCCCCAGGCAGGGCAGGCAACAGCACTGGGCATACCCGGGCCCCTGCACCTTGTGTCAGGGCCCACCTCATTTCCTTTACCCTGGGCAGCCCCTATGCAGGGCCATGCAGTAACCAGGAGTAATGACTGTAGGTTTATTTTTCTGTCCTTTTTTTCATTCAGCCACTCTGTTCTTCCATCCTTTTCTCCCATCTCTTCTTTTTTTCTCCCCTTTCTTCTCTCTCTTTCCTGCCTTTTTATGTTATTTATTCTACTCGTTGATTCTGTGATTCATTCTTTCTACCACACCCTACAAGACACACCTGTACCTAAGATACACCTAGGATTTGGAGGAGGAAAAAAAAACATTCTGAACCAAATGTTGTGCTCAACCCCCCCCCCCCCAAGAGGCAAATAATAGGCAAGGAGACAAATCCCCTACTTACAGGCAGAGTGGCACATTCCCCCCCTCCCATTCCCCATAGGCAGTGTGGCATTCCCCTTACCCCATTCCCATAGGTAGGGTGGCATTCCCTCCTCCCATTCCCCATAGGCAGTGTGGCATTCCCTCCTCCCATTCCCCATAGGCAGTGTGACATTCCCTCCTCCCATTCTCCATAAGCAGTAAGGCATTCCCCCCTCCCATTCCCCATAGGCAGTGTGGCATGTCCCCCCTCCCATTCCCCTTAGGCAGTGTGGCACCCTCCTCACATTTCCATAGGCAGTGTGGCGTTCCCCCTCCCATTCCCACAGTCAGTGTGGCCTTCCCCCCTCCCATTCCCATAGTCAGTGTGGCATTCCTTCCTCCCATTCCCCTTAGACAGTGTGGCACCCTCCTCACATTCCCATATACCAGACATACTCTCCTGCTGTAGAATTCCAATACCCAGCATCACCTGTCACCCTGGTCACAGTGGCTGGCCCTCTTACTGCCATATGTGCCTTTATCTATTCCCTGTTCTTTCTTTTGGTTAACTTGTGCATCCTTAGCTTATTACAGCCCCATTAGATTCCACAATTAATAGAAAGAAGGAGGGAGAGTCACTGGTGCCAAAGTTAAAATGGACTCTTTGGCCGCCAATTACTGCAGCGGCTGCAGCCCAGCTCCAGTTCATGATTCATGATAATGGCAGGGCCTCTAATTATACATAGTGGGGCTTTCAGCAGTAGAAAGGACTCATAACATGGGCCACTTGAATATTTTGTAATTTCCTTTTCTTATTCATACTTAGGATAGGAAGTGGGGGCATTCTCAGAAATTGAATATTTGGATCATGGGATGAGCCACACAGTGCAAGCATATACCCTAGACTCCCTCCCCTAAAAAATGGTTGAAAAAGCCCTAGTACCTCCAGGCTCATGTTATTGTGTTGAAGAACAACCAGGCTGCAAATAAATATCCAGAATGTGCACAGTCCCACGATATCTTTTGCACTATAAGACGCACATAAAGGAGGAAAATAAGTTAGACCACAGGCATTGTGGCAGGACCCCCTCCCAGCTCAAGAACACAACTTTAAGCCAGGTGCAAAACCATCTCCCCCAGAAGCCAATAACAGGCATGAGATAGGACGCCTCCATAACCCAATAACAGGTGTTTTTTGCATTGCATTGCATGTGAGGGTGAGAAGGGAGTGGCACACAGTGAAGGACAGGTGGGCAGGAAAAAGCCATAGGAAGGAAACCAGAGAGAGAATGGCTCATCCAATTTGAGGAGGTCTTTCATTGAAAATGAACATGTATTATTTGTGCTCCATTGGGTATGTTTCATATATTTAATATTTTTTTGTATACCGTAATTTAATTTTTATTTCTGCCACTTGAGGGGGTCATCAATCATCTAGAAACTGCTGTTAAAGGTATAAGCTACTAACTTTGATTTTGTTTTTTATTCATGCACGCATGCAAATCGCTACAAATGAGTACATATTCAAATTAAAAAGTGTTTTTTGTTAATACGTAATAATTATTTTCATACGTCATTTTTAAGAACATTTTACGCATTTCATAGTTATATATATATGCTCTACTTGCTGCTTTTGCAGACTCACACAGTTTAGTTTTCAAAGTCTACCAGCAGCATAATAGAATCTAAGCTCAGCAGAACATTTATCAAAGCAAGCAGCGTCTATTTGAAAGCAATGGCACTGTTGCCTTTGATTATTTTGGAACATTTTGCAATACTGATTTTGCTCCAAGTTTTCCACAGGAAATCTTTGAAAAGTATTATGGTTTTGTGAATAGTACCTCCAAATTATAAAACATGGGGTACAGCACAGGAAGGAAGCCACAGAGCAACAGATTCTACATATTGATTTCAATGAGGCATACGGCAGTTCAAAGGGAAGGCTGCAGTGTTGACATTTAGATTTACACCCTGCACAAACTAAAAAACTAATTTGATTTATTATCTGACAGTACTGTTTGAACTGTGATAATGCAATATTGTATTTTAATAAAAAAAGTATTTTACGTACTTACTTAGTTATTTAAATTGAAAAAAAGACACCACATTCAATCAAGGAGAGTGGAAAAAGGCAGGTGAAGAATTCTAGTTGATTCAAGGAATGTGTGGTTTATGATGTTATTTATAATTTAATTTTATTTACTTTGCTAACGTAATTACTTAAAGTAGTTGCCTTTCCTGCTAGAGCTGGGTCTTTTGGGAAAATAGTTCATCATTTCACCACCCTCACAATAAAGAACCCTTCCTTGATGGAAGCTTGTTCATAGCTTTGCAGTGGAGTACAACTCCTTATTCACATGATTAAATAGTCATATAAAGCCTTGACCATGAGAAATAAAATGTTTTTTTTTATAGTAATGGTTGGTGGTAATAAACTATGGAAATCTGTAACAAAATTCAAAAGATAGCTGAAGAGTAAAAAAAAAAAAATGAACCACAATATAGCGCGTCATTTCAATGTAGGTCTAATTAGAAAATGACATAGTTATTGGTACATTCTGGTCACACAAGTCAGATCTTAATTAAACCTTACCAGCACCCATTTTACAACTAATAGATGCTGGCCTGGCACACACTGAGCATGCTTAGCACTTGTGATGAGCCAGAGCAGGGGCAATCAGGTTTGGAAGCTGGCAAGTCCCAGTATCCACCAGTGGGTATACCCAAATTGCTGGATACAATAGCTCTGGTAACCACAATGTGTGAACTGGTATAGGGGTCCCCTAGACTAGAGATGTTCGAACCTCCCAATATTCGGGTTCAGAAAGTTCGGACAAACTTTGAATAAATGTTCGTGGAGTTGAACCCGATTACCATTGAAATCAATGGGGACCCAAACTTTGGGGGTGGATGTGGCGGGGGGAAAGGGGGGTACAGAGTGTGCAAAAGAAGTGTGCTAAAACTCACCTGAGCCCTGATCCTCTTCCTGTCAGTGCGCAGCAGAGCGCCGGCAGCAACATTTTAAACTGGCTCCAATCGGGGCTACAGAAAGATGGCTGCTGGCAGCCATAAGTGAGGGCTCTTCTAGTGCCAGCACAAGGAATGTCCTCACTCATGGGAGCCGGTGGTCATCTTCTTGTAGCCCCGGCCAGCCAGTTTGCCGCGCTGTCAGGAAGAGTATTGGAGCTTAGGTGAGTTACAGCAGCTTCCTGCTGCTGCAACCTTAGGTGAAGCGGGTTGATAGGCTGCCTAGCCAGACGGAACTCAAACACGGACTTCTGGCTAAAGGCCACATTCGGGTTTGGGAACCCAAATTCAGTACGAACCCAAACTTTGCAGTTCAGGTTCACCCATCTCTACCGTTTACCAATTCAGAAACATTTTTTTTTAAAAAGAAATCTGTTGTCACTTCTTTCTCCATCTGTCCCCCTGCTGTGCCACATCCTCTCTGCAGGTCCTTCAGGTTGGCAGCTCCCTCCTGGTCAGGTGGGCTGCGATCTTCTGCCAGGAACTTCTGCCCCCTCCCCATTGTTGGTGCCCCACCAAAATAATCCAGCAGGGAGGCTTTTATACCACAGAGGAGGAGTCTCCCTGCTGTGACTAATGGCATCACTGGAAAAAAGGGACATGGAAGGAGAGTTTCTGATCATTATCCCCCTGCATGTGGAGATTTTCTAGCTTTTCTCCATACTACCCAGTAAAACTTAGCACTGCGATTGGCCTCCATGGTCACATGGTTTGCAATCTGCCAGATGCAGCCTAAATGCCGCTAGCTTATTGACCATTGCAAAAGTGGAAAAAAGATTAACTTAAAAAAACTCCCTGCGTCTAATTGGATTTTTGGATGGGGCAGTTCTAAAAGAGAGGGTACATTTTTAGGTCATTTTGCAAATATTTTACTCCTTAAAATTAGTCTCTTGTTGTATGTATGTTGAGTTGGAAAGTCTCAAAATATAGGACCCTGTTTACAGTGCTTCATTTTGTCCCTTCAAAATGCGCAAGGCCCATTGTGGTATGAAACAGTGTGTGTTGTATTATCGGTGCACCACCATATAAACTTGCGGCATAGTGCGTTTAGACTAGGTACAAGTAGCACCATATAAACTTGCGGCATAGTGCGTTTAGACTAGGTACAAGTAGTTGTTGCACACAGGTTTTATAGAACGTATGACTATGCCAGGCTTCTCCAGAGAGGGCTGCACTCACTACACACACAGTTATGATGAAAATTGTTGTGTTTGTTAGTTAAATAATATAAATATAATAAATATTTTCATATGTTACATATGTGAAAGACATCATTAGCGCTTCAGTACAGTGGCCCCGAGCCCTCTGCTACAAGGCCCACCAACTGGTCATGTTTTATAGATGTCCACATAGCTGCATTAATAGTTCTATTGCTTCACTACTTACTTCACATGCGTGTCTGTGTGAGATCTGCTAAATCTGTCCTGTTGGTGAGCGTTGTAGCAGAGAGCTGGAGATGCTTGCTTCAGTATATAATCTCTTTTTTTAAGTAAAAAGCAATATTTTGGAGGTCTTTCCCAACAGATCTCAGATCAGGGCTGCTAGAAGTGCAAACAGCTGCTTACCTTCACCCATATTCCCATGGTGGAGATTGCTTTCCCGCAGCATGGGTATCTGAAGTCGGGTGCTGCACTGATGTCTTTCAGCATGTAGATTGCCCATTATTTTCTAATGGCACCACAGCAGAACTTTTTGCACTGCCATATAACTTGAGGCAATGGAACCCAAAACTGCCAGTGTCTCTGGCAGTCCTGATCTGAAATTTGTAGGGAAACTGTTTCCAAAGCCACAACAAAATTGATTTGAATTAGCCAAAACACACAGGTGAAATGTCCCCACTTGCTGTGTAACTTGCCTATCATACCTTTAGGAGCAGTAGGCCCTGTCCTAGCATGCTCCCCAGCTTGCACTGTTGTGCACCATTGAATTGGTGCATGTTTATTTGACACTCCCACTATTTTTTATGTCACTGTGCCCCATTATGCACCACTGTGGCACAAGTATCCAGCTCCATGGACCTCATTTATTCTCTCAAAATCATTTGAATAACACCCCCAATTATCCCACATCCTAATTGAGTGCAATTCTGGCACACTGACATCTATGTGAACTAGGTCTAGATCAGCCCCCCTTCCTCTTGCCTGTAAAAGCTCCAGCAGCCACATACCTACTGTTGGGTTTATTCATCAAGGGATAGAGCCAGGTAGTGCCTCGTAGCGGCAGGCAGTGTCTGGTGAACGCTGGGCGCTGTATGCAAAACCACATTTATGAAAGCAGTTCTGGTGAGCACCTCTAACAGCGCCATGTAGCGTACGATTCATCATTACAGGTGGCTCAGCATATAGCGCCGGCGCTCTAGCTTCCAGAGCGCCAGGTATTACCTGTCGCTACCTGTCGCTCTCACATACATTTCGATGGACGTTCCTTTTCTTCTGTTTAAACAGGGTTTTATGTTTTTATTTTTTTTCTCTCAAATAATTGTGTCACCTCTTCTGGCCTAGAAAAAGTAATTTTTGAAAACTTTTTTGATTTTTATGCAGAATTGTCACTACAGGTCTGGCATTAAAGTATTAATGTCACAAATGTTACAACAATGTAATTCCATGTGTTTTCGCTTTGTTACTGGTGGATATGTGTTCAAAAACAGACTTTAATCACGCAGCATCTGGCGCTCTATGCTATAGCGACCAGATCCAGAGCTCCTACTCTCTGTGAGTCTGTTTTTTGTTGAATATGGTGTGAGTCACTGAGAGTTGGTCACACTGAGCTGGCTCTACCTTTCGCTCACTGCAATGCTGTACTGGTGTTAGAGCGCCCAACATACATCTCATTCTTCAATGCCGGCCAAGTTACTACAGCGCTCTGTTACAGCGCCCGATAGCAGATCACAGCGTATACTAGCAGTTGCTCTTAGCGCCTCTGTATAGATACTCATCTGCCGATACCTGGCGCTAGTAATGAATCAGCCTCCCCGTCTGTTGGTAAATCCACCCAAGGCTGTAGAGCAGGGGTTACCAATGTTTAGGTGACTGACAACGCTTACACACCATCCAGGTGTTACTTGATTTAATCAGAAAATCTAAAGAGGTACTTTATAATAAAATGTTGGGAACCCCTGCTGTAGAGTATTTTCACAAATGCCATAGATTCTTAACAGTGCCAAATTAATGCTATGAGCCCTAAATGTTGCCTAGAAATCTGTTTATTTAATCATTTTATAGAGTACACCCATTGTGTACCAATTAATAAGCTGTGCCGCTTTTACCAGCATACATCAATGCTCTTTCAGTGTTCAGGGATAATAAACACTCTTGTCTGTCGAAGCTACAAAGATCACTTCAAAAGGGAGCATGCAGATGTCAGTACAAAGTATTTACCCCGCATTGAGAACATGATCTATATTAGAAGGTAATGCAATATGAATATACAAATCCATTGTTATGGAGTCTGAAGGAGTTTCCCAGCTGCATTTATATATTTTTCCTTCAGAAAGTCAAGCCACCCATTGTCTTCTCCCGATACTTTATTTTTTTTTCTCTTTGCAGACTGGCATGCGATTTTTTAAAACCTGCATATGTCTCGGTAAGGACTGAAAATGTAATTATCTGTAAAAAGATAGATTCTGTTTCCTCTAGTCTGCTGAATAAAACAATGTCATTGTGCAAATAAATGCTTCATTCGATATCAGCATCTATGTGTAAGATGTTCTGTAAATATATCAAGCGACGAGCTGGAGACATATAAACTTTCCAACGCTGTGGCGATACATGGAGTGAAAAATGAGAGAAGTTTTCTTTTTGGCTTATAATTCACTTTCAAAAACTCAGTTCCTATCTTTTTTTTTTTGTACTGGTGTTCTTTCGTTATCTCTTAGGACTGTCAAATACCAATCTCCATGTTAACTAAAATATACTCTGATAATAAATACAAACCAGGAAACTAGAAAAGATTGTGTTTTGTCCATAACATGGCTACTTTATCTTCTATTTCCTGATGTAACAGGTTCACTCCAAAGATTAGATTAATTAGATTTAAACTGAACTCCAAGAACAATAAAAGGCAGCGCTAATAAAACTTTTTGTTTTGTTTTAAATAAAGTGGAAACTAATAAGCTCCTATGTCGACTCTAAGCTGTAACCTTATCTCCTTTTTGGTCATCACAGTTCGGCAGAGTTCGGCAAGGTTCGGCAGAGTTCGGCCAAACTTTTAATAAAGGTTTGGGGGCAGTAGTGGTGGTGGTGGGGATTCAGTGGTTGCAGAGTATGCAGCAGGAAGTGCTGCTGGAGAACTTACCTCAGCCGGCACTAGGAGTATCCTCACTCATGGGAGCGACAGCCATCTTTCTGTGGCCCTCGGCATGGACCATTTCAAAGGAATGCAACCGCTGAGCAGTGAAACCAGCAGCCCACAAACCAGTTTTTCCACGTTCAGGCCAGGCACCGAACTCTAGCACAGACTTTTGGCTGATGTTCATGGTCGGGTTTGGAAACCCGAACTCTCAAATTTCGGAACGAACCCAAGCGTATCACCCATCAAGTGTTTTCACAACCAAAGTTTGTGACCAGCACATAATATAATAATTGACATTTTAACTAGTGATACAAATATTACTTATTTGGGCTTGCCGTTTGGTCACCACAGATAGGAGATTCAAGGCACATTATATTATAAAAAAAAACAAACTTACCCTACCTCATATTTTACAGAATCAATTGGTTAACCAAGAAATTCTTTCGGACTGGTTATATTGAGGGAAGGAGATATAAATTCCGGAGGAAAATATCCACTGAGGGGGAATATATACATTTAGAGGATAATACACAGTATATATACCATAAAGGAATGTACTGGTAAATCGCAGCTTGTATGCCGAGTCATAACATTGCAGTTGTCTACAAGTTTGATGCAGCCTAGCATACATTTAAAAGCTGTATATCCACAGGGATTTAGAACGTAAAGGTTCTACAAGACAGCACTCTATATCATCTTCCAGACTTGACGAATGGGGTCAGAGAGGAATTTTTGTGTAAGTCCTAGATAGTTGAAAGAATTGCCCACAGTGATCATTTACTGCTTTGAAATTTCTTTGTAGTTAATCCTTATTTTTCTAAGTTGCTCCCTATCCCAAGTGGTAAGGGAAAAAATTAATATAGATCCAATAACTGCAGTAAAGAAGGACTGTTACTTTAGCAGGCTGGCTTATTTAGGAACAACCATAGACATTGACGAGTACAGTTCTAACTCCTGACATAACGTTCTTCTGCCGTCCTTTCCAGTTTCAGGGCGCATGTCATCTACCTACCTCAGTTTTGGCTTCCAGTCATGACAGCAGATTGAAGAGAGGAGCTTGCATCATAACCTACCAATCCGAGTGTTTCAAGAAAATAATGCATTTTTCAACTGAAAGAATAAGTCCGCTTTAACCCCAGCAATGTTTTTCATAAAACAGCAGATGTTATTAAGTAACTGTCACTGCAAAATATTTACTGAGTAAAGGACTAAAGTATCGAATAAAAGGTATATAAGTGAATCCATCCACCTTATAATATACCCTAGACATTTTTAGGAAACCAGAAAAAAATAAATGCAGACCTATATACAACCAGATGGCAGATGTTGCCTTTAGATAATTAATGTATTTTAAAAAGGAATGATCATTTTAGCAGCCATTTCATTTTATTTTTACTTTATCTTTGTACTTTTACTGGTACAATGGTGTTGATATGAAGGTGTTATCTATATCATTTGTAGATGTTGACACATCTCAGCAGGTTAGTAGAGTGTTCAACTGGATTTTTAGGAGTTTTTGACACCTCTTATCTCTACACAGTAGATTTCCATCAGTTACTTTTGATGCATCCGAAGAATTAGATAGCCCAGAGTTTCTGTATGCTAGCCAGAGTGAGAGTGATTAGTATCTAAGAGGCTGATTCATTACTAGCGCCAGGTATCAGCAGATGAGCGTCTGTATAGCAGCACTTCGAGCGACCGCTAGTATACGCTGTGATTGGCTATCGGGCGTCTCATTCGCTGTAGTAACCTGGCCGGCATTGATGAATGAGATGTATGTTTGGGCATTCTAACACCAGTACAGCGTTGCAGCGAGCGAAAGGTAGCACCAGCTCAGTGCGTAGGCGCTTTGGATCTGGTCGCTATAGCATAGAGTGACACATATCCACCTGTAACAAAGTGAAAACACATGGAATTACATTGTTTTAACATTGTGACATTAATACTTTAATGCCAGACCTGTAATGACAATTCTGCATAAAAATATAAAAAATCCAAAAAGTTTTCAAAAAAAACTTTTTCTAGGCCATGAGAGGTGACAATTATTTGAGAGAAAAAAAATTAAAAACGAAAAACCCTGTTTAAACAGAAGAAAATGAACGTCCATTGAAATGTATGGGAGAGCGACAGGTAGCGACAGGTAATACCAAGCGCTCTGGAAGCTAGAGCACCGGCGGTATATGCTGAGCCACCTGTAATGATGAATCAGACGCTGCATGCTATTAGAGTCGCTCACCAGAATCGCTTCATAAATGTGGTATTGCGTACATCGCTAAGCGTTCACCAGACGCTGCCTGCCGCTACGAGGCACTACTTGCCACTATCCCTTGATGAATAAACCGCTTTGTTTGTGCTTTTGGGTGTGAATTGCAACCTGCATCATAAATTTAACAGAAAAAGGTGAAACTTTTTTTCTAAGTTTGACAAAGAATCCCCTTTAACTGTGACAATTATTTTTCGCTTTGTTACTGGTGGATATGTGTTCAAAAACAGACTTTAATCACACAGTATCTGCCGCTCTTTGCTATAGCGACCAGATCCAGAGCGCCTACGCTGTGTGAGTCGCACTGAGCTGGCGCTACCTTTCGCTTCCTGCAACGCTGTACTGGTGTTAGAACATATGTCTCATTCATCAATGCCGGCCAGGTTACTACAGCGAATGAGATGTTCTGTTACAGCGTCCGATAGCTGATCACAGCGTCTAATAGCGGTCGCTCTTAGCACCTCTGTATAGACGCTCATCTGCCGATAGCTGGCGCTAGTAATGAATCAGGCTGCCAGTTAAACTTTCTTTACTAAATAATTAGCATGGCCCTCCTTTTGATTTGATTCTGTGCAAGAACTTTTTAAACATTTTTTTTTTGCATTGCATTATGTGAAAGTGTTATTTGCTACAGTAATTGCACCACTAATATTAAAATGATGTCAATTTATGGCAAGTTTATTTCTTTTCTACTGACCCACCAGCCACTGGGTGCGTTTAAAGGCCTTGGAAGGCAAAATGGCTACCCAGAGCTACACACCGGGGTGTGATCATTCATGATAATATATGCCATATATATAATGCAACATAATATGATCATTTTGTAATCATTTTTATGTTTAATATAAGCCATTTTATCAAAGTATAAGCAGCATTTGAGGCTTAGCCAACTGTACTTGACAGCGCTAAATACATTCATATATTAGGACATGCACTGATAATAAGCAAAGCTTCCTCAATATCTCTTTCATGCCTTAATTTTTAGCATTGCTTTAGTATTTCTTTTTTTTTTTTTTTTTCGTGTTTAGCAGTTTTTGTCCTTGAATGCACAGTCTATGAATAACTGGACCTACAGCAATAGAGATGTGCTAGTATCTGAGCATGACCTTTAGTGTTTTTGGTTATTTTATGTATGCTCTTTCTGTGTCCTCAGTCACTGTGTTCTTTTCCATAAATGTTAGGAACAGATGTTCTAGTTTTTGAGTGGTTTAATTTATATGTGTTGATGTTATTTCATATTGTTTTCTAAACTGCTTAGCTAAAAGTTTTTGACAACTTTAACATGAAAGTGTATCAGTACAATAATAATGCCCGGCAACACATGAAAACATCATAAATCATTTTGGTAGGCTTATTTTGTATTTAAATTAATATCCTATAGGGTGAATTTTTTTTAATTGGTAAAATAAATCTGTAGAATAAAGGGGGTGGGAGCAGCTCAATCACTATTATTTATACAAAATTATTATTATTATTCAGGGCCTGGGAACTAATTTACCGCCCAGTTTAACCCTCTCATCAAGTAAATATCAAGCAACAAACATGTCTAGCTATGTGGAAAGACAGAGATTTGGTTGCATATATCTGCAGATACATGTGGAAGCCACACCGCCCCGGCAAGGCACTCTGTGTTTAGTGTGGTCCCTACTCTTAATTCTGAGTCCCCAAAATAAATCTGTAGTTGAATGTCTACCTCAATAGAAGTCTGCACCTCACCTCAATGCTTTGCTGTTTATTGTGGGGTTAATACAAATAGATTTTGAGAGCCTCTTCAACCTGTATTTTGGATTTGGTACAACATTCCAACTCAACACACACTTTTTTTTCACTGGAGCAGTTCTACCGGTGAGGCGCACAGGATTTTTTTCTCCATATCTGTGAGGTATTCGCAAAGATATAAAATGAGCATCTCCAAAATCAGAATAAAAACCCTATAGGTGATTTTTGATTTTTAAATTAATTAGTAAAAATTCCTTTTTTAGGAACCTGCCTGACCACCTGCCCACTCACACATCTAAATACCCACCAACCAACCCTCCTGTCAACCCGCCCCCTTATACCCTAATAGAGTGTAAGCTCATCTCCTCCTGTATCCTCCCTTATACCCTAATAGATTGTAAGCTTTTCTCCCTCTGTATCCTCCCTTATACCCTAATAGATTGTAAGCTCTTCTCCTTCTGTATCCTCCCTTATACCCTAATAGATTGTAAGCTTTTCTCCCTCTGTATCCTCCCTTATACCCTAATAGATTGTAAGCTCTTCTCCTCCTGTATCCTCCCTTATACCCTAATAGAGTGTAAGCTTTTCTCCTCCTGTATCCTCCCTTATACCCTAATAGATTGTAAGCTTTTCTCCCTCTGTATCCTCCCTTATACCCTAATAAATTGTAAGCTCTTCTCCTCCTGTATCCTCCCTTATACCCTTTTATTTAAGGAGGAATTTAATCCCAGTTACCAGGAAAGCAGCAGGAGCCTCTTAGATCACATAGTATGGCCTATATGTGACCTCTTATACACTCTCAACCCCCCAGAACCTGCATTTCCCACCCTAGGCTTATACTCGAGTCAATAACTTTTCCAGTTTTTTGTGGTAAAATTAGGCTTATATTTGGGTCGACCTATACTCGAGTATATACGGTACCCCATAGATAGACCAATACATAGAACAATATTCTTCCTCAATAAAGGTCTAGTAAGCTAAAGCTCTGCCCTAGTTTATGTATCATTAAAATAGGAACTGAAAAGTTGGCAACTACAATTCCCAAAATTTGGCATGCTGTATAAAATGTTGCAATTTTATATTGAGGAACATTTTCCGGAAATCAGTTTTTAGAGGCAGCTTTTTCCAGATTGGTGAACAACTGTCCATCCTTTATTCCGAGACTCTTTCTCTCCCAAAGGGCTCTGGATATTTTGTATTAGTACCAATTACTACCAGCCTTTAGTTTAACCTGTCCTAACTTTTCGATTTAGATATTTACAAATGATTGTATGTTCCATCTATATCTATATTAGATTGCATCTTGGAGAAGATCACAAGATAAAAATACGTATAAATTAATAATGTAATTCCCATTTCCAGTCTTTCTAATTTCCCTGAACAAAACGTACATCAAATCTTTATCTCTATCCTGTTAATCGCACAACAAATTGTCACTTGATAACATCAGTAAATGCAGGTCTTATATGCTCTGTAAATTGGCCATTTAACACCAATGATTATTTAGTAAAAGAGAATGCAATTCTATTGAAAGGCTAACAAACATTATATATCAAAGCACAGACTTTGAAGGCGCATCTGAAAAAAAGAAATTGTCTTCCACCAATATATTATATTCAACCTCCAACTCCATCCTAATTTAGCCACTAAGGTGCAATTAGATTTGTGACAAATAGCCAGCCATGCTTTGTCTTCCCGCCAGTGTAATATCTGTTTCCACTTGTGATCAATGAGCGCATTGCTTTATTACTATCATTGCATTTGTAATTTAGCTTTATGTAATGGATCCATCAATGTTAATATTTTTAAAGGTGTTAGTAAATTATGCCTCAGAATTAATTTAATGATTACCACATAGCAATTGCGGTATTGTTATTTAGCCTTCAGATTATGAATTAATTATGGATATGAAGCCATTGTTAAATGCTGGCAGAGAGATATTTTTGTTATTGTTTCTGAATGTTCAGATAATTATGCATTTTAGTCTTAACTATAATTGTGCTATTCAAAGTGCAATACACAATGAAAGAAATTATGGATGCAAGTGTACCAGTATAAAAATATCTGTCCAATGAAGCATATATAACTGCACTGCACCAGAGATTGCTCCCACATGATTTAGTGGGGTCTGATTCTTGTTGCAGATAATGTCTCAGGCCATCTTGGTGTTATATTTTCTCATCTGAAAACATTTGACCACTTTTGGACCATAAGATAATCTAAACTGGAAACAAAAATACATTTTTTTAAGTTCTCCCTTGATGCAATGCTAAAAATCAAAAGGGACTGTCTTTTTTATATTCTAGACAGGATAGAATGAATGTTGAACCTGTACCAACAGTTTAAGAAGTATATGTAATACAACACTGGTCCCCAACCTATAGTTTGGGAGCTACATGGGGTTTGCAGATCCCTGGTGCTTTGCTAGTTTAGAACACCTGAAGAATTAAGTGCATTGTTAAGGATGGAGCAGTTGATACACAGTGCCCAGGGCTGGGCATTGTTAGAGCTATACTTGACAGTAAATGGAATGTACACTTTCGAATATTTTTGAAAATGTATTGTTTTTAGTGCCAAAAGGATATCCTTAAGGTGCCGAGCTTATCTAGTATTTTTTTTTATTTTCTCTTATGTTAACAAATGTGTGCTTTATGGAAGCAGTTTTCAGTATCTGCAATCTGTTGCTATTGGCAACTATACACCAACAAGAAAGAAGTGAGATCTGTACACACAGATTGCTGCTGTTATGGCGGCTGCTGATGTGAGGGAGCACTTACACATAATAGCCACGGATTGCAACTAGTAAAAACTTCATAAAAAGCACATTTGCTAACAAAATAATAAAACAAATAAACTCAGCAGCTGGAGGACACACTTTTGGCACACAAAAAATATATTTTCAAAAATGCCATGATATGTGGGCTTTCCCTTTAAGGCCAAGCCAAGCAGAAGAAGCATGCTGACTTCTCACTGTGCACATTTTTGCTTTCCCCTTGCCATTAAACTTTCTTAGGGCCACGGAGCAGCAGACATAAAAAGGCAAATGATTGAATCTGTTGTTGCTTTATCTACTTTTCGGGAATTCCTGTAAAACTTTTATATTTGTAGGAAAATGAAGGAACATGATCATACAAATAATGGATCAAATTGTAAATCCTATACTCCTGCTCTGTTTTATCTTATTAAATGTATACAGGATTTCCACTTTCAATTATAACGCATCATTAATAGAGATGAGCAAACCCACTGAAGTTTGACAAAGTTCGGTTCGGGTCCCCGGACTCGACCTGAACCCCATTGAAGTCAAAGGGGACCTGAATTTGGGGGATCAAAAATGGCTGTAAAGGGGGGGTAGCCAGGGCTAGAGGACTGCAAATCAAGGGAAATACCAGGGTGATTGCCATGCACCATGCAGTCCCCTGGGGTCTACGCCTTGTTTATCTTAAGGAATGTAAGAATGTCCACATTTGCTGTGGATAGACAGATCCTCCTGTCAGTGAACACACATTCTGATAGGACACTTGCCGCAGGGCAGACCAGCTCCTCCAAGGCATAGAGGGCAAGCTCTGGCCATGTGTCCAGTTTAGTGGCCCAGAAATAGAATGGGCAGGAGCCATCGCTCAGTACCAGGATACACGTGGACAGGTAGTCATCTACCCTGCATGTCAAAGTCTACCTCCTAGTACTATGGGCCATATCCACTGCCGGTGGACAATGGAATACGTTCTTCCACATTTTGGCCATGCTCACCCTCCCCTGTGAGGTGGTGCTGGTGCCTCTGCTGCATTGGCGGCTCGCTGCTCCTCTTTTTTCTCTTCTTCAGCTTTGTGCTGCCTCTAAGCCCTCAAAGTCAGCTGGAAACTCCACAAGAGTGCATTTGTGCTCTCTCATTTTGCGATCCTGCTCCAGTACTAGTATCAAGGAGGAGATTTTGTCCTTATAGCGGTGACCCAACGTGTTTTCCCAGCAGGCATAGGATGAGGTTGAAAAGCTTAATTGGCATAGCCATCTGGTAAGAGTAAGCAATCTAGGTGGTGGGCACTTGGTGGATTAATTGTGGTCACACCCAGCACTTCTTCTCTTTTGAATTTCTACTCAACGGCACCGTCAAAACAGAAAACAGTTTCCACCTATTAATTTGAAAGATTTAATTACGTCTTTGGACTTCTTTAATCACATATTTTATTTTAGGTGCGTTGTTACTCTTTCAAAAAAACGATTTGCTCTGTGTTTTATTTGTTGCATATTGGCAGTCTGAACTTATTAGGATAGTGGAGTTCTATACACGTTGAGCATAAATTAAGGCATTGTGATTGCATTACAGTATAAAAAACATTTAGGAGGAAAAACATTTTTAAGCGCGGGTTTACACTGTTTATATTTTTTGCATAGGATGAGGATGGTAGTGCTGACTATGGTGTCATAGCGTTGACCATATTAGTCACCTACTGGAAGCACTGCACAGCACAGATGTACCTTATGGAGGCCCATTCATTGGTGGTAAAATGCTGTTAAAGAACAACAGTTCTTCAAAATTAAAGGCCAGTTTTATTGAAAACCAAAATATTCATCAGAAAAGAAATGTCTTTTACTACAGAGGTTGCAGCATGCAATGCAATAAATCAAGTGGTTACCAACTCAATGAAAGTCCAGGTTTTTATAATCCAGCAAGCTGCAAGTCCGAGGTATCAGGTTCCACTTTACAGGGCATGCACGCCCACGCTGCTCATCCACACAAGTCCTTCAGCTTAAATCCAATATCTCATTCACCACTGAGCAGTACAGCCTGGGCTCCTTCCTCCAGGCTGGTCAACAGCAAGCTGACAGGCTCAGCGGCTCCTTTTATTCAGGCTTCCCCTGCAATCAGCCTCATCGCCTGTGCAAGGCCTGAGATCAGGGAACAAACTTGTAGAGGACTGGGGAATGTGAACTGGGTCCTGAAAACCCGGCATTGATCGTGCCTGATACAGCATAGCGGGGGAAAAATAGACACCATTCAGGACTTTGCCATACACTTTACCACAATATTCAACGTGGAATTCCACCTGGCAGGAAAGTCACATATGAGGCAGTGTGTGAGAAGTCCAAAGTTTATCTGGAGTGCAGTTAGGTGAATGGAAACAGGGTGGGAACACTTTATGCAGCAGCTCCAGTATGTCTGAATAATGGGCCAGGAAGCTCTGCACCACCAAGGTGAGCACATGGCACCATGCAAGAGATGTGAGTCAACAGGCTCAGCCCAAAGTTGCTACAAGATTATGCCCATTGCTGCACATCACCTTGCCAGGCTCCAGGTGCAATGGCAGCAGCCACTGATCTGTCTGCTTCTGGATGCCGTTCCACAGCTCCTGGGCGGTGTGGGGCCTTCCGCCTAGACAGGTAAGTTTTAGCACTGTATGCTGCCATTTATCCATGGCAGTGCTCAAATTTGTTGTGCAGGGGCTGCATTGACTGCTTGAGGAGGAAGCAGAGGAGGAGGAGGAAACTGGAGGCTTCGACTAATTTCCATCAATCCTGGGTGGTTGGAGGAAATGCACCACAGTGCATCCCTCCTCAGTCCCAGCCACCACTACAATGACCCAGTGGGCAGTTAGAAAGATGTCACGTCCCTGCCCATGCTTACTTGTCCATATGTCAGTGGTTATCTGGACACTGGAACTAATGGCATTACCCAGTGCACTTTTGTTTTTCCTGTTGGTGCAGGGCAGGCATGGCCTGGCAGAAACTAGTGGCTGCTGAGAGCAGTGTATTGTGGAACAGCTGTTGCCATCAGATGTTTAAAACTGTCCATCTCCACCAGGAATAAGAGCATTTCAAAGGCCAGTAATTTAGTACCAGACCTTGTGGATGGGATGGGCCCAACCTCCACTTTCTATCCAAAGTTTGCAGGATGGAAAGCGGAATGCTTCCCTGGGATGGTACGAACTGGCTTTGTGATGGTGGTGGTGCTGCTGGTACTGGAGGTGGTGGTGGTCCCACATCCTCCCTTTGGGGTGAAACTGGTGGGCTTGTAGCTTGGGAGCTAGTGGTAGAGGCTAAGTCAACCAAAGCAGCACTGGTGGTACAGCTTGCAAATGACCTGTGGCTTGTCCTCTGTGGACTGCTTAAAAAATGCTGTGATCAACCACTGACCTCTGGCACCCTTCTCCCTTTCCTGCTGACTGCCTGGGGCTGTGTGACAACACAACCTCTTCCTCTGAACTCTAATGGCCTATAGTTCAAGTTGGGTCTAGGACCTCATCATTATCCCTGGCATCCTCTTCCACCCACTCCTCCCTTCTAATCTCCCTCTCAGCCTCAACATTGCAGAAAGCTGCAGAAGTTGGCACTAGGATTTCATCATCATTGAGAGTGTCCTTTGAGAGTTTTGTAACATTACACAATTTCGCGATAGTGCTCTGTTAAGTAAGACATTCTATAAGATTTCAACCACTACATCTCTCGAGGGGATCCACACCACAAGAATATAACCTGACCTTTGCAAAAGTTGCCTCATTCCACAAGAATTTGTCATAGAAAAAAATCCACATTCCATGTACTTGTTCAACACATTTACTTCATTAGAGCATATGGTGTACATATCATTTTGAGAGTAAAGATTTTACAAAAAACATGTTGTTATAAAAGGCTTTTTTTAAGGTAGATGTTTATTGAGCTGGTATTAGCACCGAGGTGGTCTTCCGATATGTTTTGCTTCCTCAGAGAAGGCCAGCTCTATTCATTTAAAAACATAAAATCAATAGATAACTACAGTATATACATATGTTTTTGATTTGTTCAATCCTGTACTCTCATTTAGAGGATGCTTGCTGGATATATTTGGTTTTTGAGTATTTATCTCTCTTTATCCACATAGCCCATTGGTTGTTTAGCAGGCTGGGAAAAATTGGATAAATTCCTCTTTAGCAGGAGGCACATCCAATTTAATATAAATAGTTGCAATGATATAAAAATCTATGTAAACATTAAAAACAACATCCAAATTGCAGGTAAAGTAACTGTGGACACATCTGTAGTTATCCATTAGACCAGCCAGCCCTCAAGGTGCTCCAGCATACATTGACTACCTGGCATTGCTCTCACACTCAATCACTCACTCACTCACTCACTCTTTCATTGGCCAATATCAGTTTAATTTTGTCTCAGCCTTTGCAACTCATTTTCAAGGCATGGTTTGTGTTATCAAACTTCATCTATGCACATCTTTTAATAAAATGTGTGTCTTGGAACTGACAGAATTATGACATTTACAGCACGAGATGATTTAGTGAGTTCCAAAACGAAACAATCTTTTTAGTTACATAACATACTCAATTAAAACGGTTTGACCCTCATCCGATATTTTTTGAAAAAAACTTGCTTCTAAAAGGCAGGGATAAAATGTAACAATATTGGGATCTTGTGTCTGACCCCGAAATTAAGTTTTTAACTACACTGCAAGAAAAAAATGACCCTGGCAATTCACCTCCTAAAATAACAAATACAATAACAAAAAAATGTGTTGCAGTGGAAAAGTTTCTTCATAGCCTACACCTGCTGAATTATTGCTGAGCTGTTCTTGACATTTACAAGAGAAGTCATATCCCAAAGACAGCCAGTCTTTCAGACCTGAAGATAATTACCCTCCTATGACTGAACTACTAATGCAGCATTTTCATTACTGGAAAATGCCCTTTTCATCATACATTCAATGTAGTGTTAAATATATGTGGACTTTTATATTGTTAATTAGGTCATTCATATCCCTTCTAAGCCATGATGTAACAAAATAATGATTTTTAATTTGACACTCCTTAATATATGTTTCCAGTAAATTAACTGTCCAAATGAATGCAGAGAATGTGACGACTTCTCATTCCTGGTGTCACCAGCAGAAAGAAGCTTTGTCTCCAGCCGGTAATTAATAGATGATAGCATTGCGTGCTACAGATGGCTGACACGACTGCTACTTCTCTTTATAACAGTATGAACACTTTCAGAAACAGTATAATTCATTGCATATGATTTATACTTGAAACAGTCATCAGATAAATCAAACGTTATTCAAACTACTTTCAACATTTTTGATTTAATAAAAAAGGTAAATGCTGGGAAATGGTCTAATTGCAGACGTATGAAAAGTTTGCTTGCACACATTAAAAGTATACAAGTAAAATATGTGGCTTTTACAAGCAATGCCATACTCTGCATTAGAACAACATGGTGGCTAAAAAGCAATTTTGCAATGAAATAACACCATCTTAGGGACTTATATGACCTTGAATATGGTCTACATTAGTTTAAGGATTCCTCCTCAAAAAAACACAATGAGACAAGATTTGCAGCCAGGCCCAATAGGAGCCCAGGAAGACTAAACCTCTAGAAGTACATGGGACCCATAGCCACTGGTGCTTGGCAAGGCTGAAGACTGATCCCCAAACCTGAGATGCTGCCATCTATACCTTAAAGGGAGAATCCAGATTCTATGGAATTTTTTAAATTTGTAAGGTTTTTAGTTCCACATTGATGTCCTCAAGTTGCTGAGCTGATCTAGTATTTTATTACTTGTTTTAGCAAAGATGTTTTATGGGAGAATTTTTCACTTCCTGAAATCTTTTGCTGTTGGCAGCCGTACATCAAGTTGATACACTGAGTCTACAAGAACAGAGAGGTGAGTCCTGTACAAACAGAACACTAATGCTGGCCATGTGTAAGGCTGAATGAGCTCTGCTCACCTCAGCAGTGGTTATAGCAGCAGTATTCTGTGTGTGCAGGGGTCACATCTGTCTTCTTTTAAGTCTTGGTGAACAGACTTGGTGCACAGTTGCCATTATCAACAGATTGCTTCCAATAAACACACATTTGTGAATATAGGAAAAAAGAATGAATCTAGATCAGCTTCAGCAACTTGAGAACATAATTTTGGCACAAAAAATACACTTTTGTTATCAAAGTGAACTTCCTGTACATAATTGCCCCAAAAGGTGGTCAAACATGTCTGTTGTTTTGTGTATACACTTCAAATGGGTGTTTATGTGTTTTTACCATTTTTTTTAGTTAAGTGGTGGTAATTGAGATAATTAGAACATGGTGATGGTACTTAACTAAAAGAAGGTTGGAAACCCCTGATATATACCCCTGACATAACAGTATTATGTGACTTAAATTGTTAATGCAGCGAACAACACAGTGCATAATGATATAACATCAACAAGAAATATTCAGATACACAACCTAAGAGCACCAAAATGCAAACAAATTGCAGCAGCTCCATTCACTGCACACAAGGGTGGCGTGCTTGATTTGGGGTAAGGCAAGGGGACATTCATCTGTATTTATTTTCTGTTAAGGTAGACACATCTGTATGTATATGTTTCTTTTCAATTAGAAGATATTGCAACTCACCTTGTAGTTAAAATCCAATCCTTTATTTTCTAATTCAATAGTACAATGATGAAAGCATCCTCAGATATTTAAAATTATTTAATGACATCAAACAAAAAGACAATAAAGCTATGTGTTTCAGGTGCGTACTACACCCATAGTCATGCCTAGTCTTGCTCTCACATATTCTGCTTAAAAATGACCTTGAGGTGGAAATCATGCATCTACCTTGTTCCTTCGCCCATCCACAGGGAAAACTAATCAGGCATCTGCTCACCCTGAGCTATACCGTGGGTGTCGACCCCCCACCATCATCTGGAAGGCACACAGATAGCCCGATGTGGTGCAAGTCGGGCAAAGTATACCTTTGAACATGTCGGGTCACTGCCGCAATCCAATCCAATGAAGCAGATGAACCGCATAATGGAATGCTGTGAAGCGGCATCTGGTGAGCAGAGGGCAGGAAGCACCACCCACTGCACCAACCCCCAGGGGAGGACACCAGGAAGGACGGGAACGTCCACATGAACACCCGAAAGCCAAGGCAACTGACGCATATGAATGTATTTTATTTTTTGGACAAACATACAGTCTTTTCTTATACAATACTAAAATACAAATAAATCCTCCAAAATTTTAATACTTTAAATTACATTCCACATGTAGAAATTATTGACAATGTTACTCACTGCATATATTTGTATTAAAACTTTATATTGTCTATTGAAATAAAAAGCTAAAATGAAATCACATTTAGCCTATTCTTTAGAGCAATTGATAAATTACTCATCAGCCATAATTACATTACCAAGCCTATATACTTAGTGAAAAAGGGGGAGGGAAACAACTATAATGTCCACTATAAAGTGACCATGTTAACCCGAATTTAATGTTTTCTGTACATGTTATTAGGTCCAACCTAGTGCTGAGACCCCAAGGATAATTTTAAATCACTGTTGATGCTTCCATCCATGTACTATTGGATTAGAAAATAAAGGATTGGATTTTAACTACAAGGTGAGCCGGTATATATTCTAATTGAAAACAAGTTTACTACGGCTAAGCAAGCTGGCCAGATTCCATTATCACAGGACCGACTTCAGGTAGAGCTTATGTGAATTGTATTTATATATATTTTTGTTGCCAGAGATGTGATAGATAGATAGATAGATAGATAGATAGATAGATAGATAGATATGCAAAGTTGTGTCCCTATTCAAGGAAAAATGTTGTATAGGGGAATACAATAGTAACGCACCTTGTTGGGTATGTAGCCATGGCCTGCTCATGCACTGTGGGAGTGCGAGAAGACTTAGAGGGTTTCACACAGAGGGGCATTGTCTGGGAATTGCCCATATGGCTGTCCAATTTCTACTCCCGGTGGCATCCCAAACTAGGATACCCCACTGTGTGACCTCGTTCTAATGGCACATGCCGGGGTCACGGCCTTGCTATACCTTTAGCTAGACATCTACCCCTCATCCACCCCTCATCTACACCCTCAGCTACAGTTGAGTGAGCTGAGAGCACTGATTCTGCAGCAGGTGGCTCAAGTAAGTGTACAGTGGCTTTCTATCTGCTGCACACTCTGCATTGTGTTAAACGGCACCCCTCATGAGTTGCCACTTATCTGACCGTGCTTCTGGAGGCCCCCTGGCAGGTGGGGGCCCAATGCATTTGCATGGTATGCATGGTGGTTAAGCATGCCACTGGAGATAGAACATTATTTTGAAATCTTCAGTCTTGAGAAGTCTTTGGATTCTGTGCTACTAATAGTTACTACTAGTGTTTTACATTGTCCCAGAGGTCCTTTGAAGATGCTTATAATTGCTCTTATAGAACTCTCAGTGCAGTGTTTTAGAAATACCTAGTAATTAGCAAGCCTGAGCTGCAAAGTTTGGGTAGGTACAGAACTTTTTTGTTTCAATATTTTTATTGAAATTTTTCAACGATACAGTTCTGCAAAGCCTACAGCATCATACTGTCATCCCGCGCAGGGGAGGTATATAGAGAAAGAAAAGGACTAGCGGCATACATTTTCACAATATAGTAGGTTAACCAAACTAGTGCTTTAACAGTCTACAGTATAATTGCAAGTACGGGGAGGCATGAGACATGTGTTTGATACTACTAGTGCAATCTACATTACACCATGATCTTTTCCGGGACCGTGCGGGCCGCGGAACCTCACGTTGTCCGCGACCAGCACCGTCGCCTGTTCACCCATTATCTCTTACTTATTACACTAGGTCTATTGGGGTGTGCCAGTGGTCTGTTGGACACTGCCATGCGTATGTACAGAAAGGAATCATTAAAAAACATTACAGCTATTGTATTGCTGAAAGGAAGAGAAAGTGACCCAAAACAAGGGGTCGAAGTATAAAGAGAGGGGGGAGAGAAAGAGGGAGGGGGGGCTGTCATTCCCGCGCTCCACCAGACACCACGTATAGTTATTACAGTATCCGTGGAGGTTCGCCAGGCAAATCTTATCCAGGGTTCCCATATCGAGAGAAATTTGTTATGGGAGTCGGTCAGGATACTAGACAGTCTCTCGTTGATGAGAAAGCCATTCATCCTGGCCAACACCTCCGAGATTGGGGTAAATTGCTTCTTCCAGACCCTAGCTATGGCCTGTTTGGCCGCTAGGAGAAGGTAGACAAAAAGTCTATGTTGCTTACTAGACAGCTCTCGGGGCTTACAGTGCAGGCCACCCAGGGATCTTTTCTCATGCTAGATTCAAAGATTTCATTGGCCATCCTGAACACCTGGTTCCAAAAGCGAGCCAGCATAGGGCAGGTCCACCAAATATGCATAGTCCCCTTCCACACTGCAGCCCCTAAAGCATGACTTAGCCTGCCCCGGAAACATCCTGCTCAGGCGGCTCGGCACCAGGTACCACCTTATAGGCCATTTCGACTGTCAGGATGTTGATGGAGCATTTTGAGATAAAAGACCATATTTCTTTCCACCCCTTTTCTCCCCCAGGTGGACCCAGATCCCTTTCCCAGCCCCTCACATATGCGTGAGACTCTGGCTTAATTACGTTCAGTGCTGGGTAAATTAGGGAGGTTATTCCCCTTTGAAAGAGGTTATTAGCACATATGGCTTGATGCAGAGCCTCCCCGTTCACTTCTCCCGTGCGTTTTCCCGTTGGTTTTGGGCTTTGATCGGGTCAGGAAAGGGTGCTACGTTGATTTTAGTGTGCGTTTATGCGCTCAGGTGTGCGCTCAGCCGCCTTTCCGATTGTCGGCTCGCACGAGGCTGTTTCCTGGCAAAACGGACGCCTCGTTCATTGTTCCGTTTTGTTCAGTGATGCAGAGCCTTGTTTTCCGATTGAAATCACCCTAATGAAACGGGGCAGCCGAGCCTTCACTTACGGCAAGTCAGAGCAGCCGTATTTGCACTCGGGCAATAATATGCAGTCCTCTGTTGGAGCAAATCAGCGGCGCCAGCTCTGCGGTCTTGTCCTGCTGAGTATGGCAGAAACCAGGCTGCACCTATTTGAGCTCACCCGCCTTACTGGGTATGTGTATGAAACTTGTATTGGTTGCCCACCCTGTCTGACTTTGTTTTTTCCCTTAACACACTATTTGGTAATTTTTTTGTTAGTATATTTTTAGCCTAATTTTTTAACTTTAAATTAAATGGGTTAAGTGATCGAACCCTATTGCGTCATGTTCTTGCCCTCTTATGTAAGTAGTATTCCCCAGACTTTTTTAATGAGTGTACAGGTTAGATGTGCATGTAGGCTCATTACAAATGTCCTTTACTCCAACCCTACCCTGCTCACCTATTTGTCCCTCTTTTCTATTGTTGCAATGCACACCTTTTTTTATTTTTTTTTTTTGTTTTGTTTTTTTTTGTTTTTTTGGGGGGGGGGGAGACTCTGGCTATCCTTTGCTCCCCTGGCTGCTGACCCCAATCCTGCACCCATCTTCACAGGCAGAGGAGCCCTACAATACTGCCCCCAGGAGGACTCGCTCTGTGGTGGAGCGAGCCTTTGGTCTCCTGAAGATGAGGTTCCGTTGTCTTGATCAGACTGGTGGGGCACTACAATATACGCCTGCAAAGGTCATTAAACTGATCATGGCTTGTTCCGCTTTAAGAGAGGGAGTCTGCCATTTCTGAGTAAAGTCTCAATAAAAAGGGTTTCACACAGTGGGGCATCCCGATCTGGGATTTCCAGGGGGAAGACCAGTGGCCGCTCTGGGTTTTGTTCTGCTTTATGTGAGGGAACCTGTGTTACTTTAATAATAATGTAAAGGAGATGGGTTATTCCATCCTAACCTGATTTGGTCATGATGTTTTAAAGCAGACCAAAACCCATGTAACCCAGCCCTTTGGAGTGGGAAGAAATCCAGGGTTGGGTTACAGGCATCATGTCTCTGGGGCATTCCAATTTGGGACGTCCTGCACGTCACTGCGGGGGAACGTCAGAGCTATACCAGGAGCTATGCCATCTTTACACAGGAGCAGGACGACATCATCATGGATGTGAGTATGCGAGCGTGCGTTTATGTGCGCACACACATTCCTTATAATAAAAAAAAAACAAAGTGCAAGAATAGTCTGAAACAACTTAGTTTGTCACGTTACATACCAGCCCACCTTAGTTTAACACATGTACGCAGCTACAAACTAGCCTACATGCAGATAGCAGAACTAGGGCAATGTGAGGCAGAAAGAGGTTAATAAAGTGACTTTAGTTAGGCCAGGAAACTTGTTAATGTATTTTGTGGATTAATGGTGGGTCCTTGTATCTTTTTTTAACAGATGATGCTGCGGAATCATTTTTTAAGAGTTTGGGCTTTTCATTAAATCACGCTGAAGGTCTGGTTTAAAAAGTGCCCCAAAAAAAACACGCCCAACCAAACCATAAAAACAATGCTAAACTAATGTTGTTTATCATTCACAGATACTAGAAAACCACAGGCACAAGACCCCGAGGCCTAATTTTTTTTATTTTGCATTAAAATGTTAATTGTTTTTTAGTTTTGGCCAAAAAAAAATAATATGAAATATCCAAATCCAAAAAAAAATAAAAACAACGTTTGAATTAAAAACAAATAAAAAGATTTGGTGTGTTGTCTTTCCTGCAAATGTACAATCACACAACATCATCACACATTTACATGACACAAAAGGTTTAGATATGGGACAATAAATCAAAAACAATCAGAAAGAATTAAGGTATGCATTAATGGCAAGGAAAAAGGAACACAAAGGAGATTAAGGTATGCATTAATGGCAAGGAAAAAGGAACAACAAAAATTTAACAGAAATATATATATATATATATGTGTGAAATTGGCAGTTGGTGCCATATGCATATTCCAATGGAGGTATAGGGATGTGCGCTTGCATGTAGCCAGATTGGCAACTGGAGATGTAAGTATACTTGCTCAAACCACCAAAATGGAAGGTCAAATACGACGGAAACCAAGCAGGTACGTTCAAAAAGCCAGGAAAAATCAGGGAAAAACGGGCCGCCCGCGTGAACGTGAACGGGAGCCCCGATCAAATTGAAGGCACCCATGAGAGCAAAAAAAGCTTTCCGAGTAAAGTGAAATTGACGGATCAGTTAGGGAGCCATTCCGACGGAGGCTCTGCATCACATTTGAGCCACGATTCAAACGGGAGCCCCGAACAATCGGACGGTTTTAAGGGCAGTTCAGAGGAGGCTCTGCATCAGGCCCATAGTTCTTCAAAGGGGGTCCTCGCCCGGATATAACGAAAATATTCCTTTTGGGGGATACCGTATTTCTCTTGCAAGTCCCTGAAGGACCCAAGGCCACACTCTATGAGTAGGTCGGATATTTTGTTTATACCTCGGTCCTGCCACCATTTAAAGGCCAATTTGTTCTGAGCACCTGGGGGAAGTTTGGGTTGTCCCATAGATGTTCCGGGGGGGTGTGGGGGGGACATCAGAGAGGCAGAATACCTGACCGAGTCCCACACTGCAAGTAAGGGGCTAAGCATTTTGGGCCTAAGTCCTGGGTCTGTCAAGAGTAGGCTGTCAATAGGTATTGGTACGCAATTGGGAAGATCAAGGAAAATCCACAATGAGGGTTTGAGGGAGGTGTGCATGGGGACCAGCTGGGCGATCTGCGTATTTAAATATGTCAGGCACTCCCAGCCCCCCTTGTGCTCTGTGGGCTAGCATAGTGCGTCTGGATACCCTTGGGCGCCCCGCGGACCATATAAAAGCCAAGATCCTCCTCTGCATCACCCGGAGCATGTGCAGTGGGATTTTAGTTGGCAGCGCTCTGAAGAAGTAAAGCAATTTCGGGAGGATCGTCATCTTGACGAGGGTATAGGGGATAGGGTATGACCTCCAGACCTCCAATAGGCGAGTCAAAGACTTAAACAAAGGAGGATAATTGGCTTCATATAGGTTGGTGTACTTGGCTGGAATGTGGACCCCTAAATATGGGAGTGGTTCTGTTGCCCAGCGGAAAGGGAAGCTAGCCTTAATCTGGTCCACCACGTCCATTGACAGGGACACATTTAATGCCCTTGACTTCTCATTATTGATTGTTAAGCCTGAGATTTGAGTAAATTGGTCAAGGACTTTGGGCCTGATGCAGAGCCTCCTCTGAACTGACCTTAAAACCTTCCGATTGTCCGGGTCTCCCGTTTGAATCGTGGCTCAAATGTGATGCAGAGCCTCCGTCGGAATGGCTCCCTAACTGATCCGACAATTTGACAAAGCTTTTTTTGCTCTCTCGGGTGCCTTCAATTTGATCGGGGCTCCCGTTCCCGTTCACACGGGCGGCCCGTTTTTCCCTGATTTTTCCTTGCTTTTTGAACGTACCTGCTTGGTTTCCGTCGTATTTGACCTTCCATTTTGGTGGTTTGAGCAAGTATACTTACATCTCCATGGCTCTTCAGTTGCCAATCTGGCTACACGCAAGTGCACATCCCTAAACCTCCATTGGAATATACATATGGCAACCACTGCCAATTTGACACATATATATATATATATATTTCTGTTAAGTTTTTGTTGTTCCTTTTTCCTTGCCATTAATGCATACCTTAATTCTTTCTGATTGTTTTTGATTTATTGTCCCATATCTAAACCTTTTGTGTCATGTAAATGTGTGATGATGTTGTGTGATTGTACATTTGCAGGAAAGACAACACACAAAATCTTTTTATTTGTTTTTAATTCAAACGTTGTTTTTTTTTTTTTTTGGATTTGGATTTTTCATATTATTTTTTTTTTTTGCAAAACTAAAAAACTATTAAAATTTTAATGCAAAATAAAAAACATTAGGCCTCGGGGTCTTGTGCCTGTGGTTTTCTAGTATCTGTGAATGATAAACAACATTAGTTTAGCATTGTTTTTATGATTTGGTTGGGCGTGTTTTTTTTGGGGCCCTTTTTAAACCGGACCGTCAGCGTGATTTAATGAAAAGCCCAAACTCTTAAAAAACGATTCCGCAGCATCATCAAAGATACAAGTACCCACCATTAATCCACAAAATACATTAACAAGTTTCCTGGCCTAACTAAAGTCACTTTATTAACCTCTTGCTGCCTCACATTGCCCTAGTTCTGCTATCTGCATGTAGGCTAGTTTGTAGCGGCGTACATGTGTTAAACTAAGGTGGGCTGGTATGTAACGTGACAAACTAAGTTGTTTCAGACTATTCTTGCACTTTGTTGTTTTTTTATTATAAGGAATGTGTGCGTGCACATAAACGCACGCTCGCATACTCACATCCATGATGATGTCGTCCTGCTCCTGGGTAAAGATGGCATAGCTCCTGGTATAGCTCTGATGTTCCCCCGCAGTGACGTGCAGGACATCCCAAATTGGAATGCCCCAGAGACATGATGCCTGTAACCCAACCCTGGATTTCTTCACACTCCAAAGGGCTGGGTTCATGGGTTTTGGTCTGCTTTAAAACATCATGACCAAATCAGGTTAGGATGGAATAACCCACCTCCTTTACATTATTATTAAAGTAACACAGGTTCCCTCACATAAAGCAGAACAAAACCCAGAGCGGCCACTGGTCTTCCCCCTGGAAATCCCAGATCGGGATGCCCCACTGTGTGAAACCCTTTTTACTCAGACTTTACTCAGAAATGGCAGACTCCCTCTCTTAAAGCGGAACAAGCCATGATCAGTTTAATGACCTTTGCAGGCGTATATTGTAGTGCCCCACCAGTCTGATCAAGACAACGGAACCTCATCTTCAAGAGACCAAAGGCTCGCTCCACCACAGAGCGAGTCCTCCTGGGGGCAGTATTGTAGGGCACCTCTGCCTGTGAAGATGGGTGCAGGATTGGGGTCAGCCGCCAGGGGAGCAAAGGATAGGCAGAGTCTCCTGTTCAAAAAAAACAAAAAAAACAAAATAAAAATAAAAAAAGGTGTGCATTGCAACAATAGAAAAGAGGGACAAATAGGTGAGCGGGGTAGGGTTGGAGTAAAGGACATTAGTAATGAGCCTACATGCACATCCAACCTGTACACTCATTAAAAAATTCTGGGGAATACTACTTACATAAGAGGGCAAGAACATGACGCAATAGGGTTCTATCACTTAACCCATTTAATTTAAAGTTAACAAATTTGGCTAAAAATATAATAACAAAAAAATTACCAAATAGTGTATTAAGGGAAAAAAAATAAAAGACAGGGTGGGCAACCAATACAAGTTTCATACACATACCCAGTAAGGCGGGTGAGCTCAAATAGGTGCAGCCTGGTTTCTGCCATACTCAGCAGGACAAGACCGCGGAGCTGGCGCCGCTGATGTGCTCCAACAGAGGACTGCATATTATTGCCCGAGTGCAAATACGGCTGCTCTGACTTGCCGTAAGTGAAGGCTCGGCGGCCCCGTTTCATTAGGCTGATTTCAATCGGAAAACAAGGCTCTGCATCACTGAAAAAAACGGAACAATGAACGAGGCGTCCGTTTTGCCGGGAAACAGCCTTGTGCGAGCCGACAATCGGAAAGGCGGCTGAGCTCACACCTGAGCGCATAAACGCACACTAAAACCAACGTAGCACCCTTTCCTGACCCGATCAAAGGCCAAAACCAACGGGAAAACGCACGGGGGAGATGAACGGGGAGGCTCTGCATCGAGCCATTTTGTACAAGTTTGGGAGTGAGGTGATCGGCTGAGTGATGGCGAGCAGGGCATCGTCCGCGAAAAACATGGCCTTGTGGTGGACACCCGCTATCTCCAGGCCTTTAATGCTAGGGGAATTTCATATTGCTATGCCCAATGGTTCCATGGCCAGCACGAAGAGGAGCGGGGATAAAGGGCATCCCTGTTGGGTCCCCCTAACAATATCGAATGTCCCTGAGGTAAAGCCCAGGTATCGTACTTGTGCTGCAGGCATGTTATAGAGAGCTCCCACCCAGTCCAGGAACCGTTGTCCAAAGCCCCATCTCCTGAGCACCCACAGCAGGTAGTCCCAAGATAGGGAATCGAACGCTTTCTGGATATCTAGGGAAAGTAGAAAAGCCGGAATATCCATGGAGTGGGCATGGCGGACCAGATGAGCAGCCCTCCTGATGTTATCCCCGGCTTGGCGGGTTGGGACAAACCCCAACGTGTTCAACCTTGCCGCCAAAACTTTAGCCAGCAGCTTCAGTACGTACAGAACTTTATGAGCTCAGGCTGATGAACACGAACCGGTGCACGAACGAAGTCCATGCCCAAGTTTGGCCGAACCCGGAACCAGGAAAGCTGGGTGATTGTTTTTTTACTTCAAGAAACCACAACCATGTCCATACTGGGCTCAGCTGGGATTGGCCAGCTGGATATGTGACCCCACTGCATAAAAGGTGTGGTCACACGTCCTCCACCACACTAGTGCTGGTTTAGTTCGGTAGAGGTTGCTGCTGGAGTGGGGGAAAGATAGGGATCTATTAAAAAAAGGCAAAAAACTATTGTCCTTTTCAGGACACATAGGTGGGGAGAGGAGGCTGCTGGAGAGAGGGACAGTAAGGGACATATGAAACTGTCCTTTTTAGGACAGCTAGGCAGAGTGTTGGAGGTGGTGGCTGGAGGGACAGCTAGGGAGGGACAGAGCAGCAAATCTGCCTGTGGTTCTTGTAAACAATTATTATTCCTGATTATTACAATAATAACTCATGCCCGACTAAGCCAGATTTGTAAACAATTATCATTAAAAACAAAATAATAACTGATATATATATATATATATATATATATATATATATATATATATATATTATTAATAACTAGCCAAAAACTAGTAACGCAACAGATAAATGCAAAAGATTGTAGGAACTTTTAGACATATGGTACTTCAAAGAATCACAGAGACAAATGGTAAATAAAGACTTATATTGAGGTACAATAATACAAGATACAAACAAATATTACATAAACAAGATGGTACAACACACTAGGATTGAGAGTTATATGCCAGGCATATGTACTGTGTATACAGTGGTTGTTAACGTAGACTTAAGAGCATTCAAAGAAAACCTAACAAGCAAAAGATATCTTTACCCTCCTGACAGGGTGTACCTCTAAGCTGACCTCCAAGCTGGCAGCTTCTGCCTTCTCTCCCTGGCTGTTTCCAGGGCTCTCTTTTCCTCCTAAGGCTCCCTCCTAGGGCTCTGTTCTCTTATGGCTCCCTTCAGAACTGTTCTGCCCCTGCTACCCACTTATCTGATTCCTTCCTAGTCAGCCCTATATATCGGGATGGTCATGATAATTATGGCTTTGGAATTAGGATTTTTTTTTTTTTTGTTTAATCTTATTTTATTGAGAATTTTCCGAAACAGAGCAATAACAGACAAAAACAGAAACAAATACAGGGAAAATTATTACCATACAGCGTATACGACAGAATATACATTTAGAACATCAAGGCAGCGCGACCAGCTCATCATATGTCACATGTCAGCCTGCCTCGGTCCCTGGTTAAAACCTGGCTGTCTGGTTCACCCGTTATATCCGCTTTATTTGCAAAAAGTTCGCCAGCCGTTTTTGAGGTCTATAGTCTATATTGCTTCGCCAGCAAACTAGGAAACAAAAACATCAAGAGGCTCTTTTCCTCCGGGATGATTATTCAAGTATTAACATATGACTTTAATCTTAAGGTAATTGTGCACATTTTATTAAATGTTTTTTAAAGAAAAACTGAAGTGATTGACCATAAGGCTATAGTAAGTTACCAGGGAGGGCCTAGTCCTGGGATCCAGTAGTTTATAACCGACAGTTTGAAGAATGCTGTATGTTATCAGATCTTCCATTCTTCTTCACTACTAAGAAAAGACTAACTACTAAGAAAAGACTTTATTTTATAATAGAAGGATGTAGTATATACTAGTAACCGTTACACTTCTTTTAAATTATCCATGACAACTAATAGATGTGAATGATCTGGCAAAGAGCAGAATTACTAACAGCAGTCCATGGAATTATAGTCATAGGTGTCATTTGTAGCGGGGCCCATCTGTGGTGGATGGTAGTCGCTTCACAAGGTAAATATGCTGCAATGAGTGCACTCCTTATTGTTAATTCCTGAAAACCATACTTAGGCCCTTATCTATCACGGGCTAGCGCCAGGTAGTGTCTGACGAGCGCCATGTACCGCCAGCTAACGGTGGCTACCGACTCAAGTACGCCCGGCGGCGGTCACAATGACGCATTTATCACGCTAAATGAGGCTAGCGCCGTCGAGAGCAACGGCTAGCGTGGGATTCATCATGTAGCCGACTGCAACGAACAGCGCCGCTGCTAATCCCATCACAGCGACAGGTATGACCTGGCGCTACCTGCCGCTCTCCCATACATTTCAATGGCAGACGCTGCAATGATTTTTTTAAGTGGTTTTTGTGTTCTTGTCTTTGGCACAAAATTCAACACATGTTTATTGGGATATGTTTTATTAATCTGGCTAGTTATTTTTCTTTTTTTGGAGAAAGTAGTAATTTTTACACTGTAATGTTGTGAGTGACATTTAAAATGCATCTCCTCCCACCAAACTCATTGGGCTCTAAATCGCTTGTTTTCACCACACACGGGGCTTGTAAAGCTACTTTTTAGCCAGTCCTGTTTGGCGGTCACGTTCGCTCTGCGAAATTGTCAGCGCCCAAGCTATTCGGCAGCCCTGTCCTTGATGAATCTGTGGTGGTCAGAGTTTGTGCAGTCGCTGTTTTGATTCGCTATGTGGCGGCGCGAGCGTCGCTGTGCTTCGCTGCGCTGCGTTGTGCGGCGCTGTGCTGTTCATACATGTGCCCTTCTGCCATTTGCAAGGAATTCACTTCCCGCTACCCCAGTCGTTCTTAATGAATACACTGTAGTTGTGAGCGTGCATGTCCACATTATGCAGGATTTAATTCAGGCGTACAAGCTCATAACAACCCATTATGCATTCTCATGTGTGCCACATTATCATGTAGTTGGATAGTTTTATTGTGTGATGATTTTATGAAGGAATAAGATTTGTCTTTTTCAGCACCAAGTTTTTTGGTTTTCAAGGACCTATGCATTACAGTATCTTGAACCCCCAGCTAAATCAAGCTAATAAATAATGGCGCCTTTGCCAATAGCTTGTTTTAATGCGTCAATTAACTGTTTCCGCCACTTAGCTTGCACATAGCTGATATTAGCTTGTGCCAGGTGCGCGTAGTGTTTTTTTTTTTAAAATTTATTTCACAGTTGCTTTCGTCATATCCGGTTCCGGTTTCCTCCTTTGCGTTTCAAAGCCACCTAAAGGAAAAAAATGACTAGCGCTTAGGCCAATAGCTTGTTGTAATGCGTCAATTTACTTTTTCCGCCACTTAGCTTGCACATAGCTGATATTAGCTTGTGCCTGGTGCGCGGAGCGTTTTTTTTTTTTTTTTTTTTGGTGTCCCTGTCGCTTGGGTCATATCCGGTTCCTGTTTCCTCCTTAGCGTTTCCACCATGCTGCCCAGGAGACGGATCCAGCGCCTCCCCAGCTCCTCCTCCGATTCAGACCCCTCCACCCCTCCCCCACCTCCCCCACCTACCTCACCTCCCCCACCTAGCAACCCTCCCACCCCTTCCCCTCCTGGGCATGCGAAAAAAAGAAGATTGAGGGTGGATAGCCGCGTTAATGGCCAGGTGGTCAAAGTGAGTATGTTTTTCTTGCATTTTATGTTTAAAGTGGACCAACACCCAGGGGGGATTGGCCCTGAAATCTATAAGTTTTCAGGACCAATCTGATCACTTCCCGCGGGGAATCCCCAATCTGGATGTCCTGCGTGGATGAACCCCCCTGGAGGGCCATAAACCTTACCTCAGCCCCGTCCCATCTGTGCATGCGTGAGCTGCGGATGTGTCTTGCGCTTCCCTCTAGCAGGGTGGTCCCCTGCGCCAGACATTTGTTCATGGCCTGCGCAGGCGCACTCCCTGTTAGAGTCAAACGCCACACGCGTCCTTTGGCGCTCAGAGGCAGCTGAGCTGGTATGCACGTCCAAATGGCCTTGGATGCGCATACCACAGCGGCGCAGAGCGCTGTGCTAGCCTGGCGCAGTCACGTGGGAGTGTGGTCAGTGGTGTTTTTCTTGCCTTCCAAGGGGGTTTCAGACAGCGGCCCACCCCCGATTGGTGTGCCCCACAAAAGTGGACCCAAACCCAGAATAGAGAAAATCCGGGGTGTGGGTCCACTTTACTCTGGTCTCAGTATAACTGTTTATGCCATTGTTCTGATGTCATGTATTGATTTGTGTTTGTTTTTCATTTCTCATTGGATTTCTGCATCCACCAATACGACTATGCCCGTGGGGGCAAGAAGCGAATTGCCATGGAGGTGAAGGCCACAGTGTCCCGGCGCTTCAACACCCAGCTCACCATCCGAGCCATACAGCAGAAATGGTCCGACTTCAAGGCGTGTACCGCCTATATGATGCCTACGCATCAGGTAAGTTTAAGCTTATGCTATGTTTATACTTTAGTTTAAATCATCTGCTAAGCTGTGTCCATTTGTGGTCGTAATATTAATTCTTTTCTTTCACCCCCTCAACACAGATAAGCGTCCTCCCCTGGGTAAACGTGGGAAGGGATTCCTCCCCCGAACCAGGCAGGCGGACTCGGGGGAGTCATCGGGGGAGGGTCCCTCTCGCGGATCCTATTTGGAGGACCCAGGGGAGGAAGGGGATGACGCCCCAGAGGAGTGTGCTGCTGGGGGGCTGGCAGGATCAAGCCTCAGCTCCTCACACTCTGACTCTGAGGAGTCTCACCAGCCAAGGGACCACTCTCAAGTGGGGAGTCCAAGTGGGGTGGAAGGAATGGACTCTCCCACACTCCCTGAAGGAGCAGGGAGTGAGAGGGAGGAGGGTGGCCCTTTGACTGGGAGTGTGAGGAGCCGAGGCTCCCCGCCTCCTCCTCAGAGCCCTCCCTGGGCTTCAAGTGGCGGATCATCCCCTGGTGAGTGCACATTTTGTCATTGTTAGTCTGTGACAGGTTTCATCTGCCCATTTGTACTTAGCCCTTGCCATTCCTCTCTAATTTGCAGGGCATCATATAGGCGGCACCTCCATGGCCTTTTGGCGACGCATTCTCCACGGGCATAGTCATGGTAAGTGTTTGTTGTTATCCATCACATTCCCTATGTTAGGACATTCCTTAAAGTGGACCAACACCCATGGTTGATTGTGCTTGGAATCTCGAAGCTTCCCTGCCCAATCACCTCCCTCACCCAGGGCCCCCCCCAAAAAAACCCCACAAACTTCTTACCTCATTGGGGGTGGCAGAAGCCACCGGCGCAGCCTCCTGGTGCCCCTCTAGATGTGTGTGCGCCTGCGCTCTCTGTTTCCTAATGGCCTGCGCGTGCGCACACACTGGAGGAGTGATGTGCGGAAGGCAGCGGCGGCGGACGGTGTCTCACTCAAATGGTGGTGCTCTGCCAAAGTGGACCAAAACACAGAATAGTATCAATCCTGGGTCTTGGCCCACTTTTAAGAGACACATGTTTCCTGGTCCATAGTACAAGGTGGTTTGATAATGTACATTAACATCACAAACCCCACTACAGTGCTAGCCAACTGGCAACCACCCCTATGTTTCTGCCCACAACATGATGGGGGCTAGCAAATGTGTTATTTGGTTAAGTAGTTCCGGCTAACACATGTTGCACACTAGTAACATTCGCCAATCAACTGCAAATTAGTCCTTAACATTGCACTGTCAAGGTTATTGGCACATTATCTTTAGGGGTCCATGTTGCAACCATAAAGAATTTACATGAACTCATGGTCCAGGAAATATGCTAATGTTGGACAACATGTATGTAACCATGCAAGCATTTGTTTTTTCAGACTCCCTAACCAGATGGATGTCAAATAGTCAGGTGTCATTGGCCCACTAACTTTGCTTTTCTCTTTTGCTTTCTCCTGACAGATGTTTCTACGCAGACGGAGCCAGTGACCATCCTCCCCACCCCAGCTCCAGGGACGGCCAGCAGCATGGGCCCCCGCCACAGCTGCGATGGTGAGTACATCCCACTTCATATGCACTTGTGAACCCTATGTCTTCGAGTCAAATCTGCAGACATTTACAATGTACCTATGTGTTAATTTAACACACATCTAGGTTACATGTGTTTGGTCAACAATCCTACATGCCTGTCTGCATGCTTGATTGTTGCCTCACATTCTTGAGTTTGCCACATCGAGACAATTTGTGGTTTCGACACAACCAAATGGGGCTGCTTAGGTCGTGACCTCTAAGATTCTTGTCAAAACTAGTTTACTCGTTAGGACTTAGGCCCTGATGTTTGGCTGTGACTAAACACATAAATGTCCACACTGGGACTTATACCTTCTTTGATTCCCAAGAGTTAAGAGTAAATGTATGCTTGGGATGTGGTGGCCAAATTTCAGCCAGCCAATAGTACTCATATAATGTTAACAACTAAGGGCACAGTGGGCAACAATGTTAATGTGAGTGTCAGCTAATTGGACACACTGACATTACATTGCTACATCTGTGTCTGTTGAGGTCACATTCCATTTATTAAATCTGTTTTTTTTTCTACATCTCTACAGCTTGTGAAAACCAGCATCGCAGACTGTGGCGGGAGATCAGGCGTCTGAAGCTTATGCTGCTGGCCAAGAAGAGGCGGCGGCGGCGTCGTTAGGGTGGGGGGATGACTGGCCTCTTGTTTGAGGCCCTTTGTTGGGCAATGTTGGCCCTGTTGGCCACCTTTAAAATAAACCCTTTTATATTTTCATAATTACAGTGTTGTGCCTTGGCAAGCATAGTTTAACTGTCTCCAAACCCATTTGTGTGTAAATTTTCCCATACCTTTGGAGCCATTTAATGTGTAAACCATAGTAAGCTATGGTCACAAATGTGTGGCATAAATTTACAAATACATTTACATATGTAGATAAAGATACTCATCCCTGACTGTGTCATTAGCTATGTCTTAGGAAAAACACAATTTAGAGGTGGGTTAATCAAATATATTTACAGAACAAAAAAAAAAAAAAAACAAATTAATATTCTTGGCTGGGTGGCCGGGGAGGTTGGGAGTCATTGCTAGGGGCGGTGTTGGGGGACAACAGTGCAGTAAAAAATATAGACTGCTGTTGTATGAGCTGTTGTATCAACAACAAAGTTTGGTCCTGCCGCTGGAGACATTCTTCCTGGCGCTGTATAGATTCTTCCTGGTGCTGGAGAGATTGTTCCTGGCGCTGGAGAGATTGCTCCATTAGATTGGCCAGCCGACCAAGTTCCTGGTTCTGCTGCTGGTTACGGATCAACTGGTCGATCTGGCGCTGCTGGGCCTCATTTTGTTGCTGACACATCAGCACCTGCTGTTCCAACGCCGCAATGCGCTCATTAGTTCCATCACGCGGCTGTTGGCGACTGTAGTCCTCCAACATCCGGACCCCTAGCTCATAAAAATCTGCACTGGTTGGTGCCACACCTCCTCTTGCTGTGGTTTGAGGCTAACAAAATAGAAAACAACATTTTAGTCAAACCGAACCAATGCAGGTATGCCCCTCCAAATCATTTGCCAAAACAGTCACAATACAACTTACCCTTGTTTGAGCCTCGGAAGCTTGGCCACATGGGACTTGGGAAGAGGTCCCAGCTTGGGGTTCTGGTTCCGCCTCCTGCAAAAACGACCAAGAAAGGAAATGTGACATGTTGCTTCATCCACTACCCACGAACATGGCAATGTGGTTATTGGTCCTCTAAATCAGCCATGTTACCTCCGTGTCGTCCGGCACAGGTAGGAGCGAGGTATCGCTGCTAGAGAGGGGCAATTCAACATCTGAGATCTCCGGCAAGTTGACATATGCTAAACAGGAAAGTCAGGTTAGTAGGTCAGTGGACAAAACTCAAATGTAACATGGATAGCCTATCGAGGCCATACCTCCACAAAGTGCCAAATTACACACTAGCCAAAAGGTATCTGTTAAACTCAGATTGATAACATGTATGTTAGAGGAATAAGAGGCAATAATTGGGCCAAATAAGATCAGACACATTGCTAAAATTACACATACCCGCAATCTCCCAGATGTCTGGAGCGGGGCCCTCACTCGAGCTTGGACCTTGAAAATACATGTGGAAACACAAGTTGCCTGAAGAAAGTGCCACAAAAGTAGAGCCAAAATACATACTAGATCAAGCCAAAACAACTTACCCTCATCTCTGGCAGCCTGAACGTGAAGGGCCCTTTCCGGACAGCCACTTCCGATATTCTGGCCAACTTAAAAACACAATTAATGGCTCAAAATATTCCTCAAACTACTAGGGTGAATGTTTGTCCAAAAATATGTCAAACAAAATGCATTGCAATCACTCCAAAAACTATTAGACTGACCCTGGGGAGGGATTAAGCACTCCAAAGAGGCATCTTCAAGTTGACAGAGCAAACATGTAGATTATTAGACTAACCAAATCGAACCAGTGTAACATAAACAGCATAAAGGATACATTATGTATTGCTATACACACCAACAGGGTCCTGTTGACCTGCAACATCGGAAGTGGGGTCCAAAGATGAACCAGTCACTTGGCCTACCAATAAAAAAGAGGAATGAGACACATGCACTTGGGTTAAAGCGGATAAAGCAAGGTTGACACATGCACTTACCGACATCCAAAGAGTAGCTTGGCTCCTGAGGAGATGCTGGGGCCAATGGCGGGGCAGCTAGGCAAAAACCAAGCAAACATTGAGCCATTGGTAATGTGCGGTCAAAAATCCAACATGCATTAAGGTGTGTGGGAGCAGCTCATTCACTAATATTCACTAATCAAGCCCAGTGTGGCTTACACATGTATATGCAGATATATGGCCACACATCTCTGCCTTCCAACATAGCTACACATGTTAGGGCCTTGTTAGTTAGTTGCTGTGAGGGTTAAAGTGGGCGTGAAATTAGGCCGCAGGTCCATATTATTAATACTCAACAGTGCCCCACTCGATTGTTGGAGCTGCTCCCACACCCATTTGGTCCCCAAACAACCAGCACCTAAATTAGTGGTAAATACCTTCAATGGCAGACTGGGTTAGGCTTGAGGTTGGTTGAAGGGCAGGAGTTTGTGTGTCCTGAGGCAAATCCTGGACAACACCATGTGCACCTATGCTGAAAGCAACAGACAGGAAAGTAAAAAATGTATGAGGTATAATGTACTACTTCACAGGTCCTACTGTTAGTTGGGCAGAAAGAGAAAATGCAAATCACATACATTAACATTAGCTTTTAAAAAAAGGCAGAAAATATGTACCTTCAGTCCAACCTGTGGTGTCATCCCCAGGATCCACACCCTGCAGCCGAGCCAGTGGAATTTTGGCCTTCAGCATCTCCTCATACGGCCTGTAGGTACTCTTTGGAGCCTGGATGGTCCCACTGTCCACATCAAGATCGTGATTCATCTTTTTCATAAGGGCCCCTCTCAAAGTGTAGAAGCGTTTCCTGCAGGATGGGCCACTACGTGGGTGTTGAGCAGTGCTACTAAGCTCCACACCAATGGCATCCCACAGTTTGCTTCTTTCTTGTTTGCCTATTGACTTGCTTTGGGAGCCAAAGATCAGCTCCCATTTAGCAAGGGTAAGGCGCACAAGATGATTATTCTCCGCCAAATTAAATTCAGGCTCCCTCTTGGCACCTGGGCGCTTAGCCTGGGGTGCTGCACCACCTTCAGGCTGGGCCCTTTTCCGTAAGGGAGGTCTGCGCACAGCACCCACCAAACTCCTACTTGGGCCTGCTGTGGCCGGCAGATGTCCTGAATTTGGCTCCATCCTGTAGCTGCACACACACACCAATACACAACCAACAAGCACGCATGCAGACTACAGAATGGCATCGCACTCTCTTTGGGTTGGCCAGGTTCTATGTGCTCTAACAGCCAATCACAAACCAGGCCACTTAATAGATTCACACATACTGCCCAGGTCCTTATAGCCACACCTCCACTGCACTGACTGAAGCATGTGTGTTAGCCAATTAACTAATTACAGACCTCATTAACCAAACAACACACACCCAAATACAACAATGGACTGATGTATATGAAACCCTTGTGACATGTGGCTATCCTAACGGCTATTTAAATAAACAGCAGCTTACCTTTCATTGGCCCACCACTGAATTTTCTGCCATGTCCGTTAATGCACGCAAGTTTCGGCTCACGTACGCTAGTAGCGCTACTAGCGTGCGCGTGCGCACTCCGTTTCACGCACACCTGGGTCGGCTAATTGGCGCCCGGAAATAGCAGAGCAACGCAAAAGGCGGCAAAGCGGACCTGTCCTTTTTCAAAGAGAAGTATAAATGGAAGGAATTTGAAAGCTTCTGGTATTGTTACACTGTGGCAAAGGCTGTGGTGTGGTGCTTGTTTCCCTTAGCTCATTTGAGTCTCTGTCTGGGTTTTGTCCTCACTCTCTGTGGCTTGTTGGGTGATTTCTGACATCAGTGCTGTTTCTTTAGGAGATTGATTTTGGTGGCATATGCAAATATTGTGGAGCATACAGCAAGTGAGGCTTGATTTTGGGGCCTTTTGTGGGCTGTGCAGCAACTCCCCTCTTGGTTGTGCCTAACTTAGAAAGCTGTTTTTCAGCAGGCTGGTGGTTTGGACCACTATACTTCTGGTTTTGTGGTGAGCTGCATTGTAGTGAGTGTGTGAGGAGTGTGATTGTTTGTGTGTGTGGTGTGTTTGTGGTTTTTGTTTTTGTTTGTTTGATTTTGTATATCTGTTGAGTGTGTGTGATGGATAAGAGGGTGATGTATGGTGTCTGGGTGGATGGATGTATGCGTATGCTGGAAGAGCAGGAGGCCAGGGAGCGGGGTGTTGTAAGGCTTAGGGCACCCCGCTCCTTTGGAATCCGCCTTTCAGTATGGGACTTAAGTGAGGAGCAGATCAGGAGCCGCTTCCGTCTGAATCGTGCTGCACTACAGTCCCTATATGATCAGATTAAGCACAAAATCGAGCCATCCACCAAACGCACTCAATCCATTCCAGGCATAGTACGCCTGTGTGCCACGCTTAATATTTTGGCACGAGGGACCTTCCAGGCAACCTCTGCCCTCCTCAGCGGGATAAGCCAGGCTACTATGAGCCGCATATTAATCCAGGTAGTTCTGGCGATTTGTGATTTAATCCCAATTTACATCAAGTTTCCTGAGGATGAGGAAGAGGTTGCCAAAATAAAACATGCTTTCTATCTAATGGGAGGGATCCCAAATGTGCTAGGGTGCGTTGATGGTACACATATCCCTTTCCGCCCTCCCCATGCATAGGAGCTGTATTACAGAAACCGTAAACAATTCCATTCTCTTAACGTTATGGTGGTCTGTGACCATGAGATGAAGCTGCGGGCGGTGAGATCGGGGTTCCCCGGCTCATGCCACGATTCTTACGTCTTGCAGAGGACAGTCCTGTGCCGGAAGTTTGAGAACAACGAAATGCCAGCTGGCTGGCTACTGGGTAAATAATTAACCATGTCAAAGTATTTGGACTCGAATATGTGGCCTAGTAAGCCAAATTCTAAAAAATGAAAACCAATACATGTACTAGTACTAATTGCTGTCTCTCTCCTTGTGTTTTTTCAACAGCGGATAAGGGATATGGGCAGAGAACGTGGGTGCTGACTCCGGTCAGGAGCCCACAGACCTCTGCCCATGAACGCTACAATGCAGCACACCGCAAGACCAGAAGCATTGTGGAAAGAACCATCGGCCTGCTGAAAGCACGCTTTCTATGTTTGGCACGCCCAGGAGGAGAGATGCTATACAGCCCACAGAAGGTCTCCAAGATCATCCTCGCCTGCTGTGTGCTCCACAATATCTGCATATGTCACCGAATTCAATCCCCTGAGGAGACAGCACTGGTGCCCGAAATCCCCAACTTGCCCGCAGAAAGAAGTGAGGACACCCAGACTGGCGATGAGCTAAGGGAAAGGATGATCACTTCCTTTTTTGCGGTAAGCTAACTACCCTTCACTCTAATCCAAGTACTGCACTACCGGGTAAATGTATTTGACCTCCCATCATAATTTTGCTAAAACCACTCTAAGGGGGGTGTAAGATGACCCAAACCACTCTAAGGGGGGTGTAAGATGACCCAAACCACTCTAAGGGGGGTGTAAGATGACCAAAAACCACTCTAAGGGGGGTGTAAGATGAGCAAAACCACTCTAAGGGGGGTGTAAGATGACCCAAACCACTCTAAGGGGGTGTGTAAGATGACCCAAACCACTCTAAGGGGGGTGTAAGATGACCAAAACCACTCTAAGGGGGGTGTAAGATGACCCAAACCACTCTAAGGGGGTGTGTAAGATGACCCAAACCACTCTAAGGGGGGTGTAAGATGACCCAAACCACTCTAAGGGGGGTGTAAGATGAGCAAAACCACTCTAAGGGGGGTGTAAGATGACCCAAACCACTCTAAGGGGGGTGTAAGATGAGCAAAACCACTCTAAGGGGGGTGTAAGATGACCCAAACCACTCTAAGGGGGTGTGTAAGATGACCCAAACCACTCTAAGGGGGGTGTAAGATGACCAAAACCACTCTAAGGGGGGTGTAAGATGAGCCAAACCACTCTAAGGGGGTGTAAGATGACCCAAACCACTCTAAGGGGGGTGTAAGATGAGCAAAACCACTCTAAGGGGGGTGTAAGATGACCCAAACCACTCTAAGGGGGTGTGTAACATGACCCAAACCACTCTAAGGGGGGTGTAAGATGAGCAAAACCACTCTAAGGGGGTGTAAGATGACCCAAACCACTCTAAGGGGGTGTGTAACATGACCCAAACCACTCTAAGGGGGGTGTAAGATGACCCAAACCACTCTAAGGGGGGTGTAAGATGACCCAAACCACTCTAAGGGGGGTGTAAGATGAGCAAAACCACTCTAAGGGGGGTGTAAGATGACCCAAACCACTCTAAGGGGGGTGTAAGATGAGCAAAACCACTCTAAGGGGGGTGTAAGATGACCCAAACCACTCTAAGGGGGTGTGTAACATGACCCAAACCACTCTAAGGGGGGTGTAAGATGACCCAAACCACTCTAAGGGGGGGTGGAAGCTGAACAACATAACAATTAGGGTTGGTGTGCAAGTTTGACCCAAATGTTGGTTACCAATTAATGCAATATTTTTTTACAGCGAAAAAGCCAATTTAAATATATATACTAACTGCACTTTTTAATCTTTTTCAGGCACCCCGAGATGCACCCTGACGGCCATTTTCCTTTTCCTTCTAATTTCTGTTTAATTTATTTCCTTTTCAACACAAAATAAAAAAAAACTAAAGAAACATGTTGCAATGTGTTTAAGGTACTTGATTTCCAGCCCACAGCAAAGCAAAGCGCAGGCGCTGTGTTGAATAGCGTGGTCAAACTGACTGACAGCGCCTACAAAGCTGAGCTCAAACATCATATTCAGCAATGTAGGCGTTGTTCCCAACAACGCCAGGTAGCGACTGAGGAGGCCTGCTATAGCGAATCGCTACCGCCCGCGGCGTACGCTAGCGGCGCTCATAGCGCCATACTTCAGTCGCTCATCTGTCGCTACCTGGCGCTATTAATGAATCGGCCTCTTAGTATGGTTCCAAGCAGTTGCTTTGTTTTTACTTCTCCTGGATGAGCCAGATCAAGAACTTTGTTCTAAAATTTTGGGGTATTACGAGGCAATTGTCACACAACACTTGAGTCACCAAGAGGGAGTGCCTAACATCAAAAAAGCCTGCATGTATTCCATGTATTCAGGTGGCTGAATTTGGACTTCAGCATTGAAGGTTCTCCAGTTCTAAGACTGAAAATCTTGAATAACTGACTGCAATTGGGAAATGGAATCCAAAGCTTGCTCATTGCTCTTTGCACCACTGACCAGCTACAGTAAGACAGCTGCTGGTGTTATCTGTGTCATCCAGATAGATGTTTCGAAAAATAGTTTGCTGGGTTACAATACCTTCCTCAAATAAATAAGCAAAAATTGTAGTTCTGCATTCATTTGGTGGGGGAGGTTTCTTTGTTGAAGATTGTAATAAGTGCTTTGTGGTCATGTAAAACTGTGAATTGGTGACCATGTAAAGATGAAAATGAAGGTATCTCTATACCATTTTAAGAGTTACTGTCTCAGATAAATATGTTCTTGTTTCATTAATAAAGAAAGTGTTGTGTGTTGAACATTTTAATTAATACATAATTAATTGAGATATATTAATATATAAGGTTTTCTGGCACATATTTCCATTATAAATTGATATGACAGAATAGGTCTGATAAGTCTGTGTCACAAAGTGAGGCATTTCATCATTCGGGATTCTCTGTATCTCAATGGGAATGCAGTTTGTGGTGGCATGGGCTAGCCTAAACAAAAGTTTGTATCATATAACCTTCAGCAGACTCACTGAGGTGGCCATTTTCAGGACACACAGACTTGCAAACATATCATACATAATGACAATGTGTAGGCCATCATAAGAATACCATAGAAACAAAGATATGGACTTATATTGCCTTGTCTTGATTTGGCTCAGCCAATATTATTTCAAATTTGTTTTTATTATTTTCATTATTCTTTGAACCCTCAAAAAAGGCCACAGTTATTTAAGTTTATTATCTTGTATTTATGGTTATCGGCTTCTGACGGTGTGAACCCAAAATCATTAAGAATTTATTCTGGACTTGCAATCCTTGAATTGGGGCGGTGATTTTAAAATTACTATTTAACAACTTGTAATATATGCAGAAAACCAGGGAGGCAGGAAACCACCACTCTGAGACTGCACCTAGGTTAATTGGACTGGCTCTGTGGACTTAAATGGATCCATATAAGCCATGACAAGGCTACTTGTCAGACTGAACTTCCAATTCTGTTTGATGTTAATTAGTATTAATAATTAGTATCTTTTTTCAGTTATCACATGGGTTCAGAAATAGTGGCCTGATTGAGTATAAACCATTCACAGTATGTGACTAATATAAGAACACTGTGAATTTCTGTCCCGTTTCTGACCCGTTGGCCTATTTTATAGCATCAACTTTCTATGAGTGTGCTGACATTTGGTTGAACTCTCATGGATTGAGAGGTACAATTTGAGTTTGAAGTCTTTGATACGCTTATGCCAAGTGATTGTCATAGTCTTCTTTGGTGGCTCACAATATTAGGACCTTGTCGCTGACATTCAGGGAAAGGGGTGTTCCTGCAGGAACCTGTTCAATGATATTCTGAAATATTTGTACCTCCTAAGACCTACATTCTTACTGTTGTGATATACCTGAAAGATGTGTGTGAATGAAACTGATGTCTTATCATAGAGTTTAGATAATATTTTGGCATCTTTGAGATCTGTGAGGCTGTCGCCAATAGTAGGTGTAATGAACCTTTGTCTTTGGAAGGCCTGGTTGGCGTTCCACATGTCCACACATATGACGATTTTCCCAGACTGCTTTGATTTAGGAGCAACAACTTTTGCCCAGGGAACTGGGCCTTTAATTCATTCAATGAGGGCATGCACTGCTGTGGTCAGAGACAGCTGATGGGGCCACTTGTTAAGGAACAGAGGGGCCACTTTTTTGCATGGTCCTGGATGAATGAAATTGAAAGGAGAACAAATTTGGAGCCCTGCTATGGCTTCTACCTTGCACTTCAAATGGAGGATAGGCACATGAGGCAGGCTGAGCTCCTTGCTGTCTTATAATTGCTGTTGCATTGGCTGTTCCTTTAATATGGTGGTGGACTCCAATGGCAGAAGGCCAACATCCTCAGGAATGTTCCACAATGAGTCACACAGATTTCAAGGGGTAATGTGGTGAACTCCCGATCATCGGGGGGGGGGGGGGGATGGGGCTGCCAGATATTGCATCAACTGCTACTGTCTCAGTGTGTTACGGGTGTGGTAAAGTTGAAAGAAGCTGCTAAACTGGAGTGACATGAGAAGAGTATACATTACATGTGCCATGGCAACACACCAGAAACAACAAAGTGATCAGGGTAAAGATGATAAATAAAATCAAATGTAAATGTGAGTGACAAACAAAGCCTCTCAAAAGACTATACATCGAACCTGAGAGGTAGATAAGTATTATAGTAAAAGCTGCCAAAGTGAACGCCTGGGTACAATCAATATAGATATCAAATTATTTATTGAGCTCATTACTTTAAATATTTAATCAAAGTTCAATAACAAACAGTATAGGATCCCTACACAGCTATACCATAAACACATTGAGCATATCATTGCCCCCAATGATCTTATTTATTATGCACATTAAGTTCAAAGCGGCATTCATAGCACAGTCACATAGGTCATGCAATGGGTCAAATAACCACATTACACGAAGGAGGGCTTCATTCCCTCTTTATAGAGTTCAGACTTTCTAATAAATAAGCAAGGCAGTGCTTTACACCTCCACATCCGAAAACAGGCTCTCCAATAAAGAATACTGTGATGCCCTTCCACCTACATTAGTAGGTCTTAGTAGGCCTTAATTAAGGAAATGTAAAATATCTCATGAAAATAAGGACCTTATCTTCAAAATTAATTAAAGTAAGTTGTGATTCAGCAAAGAGAGAACATTAGAGCATGATTTGCAACCTAAACCTTCACTAGAGTAATGTGACAGTTTTTTTATTTGCTTTTATAAAATTATGTTTAAGTCAATGGTTTTTACTTTTTACTGTAAAAACTTGAACATTTTAGTTGTTAATAACCATTATATCTGCACTTTTAAGCAATTATAAATACCTATAATGTTCTCTCTTCTTTAAATCACAGCTTATTTTAAAGCATGTGCTATTCAGAAATAAAGCCAGTAATGACATACCGTATATACTCGAGTATAGGCCGACCCGAATATAAGCCGAGGCACCTAATTTTACCCCAAAAAACCTGGAAAAGTTATTGACTCGAGTATAAGCCGAGGGTGGGAAATGCAGCAGCTACCGGTAAATTTCAAAAATAAAAATAGATACCAATAATGTTTTTGAATACCGTATTTATTTCAAACAGTAAACTAGCTCTGTAAGTGGAAAAGAGGGTCAATAAAAACAATATGGCATCAACAATAACTTTAAAAGTACAAAAACCTTAGCTCATTCAGCAACCAAGCTACAACACAAGAGTTAAAATCCTTCAAAACTGGATTCCTCCTCATCATCTGTATTTCCAAACAGAGCTTCAGCATTAGCTGGTGTGAGGTTATCAGCATAGACATTGTCATCATCACTGAGTTCGCAGTCATCATCATTACTGCTGTCGTTGTCATACAAAGCGCTGTCTTCACTGCCATCCATAGCATTACTAATGCCACATTTCTTGAAGGCGCGTCGCACCATGTCCTCCGGAATCTCTTCCCAGGCATCACGAACCCACTTTGCTATCAAATCTAAGTCGGGCTTCATCAGATTTCCACCTTTTGTCAGTCGGGCTTGACCAGATGACATCCATTCATGCCACATCTTTCTCACACGGTCTTTGAAAGGTTTATTTAAACACACATCTAGCGGTTGCAATACAGATGTAAGCCCACCTGGAATAACGGCCAAAGTAATTTGAGAAGATTTTGCCATTTTTTTTATGTCATCAGATGTGTGGGCTCTGAACATATCCCAAACTAGCAATGATGCTCTTTTCTTTAAGGCTGCTCCTGGTCGTCCATTCCAAATTTCTTCCAACCATTTCTTTGTTCCGTCTTCATCCATCCAGCCTTTAATATGTGCGCGCACTGTAATTCGTGGTGGGAATTTCATCTTTTTAGGCAAGGTCTTTCTTTTAAAAATAATGACAGGCCGCAGCTTAGTTCCATTAGCCAAACATGAAAGAACAACTGTGAAATGGTTTTTTTCATTTCCTGTGGTTCTGAGAAAAATAGTTTTGTCTCCCAAACTTGCCACAGTTCTGTTGCTTGGAAGATCAAAGGTCATAGGTGTTTCATCCATATTCCCAATATCTCCCAGGTCATAGTTATGGATCCTTCTTTGCTTTATGATGAATGAATGGAATGACATCACTTTTTCATCAAGGTCTTTTGGCAACTTCTGTGAAATCTTTGTTCTTTGCCGCAAACATAGGGAAAACCTATTCATGAAGCGGGTACACCATCCTGCTGACGCAACAAATTTTTCAATGCCTGGTGCTTTAAATGTGTCATCTTTAGCCATTTGAAGGGCACGTAAACGAATTCCCATGCGTGTTACGCAGTAACCATTTTGACGACACTCCATAACCCATTTATGCAATTCAGTCTCTAGAGCCCCATATGAAGTTGTTAAACCACGTTGCGCTTTTTTTGCCTTTGGTATCTTTTCCAAGTCGGCTTTCTTTTTCCGCCATTCCCTCACTTGTTTTTCATCAACACAAAATTCCCTACTTGCAATACTGTTATTGCTTTCTTCTGCTCTTGACACAACCTTAAGTTTGAAAGCAGCTTCGAATGACCTGCGTTTTTCTTTTGGTCCAGGATTACCGGTAGAAGTATTGGGATCCATTTCTAATAGGATAAAAAAAAGACTTTTACGGGTAGCGTACGGTATCTTTTGAGGCCTAATGCAGGCTGATATTACAAAAAGTGATGACATGACTGTTTGCATAGAGCAGCCTGTGTTAGGGCTCATAATATACGGTACATTCTACCAGTGTCCTGCCTGTGTCCATGAAATATACCGTACAGCCTGCCTGTGTCCATTATAGGAAAACTGTCACATACGGTAAGCATAACCGCACTAACCAGTGGCCCAGGCTGGTAGTGCGGTTTATGCTGAGTAAATACCTGGCTCCTGCCGTTTGATTGCCCGATCAGTTCTGCCGTTATACCGCTAGTTGATTGCCGCCTTTCTCTTCAGCGCGCCGGCTCCCTCTATACACCTGGAAGCGGCCGCTTGCCAGGCTGGACTGAAGCTGCGCCGGCCGCTTCTGGGTGTACGCTATGGCAGTGCAAAAATGAACGCAAGCATCTTTCCCGTTAGCTTAAACCGGACGTTCAGCGTGATTTAATGAAAAGCCCAAACTCTTTAAAAACGGTTCCCCAGCATCTTAAATTAATATATTTAACATTTTTAGTCACTAACTTATTATTCTTTCCCCCACTGGGCTGCAACTCTGTTCAGGAATTTAACGGGCGCCTCCATCTTGACTCAGAAGCATCACACTTACAGAGGAGAGGAGAGTGGGATAAAGTACAGGGGGGCGGGTTATAGCTGTGCTTTGCTCAGACAGAGCAGAGCTGGGGTCAGGAAAAGGTCAGCAATCCCAGAATGCAGAGCAGCACAGTCAGGAAGCACTTCCTGTTTGCAGGCTGCCTGATGCTCCATGAGCCGCCATGTTGGATGTTTAAAGGCTCATAACATACAGTAGATGCAGGTAGGATGATTTTTAATGTGGACAATCTATATGTACAGGGTGTGGGTAACATATAAGATAGACTCTTATTCAGGGTGAGGGTCCGGATTAATGTGAGCAATCTGTATGTACAGGGTGTGGGTAACATATAAGATAGACTCTTATTCAGGGTGAGGGTCCGGATTAATGTGAGCAATCTGTATGTACAGGGTGTGGGTAACATATAAGATAGGCTCTTATTCAGGGTGAGGGTCCGGATTAATGTGGGCAATCTGTAAGTACAGGGTGTGGGAAACATAGTAAGATAGGCTCTTATTCAGGGTGAAGGTCCGGATTAATGTGGGCAATCTGTATGTACAGGGTGTGGGTAACATATAAGATAGACTCTTATTCAGGGTGAGGGTCCGGATTAATGTGAGCAATCTGTATGTACAGGGTGTGGGTAACATATAAGATAGACTCTTATTCAGGGTGAGGGTCCGGATTAATGTGAGCAATCTGTATGTACAGGGTGTGGGTAACATATAAGATAGACTCTTATTCAGGGTGAGGGTCCGGATTAATGTGAGCAATCTGTATGTACAGGGTGTGGGTAACATATAAGATAGGCTGTTATTCAGGGTGAGGGTCCGGATTAATGTGGGCAATCTGTATGTACAGGGTGTGGGAAACATACCAGTAAGATAGGCTGTTATTCAGGGTGAGGGTCCGGATTAATGTGGGCAATCTGTATGTACAGGGTGGGGAAACATACAAGTAAGATAGGCTCTTATTCAGGGCGAAGGTCCCAGATTAATGTGGGCAATCTGTATGTACAGGGTGGGGAAACATACAAGTAAGATAGGCTCTTATTCAGGGTGAGGGTCCGGATTAATGTGGGCAATCTGTATGTACAGGGTGGGGAAACATACAAGTAAGATAGGCTCTTATTCAGGGTGAAGGTCCCAGATTAATGTGGGCAATCTGTATGTACAGGGTGTGGGTAACATATAAGATCGGACCCTCACCCTGAATAAGAGCCTGATTAATGTGGGCAATCTGTATGTACAGGGTGGGGGTAACATTGAATCTTACTACAATATCTTACCTGCTCCTCAGATGCTGCTTCTTCCCTCACACAAAAATGGCGGGCACGCTCACTTCATTAACTATGCCGGATGACGTAGTGAGCGAGCCCGTCATTTTCGAGTGAGGGACGGAGCAGTGTGACAGGCTTTGCTGGCCAATCAGGAGCTAGGTAGAGCTGATGAGGTGGAGGGGCGGGGTTTATAGCCGCACACAGCGAGGGCAGCTGTGAGCGGCGGAGCCGGCCGTGGCGGAGCCGGCCGTGGCAGACTTAGAGCATTTTTTTTTTTTTCCCTCAACATTCTGACAGGAGCGGTGGAGCGGAGGAGCTGCCGTGGGTGCGCGCCTTAGAAGAAGGCTGCTGACAGCAGGTACCGCCGTCCGCCGTCGTCCCCCTCCGACTTCCTATCCCCCACCTAATGCCGGCTGTTGTGCACTGCTGCCGGCACAGTGCCTGGCAGACCAGGCGGCCGCGGGTGCGGCCTATGCTGGCCAAAACGGACTCACTGCGGGCCCAAAGTCACACACTGACTCGAGTATAAGCCGAGGCGGCTTTTTTCAGCCCAAAAAGTGGGCTGAAAAACTCGGCTTATACTCGAGTATATACGGTATTTTCTTGCATGTTTTCTGAAAGTTTTCTGAATCAAAATCCTTTAAACTTAAAAGCAGGGAAATAATTAGAGATGAGCGAATCGATTCTGACGAACCCAAATTCGTTACGAATATCATGAAATATTCGATTCGTCATGATTCCGAATATCCCCGCGATTCGATCGCTCGAATCGCTTCCTTAAAACTCCATTTACTGCTATAAAGTCCATCTAAAATGGTGTATCCACATGTAAGGACATGTCCCATGGGGCAAGGAATGCTGGGTAGGTGTCATGCTACCTATCAGCAGACAGGGTTACTGATGATGTCACAGCCCCATATAAACGGCGGCCATCTTGCGGAAGATTATTCTGACACTGTATTGCGGCCAGAGCAGATCAGGCAGGGAGAGAGCGAGATATAGATAGATAGATAGATAGATAGATAGATAGATAGATAGAACAGAAGAAGCGTGGGACAGATATGGGTTGATTCAAAGAAACATGCAACAGCTTGGATTTGGCTCACGATCATCCTATTTTTCACGTCCGCTCGTGCGTTCGTATGAACTTGCGAGTGATTCAATAAGATACGTCCGTTCGTATGGCAGTTCGGGAATCAGACCTATGTCAGTTTCCATCCTGAATTTTCCGTTTCATTTCTCAGGTTGCAACATTGGTTTTGCCCTTTTTCCTTTTTTGTCTGGACGTAAATCCTTCTGATCTTGCGGCTGCGCACTACAAACTTACCTCATTAAAGTGCATTCTAAATATTTGGTCTCATTTTTCTTTATTTCATTCATTTTGTAGTAACCAACCATTAATGAATGCATTTGCATAAGTAAATCTTACTTTGTTTAATTTTTAGTTAACTTGCATTTTTTACTTGTGGATTTAATTTTAATATTTTGGCTTCAAATGGTACAACTTAAAATTTTGTGTGTGGTTACCCACACCCTCTACATACAGATTGCTCTCAAATATAAAAAAACACCCAGCAACTTCGGCATGTTATGAGTCTAGAAACAGCCAAGATGGCGGGTCAGGTATTATCGGGCAGCCTGCAAACAGAAAGGGCCTTGTGACTGTGTTGCTCTGCATTCTTTGATTTCTGACCTTTCCGTGCCCCCAGCTCTGCTGTGTCTGTGCAAAATACAGCAGTAACCCACATCCTGCACTTTATCCCGCTCTCCTCTCCTCAGTAAGTGTGATGCATCTGACCAAAGATGTGCTTAAATAATTAAACAAAGCAAAGGTAAACAACTACACCAATAAATGCAATCTAAAAATATTATTCTAGTACCTCAATTTTAAATTAAATAACAAAGGACATAAGTTTCTTTAATTAACGCAAATATATTGCCAAATAAAGGTTTACATGCAAAGGACTAATTAAGGTCCACATTACAATGCTTTTATAAGGCATACATGAATCAGGTATGCATTGCAATACAATTTATGGCCTCGGCCATGCTGATACATGCAGTTCATTGGAGCACAAGACGCGCAGACTCCTCCACTTAGCCAAAAAACCTGTTCACGAACAGCAATCCGGCTGCTAAAAGGTGTCGGCTGTGGCTTTCTTTTAAAACGCGTTTAGAGGTTTCTCTGAATCACACCTAAACACATCCAATTAACCTAAGTTTTACGTTTTGATCATAAGTTTTACGTTTTGATCGTAAGTTTTACGTTTTGATCCTAAAATTTAGGAACGAACTTCCGCTGATCGTAAGAGCATATACGCATTCGTACGTAGGCTCGTGCGAGTCGTAAATGGCCAAAAAAACAGGAAAAAATGACTAACACCCACCCAAACTTACGATTCTCGATACGAAATCAATTAACTTTTGCTCTTTGAATCGAGGGGATAGAGAAGGAGAGAGCCTGTGACAGTGACAGATAAAGACAGGGACAGTTTAAACTGTTTGCATTAACTTTCAAGCCGATTAAGTGTTAATAACACTCCTGCCTATTTAGCTTTTCCTTTACCTGGTGTCATTCTTTAAAAAGCATGCTAGCTTTAATATTTCAAGACTACCAGTGTAATAACTGCTTGTATTTTATAATTAACGTCACTTTTCCACAATCAAGGGAGGCCTCCTCTGTATGTGAGCAGGGGGTATCCCAAAAACTAGCATAAATATTTTAAGACTACCTGTCTAATAACTGCTTGCATTTTATAAGCAAAGTCACTTTTCCACAATCAAGGGAGGCCTGCTCTGTATGTGACGAGGGGGCATCCCAAACACTAGCATAAATATTTAAAGACTAGCTGTCTAATAACTGCTTGCTTTTTATAATTAACGTCACTTTTCCACAATCAAGGGAGGCCTCCTCTGTATGTGAGGAGGGGGCATCCCAAACACTAGCATTAATATATTAAGACTACCTGTCTATTAACTGCTTGCATTTTATAATCAACGTCACTTTACCACAATCAAGGGAGGCCTGCTCTGTATGTGAGGAGGGGGCATCCCAAACACTAGCATTAATATTTCAAGACTACCTGTCTAATAAGTGCTTGCATTTTATAATCAACATCACTTTACCACAATCAAAGGAGGCCTGCTCTGTATGTGAGGAGGGGCATCCCAAACACTAGCATAAATATTTCAAGACTACCTGTCTATTAACTGCTTGCATTTTATAATTAACGTCACTTTTCCTCAATCAAGGGAGGCCTGCTCTGTATGTGAGGAGGGGGCATCCCAAACACTAGCATAAATATTTCAAGACTACCTGTCTAATAACTGCTTGCATTTTATAAGCAAAGTCACTTTTCCACAATCAAGGGAGGCCTGCTCTGTACGTGAGGGGGCATCCCAAACACTAGCATAAATATTTCAAGACTACCTGTCAAATTACTGCTTGTATTTTATAAGCAAAGTCACTTTTCCACAATCAAAGGGGGCCACCTCTGTACATGAGAAGGGGGCATCCCAAATACTAGCACATGTCTTTTAAGAGTACCTGCCTACTAACCTTTTGCCTTTTGTATAAAACAAGTCTGGTTTACAAGTTTAAAGCACCCATTGCCTTTCACCGGGGGCCATTGTCAGTGCTAGCACTTATCTTTTAAGAGTACCTGCCTCCAAACCTTTTGCCTTTTGTATAAAAAAACTCTGGTTTACATGTTTAAAGCACCCATTGCTTTTCACCGGGGGCCATTGTCAGTGCTAGCACTTATCCTTTAAGAGTACCTGCCTCCTAACCTTTTGCCTTTTGTATAAAAAACGTCTGGCTTACAAGTTTAAAGCACCCATTGCCTTTCTCCGGGGGCCATTGTCAGTGCTAGCACTTATCTTTTAAGAGTACCTGCCTCCTAACCTTTTGCCTTTTGTATAAAACAAGTCTGGTTTACAAGTTTAAAGCACCCATTGCCTTTCACCGGGGGCCATTGTCAGTGCTAGCACTTATCTTTTAAGAGTACCTGCCTCCAAACCTTTTGCCTTTTGTATAAAAAAACTCTGGTTTACATGTTTAAAGCACCCATTGCTTTTCACCGGGGGCCATTGTCAGTGCTAGCACTTATCCTTTAAGAGTACCTGCCTCCTAACCTTTTGCCTTTTGTATAAAAAATGTCTGGTTTACAAGTTTAAAGCACCCATTGCCTTTCTCCGGGGGCCATTGTCAGTGCTAGCACTTATCTTTTAAGAGTACCTGCCTCCTAACCTTTTGCCTTTTGTATAAAAAAACTCTGGTTTACATGTTTAAAGCACCCATTGCTTTTCACCGGGGGCCATTGTCAGTGCTAGCACTTATCCTTTAAGAGTACCTGCCTACTAACCTTTTGTCTTTTGTATAAAACAAGTCTGGTTTACAAGTTTAAAGCATCCATTGCCTTTCACCGGGGGCCATTGTCAGTGCTAGCACTTATCTTTTAAGAGTACCTGCCTACTAACATTTTGCCTTTTGTATAAAACAAGTCTGGTTTACAAGTTTAAAGCACCCATCGCCTTTCACCGGGGGCCATTGTCAGTGCTAGCACTTATATTTTAAGAGTACCTGCCTACTAACATTTTGCCTTTTGTATAAAACAAGTCTGGTTTACAAGTTTAAAGCACCCATCGCCTTTCACCGGGGGCCATTGTCAGTGCTAGCACTTATATTTTAAGAGTACCTGCCTACTAACCTTTTGCCTTTTATATAAAAAAGTCTGGTTTTAAAGTTTAAAGTATCCATTGCCTTTCACCGGGGGGGGGGGGGGGGGGGCATCCCGAATACTAGCACTTAGCTTTTAATAGTACCTGCATCTTTACCTTTTTTACATTTTGAACAAAAACGACGTTTTAAAACTGCCTGTGGTGCATTTAACTCTGACCAGGGGCATCCTGTGTAAGACCATCTGACAGTGTCTTTTTGCATTAGCTTTTAGCTACAGTGTCTGCCTATTTTGATCTAACTTTTCTACACACCTGCTGTTACAAAAATACTGTTGTAGGTGTAGTGTAGTATATTGTTTTCCCCTCCTAAACACAGTAAAAATGTCAGGCAGAGATGTGGCAGGATGTGCACCGAGGAGAGGCCTAGATTCATCAGGCAGAGGTCGCAGCAGACTAGGGGCGAGTGGCAGCAGGAGACACGGTGAAAGGCCTGATCTCCTGGTATCTGCTAGCGGTCGTGTCTCGACCAGCAACGCATCTGCCGTCATCGATTGGTTAAGGCAGTCATCGACCTCATCACAAGTGACATCTGACACCCCCAGTCAACAGTCCGTAGGTTCCTCGGACACAACCCTGAGTTGCCATGGCCCGGGAGCAGCCCCTGTCCTTCCATTGCCTCTGTCCTACGCCCCCCCCCCCCTCCAGCTGCCGTATCTTATGCTTTGGGTTGGTTCAGTTCCACTATTCAGTGAGGACGATGTGTTAGAGGACAGTCAGCAGCTACTGCCCAGCCAAGAAATGGAGGAGACATCTGCCGCTTCTTCCGCTAGGCAGACAAACACTGAGGAGGAGAGTGGCGTGGGAGGTGGTGTGGGAGGTGGTGTGGTGAGCATTCCATCTCCTGCAGCACACGCTCTTGTGGAAACCAAGGAGGACATCAGTGACGTGCAGGCACAACTCGATGATGATGATGATGAAGCCGATAGCACTTGGGAGCTCGGTGCAGAAGGGGCATCATCATTATCAGGAGAAGAGGGTCCCAGGTTGCCCCAGAGTCAGCAGCTGAGGCAGCAAGGTGGCAGTAGGTTTGGCAGTCAGCATGGTGGCAGTAGGGTTGGCAGTCAGCATGGTGGCAGAATTGGGATGTCTGGAGCCACACGTGGCCAGGGGCGGGGTAGACCACCTGCTGCGTGGCAGGCTGCCTTCCCAGGAGGTAGTGAAGGAGGGGTTCCTGGAGTTGGCAGCAGTAGCAGTGAATTAGTGCGGACTGTTGGAGGGAAAATTAACTACTCGGCAGTGTGGCACTTTTTCCTCAAGCATCCGCAGGAGGGTAACCTGGCCACATGCAAGATGTGTAGACAGAAGGTCAAGCGTGGCCAGGACCCCAATGTTGGTACCACGGCTCTGCGACAACACATGCAGCGTCACCATAAAGTGGTCTGGGAGAACCGAGGCTCCAAAGTGGGGGCCCAGCCTGCTGCGTCAGCCAGTGCCACGCCGCTTCCAATTTCACCCAGCCAAGGCTCCAGCACCTCAGCCGAAAGTAGCTGTGCGTCATACCCATCCTCTGCCGCTCCAGATGCTCCTGCTCCTCCTACTAAAAGTCACTCATCCCACCAGCAATCCATCAGCGAAGCCATGTCCAAGAGACAACAGTATGCGCCCACTCATCCTACAGCGCAGAAGCTAAACATGCTCCTGTCCAAGTTGCTAGTGCTGCAGTCCCTCCCTTTTTAGGTGGTGCACCTTTCAGAGAGCTGATGGCTTGTGCCAAGCCGAGGTGGAGAGTCCCAAGCTGTCATTTCTTTGCAAAGAAGGCAGTACCAGCCCTGCACAAATTTGTTGAGCAGAAGGTGGGCCAGCCCTTGAGCCTGTCAGTGTGCACCAAAGTGCACGGAAGCGCCGACATCTGGAGCTGTAACTACGGTCAGGGACAATATATGTCCTTTACTGCCCACTGGGTGAATGTGGTTCCTGCACAGCAACTTGGACAGGTCACACCGCTTCGGCCTCCATGCTCCCAGGCCGTTTTGCCTGTCACAGTGCGCGACTCTGCCTCCTTATCCTCTGCCATCTCCTCAGCCTCCACTGTACGGTCAATTCTCAATGCCCCTTCAGCCTACCATGTGTGCAGGGCACGGCGGTGTCACGCTGTGCTTCACATGGTTTGCCTTGGCGAACTGAGTCACACAGGGGAGGAGCTCCTGAAATTCATTCATCAAGAAATCAAAACAGGGCTTACTCCGCGAAAATTGGAAATGGGTACCATGGTGACTGACAATGGGAGTAACATCTTGTCTGCGCTGAGACAAGGAAGCCTGAGCAATGTGCCCTATATGGCACACGTGTTCAACCTAGTTGTCAAGGGTTTTCTGAAGTCTTCCCCCCATCTGCAAGACATCCTAACAACGGGAAGGAAACTTTGTATGCACTTCAGCCACTCCTACGCCGCCAAGCACACCCTTCTTGAGCTACAGCATTAGAACGGTATCCCCCCAACATAGTCTGATTTGTGATGTTCCCACCCGTCGGAATTCCACCCTACACATGTTAGATCGACTATACGAACAGAGAAAAGCCATCACTGATTTCTTGATGATCCAAGCAGATAGGGGGACTCCCCTGTGTAACTTTAATGTGAACCAGTGGCAGCTCATACATGACACCTGCCGTTTGCTCAGGCCCTTTGAGGAAGCCACTTTATTTGTCAGTTGCCAGGATTACGGCATGAACAACGTGATTCCGCTGCTTCATGTAATACAACACATGTTGGAAACCATGGCTGGTCAGGGCACTGGAGACATGTCGCATACATTTCACGCCCACATAAACCCTATGGGAGCTGAGGAGGAGGAGGAGCAGCACAGTGAAGCGCAGTTTAGTTTTGGCGAAATGGGTGGTTTATCTAGTCTTCTGACAGGAGAGGAGGAGCAGGAGCAGCAAGTGGGTCCAGAGGGTTGTGAGGAAGGCGAGACAGAGGACCCAGACACACCGTGGCAGTATGCAGTGGAGATGGAGACAGGTAGTCCCTCCGAGTCACTTGCACAAATGGCACGATGCATGCTCACGTGCTTGCGTAGTTACCGCAGAATTGTCTCCATTTTTCTGCAGGATGACTACTGGCTCTCCACCTTATTGGACCCTCGCTTCCAGCACAAAATGGAGGCATTTTTTAAACCCGCCGAGAGGGAGGACAAACTGACCTACTACAAAGACATTCTATGTAGTCAGTTGGCCGATGCCTATCTGCGCCATGGTCCATACTCTCGCAGGTCTGACTCGGGGGGACCTCTGTGCTCACCTTCCACTGCCATGGCTGCCAGGGAGGGTGGCAGGAGCAGCAGCTCCATCAGCAGCAGCCTCAGTCTTCAGTCGCTAATGAGTAGCTTTCTGCTACCGCATAGTGAGGCTACTCATGAGCAGCAGGAAGACCTGGAGCAGGGCCTGAACCAGCAGGTCATGTCATACCTTGAAATGACCATGCCAACGCACCTTGAAGATCCGCTGGACTTCTGGGCAGCCAAACTTGACTTGTGGCCGCAACTGGCAGAGTTTGTCCTTCCCGGCCAGTAGTGTGCCATCTGAGCGGGTCTTTAGTGCTGCGGGGGCCATAGTAACGCCAAGGAGAACTCGTCTGTCCACGAAAAATGTGGAGAGACTCACCTTTGTGAAGATAAATCAGTCATGGATCAGCCAGGATTTCCACCCACCAATAGCTGATGCATGCGAGTAGCTGATGCATGGTAGCTCCTTCTGCTGCTGCCAACTCCTGGGTGTGTCTTTCAGGCAATATATGAGCTCCCTATGCTGCTGCCAACTCCAATGTGTTTTTCAGGCAATATATGGGCTCCCTATGCTGCTGCCAACTCCTGGGTATGTCTTTCAGGCAATATATGGGCTCCTAATGCTGCTGCCAACTTCTGGGTGTGTCTTTCAGGCAATATATTGGCTCCTAATGCTGCTGCCAACTCCAATGTGTTTTTCAGGCAATATATGAGCTCCCTATGCTGCTGCCAACTCCTGGGTGTGTCTTTCAGGCAATATATGGGCTCCTAATGCTGCTGCCAACTCCAATGTGTTTTTCAGGCAATATATGGGCTCCTAATGCTGCTGCCAACTCCAATGTGTTTTTCAGGCAATATATGGGCTCCTAATGCTGCTGCTGCCAACTCCTGTGTGTGTGTTTCAGGCAATATATGGGCTCCTAATGCTGCTGCCAACTCCAATGTGTGTCTTTCAGGCAATATATGAGGTCCCTTTGCTGCTGCTGCTGCTGCCAACTCCTGGGTGTATCTTTCAGGCAATTTATAGGCTCCTAATGCTGCTACCAACTCCAATGTGTTTTTCAGCCAATATATGAGCTCCCTATGCTGCTGCCTAATCCTGGGTGTGTCTTTCAGGCAATATATGGGCTCCTAATGCTGCCAACTCCAATGTGTTTTTCAGGCAATATATGGGCTCCTAATGCTGCTGCTGCTGCTGCCGCCAACTCCTGGGTGTGTCTTTCAGGCAATATATGAGCTCCCTATGCTGCTGCCAACTACAATGTGTTTTTCAAGCAATATATGGGCTCCTACTTCTGCTGCCAACTCCAATGTGTGTATTTCAGGCAATATATGGGCTCCTAATGCTGCTACCAACTCCAATGTGTTTTTCAGCCAATATATGAGCTCCCTATGCTGCTGCCTACTCCTGGGTGTGTCTTTCAGGCAATATATGGGCTCCTAATGCTGCTGCCAACTCCAATGTGTTTTTCAGGCAATATATGGGCTCCCAATGCTGCTGCTGCTGCCGCCAACTCCTGGGTGTGTCTTTCAGGCAATATATGAGCTCCCTATGCTGCTGCCAACTACAATGTGTTTTTCAAGCAATGTATGGGCTCCCTATGCTACTGCCAAGTCCAGAGTGTGTCTTTCAGGCAATATTTGGGCTCCCTATGCTGCTGCCAAATTCAGGGTGTGTTGTTTAGGCAATATATGGACTCCCTATGCTGCTGCCAACTCCACTGTGTGTCTTTCAGGCAATATATGGGCTCATCATGCTGATGCCACCTCAAGGCTCTGTAATTGAGTCAGCGAATCTAATAGCGACGCCTCTGATCTGCATGTCATACTTCTTTACAATAGTATTTCACTAACCCAGCATGCATCCTATGCATGTTACAGCCAAGCAAAACGTTCTGCAACCCTATAGAGGCTCTCGGACGCCCAGAAATAGCCGTTTTTAATAGCGATTCGTTGCAAATAAATTCGGATCGAAACTATTTTTCCCGGAAAATTTGACGAATCAGCCGAATCTAATTTTTCAAAAGTTCGCTCATATCTAGAAATAATATAAACAGTTCCTGGTCCCATCATAAATGCACATCATATGCAACTGATGAATCTATTCTGTCTGCTCCCTACTTCCATAGAAATGATGAACATGATCGTTGTGTGAATACACATCCTTCTTCGATTTACATCAATTTACATTTCACACTTCAACTGGCTAGTATCTAGAATTCTTAAGATATGCTATGTGGTCTTACACCATGATGCCCCTGAAGTATAAAAGCCTCTTCCCAAGATAAAAGAGTCTCCCTGAAGAACAAATGGCAGAGTAGTCCGGACCGGAACATTGCAATCAAGCCTCTAGAGCAGGTCAAGTATGCAACAGACCAGACTAGCAGAAAGATGATGTGCGTGTGAGTTAAACTTTTATATTATACCTAAACTTTTTGTAAGGTAAGTGATTTTTTTTACTTTCTAACTAGTGAACTGTGAATAGGGTCCCAAGGGCCCCTATACCAGGGCCATTAAGCTACCTGCCTGACATCTTGGAAGTGGCCTGCCAATACTTTTGCCCAATTACTCACACCCCCTCCTAAGCATCAGGGATGCAGAATAGCTAAGCTGACCATTTTTGTAGAAGGACACATTTGGGACACTTCAATTGTGACAGCTTAACAAAGTGCTCGGTTCATTTTGAATAGTGATAACATTGTAGAATGTGTAACCAATGTTGTCACTATCACAAATTAACCTAGCGATTTGTTAAGCTATCACAATTTAAGCATCCTTGGTCAGCTTAGCAAATAGCCGATGCCCATTGGCATGGCTCTGGTGTTCTTCAAGAGGTAGAAAAGCACTGGTCCTGGCTATGCATCTAAGGAGTAGAAAAATATTTAAAAAAACAGTCAAGTTGTGAATGTTACCTTTATTCGGGACTGACCAAGCCAGACTGAATAAGCAAGCTTCAAGTCGAATGTAACTATGAGTCAGAGCCAAATCTTATCACTACCTATGGGTTAGTGGTGGCACAGAATTTGTTAAATGAAGAAATGCAGAAATGCCCATTTTCCTTCCTTGTCATTGATAGATCACATTAATAAAAAAAGAACATTCACAAACATGATGCCTAATATACAACGCAATGCAGAACAAGGTGAGGATTAAATTGCATGCCACACTGCTGTCACATCTTTCAATGAGCAAGGTCACATCTTTGTTTCATTTATCCTCGATTCTGATATTTCTAATTAAGCTGAACACACATTAGATTTTGCAGTAAGCATTGAAAACATTTTCATTACACGTAAGCTCATGTTCACAGCTGTAAATCTGGAAGATATACAAGAAAAACCAAAGACTGTCATGCTGGGGAGTGGACACTAGGCTGATGTTCAATGTCTTGTATTCTTGTTCAATTGGAACATTACAATCCATGTTCATAATCTGTAGTCCAGAACGTTTGGGTGTAAACACATAGTCTACATTTACAGCAGATTGATTGTCATATAATATGGTCAGAAGGTTTGGGTACAGCAGCTTTGCCAGAATATGCAATACAGCTAGCAGAAAAACTTTTGTCAAGTTTTCGGTGTTCTACCTTATTGGTTTCCTTGTCAGGAATGAAAAATAAACATTAGTGTATTACTTGTTATTGCTTGTGTCCCCAGAACTGTGATTTACTTAGCAGCATGCTGTTTCCAAGCTTCTTATATTCTTCTGGCACTGTGCTGCTAAAGTGGGGGCGTTTTTTCTGGCCTTGTGTTAGTGTAGCTTTTGCCTATAAACAGGTCAGGTTGCCCTGCCTAAACTAAAGAACGGGACCTACAAGATACTCTCTTCTGGGTTGCCCATCCCATGTTTTTGTGAACAGCCTATCAGGGTGGCCGAGCACATTACTATGAAGCTGTCTGACACTTCCCTTTTATTTCAGTGAATGGGACAGGTAAGGCCACATCACTGGGGCTAAATGCAAGGGGTTGTGTGTCCAACACTGAGGTGGTTAAAGCCCGATGGTGTTAGACTGGGTCGATCGGGTAAATTTGCAAGCAGCAGAATAGGAATGATTGGATGCAGGAGCAATAAGGTGAGTATAGGTTTTTTTTTTTTAAATGACTCGACAATCCTAGTAGAATAACTAGTAAAAGATTCATTTGGACCTCATCTATAGAACTGCCTCTTAGCATGTACAAAGAATTTTGATTTTCAAATAAAAGTTAACCATTTTTTATTTCACAAATGTGTAAGTTAAATGAGAAAAGTTCTGAAAAAAATCCCAAATCATTTGGATAACCCCCATAGTTTATTATTAAAAATTGACATAGGCATGCTTTATAGCAAAAGTGGGGCTTACTTTATATACCCACCGAATATATTGTTTAATATCACTGCAAAGAAGAAAAAAAAAAGGATGAAAGGTTTTTGCACATACTGTAGCTTCTACTTTTACTGGGGATGACGACTGAATTATCTTGCCTGTCTAGGAGCCAACCAATGGAGGAATAGTGGAATACATGACTCTGGTTCCTGTATAAAGCATTATGGGTAAATAATGCCAATAGCATGATTGCAATAGCAATAACAGTTACTGGTCATAGTGAGGCTAAGTGTACAGGCAGCTATAGAATAGCATGCTTCCCATGTTTTTATGTTCTTCTTCTAAAAGCTGTGAGAAGGGTATGGTTTGGGAGAACAGATATCTGCCCTTGAAATGGTTAAACTGTGAATGGTAAGCCTTGGGTGTGTCTCTGGTAACCAAAGGGTTAACACAGACACAGTATAAGCAGGATTGATAGTCTGTGTTGTCGATGTTGGCCATAGCTAACATAGACAGATTGTAAAATACGTACTGGGACCTGCTTGTTCTGGAGTGAGTGAGGTTGGTAGTGGGACGCTCACTCCACCCGGGGGTTCGGTCCGGGGCTTCCACAGCCCGCAGCTGTGGATCCTCGGGTCCTAATTTAAAGCTCACTGCAGATCTGAAGAGGGTGGCCATACCCGGAGAGCTGACTGCTGGACTAGAGGAGGTATTGAACGGGCCACACAACGCTTGTGATTGGTAACTGTGGGCCGGATAGCCAGTCCCACGTATAGCTAGGGATTGTTACATATTAGTGAGTTGCTTAGCCGAGCAGGATTTATTTTTGTTTAAGCCTGATGTTAAGGCCCTGTGGTTGTTGGAAGCTACAAGTGTGAAATAAAAACACTTGAATTGAACTGTATCCTGTCTGTGACCCTGCTTACTGCACAGCTACCAAGTATCTACCAGAGCGGTTCCCCACAAAGCATAACACACACTTGGATGCTTTTTTTATTCAAACTGTACAAAGAACAATGAACTCATGATAACAATCATGTATTTGGGGATTCTTAGCTTCAGAATGTTTTGCATTGTACAGCTTACAATTAGGGATGAGCGAACCCACTAAAATTTGGCTTCGAGGGCCCGAACCCAGCTCCCAATAAAATTTATGGGGACCGGAACTTTGGGGGGCAATTCTGACTCTGGGGCCCCTCTCCCTATTTCTCACCCACTTGGGACACCTGTCATGGGGGAACTCACACTTTGAGCTTTGGGTTTGATCAATACTACTTAGAATATCTCCTCACATTCGGTCACTGTTACTATTGTATATTTGAAGTGGACAACAGTAGACTAGAACCCTTTGACCAAAACCTTTGTTCATTTGAATCAATCTTAACAGTCTCATTTTTCTGGTTGTTGGTTCCTTCATAGCCCAATTTTAAATTCTGAGCTTTCAGAATAACTTGAATGCTCAATCCTCCCACATACAAGTATTCCAGACCTTTTGTTTTCAGGGTAAAGCCTGTAATTCATGGAAGGAACCTAGGCAGGACATCTGTAATCTACATGTTAACGAATACAAAACTTGCCTTCCAGGCAGATGATCTACCTAGCTCTGCTCTCTCTCTCTGAGAAGAAGTAGTTCTGTTTCAAAGCCTTCCTTTAGCTTTCTTTTAGTACAGAAGAAAAGAAAAAAAACAAGGGCAGAGACTATTAACTTTCAGAGTTAGGAAATAGTAGAAAGCCTATATATAACAGGTGAGTATTGCTGAGTATGAGTAAGCACTCCTTTTTGACCTGAAATGTTATCCCAGACTTTGAATGTCAGACATTTGATTTTATTAGTAATTAATCAGCCTGCATGTAAATTTAGCATATTTTTTGATCTTTGATCCAGATTGTGGAAGTTGATCCGGAGTTGTTAGGCTTTCTACCAATGCCACACTAAGATAACATCAAGTAATATTATTGCTATCATATATTTAGGTTTGTGTTTATAAATGTTATCATGATTGTTATTTAGTCGCTATTAAGTGCACTGAAATCTGATTTTGGTCAACTTTATGCTCCTTAGTGTCCACTTGTTTGTGCAGAAGAAACAATGGACACGGTGATATTGTATTAATGAATTTTCAGAAAATGAATGGACATATATTGTATGAATTGTACAGACTATTTCATACGCAATTCTTTTTTAATACATTTATAACAAAATGCCTTTAAACTATAGGTTCATTATCACAATATTAGTGTGGGCGTGGTCAAGGTAAAATAGGCTGCTCCCACCCCTTTCCTCCTCTGTATGTATTTGTTAGATCTCCCTCTGACCAGCCCAATCGACGGTTTTAGGGTACATAACTGTTCCACCAATCGCACCTCGGTTTTGTAGAATGAAACTACACAGATAATTATAATAATAATTGTTTTCACTTTAAAATAAGCCCCTTGACCTACAAATGTATTTTATTAAAATTGACATATATGAATGAAAAATGCACAATGTAAAATGTTTTTTAAGGAACATTCCAACAGAACATATTTAAAAAAAAATGGATTACCCATCTTTCCTGAAATGTGACTGGGGTCATACGAAGCATTGTATTGTTCAGTGTATGCAGAAAATCAACAATCTAAGGACACAACATGCTGTTAATTGATGCTGTGGATTTCTAGAAACAAACCTGATTGGCAATACAGTGTATGTGTATATATATATATATATATATATATATATATATATATATATATATATATGAAGTGTGTTAGTAGAAATGCCTAATTATTAAGCTTTCTTGAGGGATTTTTGTGGAAGGCATCTGGGATAAAAATCCATGTTCGAATTATCTGTAGACATAGATGTGTGAAGGTTTGGTGGGAGCTCATCAGACTGCTGCACAGACTTTTAGAGCCTTATTTATCAAGCCCCAGTGCCAGTCAATGCCACTCAGTGCCAATATTTTGCCTCAGCAGCACTCAGTATGCAATTAGACAAAAATTAGTTCGCCAGAATGCATCTAATTTATCACCGGTGCCTTATAATTTACTGTCATCAGCACTCTTCTCAAAGCTGCATCAGTTTATAGTGGCTCTGTAGGTTGAGTTTAAATTGACCACAATTGGCAGAACGGCACTGAAGCATTTCTCCTTATAAATAATATTATGCACAATTATTTACATAGAACTTGCATTGGTGACTTGTTAATAAAGTCATACTTCAGTCAAAAGTAAAAAAAACACTATACTCACCTTTCATCCCTCACAAGCTAAAGTGCTGGTCTGGTGTATACACAGTTACCAGATTGCACGATCCGAGTCCCATGTTGGGCGCCACTCACTCCTCCTCTGCCGGAATCTACTCAGCAACATTGTTGTGCAGAGGGGACTACGGCATGCCCCATCCCCTTATCGCAGGGACTATGGCATGCCCCTCTTCGTTTACTTCAATGGAGAGGGGCGTGTCATAGTTCCTGTGATGAGGGGGTGGGGCCCAGCACGGAACTTGTAACAGGTGATCTGGTAACTGTGTATACACCGGACCAGCAGCGATAGCCTACGCGGTATGAAAGGTGACTATAGCGTTTATTTTATTTTTGACTGAAGTATGATTTTAATGTAAATGCAGGGTTTACATGTTGCCAAATGTAATTTTATAATTTTCTTGTAAAATTATTTTTAAATGCTTATTTCCTTTCCAGTGTGTACTTTGGAGCACAGCAACTAAAATGCAGCCTAAACAAACTGTAAAGTTTGTCCTCTTTGTACACAGAAATTATATTTTGTAATTGTAATGAAGAAACGCCAACCAGTGCCTGTTACATACAGTGACAATCTTTTCAGCATGTCAGAAATGAATAAATACGGTGTGCAGTGCCTAAAAGTTGGAGGTACAGAGTGGTGTTTACTGGCGCTGTTATAATGAGGTACAACAGGTGCTGACACAGACTGGCCAGTACCCAGTGCCCCATGCCAAGCTGATTATTTATCATTGGGTGTTGTGACTTGCAACACCATTCTATAAAAATAACAGTGCCAAAATATAAATAGATGTGAAGCTCTAAATCCTGCAAAATGAGGCTAAATGGCGCACTTCATAAATAAGGCATAAATGAGAATGTTTTAATTGATGGGATATTTCCGTTTTACCTTTCTGATCCCTTAGCATAAAAAGGCTGTTGTTTGTAACAAGGTGTAAAAATCGCGGAAATGTGGAAATTATGGTTTCCCTTTTGTTTTTTCTTTGAACAGCTTGAACAAATAATAGCAATAGTTAGGTGACAACACTGCTCTGAAGCATGAAAAGACGATGTGTTGTGTATTCTTATGTTTATCAATCAATAGGTCAATTGTGATTGAGGGTAAAAGTAGAACATGGTCTCGCTTTTGCATTTTGCAGAATAAATGAGGATGAGCAATTAAAACTGCTGCTTACAATTTCTGTAAGAGTTCTGTATTTCTGTAAAATGAGAATCTAAGTAGCTTTATCCATGGTCCATCAGTAAAAATGCACAGCCCATTTACAGTAGATCTAGTGATGAGCTTTACATTTGTGTCATTGTTATAGTTGACATATATTACATGAAAAAAATTCAGGCCTACACCACAGCAAAAAATGTCCTTTACACCAAACTACTGACAATGCAATCTATAAAAATGTATATTTGGCCTGATGCAGAGCCTCCCCTGAACTGACCTTAAAACCTTCCGATTGTCCGGGGGTCCCGTTTGAATCGTGGCTCAAATGTGATGCAGAGCCTCCGTCGGAATGGGTCCCTAACTGATCCGTAAATTTGTCTCTCTCGGGAGCATGCAATTTGATCGTGGCTTCCGTTCACGTTCACACGGGCGTTCCGTTTTTTCCTCCTTTTTCCTTGGTTTTTTAACGTACCTGCTTGCCTTCCGTCTCATTTTTCACACCAATTTTGTAGTTTTTGCCAAGTATACTTACATCTCCATTGATTTCCTGTTGTCAATCTGGGTCCACGCAAGCGCACATCTCTAAACCTCCATGTAAATGTACATATGCCCCAAACTGGCACTTTGACACATACCTAAATTTAAGCTTAAATTATTTTTGGTTGATTTTTCCTTGCCTTTAATGCTTACCTGAATCTCTTTTCGGAATCTGTGTTTTCTTCTCCTTCTTCTTGCTATTCCTTGTCCCATATCCTTACCTTTTGGGACATGTAACAGTATGATGCTGTTGTGATAGCGTACATTGTCACGAAAGAAAACACACCACACTTCTTTGTTTTATTTTTGTTTTTTACTGTTATGTTTTTTTTGTTTTAACAGTAAAATTTATACAAAACTGTACAAATGTAACAAATTTTAAATTGTAGCCTAAATGGTTGGCTCCTTGCTTAGCGTGGCCGTGTTCTTTGATCTGTGAAAGAAATACATCATCATTTGTAGTGTTTTTTTAATGTGTTTTTTGTTAGTTGCGGGGACATGAGTTTAAACTAGTTGGCCACAATTAAACTTAAACTTACATTGCTTTGGGCCAACAGGGCGTCTGGTGCGCCTGCTCCTCCCTGGGTCAACCAGTGCGTCCGGCTCTGAAGCTGTTTGGATCCAAAATACAAGTATATTAGTTACTCTTTGTGCCTCCAGAATGTCAGATTAAGTTATGCTTCTATGCATCATTTCACTCACCTTCCCCAGCCACCTCTTCCTCTTGGCCCCCTTCCTCGACTCCCCCTTGGGATGGCCCAGCGACGTCTGAATCTACAACTAACAATAGTGCACATGAGTATATGTATTTAATGCATGTATTAGCACATATCTAACTTTCTTCCCCTTACCGGAGTGAGGTTGTGGATCTGTGAAGCTGGACTCCCTGCCGTCCAGCGGTTCGTCATATTCGCTGGCAGAGGAGGGGGTGGCCGTTGTCACTGGCGGTGGACCACCTATCCCTTCACCTGATTCGCCCAACACTGGGCTGTGTGCTTTTGTCCGGGTGGGGCGGAACCGCATCTTCCATTCATGCGCTGAAATAGAAATACAATCATAAAAACACGCCCAGCCAAGGCCAGTGTGATTCTTGCATGTCAAGTATACACACTTACCTGGAAAATGTTTGGCGAAGTACCGCCTCACCCGGGGTCTATGCCTCCTCTTTAAATCCGACCAGTGTTGGGCGATCTGGGTGAAGGTATAGGTGGTTTGGGTTCTTCGGGCTATCGCGTCCACCACCGCCAGCGACAACCTCCTCTTCTCAAAATCGGACGGCAAGAAGTCGTAGCGATTCCTTAGCATCATCTGTTTGTAAAATACACAATGACCCAGCATTACTCCACAAAATACATGTCCAAGTTTCTTGCCCTACCTAAAGTCACTTTCTGAACCTCTTTCTTAATCACATTGGCCTAGTTCTACTATCTGCATGTAGGCTAGTTTGTCGCTGCGTACATGTCTTAAACTAAGGTGGGCTTGTATTTAACGTTACAAAGTAAGTTGTTTCTCACTAATCTTGCGCTTTGTTTTTTTTTTTATTACATGTAGTGTATGCGCGCACATAAAGGTACGCTCGCCTACTCACATCCATGATGATCGTCCTGCTCCTGTGTATATATTGCTGGCGCCTTTGATGTTGGCCCACAGAGGAATGCATTTACAAAAAGCACGGAGTTCAAATACGGCTGGTCAGACTGCCCGTAAGTGAAGGCTCGGCGGCCACGTTTTATTAGGGTGATTTCAATCGGAAATCAAGGCTCTGCATCACTGAAAAAAACGGACCAATAAACGAGCCGTCCGTTTTCCCGGGAAACAGCCTCGGGCGAGCCGACAATCGGAAAGGCGGCTGAGCACACACCTGAGCGTATAAACGCACACAAAAACCAACGTAGCACCCTTTCCTGACCTGATCACAGGCCCAAACCAATGGGAAAACGCACGGGATAGCTGAACGGGGAGGCTCTGCAACAAGCCATATATCTTTTTGTTAACCAACCACACAAATGACACATACAAGAACTAAAATTACTGAAAAACACATACAACACTGGCTGCATCAGCCAAAACGTCAAGAGTTAAGGCTGGTCTGTAATAGATGGATCATAATATATCATCTCCTAATATGTTGGAACAATCCAGAGCAACACATCTCACAGATGACAATGCTCCAATTGGATGATTTGATAATTAACTGGATTGGCAAGGGTCACTATCAGATCAGAACTTGAACAATAGGCTCGATTCAGAGAGTTTAAAAAATACTTTCGTTTTAGTGCCGATCTGTTTTTTTTTTGTGAAAATTTCCCGCTCTCGTATGAATGTGCGAGCGATTCTATGCATGCATTGCAATCCTTCTGTAAAGTTTCCGTCCGTTTGTACGGCAGAGTACGAGTACGAGGATGTCATTTTCCATTGTGACTTTTCTGTTTCATTTTCTCAGGTAACAACGTAGGCTTTCGATTTTGGCCTTTTTCCATCGTCTCCTCCCACGAATCCTTTACGTTTCCCGATAGATTCTGTTTCCCTTTTTCCAAAAATAATCGTCCAGACGGAAATCCTTACGATCTTGTGCCTGCGCACTACACACTCATTAAAGTGCTCGCCTACATATTTGCCACCCTCACTTCTACTACAATGTTTAGCTAAACCACTTAGCGCTATCCTCCATCTTCCCTTTTGGACCCTTAAAGCTCACCCCAACCACTTAGCACTATCCTCCATCTTCCATTTTGGACCCTTAAAGCTCACCCCAACCACTTAGCGCTATCCTCCATCTTCCCTTTTGGACCCTTAAAGCTCACCCCAACCACTTAGCGCTATCCTCCATCTTCCCTTTTGGACCCTTAAAGCTCACCCCAACCACTTAGCGCTATCCTCCATCTTCCCTTTTGGACCCTTAAAGCTCACCCCAACCACTTAGTGCTATCCTCCATCTTCCCTTTTGGACCCTTAAAGCTCACCCCAACCACTTCCCAGTTAGGTTCTTCTTCCATTTTAGGCCCCTAAAACTTACCCAAACCACTTCCCGGTTAGGTTCTTCTTCCATTTTAGGCCCCTAAAACTTACCCAAACCACTTCCCGGTCAGGTTCTTCTTCCATTTTAGGCCCCTAAAACTTACCCAAACCACTTCCCGGTTAGGTTCTTCTTCCATTTTAGGCCCCTAAAACTTACCCAAACCACTTGCCGGTTAGGTTCTTCTTCCATTTTAGGCCCCTAAAACTTACCCCAACCACTTCCCGGTTAGGTTCTTCTTCCATTTTAGGTCCCTAAAACTTACCCAAACCACTTCCCGGTTAGGTTCTTCTTCCATTTTAGGCCCCTCAAATTTACCCAAACCACTTCCCGGTTAGGTTCTTCTTCCATTTTAGGCCCCTAAAACTTACCCAAACCACTTCCCGGTTAGGTTCTTCTTACATTTTAGGCCCCTAAAACTTACCCAAACCACTTCCCGGTTAGGTTCTTCTTACATTTTAGGCCCCTAAAACTTACCCAAACCACTTCACGTTCATCTGAATCTTCATCTCTAAATATTTATTTCACCCTTCGTTTTGTGTTAATGTATTTGTGTTTAAAAATGACACTGAAACTTTGTTTTGGTCTTGGTTTTGTTACTTGAATGCCATTTTTGTGGCCCATTAGATTTTTTTTTTTTTAAACATTTGGAAAACACGTTTAAAACCAACAATATAAAAAATATTAAAAATTTAAAATTTCAAAACCTATTTACAAAACTAAAAACAGTGACATGACACAGAACACTATTCTTCTTCTGTTGTACCCAACGAGTCAACCAGCTGCTGCATATCGGCCACCAACTCAAGGCCCCTTCGATTAATTTCTTCCACTCTTGCCCGTGTGGTCCCTGTATCAATTTTAGAAACAAAATTACTTCGAGACAAATACATGTTTCTCAGCTGTGGATGGAATGTTTGACATAAATCATGACGACATATGTCAGTCTGCTAAGTAATTACTCTAAGCAAGTGGGCACTGGTCAGTCTGCTAAGTAATTACTCTAAGCAAATGGGCACTGGTCAGTCTGCTAATGCCATTGACTATGGCTTGATGTATCTGGGTGATCATGTCACTTAACACATACTGCAAAGAATGACATTACAACTTACTTGGTTGGTGGCCGACGGATGCCTCGTTGTGGACAACCCTACTATCTGGGACCTGCCACTGTTGTGAAGTAGAGGCTGTCGAGACATGGCAAATAGGGTCACTTATAATGTCTTAGTCAACAGTAATCAAAATTCATTTTCAATGTGTGTGTCACATCACTCACCTTCTCCCTGTGCCTCCTGGCCGAGATCTGCTGCAGCCTGCGCATCTTCACCTGCTCCAGAAGCATCTACAAAAACAGATTAAGGGAATCTGCTTGGGTGAAAATAGCATGTATATATGTGTGCGGTTACATGAAGAGTCACATAACAGAGGCTCCTGCATGCGTCGCTGGGTACAACTCCCTGCCCACGGCGTGCCGCCCCTCCTCTGTGGAAAGGTCCAGGGGCTGGTTGGAGGACCCAACAGAGGAGGGGTAGGACCGTCGCACTGGAGATCCACCACCTTCACTTCCAGCTGCAGATTCATGCAGCACTGGTCGGCCTGTGCGCCTCCGGGTGCGGCGGATTCGGTAATCCATTTCCAACACTAGAAAAGAAATACAATTAAAAATAAATGCCTACCTTCTGCATCAGTTACATTTGGCATGCAATCGCTATATACTTACTAGGGAAATGGATTCCAAAAAACCGCCGCACCCGGGGCATGTGCAGCCGTTTCAGGCCCGACCAATGCTGCATTATCTGCGTGTGGGTGAAGCTAGTGTCCGTCTCATGTTGTATTTTGGCAATGATCTCCAGGGCGACGGTGCGCTTCTCAAAAGAGTTGGGCAGGTAATCATACCTGCGCTCCAGCATGGTCTACAAAACACAAAATCAAGCTAGGTTTTAGTTCAAACTGCATACAAATATCTGTCAACAATCGATCATTTGACTAAATGACATTAACAGACACATTTGTAGCCTAATTCAATCCTTTAAGCTGGCCTCAGTGTTGGTTCGCACATGTGGGCCCTCACTTCGGTTTGGCACAGAGTTTGAGACACTTTTTAAACCAACCGCTTCGTCATGCGCTTCCTTAAGGGCTAGGCATGCATTTAGATGGCAAATCAAAGGCAGTAAAAGACACTTACAAGCATGATGATCTCTTCTTGTGGGCGGGTGAAGATTGTGGGCGCCATCTTGCCTCTTGTCTGTAGCAGATAAGCAGTGCCCCTGCGGTTTCTGGGTTCCGCACGGGCGGACGAACGGCCGTACGCACGTCCGTACGCACGCGTACGCGTAGCGTGAGACCCCGGCAATCTTATTTAAAGGGTCCTGGACACACAGCTCATTCTCTTTCAGAGTCCATGTGCAATGGCACCGAAAAAACCTGCTCAAAAAGCTGCAAAGGAGGCCACCACCAAACAGGCAGCCAAACGGCAGGAGCCTGCTGAGGGGCCCAAGGCTCAGTCCCAGATGAACAAAAAGAAGTTGCGGCCAACCCGCAGTGCCCAAGCTAAGGCACCCAGCCCAACTAGGCAAAAAACGGAGGCCGCTGGAAAACCCAAGCCACAGGGCAGAAAGCCAACCACAACGGAGGGGAAAAAAGGGACCAAGAGGGTGCGAAGCTCCAGCCCACCAAGGTCACTATCACCCCACCCACGTGGCTACCATGCCAAGAAAACCCAAAGGAGACACCGGGAAAGAAGCCCCACCAGTTCTACCTCCCCATCAACACCACCCGCACGGGCCACAAGGCTCATGCCAAGAGGGCAAGGCACAGGGCCAGAAGTCAGAGTTCGCCCTCCCCACCCGCACGGGTGTCAAAATCAGCAGACAAGAGGGCAAGGCACAGGGCCCGAAGCTCAAGCTCTGGGTCACCCCTGGACTGGCCATCTACCTCCGAGGGCCATGGGTATTCTAAGGGCCCTAAGAGGCCCCGGGCCCCAAGCACGACTTCAACCACAACACCCTCTCCTCCTTGGCCACATTTGGCACCAACACAGGTGGAAAGGCAGGCAGAAGCTGCCACAACTAGGCCTGCTAGTTCAGTGGCCACCCAGCCAAGAAAAGTCCATATCCAAGTCCAGTCCAATCAGAAGCCAGCCACCTGTCCTACATTTCTCCCCAACACAGCCATCCCAGAATGTCCCCCGATTTGCTGCCAACCACTGATGAGCCAGAACGTCTAGCAACAGGGCGCACATTGCGACGAGGCCACTTGAGTGGCAGGTTTGGTGAGGCCCAAACTCTGGCATTGGCTAGTGGCCTCACCTTGTATTATGATGAGCTATATGGGCACAGATCCAAAGCTACAAGCAAGCAGCGCAAAGCTGAGATTTTGGAGGAGCTCAGCAGACAGGTCAATGCAGTGGGGGAAGAGCTCAAAGATGTGGAGCAGATACAAAGGAAAATATCGGACCTAAAGTATGCAGCACGGAAGAAAGAAAATAAACGATGTAATTACAGGTACATATATACTTTGTGGATTTGGCTTCGGCTTGTATTGCAAACATTTAGCTAAATGTGTGCAACTCTCTTTTTCAGCTTACAAACTGGCGGTGGATTCCCCACCAAACTGCAATTTACCCAAGCTGAGGAGATGGAGCTGGGCCTGCTACATCCTGTGGCCTTAGAGGGACACTCGGCCTGACAGGACACGGACATCCCTACTATTCCTGCCGGTTAGTAATGTTAGTGTGTATGTGAAATGTGATCTACGTGTAAAATGAGGCACAAAGCCCTAGATTAACACATGCCCCTAGGGTGTGCCTTGTAGTGGAGGTAACAATTTAAACAGGGTGTGTTATGTGTGGTGACTCATCATTTGCTTTTTTCCTTGCTCATACATTATTTGGGAGAGTCTCGAGGAACACTATTGAGATTAGCAAAGGACTGCCTGTTAGTATTTGGAGTCAATTACATACAACAATCCAAGCTTTATCTGTAGGCAATTTGGTTTGGAGCTGTGCTTTGCTCAGAAAGACTTTATCTGGGGTGCTTGAAACTTGGACCTAGAAAGAATGGCAAACAGGATAATCTAATGGCCAATGCTATTTGCAAGCTGAGTGTGGTGCCATAATGGGCTTTTAGGGATGTGTGAAGCCTCAGAACAGCCAGTACATGCATGTTTATTTTGGTTAAGGAGACCAATGTGTATGTACTTGTTGACTAATACATCTAACAGATAATGGCATTCATAGTCAAGTTAAACTTGGTCCATTGTGGGAGTTGCCATTCATGCATGGGCCCGTGTTTTAGTGAACCATATGTGTTAATACACATCAGCAATGCCTAGTTGTGTGTTAACATTCCTTCTTTTCCCCAATGCAGCCCAGCATCATCCCTCAGCTAGTGGGGAATCCTCTGCCAGTTTGACCATGCCATCTACTTCCGTGCTGCCTCAGACCCCGGATCCGATATATACGGTAAGTGTCTTTTTATGATTTGGATTATGCATGTGCCTTGCCATGTTTCTTTTTGCTGAATTACATATGTATTCCACAAACTAAACCTTTGTTATTTACATGTCCCAACAGACCCACACACTGATGGAGGAAATCCAGGAGCCGGAGGAAGATGGAGCCTTCATTGGACCTTCTGAACAGCTCCCCCTGGGACAGAATCTGCAACTGTCCCAACATGTTTCTACACCAAATGCTCAGTAGCAGAGTGAAGCTGGCTGCATGCTGCCAACCCATCGTGGGCAGCATGCAGAGACTGAGCCGACAGACCTGTGGCTGTTGGTGGACCTAGAGGCACATCATCTGCACGCCCCCCAACCCGGGGAATAGGGAAGCGTAGTCGACTTTTTGAATTTTTTGGGACATAAAATAAAATGACTGATTGTACTTGCCTGTAGATATACTCGTCGACTGCCGGAGGGACCAGGGCAACGTGGGTGCAGTCAATGGCACCCATGACGTTGGGCATGTCGGCGATATTATAAAATGCCAGCTTAATCGCGTTCCTGGCTACCATGTCGTCAGGAAAACAAATATATTTCCGAGTAATGGTAACCATGCCTTCCAAAAACTTGGATAGCGCACGGCTCAGCGTAGACTGGGAGATACCCACGGAGAGGGCACTCAGCCTCTGGAAAGAGCCGTTCGCCGAAAAATTGCAGGCAGCCAAGCATCTTGGTCATACCTGAAATTGCTTGCCCCTTCCTTGTGGTGTGGGCTAACCATGGCCGCAGCTCACTATACAATTTATGGAGAGAAGCGCGATTAAGTCTGGTGAGCTCGAACAGCTCAACGTCATGCATGCCATCGATGTGCATGCGTCGCCGCCGGTGCAATCTGGTGTCAGCCCTCCGGACAATTTCAATGCCCATGAGCTGCAGATCCTCATGCTCCTCAAATGCAGTAGAGTCATCCATAGCTGCTAGTCTCGAGGTCAAAATGGTCCCGTAAGGGGATCGCAAAGGAAACGGATTTATAGGGTGGTGGTCCGTCGGCAATCAGCTCTCTGAATGAGACGCAAGCCTATAGCAATAACGTAAGCTATCTGAACGAACGAAAAATATCAGATTTCGTTTGGAAAATGACCCGAACTAACGCAAATGTTCCGATTTGCTTTCGTTCATCGAAAGCGCATGTACGCATTTGCCCGAACGTTCCTACGAATGAAAAATGAACGAAAAAAGCAAAATTACAAACACCCACAAAAACTTTCACAGACAGCTACGGAAGTGCAGACGAATGTGCCTCTGAATCGAGCCTAATATGCAAAAAGGGGTGAGAATCCCAGAGGTTTGTGGGTCAGTCTGATCGAGGCTGTTATTTTGTTGTTCTGCAATACCTTGCTGGAGATCTGGTCACTGATCACTAACCCAGTAACACCAGTATGTTTAATGAAATAAAACAATATAAGCATGAGAAAATATACAAACAAATGAACACTATCACGATGTGCTTACTCCCAATTTCCCCAAATCCCTGTATCGTGCAAATCGGGAAAGGGGGGTTTAATGTGAATTTTTTTAATCAAATGTTTGTGTTGTCCTGCCAACATTTTCCTTGTCATTACCTTCTATCATCTGGCAGGACATCAGAGTTATTAGCGCCTCTCCAGCAAAACCAGCCACAGGCAGACAGCGCTGCTAGCGTTTATCGCTGAAGGCTATGTGGTGCTGTGCCCCATTAGTTTTTTTCTCCAGTGGAGCTAGCGATAAAGAGCCGGTGGGGAGAAATCATTAAAATTTAACATGTAACAGTGCCAGCGCTGGTGCTGTAAAACCATGGCATTCAGGCGCTATGTGCAATACAGAAAATGGCTTTAACTGGGAATAGAAGCACAGTGACCAAGTAAAAACACATGGAATGACATTGGGGACATACAAATTATATTGATTGGCAGGCATGAAAATGCAAGTTAGCCGCGGGTAACCGATAAACATTAATTGACAAAACAAAAAAAAACATTCTGAACTTGACTGAGCATAAAAAATGAAAAAACGCTAACTAGAAGTCACAAAAAATAATATAACTGGAATGTCTAATTGAAGTCTATGGGAGAACGACACTGAGCTCCTGATGTGGCGCTGTAGGGAACACTACCGCCGGCGCTAACCAAACATCACTGCTCTCCATATATGGAATGCAACATGGCACTATGGGCCTTATTTATCAAGGGATAGCGCCAGGTAGTGTCTCACTAGCACCAGGTAGCGCCAGCTATCGGCGGCTACCGACTCCAGAACGCCAGGTTGCGAACACAATCACGCATTTATCACGCTAAATGAGGCAAGCGCCGGCGAGGACGTCAGCTAGCGCGGGATTCATCATGTTGCAGACTTCAGCGAACAGCGCCGCTGCTAATCCCATCACAGCGCCAGGTATGACCTCTCGCTACGTGGCGCTCTCCAATGCATTTCAATGGAGCAATCTTTAAATATTCATAATTAATTGATATTAATGTTTTTTTTTTTTGCAGAATTGATATTACAGGTCTGATATTAATGTATTCATATTACAAAATGTTTTGAAAAACTTGTTTATTATTTTTTTCAAAAAATAAGGTTGTTTGGGGGTTAAAAAACTACTTTTAACACATCGCCGCCAGCGCTCTGGGGTTTAAACATGCATTTTACAGCGCGATAATTTTTTGAGCGTGATTTGTTAATGAATATGCTGGGAGCCGTTCGCTATGGCCATTCGTTGTCATGCGCTCCCATACAGCACGGAACCTGTCAAACAGCGACTCCTAACCCCGTATTCAACATTACCGCACACCGACTGAGTCGCTGTCAACAACCGAACAACGGCCAAGCACAGCGAATACTAGCCGGCGCTGTGAAAATCACGCTACTGTCGCTCATCTGTCGCTACCTGCCGCTATTAATAAATCGGCCTCCCCGTGTGGCGATAAACATTTTTTCACATCTAAAATATGGCTTGCTGGTGGTGCTGAAGAAAAACACCTGCTGCTACATGGCGCTAACATTTCTTAAATAAGGCCCTTAGCATCCTCTTAGCATCAAACATCAACCAATTGTGAATTTGTCACTAATCCCTCTGTTGTAGGAGGACTCTCAGCTTTTTTTTTTGGGCGGGGGGGGGGCTTGTTTTTATGGCCCTACCCTCATCTGCTTTGCATTCTGATAAAAAATTGCTCTGACTGTCTGATTCAGATATTCTCATGGAATGGGCACATGAAAGCTGTGACAAAGTCTTACATTTCCAGGAACCACCTTGGTTTACCACCACTTGTTTACCCTATGGTTTTTATAATTCAGTTTATACAGGACCATTTTATGATGCTTGCCCTTAGTGATATTGTTCTCAAACTAGTCTTACTTTGGGACCCTGGTCTGCACCCCAGACCAGGGTCCCAAAGTAAGACCAGTTTGAGGACAAAAAAGCCCCATACCAGCATTAAATGCATCTGTTTGCAATACAAACTTTTTGAAATCTGGAGTGATAGTACTGGCGGAGCACATTGTATAGTATTTGTAAAAAGTGCTTGGTGGTTTGAGTCTACTTAATCAAGCTGGAGTATTTTTCTTTTAGTCAAATGTGTTAATGGAGCTACAATACTGGCAGTGTTAGGTATGAACCTCCGATAATAATCTATAGTTCCCAAGAAAGCACACACTTGTTTTTTGATTACCAGATTGGGCTAACCCTGGATGGCTTCAGTCTTATTGACTTTGGGCTTCACAATGACCTATGCCGAAACACAGTTATTTGGTTTCCACCAGTCCAGTTCAACATTTTTGGGGTTTGCAGTGAACCCTGCCTCAACAAGGGAATCGGTGTGTATGTGAGGTAAATGGATTCCCATTCTGGGATTTGGATGAATATATAATCTACATAAGCCGCTGCTTACTCCCTATGGAGTCTATGGGATTCTATCTATAACCCTCTGGAAGATTGGCAGTGCACCATGTAAGGCAAATGGCAAAACCAGATAGTGGAGCATCCCATTGGATACTGCAAATGCAGTTTTTCCTTTTTCCTTGACTTCATCTGTGAGTCATATTTGCCCCTATATACCCTTCGTTTTAGGGTCGTTGTGTACCAGGCAGTTCATAGTCTGCCAATAAGTTCATCAATCCATTGCATAGACAGGCATAAAAATTAGAGACAGAATTTAGCTTACGAATGTGCTTGTCAAAATAGGGGTGCAGCATTGGCTCACAGATTCTTTGAGGGAGGAAACCATCAGAGGAAACCCTGCATTTTTAATATTTTGGGTGTTGGACAGGGTGTTAGGTACTGTTACTTCTGGAAATAAAAATGAGAGTATTCCATGTGTGGCAAGGTGGCTGCCAGAAGGTATAAGAATGCTTTATTTCTGGATGGAAGGCTGAGTGGGAGTGGGAAAGGACTACAGGAATGAGTGTTTCTCCAGTGTTTAGCTCTTTAAGGGGCAGCTGGAAAAGCACTCTATAAGGCCCTGGAGTCTGGCCAGCATAAGAAGCTGGTTGGGTCCTGCTGGCTACTCACTCCAATTCAGTGTTCTAGGCCAGAAGATCTTTAAAGAGGCTGATGAGCCACAGTTGAGGGCTGCTGGTGAAGGGGCTGAGGTACATGTGGCACCTGCAGCCAAGCGTTGGAGAGCGCTGCAGACAGACGTGTGGCCTGACCAGGTGTAGGAGGCACTGGAGCTGAGGAGAGCTCACAGTTCAACAGCCGTGTGGGTTATACAGTGCAGGTGGCACTAGGAGCTGGGACGGCTAGAGGCTTGCTGTCAGAGTGAGATGGGCACTGACTCTAAAATGCCCAAGAGACACTTGTATGAATTGTGAGTAGGCCTGTATGGCTTTGTATGGTTTTACACTAATTAATGGGCCCCCTGGGCTTGGGCTATGTGTTCCTTTACAATGCCCATTATTGCAGAGATTTGCTCTTGAATTTGTGAGATGTGTTCTATGACTAGTGATGAGCAAACTTTTTAAAAGTTCGATTCGCTCCATTCCACATGATATTCAAACTTTCACAAGCTTGCTCAATACAATAAAAAAATAAGCTTACTTCTTTCCCCATTCCAGTGCCAGGTCACTGGCAGGTCAAAAGTACTCTGGGCATTTCGCTCCCAGCCACAGAGAGGGGCTTTTATCTCTGGGAGTGAGCTGGTGGATAAGGTTGTGCATTTAGGAGTGGGGAGGTTAGTCCACGTGGTAGACCCAGTTGTGCACTCGCTGTGCTCAGACAGAAATGGTAACTTCTTGTAAAGTCAAAATTTCCTTTTTAAGCTTGTCTTAGTCCATAGACACTTTGTATATCCAGGTCAGAGTAAGCATTCGGGGGTTCTTTAGCAGGAAAAGGTGCCGAAAGTACTGCCAGCTGTTCCTTTAGCCAGGTTTCATGCTCAGCAGCTCTCTCAAATATGGTTAAGTATGCTTCTAAATCATCTGCTCTGGTCACCTTTTGCCAGAAATGACAAGCCCTTAATGAGACAGAACTGGGGCCCATTGTACTGGGGCCTTGCCAAGAACATTGGCTAGTTGATGCACAGCCTCTTTTAAGGTGTCCCGACATTTTCTTTGCTCCTTCTGGGTAGCCTAATTTGAAGAGCGTTCAGTGACCTCTAGAGCCATCTTTTGCACACCTGCATTTTGGAGGCCTCCTGTTGGAACTCAACAGCCCATCAAAACACTTTGATTAGGTCCAACATCTTCTAAAGGGTGTGGATGACCAATGGTATCAGGGACACCATTTTTCTCAGCCCTTCCGAATCAAAAAAAGGCCCCTCAGAATCCAAAAATATAGGAACTACAATGCAATTTAGTACCCTGGAGTGCAAATAAAAGAAAATATAAACAAAACAAAAAGCTGTTCTTTTAAATTCCATCATCAGGCCCTGATATGTATACAAAGCTAAAATAAAAAAGCTGTAAAAAGCATCTTCCTGAAAATGTTAGGTTGTATTATTTTGCGTTTTGCATTATTATTAAAAGCTTATCTTTAGTAGCCGTCGTTAGCACAAACCATAGTGTTCATTTCAACCAAAAGATGGCAGCACTGTCCTATTAATCAACTCAAAAACTAAGATTTGAAATCACACTTCCTAATTAACAGTAAGTTATATTAAATGCGATAGTGTACATTAAAAATACACAATGTTTCAAAGCAGAACACAACTTCTCATTAAAATTGACAGGTACCTAAACAGGTTAACATGCATATCATATCATCATTTTATGAACACCCATCATTATCGTTATTGTGCTCATGCAAATCTATAATTACATTTTGAAATAAGAACCTACGATGTTATTTATCCACAGAACTCATCACTAGGAACGCATGATAAAGATAAACTGCTGCATTTGCTTGGATTCCTACATAGGCTGCTGTTATTTCCACACTTTCCAGATTAAAAGTTGGAGTGAATTTAATTTTCAAATTCCCCAGCATAGTGATGGGCCAGTTCTACAGAAAAAGTCCAAGTTATTTTTAATCAGGTAGATATTTTATTTTAGAAATTTGAAGACAACAACATCTGGGGAATCTAAATACATCTGGAGAAGCTTGTTTTTATGGCGGCTTTATTTTTGTAACTTAAAATATATACCCTATTAACAAATACAAACAATTTACACCTCACATGTAGAACTGCCCCATCACCTGTGCAATGATTTTTAGACAGTGGAAAACTATTCATTATTTAACTTCATTATTTGTTAAATGAGAAAATCTCGGACTGTCTCTCCAAGCTCTTCAGAAATATCCCAAAACATTTGGATATCATTTAACACATCAGCCCAATGTGCCTTGATGGTTAGTCTGAATTGGTTTATTTTCCAAGTACATTAGTACAATATACATGGAATTCACTTTGGCTAGACGCTACAATGATAACAAGAACTAAATAAAGCATTCAGTAGGTAAGAGGGAACAAGAGTTGAGTAGTTCGCATGATCCATGACACTCGCAATTTCATGCACATTTTTAATGCGTAAGTTTGCGCATAAGCCCGGGCAGATGTGAACTTGTGCCAGAAATTGTACTTATATGCAGGGCCGGCTACAGGTTTGTGGGGGCCCTTGGGCAAAAGAGTCTTAGTGGACCCTAAAATAGTGTGTCACATGATGTCACCTTTCAGCTCCGTTACCAAAAATGGGTCATCTTCTGCTGCTGATCACCCTCCAGTCCGTATTGCCATCCCTATAGCCAGTCCTCTAGTTCTTGTTGCATTCTCTACTGCCACCAAGCATCGGCTTGGTCCGCTGCCACTAAAAACTCCATCATTGCTGTCAGTTGTCACCCGGTTCTCGCTACCTTCTGAGCTTCCATCAACTGCCCTCTGCTCCATGCCATTATTACTACTGTTGCTGTTCATCCCCTGTTGCCAGCCATGAGTAGGTCTGCACACAACACCCGGAATTCAGTGGTTTGGGTCCACTGTAAAATAATATGGCCAAGTTTGAGCCTGAGTGGGCCTCTGAAGATGCCAGGGGCCCTGGCAATTGCCCAGGTTTGCCCTGTGCTGGAGCCAGCCCTGCTCATATGCCAATTTATTCCTTAAATCTTGGTGCCACCTCATCTGCCTTAAAAGTGCAATGCTTAAAGTGGTAATTTACTCTAGCTCAGAGAGGGAGAAAAGCCATTTTCCCTGTTGTTTGTGGTGCACTTAACTTTATTAATGAAGCCTGCCGAAGGAGTTAGTCTCTGAATTGTGGAGATAACAGCATACCTGTCTTGCTAATACTCCACTCACTGCTCCTGGATGTGGACTCCCTGTTCGATACTGCACTTTTGGAGCTCACCTATCTGGACTGTCTTGCTCTTCTTAGGACCTGTATGCAGACCTGCAGACATGATTGGTACCCATCACAAGTTTGGGGCAGTCAATTCCCAGTATGACCAAACTGGTGGGGTGAGTAATTTGTAGCGAATGGCTCTTTCCAGAGACTGGGGGCCCTCTCAGTGGGGATGTCCCAGTCTTTGTTGAGCCACACTCTACATGTTTTTATGTTTTTGTGAGAAGCATTCTGATGCACTGGTTGCCCAAATACATTTTTTTTCCACCACCCTAAGTCAGTGGAGTGCCCTGAAGTTGGACTTTGCTGTGCTGGCCAATCTTCCTAACGTGCTTCGTGCTATTGATTGCACACATATCTCCCTTGTGCTGTCTGTATCGGTGAGTGTATTAGTTTAGTTACCCATTGTTTGTGGCTGTTATTTTTTTTCTTCCTGTTACTGTATTTTAAATTTGTTGAGTGTTTTATATCCCAGACTAACCTGCTCGATCTTCTTCCTTTTGTGCCCCATTTGTGCTTGTATTTTCCCTCCTCCTTTCCCAATCTGTGCACTAGCTTTGGGTATTATTTTGTTTTGATGTTGTTCCACCCATGTTTGTTTTCTCAGGCTCCGTTTCCTGAGTGTTGTTGCCAGATTCCCAGGAACATGCCCCGATGCCCACTTCCCCCCCGATTTGGGCTATCTTCCAGAAGTTTGGCAGTGGCAAGTCTGTGCTGGCTGGCTACTTGGTGGTCAGCCCCATCTGCCTCAGCTTTCCTTCTGGGCCCTACCCTACCCCTGGGCCCAAACTGTGTGTGTACACCTCTCAGCTCTGTTTGCCCCCACTAATGTTTTGGGCCAGTGTGTGGTAATTCCCCCTGCCCTTATGATGGTCTTCTCTGATCCTGGCAGTGCGTAGTATGTGTTTCCATCTGAATTGTCCCCTAATGATTAGGCCCTCGTTTGTCTTCTGCCCTTGTGTTAGGTGGGATCTGCATGCATCCATGCGTGCTAGCTGCATGTATGCACTTGTCAGGCACTAGACATGCATGCATGCATAGGCAAACCTTAGTGCATCCAGACAGGCAGACACACACACACAAACTAAACACTGTGTCCAATGTTTGGTTGCTCCGTAGATGATAATCTGGAAAAAATACAACATCCTGCCCAAGACATTCAGCAAGAGGATGTGGGCAACCCATGTGAATCATTGGCAAGACCCAGAGGTGGTATTCAACGGGACAAATTATGAAACACTGGTCAGACCTTAAGGTACATAAAATGAGACGGGTGGTGAAGTCGGTCCGGGGTCATAATAGAGGTAAGTTGCTAGTCAGATGCACAGATGTGTACATGATCAGTTAGATGGTTGCAACAAAATAGAACTTTCCAAATGTCTGTGTCATTATTGCTTCAGGTACTGACATGTAGCAGCACATCCATCGCGTCCAGGGAGTGACAAGACTCCGGACAATCCAACCATGCTGTCTCCCCACACCCCAACAGATATGTCTGACTCACTCCGCTTCGCCACATCCTTGACTTGAGTAAACCCATCTTCTTTTGTGGCAGGACTACAAAGAGACACACAGAGCCAATTAGCAGGAGAAGATGAGCAGGGAGTGAATGTGTTGGGCAGGAAGCAGGATTTGCCCTTCAATTGATTAAACACACCACCAAGCATCTGAATGTTTAACAAGGGAAACACAGAGAACACAACATTAAGATCATACCCAAACATGGTAGTCCCGATAGGGAGAACTAACAATAATGCAGGGGAAAGGAAGCGGGTGTTTACAAGGGTCACTCCCAAAGCAATTGCACATGACACTAATCAAGATTTTTCTCCCATTAACAAAATGGATGAAGAAGACCTTGAAGAAAAGATATTGGCAGGCACAGAAAGAAGAGGACATAGCTCAAGAACAAGGACCGAAACAGCCAGGTAAGTGCAGTGAAGCAACACAAACATACAGAATACAAAACACAGACACAAGAAACAACCAAGGAAAAAGCACCAACACTGAGACCAACAGGTGGCAAGGGGGTAAGCACATTCTGCACCATCAAACACATCACAAGACACACAAGCTAAAGTGAGTGGACGGAAGGAACAAAAGGGGAACAGTTAACAAAAACAGCCAGGGGAACCTGGCTTCTAATGGCTAACACACTTGGAGGGGCCTAACTAGTCAAAACATTTGTGTGGTGCACATCAAGCCCAAAAACATTAAGAGTGTGGGTGACTAAGGTTAGTTAAATGTAGTTGATGGACAGACACACCTAAATAGCCCAAACACTAAAGTAAGAACAATAGAGTGTTAAGGGCAACAAATTAGAAAGGAGAAACAAAGGAGAAACATACAACACACACAGGAGAGGAAACCGAAACAAAAAAGAAGGGAATAATCACAAAGAAAAAATTGGGCTGTTACTTACCCTTTTACAGGGCAAATTAATTCACAAGCGGCTGGCAGGTTGCAGGAATCAGCCCACCGTTCCTGCAGGACTTGGGAAGTTGTATCCGAGGCGAACCTTAAAGGGCTGCTCCAGCCTCTTCCTGAAAAAAAAATATAACCACCACCCTGCCCCCTCCAAATAGCGATCCTGCTAATGTAATAAAAGCAAAAAAAAGACACTCACCTTCACACTGAAGTTGGCGGTGCCACAGCTGGTGGCACCGAATGCCCATCGCCAACTTCCTGAAGTCTCAGCCGGCCACTGAGAGCAGACGCTTTCTGTTATTTTTTCAGAAAGGGGCTGGAGTGGCCCTTTAATTTGGACATTGGCTGGGGACATTTTTCGATCAAATGTTTATTTTAAACCACTTTTTGGGAAGGTTGGCAAATTGGTCACATTGGGCCCACTTGTTTAAGATAATAAAAATAACTTTTCCTAACAAAAGTCGCCACGTAAGTCATTAGCACAAACTAATACACAAGCAAGGGGAGGGAGAAATCTGACTACAAACTGGGAGAAACATAACAGGGGAAATTCAATCAATACAGCAAACAGCACTAAAAAGACAATGAACAAGGCAAAGACACACCACTGAGAGAACTAGATAGATTAGAGAACAGACATTCAAAGACAACGCAGGTGATGGAGAGTTAGCTCAACAGCTCCTGTGTTATCAATGATTTATGGCCATTTGCAGACAATACAGAAGCTGTCAAGCTAACTCTCCATCTTCAGTGCTGTCAATTGCGAATGGCCATTCTTGATTGAGAAAACAGGAGATGGAGAGTTAGCTGCCATCTCCTGTGTTGTCAGTTTCGATTAGCCATTTACAGACAACACACTGTTGCGCTCATGATCCCTACACCAACACATGAGGACTGGTGAGCTGTTTGAAGTAATTTTTTCAGTGGCCTGAAATACTTACCCTTAGCTTCTGTTTGCAACACCAGCCTCTAGGTGACTGAGAGACGTGACATAAGCATTACATGACTTTTCTAGGCTGTGCAGATAATGGAATGCAGCTTGGAGCTGTGAGGCATTTAGCCGATCATGGCATCAGCATCACAGGTCAGTGTCTAACTACCCTTACTGTACTGTCCTCTAAAAGATGTGATTTAAATGTGTGCATTAAAGTATAATGTTTGTTATTATTCAGTGTAATAGTGATGCATTTCCTATACGTTAGCGCCACTTACTGAATGTCAGTTATTACTGCATTTACAATAGCCAGGCACTGAATTTGTCTGTAAAGTTCCTGTAGAGAATTATTACTCAGGTGCACAGTAGATTACTTCCTTTTGCTGCAGATACTCTTTGTTAGTGAGTAGCGGGTAAGTGGATGGCTATTTTGTGTATTCCTGACTGTCTGCAGCCCTAGACTATAGATATGGACAGGTTAGGCCCATACCAGCTTGCTACTTTATAGATAAATTGTAATCTGCAGCTAGGCTTAGGCACCTGGCCAGCCATTATTACCAGTTATTGCAGTTATTTGCTGTTCACTGTATATTCTGCTGCACAGTGTTGTAGAATTCAGTTTATTGATTGCATCTTTATTTGCATTTCTTATCAGTTTTACACCATTCCCACAGCTGATTAATAAATCTCTACAGACCATCATCCAGTCTCATTTGTTGATCTGTGGGAGGAATTTTAGCTGCCTGTCGAGCCCCACATAGATCCTGTGGTTGCGCGGAGTTGGGGCAGGACAGTTATAATTAGTGCTACACCTTGAAACATGGCTGTAATAGACTCAACCCGTCTAAGAATAAGCTCTTGTGGGGAGTCATTCCCTTTTGATGTTTAGTTAAGCAGTTACTAGCACTTGTCTAAGTGGTTTGTGATCTTCTTTCATAACTGTCAGGTGGAGTTCTGATTGTGAGACCTTCTGTCTAAAGCACAACACTCAACCCAAAGTCTAAGATCAGTCCTTGCTTTCACTAGACCCTCTGATAGACTGACATTTTAGGGAAGCTCCAGGTCATACAACCAGGGTAATAGAAGAACAGGACAGAAATGGCATGGAAAAGTGAGCACTGCATAACCATCCAAAATATCAACTACAGATAAGGATCTTATTTGAAAATTTGCCCCTGTTTGAGTTCACGTAATAAAGTATGATTTTGAATTATCTTGCTTCCATTGTAGCCCTATGCAAAAATAGAGAGACAGCTACAGTCAAAATACTAGCACATTATGCCTCTACAATTGTCACCTTCAATCTACTCCTTCCTTCCCCGCTGCTGCATCCATTGACATGCCCTTCAAAGGGCAGAGAAGGAAGGGGGAAGAAAGAAGCATTGGGCAGCCATGTTTCATGGCCTCTGCAGATCTGACATGGTGGACTGCTGGACCAAGTAGAGGAAAGTATGTGAACTAAACAAGATTGACCCATTTGGTTCATGAAATAATGTTTACAGCTTCCTGTTGCACTAGCTTATATTCTCTAAACCATGACATCCATCGACCTTGATGGCAGCCCCATGACTGCCTACTTGCTCCCACACTTTTTCAGATTCATAATCACTTTATTGATCATCAAGTAAATTACAAACTATACAAGGAATTTATATTGACACAAATGCAAAAGTAACAGTAAATAATGAAACACTTAAAGGGACTGTCCATGCAAAGGGTTAATAAAACCTGCAGCCTGGACTAAGTATGCAAAAAAAATAAATAAATAAAAAAAAACCTGCAGCCTCTTCACTCTCTTAAATGAATCTTGTTTAGCTGTCTTTGGTCATTCTGTGCAGCTTGAGGTGTCTCAGATTTACATTGTATGATAATTCCCCCTCCCTCAGGCTCTGCTTTGTGACCAAATGCCGCCCTACTGTCCAGCTTGTACACAAGCAAAGCATTACATTGCTTCTGATCTGCATGGCCACACCCACTATCTCCTCTGTGTGTGGGAAAGAGGAAGTGAAAGTAAAATGTAAAACTGTATATCTCAGCAACAAAAGCTTCTTTTTAACCTTTTAAAGTGGACCAACACCCAGGATTTTGACTATCCTGGGTTTTGGTCCACTTCAGGGGGGCACCCCGATTAGGGGTGCCCCGCTGTGTAAAACCCCCCAGAAACCCCCAAACTCACCTCACCACGCTCCCACGGACAAGCGGCGGACAAGGCAGCGCGTCCGCCGCCGCCTCCCACGCGCCCCTCTGACAGTGCGCGCGCCCGCGCCGGCCATTCACAAATGGCCGGCGCGGGCGCGCGCACGGCTAGAGGAGAGCGCGGGAGGCGGTGAGTTTTTTGGGGGTTTTGGGGGGTCCCTCACCGCGGGACATCCCGATCTCGGATGTCCCGCGGTGAGGGGGGTGATCGGCCCGGGAATCTTATAGATTCCCGGGCCGATCACCCATGGGTGACGGTCCACTTTAAGTGCCAATCATGTTTGCTTCTCCTACCGTTAAATGCCAAGCACATAGAAACTACATGCAATCCCCACCCACCCTGCACCGATCATCACCGGCATCTCTTTTTAACAATTTAATTTTTTTTAAAGCATGGTTCCCCCCAGGAAAGGAGACTCTTTGCCATTTTTTTTTAATTTAACCCTTTATAGTGTGGATAATAGTTGTATTTTATTTGCAAATGTTATAAACACTTTTCAGTTTGGAAACAGGGGGTACCGTTGTAATCAGGAGAAATGGGGCTTTCATGTGCAATATGGTTTTCTTGGATAAAATAAATTTTTCATTTAAAATAAACAAGACACATTTTACATATTTTTTTTTTAACATGGCGCAAAATGTTGAAAAATGAACTGTCAACAGAAAGTGACAAGGTGGCAGTTAAAAGGGTAAAAAGTAGCTATGCATGTTCGGTATTGTTTTGTTTGGGGGACCTCGCAATTTCAGATTTAGATTTTTTTTTAGGGAAGCCCTGTACAACCAAAGAATTTTTTGAGGTATTACTTTAAGAAAGATACTCCCACTACAACAAGCTGGGCATGTTTGTGGGGTGTATTACAAATGTAAAGGGTTGTTTTGGTTGAAAAAGCGCAAGGTGTGCACTTGCATGCTTTACTTGACAGTACCCTATGCATGTTGGGTATTGATCTGTTTGGGGCACCTTGCTTTTTAGATTTAATTTTTTGGAAAATATGGCCTTGATTCTGCTTTTTTAGTCTTTTCTTAGGAGAAGCCTGTGCAACCAAAGGGATTACATCCAGAAAACTCCACCTACATCAACAAGCCTGGTACACCCAGAAAGCTTGAGGTGTGTACTTCCAGAGAATATAGTTTGTGGGGAGTATTTCAAATGTAAAAGGTTGTTGCTCTTGAAAAACTGCAAGGTGCGCATAGCAGTTGTATTTTATCTTAAAATATCCTAAAGTGCTGTCTCAGTTTGGGGGAGTCCCCTGGGCAGGAAAGGGTGTCTACCAATACATGGTAGTACCAGGAAGAAATGGGGCTTTTACACACAATATGATTTTATTGAAAAACTTATATTTTTTATTACAAAAAACACTACAAATTGTAAAAATGTTTTTTTTTTTTTTTGCATTATTTCAGCAAACATATCGAGAATACACTACAAAAATGTATTCACGTTAAAGCACAGAATCTGCTAAAAAATATATATCATTTAGATCGGAAACCCCCGAAAATTCCTTCAAACATCACAGTTGAACATGTATAGTGCAAAACAGTAAAAATGGTCTGGCAACAGAGGGTGACAAAATCTCTAGGTAGGCTGGCACTGAAAGGGTTGAACACAGGAAAAAGTTTAGGACATTGCTCCTACACAATGGGCTAATGCTTGGCATTGTCTGCTGAATCCCTTTAATAGTTTAGCAATTATTGTGGTACAGACTAAACAAGAACAAGGAGGGCTGTACCATGAGCAAATAGAATGTGTGAATTACATATATATATAAACCTTTAGGGAATGTAGGCGCTTCTCACCTCATTGCTTTTTAACCCTTTGAACAGCAAGCACTTTCCTCAAGTTTCCAGCCAGAAGAAAAATGTAACCATTTGTGATTTGATAAGTACTTTTGTGTGTGTGTGTGTGTTTACATTTAGCCGAGCTAGCTGCTCGGCCTCCACGCCCTGGACAGAGGGTCCCCCACACCTTTTGTTGATTTTCAGGAGTTTAACCCTTAGATGGGGTTGGGGGGGTACCATTGAAGTTGCGCGAGACCCAGAAATAGTGGTCCCTATTTAGTGATCCATCCCCCAAAAATCCAATTTCCTGCATGCTCTTGTTCACACGATTTTAACAACCTCAGTCTCTGAATAACAGGAAACAACATGGTCAGACTCACCCCAGTGCTCAGTTGATACTACACAGTTGCATCGCTATAGGGTTGATTCACATTTTTTGAGAGGATGATTTTTCTCAAGATTTTGTCCTCTATGCAGTTCGGCACCATACTGGCTGTGCAGTATTTTGAGAAAAAACATTTTCTGTTATAAAAAAAAATGTGAGTAAAAAATACTGTCCTGAATTGGCTCTTATGTGGTCAGATGTTAATTTTACTGACCGTTATAATAATAATAAATAATTTAATAATTTTTGAATGTTGCACAACTTATCTACTCTCTTTAAATTAGTAATACTTGCATTTACAGTAGAGTGGGCCCCCTGAATTAGTTATACTGATGGGCCCAAGACCCAGTATGGCACCAAAATATTGTCACGGACCGGGTGGAGCGGACTAGGATGTGGATCCGCTTTGACTGTGGAACTGATAACGAGTGCCGTGTCAGGGGAGCGGAGTCTAAGAGGCCACCGGTATTCACCAGAGCCCACTGCAAGGCAATTTGGTCTTGTAGCGGCGAGTGACCCCCCAGGTCGTTACCCCCCAACAGCGGGCCAGTTCCACAGTTAACCGAGGTTCAGCGTGGTGCACAGGGGCAGGCAAAAGACGTAGTGAGTACAGGCAGAGGTCAGGGCTGGCAGCAAAGGTTCGTGGTAAAGGTGAGTAGCCAAGGTCGGGGCAGGCAGCAAAGGTTCAGAGTCGGGGACAGGCAGAGGTCGGTACACGGGTGAGCAATCCAAAATCAACTGATGTACAACTGGCATGGAAAGACCAAGATCCGGCACTGATGGAAAGGAACTGCCCCTTTAAATAGGGGAAGTGGATGCAGGATTGGATGACCAGACACCAGTCAGTGGTGTACAGGCCCCTTAAATCTCAGGAATCCGGTGTGCGCTCCCTCTAGTGGACGGAGACGTGTGCGCACCTGACCATGCGAGGAGGAAGCATGGGGGGAAGGGAGATGGCTGGGAGCAGCCATGGAGGTGAGGGAAGTGCTGTAAGATGGATGCCGGCTGGATGCAGCCATGGAGGTAAGTGAAGTGCTTCAAGATGGGCGCGCAGCGCTCGCCCTAACAAATATTTTACATCTTGTCTTAGATTTTTAGATTCTAGTTTAATCAGTTTCTCTGCTCTTTTTGCCTTTTAGCACATTTTAATTATTCAGAATCACTTACACTAAGGGCAAGTTTTTACAAGGTATAAGTATGGACATATATAAGTACAGACAAATTAGCAAAGAATTTACAAGTTAGCCCGGTATTATTCACCACAATATTAATATTACACCTAGATCTCTTGTATTTAGGCTTTCTAGCTATTATTTAGTAAATGTATAGCGTATGGAGGGTGAACCAGGTGAGTACCAAACACAGAATATGGTGAGAATAGGACCCTATGAATCTGCCCCCCCATGTGGGGAAATACAACTGTGTAAGAAAGAGGCTCTTTTGCTAAGTTTATGGACTGTGCCTGCCAATTTTTTTTCAAATGGACATTTATCTACCAGGGACCCTGCAGCAGAATTTCTGTCATAGAACCCGAACAGTTCCTCTTGTTCCCCAGCAGAGGGTGCCAAGGTTTCCCGTGCGCTCGCATTTTCACACTAGGGCCAGTAAGCACGCAATTATGCACGCGTATTTGTGAACTGTGTAATTCAATGGATTTATGCGCATGAGCGATTATGCGTGTGCATGCACATTGCAAACACGCGAAAATGCACTCGCGATTGCGCATGCGCAGGGGCCTTTAAATACTGGCGAGCCCTGAGCTCCATTGCCATTTGGTCATTTCTCCTGCTTGTTCCTGAGTTCCAGTCTTCCATTCCTGTGTACCGACCTGGCTTGTTCCTGACTACGCTCCTGCTCTCCAGGAGACCTTGGCCTGTTTACGACTTTGATCCTGTTCTGCCTGCCCACGACCTCGGCCTGTTTACGACTTCGATCCTGTTCTGCCTGCCCACGACCCCGGCTTGTTACGACTTCTATCCTCTTCTGCCAGCCACGACTTCAGCTTGTTCCATGCTTCCAGTCCAGCTCTGGTCTGTCTCCCACCCAGAATTTGGCAAAACCCACTCCTAGGTTGCCTGACCTTGGGCCTTCTTGCAGCCCAGCCTACCCTCACCTTTAGAGGCTCTAGTGAAAACCAGGTTGGTCCTTAGATTCCAGGCTTCCTGGTTGAGAGGTGAGACGGTTCTTAGTCTCCGCTATCAGGGTTCACACCCGGTAGTCTGATCATTTCTCTTTGGAACTAAGTGAGTACCAAAACTACCCTGATATTGATTGGGAAGCCCTTCTCCCAAAGTGACCCAGTCCAGAGGTTATCCTAATCTTTCCCATTCAAGCACATTTAAATTATACAGGGTACCCCTATCTGCACTTTTACAATGGCAATTGTAAACCCTATTTTAGGTACTGCTTCTCAAGAACTGAGAAGCCCCCTTATAGTCCACTACTGCTCAGTAAGCAAGATCATGAGCTTTATAAATGAGGTCTCCGGTTCCATCAATACTCTTGATGTTGGGGCTGTAGGGCTGTAGGGCTGATTACCAACTACAGTTAACTTCTGTCAAAATAGCTGACTGGAAACCCCATAAATATCTATGACCCCCCAGCAGAAGGGGACGCAATGGAAGCATAGCTACAGGTCTGTTAAATAGTTACAAAGTTAATATGGTTGAAAAAAGACATATGCCATCAAGTTCAACCAAGGGTGTTGGGGAGTGGAAGTTATTTTATTTTATTTTTTTCTGATAACTTATAGTAACTTTTAATGTAATTTTCTTCTAAATTAGCATCTAATCCGTTTTTGAAGATGCCAGCAGTTGATTCTGTAGCAAGCTTTTGTGGGAGGCTATTCCACAGATTTATAGTGAATTTATTTTTTTCCCAGTGCCCCCTTGTCTTTAGAGATGATTTTACCAGAAATAGTGTTGAGAGTCTCCTCTCAAGACTAAACAGATTTAATTCTCGTAACCTTTCATAATTAAGATCCTTCATTCCTCTTATTAATTTGGTGGCTCTCCTCTGTGATATCTACTATCCATGATCTATAAAAGTATGTTGGACTTGCATGTTATTTTATTACTTTATAGCAAACAGAGCTAAGATCTGTAATAGCAGGTATAGTAAGTTCAGTAAGTATAGTATAGTAAAATCAATTTCTAATCAATTTCTAGATGGATGTAATTATAATACCAGTAACAAAAACATTGTTAGCCTAAAGGAAGTAGGAGGATAAAAATACACCTTTGGGCAGTTTACAAGTTTACAGAGAGTAAAATTATCTGTTGGATTTCTGTCTGAGGTTGTTTGCAATATAGTAACAAATGGCAAAAAAGCTTGAAAAATCACAATTTTGCAATTCAATCCAATAACTGACTCTTGAATGTATTAAAAATGTCAAGTTGAATGTATTAAAAATGTCAAAAATGGCATTAAATTGCGTTGATGCTGTAGCTGTAGCATTGCAGAAACAGAACATGGGTTGGGGGATACTGTGTAGCCATGAAATGGAAGGGAATGAGGGGGTAAAAAGCGGGCAGAGCACCAACAGGAGACGGGCACCCAATTATAGTGGACTGCATGTTATAAGCTACTTCCAGCTCTGCCTCCCCCAGTGTGGCCCACCTGGAATTCCCTCAAATTTCCCTACGGTTAGCCCATTCCAGATTAAGATCAGAAAAACAAAGCAAAGGAAACACAATTACATTGTTTTTTACTACAACAATGTTTCCCTTATCCTTCACACATAGTAATTCACCATCACTGTAGTGTAATATTTTCATCTACAGAAGCAATTAGCTTTTGAATATGTTTCACAATTCATAAAACTAAAAATATTAATAAGGATTAAACACATACTCTGTGTTGCATAAGCACACCCCACAATTTATTTTAAATATAAATAAATTTAGCAAATGCAATGCATAATTACTTAACCCTGGCATATACAGATTCCATGTATTGGTTACACGGCATCTTCATGTGGCTATCTATTTCTTTTAGGGCGGTAATCACGTTAACATTTTTGTTTTGGTTAGTAACTGTTGATGCATTAAAATTTATAGTGCACATTACTTAATTTTATCTATGCTAATCTAATATGACTGGTCTATTAATTCATTTTTTATAAACCTGAGCTCAACTGTATTAGAATGACAGTAAATCCTTAAGTATAAAATGCATCCAACATGTATCAAGAATCACGTTAAAATTAAAATTGTGAAGGAATATTTAACTGATTTTATAGCTCATTAAAGTTCTCATTCTTTTACAAAGATGACCTACAGCTCCAGTCATTTAGTTTATAGAACATGATTTACACCTTCCTAAATTTATTGTAAAAGTTATAAAATGAGCAGGTCATTTTCATTTTACACTTACACTCTACAACACAGGTCTCGTTTTTGAAACATCAAGGCCACAATGTGACTACTGAGGCATTTTAAGAAGTCTTTGGGAGCAAGTAATCTGTCAAATGAGTAATTTAAAAGAATAATTAGTTCTTAAAATTTAATAAGCATTTAGGATAGGAAAGCCAATTAATAATAAACAAAAGAAACATAATTAACTGAGCATACATTTTCCACAAAATACTGTAGTAAATGATGTGCACCGAGAAGATGTATGGCTTCCTCCCGTAAATTGGAGCCTTCCACTTAGATAGGAAGTAGAAGCCCTACCTCATTATTACCATATGGGTTCTGTCTTGAAGTAAATTGATTTCTGAGTTCAAAAGCAGCAAATTTTAAAGAGCTCTACACATCAACCAAAAGTAAAATGATAAAAGCCCAACTGGTTAAATTGTGTTGTCATTCAGATTCATGATAATGTAAAAGAGAATCTGTCATCAGGGTGGGTGTCTTAGCTGTCATCAGGAAGGCTCAGGATGGCAGCTGCGAACCCTCTGTACATGTTGCAACAGGTAGGCCTCCACTTGAATAGGGCCAGGATCTGACTTTTTCCAAAAAGTCTGGCCAATTATTCAAATAAACCATGGCATATATATACAGCCCAATTTTATAGCAACAATTTGATTATGTGCCGACTTTAAGGTGCCTTAGATAAGGGTAAGCTTTAATGTTTTAGATATCCTCTGCTTTTTTTCTGTGTAATCAGCTCATGTTGGCTTATTAAAATTCTATTGTACTATATAATTCTAATCATACTGCCCAATTTCCCTTTGCCATTGGGCATTTTTTTTTGGGGGGGGGGGGCTGGCTCGGAAGGGGATAGACCCTTTGAGCTTGCTTTCTTCCTGAATGTTATATATGGCCCATTGCTATAGCAACAAATTTAATTATGTACCAGTTTTAAGGTGTCTTAGACCGGGCTTAGCTTTAATGGTTGGGATGTCTCCTGCTTTTGCACACCTATGCAGGAATAAAAGGGTATTAGCTATGAACTGCATCGCGTTGGATCATGGAATGATTTTAATGAGACAACAAATAATACATACTTTTTATCGAGTTGAAGCCCGGGCTGTGGAGTCGGAGTTGGAGTCCGAGCTAGATTTGGCTGGAATAGGAGCCAGAAAAAAGGTATCTGTCTGTCTAATATTGTAACTTGCATAGAACGTTTAGAACCATTAATCATAAATATATTTTATCAGTGATAAGCAGCCACAGCAGTCAGCTGTTCTAATGGCGATAGGTAATGAGTTCTCCAATCTCCCCGTTCCTTATACTACGTGTCTTCATGCTGTCCCAAGACCCATTGTTACAATGGCTGCAAAGGTATGTAAAGCTACTGTGTTATCCAGGCAGAAACAAAAAAAAAGTCTCTACTCACCTGCAGCTCCTATGTGCAGGTGCGGTATTCCCCCTCAGGTCCTCCTTGCAGTGGCGATATCTTCATACTTACCAATGGTGGGCAGCAATGATTACATCTTCCAGTGCCGGTGGCAGAGGAGTAGCTAGGCTTTCTGTCACACAAGGCAAAGCTTCCAAATGGCGCCCCCCAACTGTGCTCAGGCCCCCCTTTGGCCACTCCCCTACCTCCTGCACCTGGGGCAAGTGCTCCCCCTGCTTGCCCCTAGCTACACCCCTGGCCGGCAGCCTCTCATCCCCATGGACTCTATTAGCCTACACCATTCATTGAGATGTAGGAGTCATCCCCAAGTAGGTTCAGCAATAAATTAAGTAGGAGTGTTAGGGGACAAAAAGCCATATTGATGGATGCCACCATGTCTGACAAGGATGAAATTGCTCATTCTCCCTCATTGATAAGTATGTAGATGCCAGCGCTGCTCTGTGGGGAGAAAAGATGAATATCAACTTTTTTATGTTATTGCCTGAGCAGGACAGTTAAATGGACATTCCAGGCAAAGGGTTAAATGAGCTTGTTCTCTGCTCTCCCCATGCTGAATTTGAGGGTGTGCCTCTTTTATTTAGCATGCTTTAGACCTAGTAAAATCCCTCCCTTCTGCTGGGCCTCCTCAGCATCAGAGATGACTTATTAATGCATTCTTTGGTGTAACAGTCCACTCCAAAGTGAATTCATTTTGGGTACTGAGAAAGAGGAGTCAGCAGAAAGGAGCAAGCTCAGCAGTGTTTATTAAGGAATACAAAGTGCTGGTGAATAAATGATGTCACCCCCGACAGCCAGCATGGAGAAAGCAGAAAGCAGCTAATTAAACCCTTTGATTGGAATGTCCCTTTAGGTCACAAATGCTCAACCTGTGGCTCAAGGGCCATATGTGGCTCTTGAAGCAATGTAATGTGGCCGCTAAGCTGTTGTGGGGAAAGTGGAAAAGTTAAGTAGAACTGGTGTCTAAAGGTAATTAGAGGCTCATTTAATATGATTGCATGAATAGTGATATAGGAGAGGCCCATTGTCAAATGACAGCGGTGGCTTCGAGGAACGTGGTGACATTGATAGCGCAACACCACTAATGGGTGAAATCTCTGGCACCATAACAAGACTTTTTTCTACCTTTAATTGCATGTTTAGCATACAAAGTGATCTGCAGATTCAGCCGGTAACTATCTTCATAGTACTTGTCTCCTAAGAGCTAAGCAGGATGTCCCTGTTACTTCACGCCAATGCCATGGCGAGGGCCTTAGTCTCCTGTTCTGTGGACACGGGCTGTACTCGCAGACCTGGGCTTTGACTCCAGCAGCAAGTTTTGATTTTAAGTTTACTTGTGTTTGTCCAGCTTTGGGGTTATAGAGAGGAGGAATCATGTAGGAGGGGCATCCCTCCCATGGTTGCCATTTAAATAGTGATCATTAGTGAAGGCATTGTACACATAATTAGTAACGGCTGAGCTGTTGGAAATGCATTGTACTGCCCCTGTCATTTGGAAGCATGTGAAATACTTATATATGTTTATCTGTGGAAGAATCTGGATTTTTAATTTTTGAATGTGATTAAAGTTTTTTTCTTAAATCACACTGGAGCTAGATTTTTTCAACTTTCAAACCTCTTGCATTCACTTTTAATGTTTAAAAAAACTTACCAGGGGGATGTTTTTTCACTTAAAATACATTGTTTGCGTAAAGGGTATCTTTATTGCATACAGTACAGAGGAGACAATCTTTACAGAGTATATTCCAACCCACAGTGTGATGCACACATCACATCCCACTGTAAGCTATTTAAATTCCAATAGTAGGCTCATGACTGCTTTAGAAGTATCACAACTGATTACAACAGAAATAATTAAGACAAATGAATTGCTCCGAGGCTGTAATACTGTAGCATATTGGACCTCTCAGCAGCGAACTGGCAGGCTCCAATGTATTAACCCAATATATGGCTCTATGAGCTCTGTTGCCTTTATATGTTAAGAGGCCTTATGGAAGTTATTTTTTAACTTTAAAAATACATTATTTGGCTAGAGAGGACCTTTAGACTGTACACGTTTCTCATGGCATCCCCATGGAAGCATTGACCAAACCTATCAACAGGCAGTTGAGTTGGCAAGATGGTGCTGGAAGATCTTCCTTGGATCTCTCCTGCTGTTCTCTTGTGTGCCGGTATTTCTGGGGAATCTCAACTCTGAATTGTCCTCTGTTGTAAGCAGTGTACCCCAGGGTTCAGAGCTGGGTCCACTATTATTCAGTTTGTTTATAAAGGATATAGAAGATGGAATTAATGGCACTGTCTCGATTTTGACACCAAGACCTGTTGCACAGCAGAGCAGTCTATTGAAGATGTTCACAAGCTTCAAGGCTGACTTGAACACTTTGAATGTTTGGGCACCCACTTGGCAAATTAAGTTCAAAGCAGATGAATGTAAAGTAATGTACTTGGGGTCTAATAGGCTGAAGGCCACAAATGTCCTCTGGGGAGTAATGCTGGGTGAGTCCCTTGCTGTCAATGATCTGGGAGTACTGGTAGACCACATGCTATTATCATGTATTAAAAAAAGTATGGAGTTATGTAACATTACCTCTTTACAAGGCACTGATGCTCCCTCACCTGGAATATGCCGTCCAGTTCTGGTCACCAGTTCATAGAAAGGACGTTTTGACTATGGAAAGGGTGCAGAGGAGAGCCACCAAACCAATAAGAGGAATGAAGGGTCTTAGTTATAAAGAAAGATTACTAGAACTAAATCAATTTAGTCTTAAGTGGGGACATGATTAACTTTATAAATGGCCAATACCAAAGGTATAGGAAAAAAACTATTTCAGGTAAAATCTTTTCTGAAGACAAGGGGGCACTCCCTCTGTCGGATGAAAAAATATTCAATCCAGAGATGACGATCATTTTTTACTATAAGAACTATAATTCTTTGGAATAAATCAGTAGCCTCCCGCAGAAGCAGTAGCTGACAGCTTCAAAAAAAATGTTAGATGCTTGTTTTAAAAGTAAATAACATTATCACATTCAAAATAAACACAGAGCCTCCTACGTTACCAGTCAGATGTCAATAGATTGTGTGCAGACAATTTTTGCACACAATCTATTGACATCTGACTGGTAACGTAGGAGGCTCTGTGTTTATTTTGAATGTGTGTTTGAACTCTATGGACAAGGAGTTTTACACGTTGAGCATCCCCCCTGTTTATGACTCCTGTGGAGGAGTGAAGATAATCAGTTCTGCTTTGTAAGCGCGGTATTTTAATTATTTTCTTAAATAACATTATCAGTTACCATTAGCTGTTAATAGTAAATAATACAAAATAATGTTCCCCAACCTTGTTCCTTGGTTAAACTTAATGGACATATATCTTTTTTCAACCATACTGGCTATGTATCCTATGCTTTGCATCAGATAACGACCATGAACCACAACTTCACATGATGCTGGTTTATGGATCTAAACTAGTTCTGATCATTAGGCTAATTATGGCTAATTTTAGGCTAATTATGTTTTTTTTTCATCAAGGGATAGCGGCAGGTAGTGCCTCGTAGCGGCAGGCAGCGTCTGGTGAACGCTGGGTGCTGTACGCAATACCACATTTATGAAGGGGATTCTGGTGAGTGACTCTAACAGCGCCATGTAGCGTATGATTCATCATTACGGGTGGCTCAGGGTATAGCTCTGGAGCTCTAGCTTCCAGAGCGCCAGGTATTACCTGTCGCTACCTGTCGCTCTCCCATACATTTCAATGGACGTTTCCTTTCTTCTGTTTTAAAAGGGATTTTTGTTTTTAATTTTTTTTCTCTCAAATAATTGTGTCACCTCTCCTGGCCTAGAAAAAGTCATTTTTGTAAACTTTTTAGATTTTTTATATTTTTATGCAGAATTGTCATTACAGGTCTGGCATTAAAGTATTAATGTCACAACAGTCTAATTCCATGTGTTTTCGCTTTGTTACTGGTGGATATGTGTTCAAAAACAGACTTTAATCACACAGTGTCTGCCGCTCTATGCTACAGCGTCCAGCTTTAGAGTGCCGACGCTGTGTGTGTCTGTTTTTTTGTTGAATATGAGGCTCGATTCAGAGGCACATTCGTCTGCACTTCCGTAGCTGTCTGTGAAAGTTTTAGTGGGTGTTTGTCATTTTTTTGCTTTTTTTCGTTCATTTTTCATTCGTGCGAACGTTCTGGAAAATGCGTATATGCGCTTTCGATGAACCAAAGTAAATCGGATCATTTGCGTTAGTTCGAATCATTTTCCAAACAAAATCTGATATTTTTCGTTCGTTCAGATAACTTACGTTGTTGGGCTTGCGTCTGATTCAGAGAGCTGATTGCCGACGGACCACCACCCTATTAAACCGTTTCATTTGCGATCCACTTACACCTTTGAGGCCTCGGATTGCTATTGTTGAACATGTTTTGCGGCTATGTGGAGGAGTCTGCGCGCCTTTAGCTCCAAGGCATTGCATGTATCAGCATGGCCGAGGCCATAAATTGTATAGCAATGCATACCTGAATCAATACATTTCATGTATGCCTTATAGAAGCATTTTAATGCTGACCTTAATTACTCCTTAGCATGTAAACCTTTATTTTCCCACACATCCATATAATTGCTGGACTTTTTTAGACTTATGTCCTTTGTGAATTATATTTGGATTGTTGAACTTGAATCTTAATTTGTTGTAGGAGTTCTTGTTTTAGTCGGTTACCTTTGCTTTGTGTAATTATTTTATATTTGGTTGCAGGAACCGCAAGATGTGCCACTCGCTCAACATACAAGCAGTGTTTGGTCCAGCTATGCGATTCCTCAGTGTTCTTGCAGGGCATCCAGGGTCGTCCCATGATGCTTATATATTGTAGCGCTCCGGCTTATTTCGTCACTTTGAGTCAGGAGAATTATCTGGTGAATGGCTCCTGGGTAAGTTTGCTCACATTCCATCAATCCATTTTCACTGTATAGCAATGAATATAGTTGATGACTCATGTCTTAACCTATGGCTGTTTTTAGCCCTTTATGACATGTTAAACAATATTGTAGCTTAGAATGTGTATTTTATGTTAGTATTTTTAAATTATATCAGGGGAATCTGGATATCCACTCCTGCCCTTGCTCCTGATGCCCGTTATTTGCCTGCAGAATGCGCGCCAGGGGTTCTCTAATCGGGCACTATGCAAAACTCGGGCCGTGGTGGCGAGGGCCCTCTGGCTTTTGAAGTCCAGATTTAGGTGTTTGGACCATACAGGGGGGCACTGTAGTATGACCCCAACAAGGTTATACCAATATTTTAATTTACGTTTTTAAACAGGGACCACACGTGCCAGAGTGGCACAATTGAGTGTCAGGGTCCTTCAGTTGGTGGGCGAGATGCAGGAGCTGCGCGACTTGTTGGGGACCACATATGAAGAATAATGTTCTATGGCCTGCCATTGCTATGTATTTAGTTTTTTATAGTTGTAAAAATTTGAAATTTTCAAAATATTTTAAGATTTTATATTTTATGATGGAATAAAAAAAAAAAGTTTCAGTGTCATTTCATTTTTACACAAAGCTAATTGGCCCAGAAATATTTAAAGATGAATATTCACATGACCGAGAAGTGATTTGGGTAAGTTTTAGGGGGCTAAAATGGAAGAAGTGGTTTGGGTGAGCTTTAGGGGTCCAAAAGGGAAGATGGAGGATAGCGCTAAGTGGTTGGGGTGATCTTTAAGGGTCCAAAAGGGAAGATGGAGAATAGCGCTAAGTGGTTGGGGTGATATTTAAGGGTCCAAAAGGGAAGATGGAGAATAGAGCTAAGTGGTTGGGGTTATCTTTAAGGGTCCAAAAGGGAAGATGGAGGATAGCGCTAAGTGGTTGGGGTGATCTTTAAGGGTCCAAAAGGGAAGATGGAGGATAGCGCTAAGTGGTTGGGGTGATCTTTAAGGGTCCAAAATAATTAAATTGACAGAACACAATTGTATAGCTTCTACATCATACTTTATATCTGCTTATGTTTTGAAACATACCATATTTGCCGGCGTATAAGACGACTTTTTCCCCCTGTAAAACATGCCTCCAAGTGGGGGGGTCGTCTTATACGCCGGGTGCACCTGGGCAGAGCCGTAGCAGCCATGAGGGCAGGGCCTGGCCACGCTCGCTATGTGAGGGAGGAGTCCGGGTTGCTAGAGGCAGCGCGTCAATGGCAACCACCTTCTCAGCGCCTAGACCAGGTGTCCGGACCCCTGCGTTGTGTTCCTGGAGCCGCTTCACAGAATGCAACTGCCGCGCTAGAATGACATTTTCATGTCCGGATGCTTCCAGCACTCACTTAGTTGTGCACTGTCTTTTAGTGCCCCCCACAGGAACATATGGATAACTTTTTAGTTCCTGTCACCTGGCTCCCTGCTACCTCGACCAGCCGCTCACTGTCTGTCGGCAAGGCCATCGTGCACTGGCAATGGCCGCGGGGGAGGATGGCTGGAGAGGAGAGAACAGAGCAGAGTGGGGCCGGGAGCCGCGGGAGCAAAGGCTGTCATGCTTTGCTGCACACAGACTGCAGCCAGGCGATGGAGCACCTAAGCGGCCAGTGTGCTGTGATTCATCATTATCATCAGGCAGCGTCAAGGAGGAAGCAGTGCTGGACGACAGGATCGCACAAAGCTGTAAGTTACAAATGCAGTGATTTGATTCTGATCAGGTCATTTATTTAATGCTAAAGCCTTCAAAGTTAATCTGACGTCTCATAAGTCTCATCTGCCTACTCATTTCCCTCAGGGCCAAAGTAAGGAGGCATAACTAAGACCAAGAGTATTTTGAAACTTTTGCTCCAAAAAGAAAAGTCGACCTCCCAGGAAGGCCTATTTCCCCATCCCAGGGGCATCCCTAATCAGGACCTAGGCCTGTCTTTGAGACTGTGTGTACCAAAGGAATCCCTAAGTGATCCCATGGCAGATATGCAGGCCACAGCTGCAACCCCGGCTGAGGTCAGCCAGCTACTGACCTGCTCCCCCACCTGCACCCTCACCTACCCTTCCCTTCCCAGCCACTGATCTGCCCCCTCACCTACCCCCTCCATTCCAGCCACTGACCTGCACCCTCACCTACCCTTCCCTTCTTAGCCACTGATCTGCACCCTCACCTACCCCCTCCATCCCAGCCACTGACCTACACCCTCACCTACTCTTTCATTCCCAGCCACTGACCTGCACCCTCACCTACCCTTCCCTTCTTAGCCACTGACCTGCACCCTCACCTACCCTTCCCCTCTTAGCCACTGACCTACACCCTCACCTACCCTTCCCTTTCCAGCCACTGATCTGCACCCTCACTTACCCCCTCCTTCCCAGCCACTGACCTGCCCCCTCACCTACCTTTCCCTTCTTAGCCACTGATCTGCACCCTCACCTACCCTTCCCAGCCACTGACCCGCACCCAGTCTGCACCCTCACCTAATCCCCTTCCCAGCCACTGACTTGCAACCTTACCTAATCCCCTCCAATACCACTGACCTGCACCATCACTTAATCCCCCTCCCAGCCACTGACCTGCACCCTCATGCTTTGCTGCACAAAGTGGATCAAATCCTGATTTGGGATACCCAACTGTGTCAACCCCCCTGGATCAGTGCATAAACTTACCTATCCAGTGATCCAACGGTGCATGCGCTAGCGGGGATGGCTCCATTTGAACTTTAGCCATCGTGTTGTTGCCTGCTCTGCACATACACTGGCCACAGCTCCCATGGCAGCTTTTGATTCCCAGGACAGGTAAAGGGTTTAATCCCAAATTGGGATGCCTCATTATCAACACCCACTATTGCATCACTATTAAACATCCAGAAAAGAACATTTGGTTTCTGAGCACTAGAAAAGAACAGCAGAAAATCAGACATGATCACTGCAAGGGGCCCACTGTGACACTGTCGCCCAAGGGCCCAACAAAACCCGGAGCCAGCCCTGGCAGGTGTACACAAGGGTTTGATAACATATAGCCTTGTGACAGTTTTCCTGCATGTCATAAGCATTTGAATATAAATTAACATGTTGAAATAAAATCTGATGTTCTTTTACGTTTTATTTGGTGTGCGGAAGAGGGAGTAGTCTTATACAGCGAGTATATAACAAACTCTATATTTTGAGTGGAAATGTTGGGGGGTCGTCTTATACGCCCAGTCGTCTTATACGCCGGCAAATACGGTAATATTGTTGAAGTGCAGTTTTATTCCATGATGTTTTCTTTTAATGTTTTCCTTGAAATAGAGATTTCATCTGATGTACTTAACTACCAGCAGCTAGCTCATCAATGTTGTAACACCAGGATGACTTTTATAAGAAGACACTTACGTGGTTGCTTTTTGTTTTCTAATGCTGCTGTTGTTAAAGATGAAATTGAAACTTTCAATTAGTTTTTTTTATTGCATCAGCAATTAATGCAAGATGGCACATCAATAAATAATATGGCTGGTTTCTGTTATGAGAGGCAAAAACAATGTTGCCAGGGAAGAAGTAACTTTAGTTTTTGTAGCTCTTTTCACTAGGCACTGCATCAAACATCTGAAAGAATGAATGGGAAGAATCAGGCAATCAGCAGAATTCTTTCCAAAAGCCCCTAAAACATTAACAAGAATTCAGAACGTTTGAAAAGCTTAAGCAAGTAAAAGAGTTATATTCCAACCAACTGATTGATAAAGAGGATGCTAATGGCGTTGCACACAAAAGTTTAGAAATCCATGATCATTAAAAAAAGAACTAAATAAGCACTTCCAAAAGAAACATATCCCCATTTCTCCATTTGGCTCCCAGAATCCCACCCCCTGCTGCTCCCCATGTGAAGGGGCAAGACACAGACATGTGTGTCAGACACGAACGCGTGCAGAAAGACTAGGGTTGAAACTTTAGAGCCATTATGAACTGGACAGATAAAGTCTCAAATGTTTTTTACTGACCCGCAGCCTTTACATGTTGATTCACAGGCCTTCTTAATTACACAGCCCTCTTCATTAAAGGGATTGACCAGCCGAAAAACAAACAAACAAAAAAAGAGTACTTACATTTTGTCTCCTGCAGCTGAATGGTGATCAGCAACTCACTTGATTGCTGATCTGAGTCCTATGCCGCCTGTGCCTGAACTCCAGTAATCGGTTCCTGCCATCAGTCACACGGGTGCTGCCAAGGCCTCTCCATTCACTACAATGGAGGTGACGAGTCAGGCCTCAGCACACCCCATCTATTGCAATAATTGCAGAGGGCATGGCCCCTGTGACTGTTGGTGAAGTGCATCAACCCGACACAGATGCACGGTGACTGGAGTTTGGATGTGGGTGATGCGAAATTCAAATCAGCTGTCTGGGAAATTGCTGTTTTTTCTGGTTGGTCAGTCCCTTTAAGGTCAGCTGACCACTTTTTCAGAGGTACAAATTTGGGATGCTTAAATTGTGACAGTATAACAAATCTCTAGGTTAATATTCGATTGCGAAAACATTGGTCACACGTCATATAATTTTGTCTCTATCCAAAATCAACCCAGTGGTTTGCTGTCACAATTTAAGTGTCCTAAATTTGTCCCTCTGAAAAAATGGTCAGCTTACTTTAAGGGGATCTATCTTTCCACAAACGCATCATCGCCTCTGGGGTTTTGATTGCTGCCAAAATGTCCACACTAGATGGAGGTTTTTATTTGCATAAAGCTTAAGGTTTATGATTCTGTGGGACAGATTGGTAAATGGGTATTGGGCTTTTTTTAATGGCCTGCTTTAATGGGCTTACAGTAACCCTCTGTGCACCCCACTAAAGCTGCCATATTGTGAGACGCTGCAATTACTATTACTGAATATAGAAAAGCTCTACAACTTTTAAGACATCAGTCTCATTCATTCCAATGTAAAAAAAAGTTTTTCCATTTGCTATAAATGTACAAAATAGTTCATATAATGAAGTAGTTTTTTTGAACTTAGTTAGACTCACCACCTCACTGTTAGTAATATATTAATGTATAGGAATAATTAGTTCTGGAATCATTATTCATTTCTAGATAAAACGCAATAATGTTTGCCTGGTCATAACATTTTCATGCGTCATTAGCATAAAGTATAATGCAGCTACCCCAGCCGTAAAAGGTTATTATAACCTTAATTGAGCAGACACCTTCATTTAAATTCAACTTTAACAGTTTCATATGAAAAGAATTACAAACACTTCTATAAGAATATGAAAATATTTTTATTAAAAAACCTTATCAGGCAGTAGTCAAAGCAACAGTTTGGCCAGAAAGGTTAACAGGTGCTGGATTGAAAGTTATCTTTAAAGGGAACATATTAAGAATCATAAAAGCCTTTTGAAATGTTACAAGGTATTATTTCTAGCTGTCTACTGGGGCCATTCGTTCACTACAGCCTTCCTTAAATATTTATCTCTATACATCTGCTCATGGAAGTACAGAAAGACAGTGAGGCTTGATCTTGATCAAGCTTCACACTCCGCCCTCATTTCAAGTACAAGCACAAAATGTAGACTGTGGCCTACCACAAGTAGGACGAGTGGTTTAAGAGCTGGAGGATCAGATATATGGTTGTCTGGATTTAGCCTAGTGGTGGTCTCGCCAGTAATCTGTTACAGCTCTCGCCAGGGAAACTGGTACTCCTGTGCAATGCAGGGGCATTTATCCTTAATCTTACCCAACTGACACAGCTAACTGGGGAGCAGGGATGGGTTGCTGGGGGTGTCTGGGGTTGCAGTGGACTAAATTCCCACTGAATGCCCCACACCAGGATATTAAAACATGCTTTATTTGGCTTATGTTATTTTTTTTACCCAGAGTTAGCAACACTTTTCCTTCCTTCTACAAATTACAAAGAGGAAGTCTAAGCTTTTTGTAACCCCCAACAAGTCATCTTAACACCATAATCCTCCCCTGGGGCAGTGATGTTATCTCAGCACAAAAAGCTTGACGTAATGATTATCATTGTTCTCCAGGCGCTGTGGATGAGACCAGTCAGCCCCCACCCACCACTCATGCAGCATCTGCCACATTTTTCTTTTGCTCTCCAGGGCCATCTACTTTTCCTTTTGAATATTTTCATCCTTCTATTTCCAGATTCCCAAATGCCATAAAAAAAGGATAAGCATGACCTCAATCAGTTGCCTGGATAATCAGGTACTCAGTTTCAGCATGCACATCATAATTTAGATATTGCAGAATAATCTTGTATCTCTGGCTTTGGAATTGTCATGCTATAAAGGTAGCAATAAAGGCATAGCAAGTTACATGGGCTGAGCAGACCCATGTTTCCACTTGATCTGAGGGCCGGAACAAACAGTGTTCTTCCATCTGAGTAAATCATGGAAGTTTTTGCTGTCATAGTTCTTTGCCTGATAAGATGAATTAGTACTTTAGTCTTACTGCTGTTGAACAAACATGAGCCCAGTATCCCCTACTGCAATTTTGAATATGCCACATGCTCTCAGGCCTACTTACAGCTCCTTTGCTCTACTTGCTTTGTAGCATGTTCTACACTGCTGCCCTTGATGTTAGACCCCCTCTTCTGTGTACAGCTCATTTAATGTATTAGGCCCAGCACAGCTGCATTTCCACATTAGGTACCACAAGCTGGAAAGACCTAGATTAGTTTTACCATGTTGTTACTTGTAGAAACATTCTGCCAGTGTAGGTGTGCATGAATGAGAAAATGATTTTTATAGGCACTGTAAAGTTATTTTTTTATATATCCCTACTTTCAAGAATTCTCTGAAGAAACCCAACACTATCACTGGATACAGACCCAGATATGCGTGTCTCTTGGAGCAGCATACCACAGGGGGAAATGCATGGAAAAAAAGCTAGTTTTGCAGGTTTCCATGTTGTGGCAGAACCCCAGACCTTACATTACCCCAATCTCATGGAGCCAATGCTGGACGCTCCCAAAAACTGCAGTTGCCCTGACCAGCATGACAGGGATCCAGGTGCTGGATAATGACCAACACCTCTCCTGCAGCAGCTGCCACCTGCTGCTGGGGCAGCATACCACAGGGGAATTGCATGGAAACAGAGCCAGCAATAGCAAAACCAGGGGAACTGCAGGCTCCCATGTTGTGGCAGAACACCAGATCTTGCACTCACATTGTAGTCATATGGTAATATGGTGAAAATATTTGTGCACAATGAAATAGCCAACCAACCAATTGGAATGTACTTTGTTGCCACTAAGTCTAGCCATTTGGATCTTTGTGTTAGTGATAGAGCCAGAGAAAAGCAGGATATGTCTTTACTACCATAAATATTTGCCAGTGTAAATCATTAGGGGACTTTCTGACATCTTAAATTAAAATCATTTTGATTTTTTATCATTTTTATCACAATTTGAAAAACTGTAGGTTGCATAAAAATGATATACAGGTATACTCACCTTACCTCCAGCAACCTTGTTCCCAAGGGTTGCTGACAGCCAGCTGCCATTCTGTTGCTCACCTGCAAACCCTAGGGGTAGGTGGACAGTCGTAGAGTAATAGGTAATGTAGAGTAAAAGTAAACTTAAAAGTTAAAGTGCACCAAATACAGGCCCAGAGAACCCCTCCCAGTTTGCTGTGTTTGCTTACCTCAATGTCAAATCCCTAAGCGCACAGACGCGCACATGGGCCACCTGTATCATCCCCAGAATCCCTCTGACCACTGCCAGGCCTATCTGAATAGCTGCTGCTGGCAAACACAGTCAGAGGGGAGTTTCCAGCGGCTAACCCAGCATTTAGCTTTTATAGCCACTAATTAATATCCTCACCTAAAAACGCTGAGTAGAGGAGAGCCGAAAGGGCATTCCAAGTCAGGATGCCACAGGCACAGACCAAAACTCAGAATAGTTACCATTCCAGGTTTTTGCCCTACCCTTTGACGAGAGTAATCAGCTGAACTAAAGTGTTATTTGACTTTAGGTCTGCTTTTAGGGACATTTTTACTGATGGGGAGGCCACAAATTATAAAAAAAACTGACAATAAATTGAAATTCTTATTTTAATAAGCTTCACCACCTTTCCCAGCCTAGCGATCAGTGCTTTTGTCTAGCATACTGTGGCTTGCTTATTTGACCGCTGTTACATGGGCTCATTATATCACTTTTTCTGAGTGATGATAAACGACCTAAGAAGGCACTTGGTTATTTGGATACATTACTGCTGAGTTGACCTTTGCTTGATTTATGCAATCAGATATGCAGTGTTGGAGCAGATTTGTGTAGTTGTCTGTTGATCAATAGCTAGTATCGGATGTGAATTTCCAATGTTATTAATCATCATGCTCAATAACATTTTCTTTTTTATCTTCAGTGAAGTGAAGAAATATTGGCGAGCTTCACACGAGCTGTAGAGTATTATCAGGACCAGTTCATGTAGGAGAAACTGAAAAATCATTCCATACAAAGCAATGTTTAAACATGGTTATGTTGTGAAACTCTTGTTGGCTACCACAGCATGAAACAAGACTTTGTCCTGTTCAGATTTCTGCTGACGGTTGGGTGCATATTTTAACCTTATCAAAACATTTACTCATATGCAGCCCATCAAGTCGAACCATGTAACGTCCAAAGACAGACATCTCTGACACGGCTCAACAAACCTGAACTGATCTTACAACCCTGGGGGTATTGAACGCAACATAAATGCTCCACATTCTAACTCCCACAACTTGGTTTTTTAAGGTCATAATTGACTTCAGTATGGTAAAGCATGAGTACAAAGCTTACAAATGTTTTCAACGTTACACATGCCAGTCCTGTTACAGTAATAAAAACACAGACATACTTAAAGTTAGCCTGAACACAATAATCTAAATGTACATCATTATTAAACTAAATCCAGTCATTGCACTACTGACTTGCTGAATATTTTCACAATGTGTATTGCAGAATTAGGTCAGATGAGATATAAACTATATATATATATTGATTAATTGATACAATAATCTAATAAATATGCCACTAGTTACGTAATTTATACATATGCAAGAGAATTCACCAAGCATTTGATTTAAGCAACTGGCAACTGCAGTGAATTTATTTAGGGATTTTATGTCATTGACAGTAGCAACCCCTGATCCTGACACAACATTCTCATTCTGCTCACTGACCTCTGGTGAGATGTAACTCCTTATGAGCAAACATTACGTAAGATTCTTTAACCTATTTTCTTTAACCTAATTAGCCGGGTAGTCCTAATAAGTCAGACAGGGGCCTCTCATAAAAAATTGTTGGCAGAGTGCACCTTCACTTTCTGGATGAACCACAACAACACTAATGATTAATAATTACTGTGCTTACATGACCAATGTACAGTATGCTTGCACTTACTAAGTAATTAGTGCTCATTGAGCAGGATCCGATCCCACAGAAATAAGGAGACTCACTGAGTCAAGATAAAGCCTTGCCACCTCTTGGCCAGCCAGCTAGCCCCAGGACAGGGCTGGATAGAAAAGATTTTCCAGGCATCTCCAACAAAAGCATGTATGAGTGCTGACTGCACTTCTAGAGTTAGCCTTGCATTTGTAATGTTGCAGGTTGGTGTCAGCTGGGCCCTATAGTATGTATTTATGTGTGTTTTTTAGTGTTGCCTCCACCCCTAATTGTGTGGTCATCTCCCTATTTTAAGTCCCCATTCCCCCTGTTCCTAGTTTTGGTCTTATAGTGCGCCTTATTTTTAGTTGGTCCTGCAAAACATCCATTTAAGCAAAATTCCAATCTTGACATATTCGTAACTGTGGCCTCCTATCTCTTCATCTTCCCTTTTTGTGTATATTTTGTTGTTATTTTGCCCATTTGCTTGTGTGGTTCTCCTTCCTTGTTGCTCTCTCTCTCCGTGGCCTTGCCATATTAGTTGATTTTGATTGTGGCTTTTTTGTTTTGCTTTCAGGTGACTCAGGATACCCACTGTTGCCATGGCTGCTAGCCCCTTTTCTAAAGCTAAGGACTCAAGGCCAGGAGGTCTATAACTGGGCGCACTGGTGTACTCGTGACGTGGTAGAGCAGGCTTTTGGGCTTGACCAGGCTAGTGGAGCGCTGCGGTACCAGCTGGCTAAGGTGGTTAAGATCCCGGGCCAAGGTGGCCTGCATAGCACTTCACAATTTTGCTTTGCTGGAGAAGGTGCTGGATTACCTGCAGCTGCTCAAGAGATGCCTGGGCATCTGTATTCGGGCACCCAGAGCCGTGCTGGCCAGTCAGTATGCCAGCACTTGGTGGACTCTTGTTTTAGTTTAATTTTTGTCTGTTTTGTTTTTGCTTTTTTTTTGTGTTATATTTGTTGCTGTACACCCCCTTTGTTTTTGTTTTTTTTTTGGGACTAAAAAAACAAATTTGTTTTTAGTGTAATCTATTTTGGGAGCTATCACACTGTGCCCAAAAAATAGTGGTCCACCTTGCATACAGTATTTCATAAACAAAATAGTTGGGCCCCCTGGCCAAAAAAACACATACAAAACATGTAATGCCTCACAACATATGGGGAGGTTGCCTTGTCCTCCCGGGTTGGTGGCTGTCTTGCCTCTAGTAGGGCCAGCATCCTCTTTGTATGATTGTTTTGGTGCTCCCACTGGACATTCATGGCGTCTAAATTAGTGCTCATGCACTGCTGCTCACTCACCCCTACAACCAGATCCTCAGGTGGTTTTGGGCACAATTTTGTAATATTGGTTGATGATGTGCCAGAATGTGGCATTGTTTGCCCACCAGTCTCCATCATTTGGTGCATGCCATGGAAAGGTGGCATGTGGTGCAGGGTGTGGCTGACTGGCTCCTGGGCACTCAGTGGAATAGGATGAGGTGAAGTCCTGGCCATAGTCCAGGGGATTGGGGATGTGAGGCTGTGTTTGTTCCCGGTTTAACTGAGTGTGGGTGTGCTCATCTGGTTTGGTGAGAGCTGGCATGATGTGTGGGGCTGCTAGATCAACTGGACCTGGGACTCCTCCATCTTCAGGATATCCTCTAGGATTTGTAGTATCTGTGTAGATAAAGGTAAACATGAGTTTTTGTTAAACATAGCAAATACCTTACTTCATTAGCCTGAGCCTACACATACCCCTTTACATCAGCAAATTGTGGCCCCACATTTACCTCATTTAATGGTTCAGTCCCATCACTATTGCTAGGGTTTGGTGCAGGTTCAGGTTTTGGATAAGGTTCCGGTGTTGGAAACGAAGCAGTTGTTGCTAAAGGTCCAGTTGGTGCCGAAGGTTGAGGCACAGATGGTGGCTGGGTGGGGGCTGCAAGGCAAGGAAGAGCTAATCTAAGCCAAACACATTTCTTAGCTGCACTCCTTAAGTTACTCAAAATGGGGTAAACACTGGGCACCACAGCTACGTGCGCTCACCATACATTTGCTACCAATTACAAGGGCTGTTCTAAATTGCAGTTGTGTGTCCCAGCAAAGCACCCACTGATGGTGCTTGCCTCTGCTCACTCATGTTTGGGCAAAATGTTTGTGGCTTGTGGCCTCCCCCCACTCAAAATAAGCATTGTGGATCAAACTCTTCCAGCTAGTGGGCATGTGACGCCGCTCCGTATTGATGGTTCCCCGACACCCCATGTTAGGTGTAGGGGTGCAGCAGCCCATATGCCCATTGCTCTGCAGGGGTGAATTCAGAGGTTTGTGGCAACCCTCCGCCAGTTTTTTATCAAACACTAATCACAAATGGCTGAGAACATGATTGATCAAATGTGTAAACAGTTGACAACCCTCTTGGCCCTCCACACTCTTCTGACCCCTCAGTCCATCTTCTGTTTATTTTCTTCCTGACCAACATCTTCAAGTCGTCAAATGTAGTGCTGTAGTGCGGGACCGTTGTCCAGCAAGCTGATCAAAGTTGTCAGAGGCCATCAAGAAGTACCTCCAACTGCCCGGCATTGAAGCAGCCGCTCAGCTTCCGCCAGGTTAACTGATGGCCACTCTGTGGGGCAGCAGCTCCTCCCTGCTGACTGGGTTGGGCAGGGGAGGATTAGACACTGTGGCCACTCCCAGGCTCGGAAGGGATGTGTCACGATACTGGTGAATACTGCTGGAGTCCAATGGCAGAGACTAGGCCAAAACGCAAGAAGTCAAAGTCCAATCCGGGTCAGCAACAGGGAAGCAGATCAATGCAGAGTCAAAGTCCAATCCGGGTCAGCAACAGGGAAGCAGATTAATGCAGAGTCAAAGTCCAATCCGTGTCAGCAACAGGGAAGCAGATCAATGCGGAGTCAAAGTCCAATCTGGGTCAGCAACAGGGAAGCAGATCAATGCGGAGTCAAAGTCCAATCCGGGTCAGCAGGTAGCAAGGATTTGCAGGGTAAACCGCAAGAGGAGGAACAAACCGGAGAGTAAGTTCCAGGCTAGAGAACTGCACAAGCAGGAAGTCAAACACAATACTCAAGCACTGAGCAACAGGCCTGAGAGGTTTATATATATGACAGGAAGTAAGATGGCACCCAGCTGAGACACAATCCGCCATCTTAACTAAGGGAAAACTTAAGGGAAACAGTCCAACTAGACAGACGTAACAAGGCTATTCCTGACAGGGTGGTTCACAGGCTGGCAGAGAAACGGGCTACCTAGACAGTGGCTTCACTGATCCACTGTGGGCTCCGCCATGGGCTCCACATAGGGCTTCACAGTGGAGCCCGCAGTGGGGTGCACACTGGGATGCGGTATCACTGGAGCAGGGGGGTGTGGCATGAGCCCTGGGTATGGCTCTCCCACTTCTGCTGGAACACACTGCTGTTGGTGTGCTGTGGCTGGCAGCAGGGAAGTGTCTGCGGCCCAAGTGGTGGTGCCTTGGGCTGGGCTGCAGTGTGTTGTCCAAGTGCTGCGTTCCCTTCTGCCATGCCTGGCGTCCTGGATGTGGGTGTGGCGGTGGTGGTGAGTTTGGGGCATGAAATAAGCACTGACTTCAAACTACAGGTGTTAGGTGTGTGCTTATATACACAAGTGGGTGGGTTATTGGACCCCAATTAAGTCTTTATTTAACAGGCGAGCACAGGTGTTTGAAACCTAGAAGCTACAATATCATGGGTGTGTGCCTGTCGTCCAGCACAACACTTCCAGGATACGCTAGGGCGTCACGCTGCTGGACCAAGGCGTAAAAGACAATCTGCATCATGGCACCATCCCTGTTTACCTCTGAGGAGCAGGAGTACATTATGCTTGTAAGTACCCATGCTATGCCATGCTTCACCTAAGAATGTTTGCCAACTTACACCAGGAAAATGAGTGGACAGATGACAGAGTGTCTGATGGAGTGAAGGCATAGGAACCTAGGCACATGGCATAGTGTACAGTAATGACAGAGGCCTTGTTTTCCCAGGCAGACAGGGCTGGGGTCTGCTTCATAGCTCAAATATGTGCCGACCACAACCCTATGTGCCTGATGAAGCACTAGACACGAAACAGATCACCACTATTATTGTGCCACACCACATGTGTCTTAGTTAACATGCCTTCAGTAGACCTACCAGAAGGTGGAACCACCAAACAAAACTGAACAAAACACAGTAAACTGGAGTGCTGCTCTACAGAGATATATTTTCACAGCCAAATTGTCTACAACAAAGAGTGTGCAGTTCTTTTTTCAACCTCTGGAGGTTGAACTAACCACCTAATAAATCACTAAATAATCATATCTCAAATTATCATATACCGTTATTAAATATAAACATATAACACAAAGCTATACATTTATATAAAAACAATCCTGAATAATACACATAGGAGGGGCCATTGCCAAACTGGAATCCAACAACTAAAGTGCCTAGTCTATATATAACCACTATAAAAAGTGCAAATCCATTTATCAAAAGAAGAGCGAGGGTAATCCTCATACAAAACACATAAGATCAATCAATCAGAATTAGAGAAAAATTGTGCATCAGTATTACAGCATGACAAACAATCAATGTGAAAAATAAATATAAAAGGATACTCAGCTGGCAAAGCCGCAGAAATGGTCCCTCCACTCTATGATGTCTAAAAAGCCTACGCGTTCTGTAGTGATGGAAACCACTGCATCAGGGAAAAAGAAAGTTCTACTGACACTGGGTGCACAACTTAAATAGCAGCGCACAAGTGAAATAATACTTAAACAACTGGGATGAGCACCACCAAATATAATCCTGAAGATAGGGAGTGCACTGATAGCTCCAAAACACAATATATAATCAAAAAAACACAAACTGAAGCTGAATTAAAGGGCACTACAATATTATTTTTATTATTATTAATCATTGAAGCCATAAGCAACATCTAAAAAACATATTAACACATTGGACAACTTAAAAACAAGAGAAAGCCTGTCTATCCTGGACCCAGGTTGCTAAATATATAATGCTGTGCAAATAATCTGGTATGTGCAATCCCGTGCACCCGGAGCTGTGGGCACATAGCGGAGTGTGCGAGGCAGCACCCCTGCCAACCTGGACCTTTTTTGATTGATATCTAATGGGCGGTAGCTATGTCATGTTTTATGTATTGAGACAGTAGATCGATTGTTCCTCCTCATTCCTCCCCTCATTTTACCGCTTCCCCCCTCCCCTTTTTCAACATTATTGCTTTTGATATTTTAGCTGCTCAGATGGTCAACATTTTTATTGGGATTGAGCACGGGATTGCACATACAAGATTATTTCCACAGCATTTTTGCACTTTGTTTATAAATAATATTGCACTTTATTATTATTATTATAATTACTTAGGCTGTATACTTGATTACAAATAGCACCTTGCACTTTACATTGGTATTATTTATTGAAATTATCATGCATTGAAATTTGGTTCATGTTGGTTATTTTGAGGGCTTAACTAATTTCTATAGTATGGGGGTTTATTAATGCTAGTTATACAGTGATGGCATTAAGAGAGAACTTAGATTAGGCTAAAGGCTGCAGGGCATCCCAAATACGGGGAAGATTGAAGACCGTAGGATAACCATCAGCTGATGGGTGGAAATAACCCACATAGTCAAATTAGACATATATGGCCTGATGCAGAGCCTCCCCGTTCAGCTATCCCGTACGTTTTCCCGTTGGTTTTGGGCTGTGATCGGGTCATGAAAGGGTGCTATGTTGCTTTTTGTGTGCGTTTATGCACTCAGGTGTGTCGGCATGCGCCTTTCCGATTGACGGCTCGCAAGCGGCTGAACTCCGTGAAAACGGACGGCCCGATTTTTTAATTGATTCAGAGCCTTGATTTCCAATTGAAACCAACCCAATTTAACGAGGGTGTCGACGCTTCACTTACGGGCAGTCTTAGCAGCCGTATTTGCTCTCCAGGAGTTTGAAATGCATTCTTCTGTGTGCGATCATCAAAGGCGTCAGCTCCGCGGGCTGGTTCTTTTGAGCATGGCAGAAACCAGGCTCCACCGAACACGTTTGGACATCCATGGCATGCATGACCTTGAGCTATTCGAGCTCACCCGCCTTAACCGTGTTTCTCTCCAGGACTTGTATAGGCAGCTGCGGCCATGGTTAGCCCGCACCACAAGGAAGGGGCATGCAATTGCAGGTATGACCAAATTGGTTAGCTGCCTGCAGTTTTTGGCAAATGGCTCGTTCCAGAGACTGGGTGCCTTCTCCGTGGGGATGTCCCAGTCTACGCTGAGCCGCAGCCTTACCAAGTTTTTGGATGGCATGGCTACCCTGGCCCCAAAATTATTTTTTTTCCCTGACACAGCGGAAGCATGGAATGCGGTTAAGATGGGCTTTTATAACATAGCCGACATGCCCAACATCATGGGTGCCATTGATTGTACACACGTCTCGTTAATCCCACCTGCTGACCAGGAATATCTGTTGGTGGTTTAGGTCAGCATTTTTTTTTAAGTGATTTAAAGCAGACCTACACCCTGTGTATCAAAAACATCCATTGTTTCAACATTTTGTGGTTGTCTAACAATATATTTGAGCATCTTGACACTTTTGGTCACACTAATTCCAGTTATTTTTGGTTTTTGCAGGAACAGGAAGATGGGCCATTCCATTAATGTACAAGCAGTGTCCGGCCCAGATCTGCTATTTTTTCGTTTATTTGCAGCCTTCCCTGGTTCCACGCAGATTCACACATATTGCGGAGCTCCAACCTGTTTCAATGTTTTGAATCTGGAGATCTGTCTGGCGGATGGCTACTGGGTATGTGTCTCAAACTTTTGGTTGCTGGGCAACATTTTTTTATTTTTCTGTCGGTGCCTGTACCCCACTAATCTGTGCTAGATAGCAATGAAGCATTACAAGTTGCCAATCACTTACTTACCACTATTTGCTCCTATGAATTATTGTTGTTATTCTCCACAATTCAGTCCTGTCCTGGCCCTCTTAGCTATGTTGCATCCCACACTCATTGTACAGGAGTGTACTGGTTGGATGTGCATGTTGCCTCATCATAACTGTGCTTTGGTCTGACACAGCACAGCTCACCTATTGTCCTTCATCAATGCTGGAATGCAAAGCAAAACATTATTGAGGTTCTTCCCCTTAGGGCTCTGTCTGTTGTTCCATGTTCTTACCCTTTTACAGTAACAAAACATGCCCTTTTTGGTGATAGCATGTAAGGTACTTGTGGGTAATATTTTTGTTTGATTTTTTTATTTTAGTACTTGTTATATATGTTTTTTTGCCTTATAGTTATGTGCTGAATAGTTATGGTGCAAGACACTACATATGTTGCAAAGAGGCACATTTGGCATGTGTGTTTGTGTTATTATTAGTGCTTATTTTTGTTTTGTTTTTTGCAGGGGATTCTGGCTATCCCTTGCTACCATGACTACTTACCCCCATCCTGCATCCATCTTCGCTGGCCCAGGAGCGGTATAACACGGCGCATTGGAGGACTCGCTGCGTGGTGGAACGTGCCGTCGGCTTGCTAAAGATGTGATTTCGTTGTCTGGACCAGACTGGTGGGGCCCTGCAGTATGAGCCCGCCAAGGTCATCAAAATTATAATAGCGTGTGGGGTCCTGCACAACCTAGCCATTAGAAGCCGTGTATCCAGATATACTGACCTGGCTGAGGACACTTTGCAGATATCAGAAGTGACACCTCCATACTCTGGATCCCAAAGTGGCCCAGCACAGGCGATCCGTTCAGAACTTGCAAATGTTTTTGCCTAAATAACATTCTTTATTTATGTTTTTGGTTATTATTTTATTTGTCATCAAATAATATTTAACTTCACATACATTTAGTGGCATGTTGAATATGATGTCGAAGTAGATGGCTGGTGTGTTTGAAGGTTAGCAGCAATATGTGCAAGGCTCTGGTTATTGAGCTGCCATTGGTGGACCATTTCACCCATATGCCTGGTTTGGGTTCTGATTTCTGCCAGCAGGCCAGAGACATTCTCGTTTAAACACTGTAATTGATTGCACATGTTGGTTATTTGGTTACACACAGTGTCGTTAAATCTCTGTGTATTTTCGTTAAAAACTACATTTTCATGGTGCCAGGCTTCCTCCATGATTTGTAGCTGTCTTTTTTGGCTGATATGTCGTCTTGGATTAGTTCTGCCACTTGCACGGGCGGGTGGTTGTGATCCAGAATGAGTGGGTGGTGGTGGCTGGGTTGGCACAGAGTCTGTTGTGCGGACGTCAGAAGTGGTTGTTGGCACTGAGGTGGGGTTAGTGGACACCAGGTGTTGCATTTGCCGGGCCTGTTGGTTCTGTTGTTCTGGCACTGGTTGGATTGGCCTTTTCGGCATCTGAATTGGTTCCTCCTCCTCCAAATCTTGAATGTCTTCGAGAATAGGTGGACTTGTTAGGTTCTGCAAATAAATGTAGAATGTATTGAGTAGCCTTTTTTTAAAAAATTGTATGCAATTGCAATTTCACAAGTATACACAGTGGACCATTGACTTACCTCATCCAAACACTCAGGTTGGTTGTTGTGTACAGAAGGCAGTGGATGCATGGTCGTCCGGGACAAGCCAGGGGTAGATTGGCCTTGTGGCGTGTCTTGAGGTGTTTCAGGGACGAGATAATGTACTTTTAGTATATTTTTAAACCACAGTGTGTATTAATGAGTAGCAAACGTTTTGGGTCGCCATAAAAAAGGCACAATGGTTGTAAATAATCACCTCCGGACCTGACATTCGTGTCTGTGTCTAGTCCCCCTGCCAGGCCATGAAGGCTTGCCGGATGAATATATGTGAAAACATGTTCTTCTGCAGGTGTTAGGATTATTTTATTTGGGATCCCACCCCCTGTCTGCAGGCTGTTTAAGAATAAAGCACACATAATAAGGATAACATCCTGTTGCCTATCAGCCTATACAGTCAATTATACTATAAATGGACTTTACCTCTGCTGGCGGCGCATGTCCATTTTTCTTTTGCCATAGTATTTTAGGTCTCCAAATTTTCGCTTAATTTGCTCAATATCTCTCCTCACTGAACCAACACTATTAACTTGGCTGCAAATTTTTGCCCAAATCTCCTGCTTGGCCTGCTTTGTGGTGGATTTAGAATAACGCCCAAATAGGGCATCATAGTGCTCACAAACAGCAGTGGCTACAGCCATGCTTTGTACATCACAAAAACGGGCTGTAAGTGAGCCACGGCGCAGCTAGCGCCCACATGGGTGTGTGGTGTCCCCGGCAGCAGACGAAATTGATGGCTGGCTGTCTGGTGAGTAGTTTGGGTTAGTAGGGCTGATGGGTGAGTGTGAGCTAGTGTGTGTGGTGCTCTGTGATAATGTCTGGGTGCCTGTGGAGCTGTCACCTGTGGAGCTCTCTCTTGATTCTGTGGTTGTGGTACTTGGGGACACAGAATGTGGAGGAAGAGGGGTGGGTGGCCTGGGTGGGTTAGTGGTTTGGGACCTACGCTTCCCCTTGGTTTGGTGTCTTGTTTTTGCTGCATGCTTTGTGTGTGGAGGAGGTGGAGGCTGCAGGGTTTGACGAGATTTGTCACCCTTGTGAGGCCTGGGTGATTTAGTAGCTGGGGGTGAATGTGGCAAGGGTTCCTTGCTCCTGCGTTCTTTGTGAGCAGAATGTGTGGCTGCCTTCCCCACCCTTGTAGTATGTGCATGTCCCTCCCTGCTCTTGTGTTGTTTTTGGTGAGGTTTATCTGTGCGGCTAGTATGTGGCTCTGGCCTTTTGGGGGTCTTACGGCTCCCTTTTGGTCTGCCCATAGTGATATGGTAACGAACACAGAGCTGAGTGCATTGACCTTTAAATAGTTTTCCAGTGTGGGCGTGTTCTACAGTGTGTGTGGCTGCGTGCGCGTACACGCATGCCACCGCGGGGGAACGTCATAACCTGATCCGGAAGCCTAAGAAAGATTTCGCCCGCCATCTATACGGAGGAGCAGGATAAAATTATCATGGATGTGAGTAGGCGAGCGTGCGTTTATGTGCACGCACAAGCCCCTAAACAAAAAATAACTATGCCAGGGCAAGATTAGTGAGGAACAACTGGCTTGTTAAAGTAAACTACTACACCAGCTTAGTTTATAACATGTGCGCAACAGAAAACTAGGCTAGAAGCAGATTGGAGAACTAGGCCCATGTGAGTAGGAATGACGGGCATAAACTGAGTTTAGATAGGGCATGACATTTTGACATGTATATGTGTGACTAATGCTGTTCCATTGTGTTTTGTACAAACAGATGATGCTGAGGAACCGCTACGATTACCTGTCGTGCGATTTCGAGAAGAGGACGTTGGCGCTGGCGGTGGTGGACGCGATTGCCCGCATTTCGGGTACCACCTTTACATTCACCCAGATTGCCCAACACTGGTCTGACTTAAAGAGGAGCCATAGGCCCCGGGTGAGGCGGTACTTCGCTAAACATTTTCCAGGTAAGTGTGGCTACTTGACATGCAAGAATCACACTGGCCTTGGCTGGGCCTGTTGTATGATTGTGTTTATATTTCAGCTAATGAATGGACTATGCGTTGCCACCCCACCCGGAAAAGAGCCCACAGCCCAGTGTTGGACGAATCTGGGGAAGGTATAGGTGACCCACCGCCAGTGCCAATGCCCACCCCCTCCTCTGCCAGTGAGTATGAGGGCCCCTTAGACCTCAGTATGCAGGGGGGGGGGGGGAATCACACGGCAGGGAGTCGACCCTCACCAACCAGCAACCTGACTCTGGTAAGACTACCAAAATAACATATGTCCTGACACATGCAAGAAATACATATAGTAATGTGCACTTTTGTTCTTTGTAGATTCTGACGTCGCAGGCCCATCCCAAGGGATAGTCGAGGGAGGTGAAGCTGAAGAGGTGCCTGGGGAAGGTGAGTGATTTGATGCATAGAACCATAACCTAATCGGCCATTCAAGAGGCACAAATAGTAAATAATATACTTGTGTTTTTGATCCAAACAGATACACAGCCGGATGTTATGCTGGACCCAGGGAGGAGGCTGCGCCCCAGACGCCCTGTTGCCCAAAAGCAATGTAAGTTTTAATTATTTATTTGAAAACTAGTTTAAACTCATGTCCACCAAAAAAAAAAAAAAAAATTAAAAAAAAAAAAAAAATGATGTTTTTCTTTCACAGATCAAAGAAAACGGCAACTATTTTAAAGGAGCCACCCATTTTTAATAAGAATGTAATATTGTTATTTTTCACATTTTAAAAACTCTTTAAACAGTTCTAAAAAAAAAAAAAAGGTTTACAGTAAAAAAACAAAAAAAAAAGTGTGGTGTGTTTTATTTCCTGCCAATGTACGTTATCACAAAATAATCATACTGTTACATGTCCCAAAAGGTAGGTATATGGGACAAGGAATAGCAAGGAGAAGACAGAGAATAAGAAAAGAGATTAAGGTAAACATTAAAGACAAGGAAGAAGAAGAAAAAGAGATTAAGGTAAGCATTAAAGACAAGGAAGAAGAAGAAAAAGAGATTAAGGTAAGCATGAAAGACAAGGAAGAAGAAGAAAAAGAGATTAAGTTAAGCATTAAAGACAAGGAAGAAGAAGAAAAAGAGATTAAGGTAAGCATGAAAGACAAGGAAGAAGAAGAAAAAGAGATCTTCTAGTGGCGAACCTCATAGAAATCAATGTTAGGGAGAGATTGTCACTTTATTTTTTTTTTTTAATCTTTTACTTATTTTTTGAGCGTGAACAAGTTACCCAGTATCTGAAAAACAAGTAATAGTAAAGTTTTTACATGACTTTTATATTTTCAAATAAACTTTTGTTCTTAATCTTTTCAAACAACCCAGACACTTCCAAGATACTCCAATGCGACATATGCCATAAAAGTGTGTTTTCAGCAATATCTCATGTTTTTTGCTAAAGAATTCTGCCATAGCAGTTTCCCGGCATTCTCCAAACCACTTTTCAATGTAAATACCTGTGACTTTCCCCAGTAAATTGAGGAGCAAACACAGAAAAATGCATGGCAAATGTCTGTGTTCAGTGATCACTACATTAAGTTTTGCTTTCACGCTGGTCTGTCACACGTGCATTGCATGTCTGACGAACATCCTTTTATGTCAAGTAGCGAAAGGTAGTGAACATAGTAAATCACCCTCATATTATTCATCGTTCTGGTTTGCAGTGTTCATATGTTTAACCCATCTTGTATACAGTGTGCTGTGTTTGTATACTCTAAGCCAGGGGTGGGCAATTATTTTTTCCATGGGGCCACATGAGAAACTAAATATATTGTGGAGGGCCGCTGAGCTATGGGCGTCTAAGCGACGTCTAAGCTCAGCGGCTCTGAGTGCGCTGGCGGCTGCATCTCGAGCTTCCCTCTAACAGGGAGCACGCCCGCGCTGGCCATTCTCAAATGGCTGACACAGGCACGCGCCCTGCTAGAGGGATAGCGGGCATGCGGCCGCAGCTCGTGCATGCGCCGTTGAACTGGGAAAGAAGGTGAGTTTATGGGCGACCTGGGGGTTTCACACAGCGGGGCATCCCGATTTTGGATGCCCCGCGGGGAGGGGATCTATAAGATTCCCAGGCTGATAAAGCAGGGTTTTGTCCACTTCAAACGTTCTGATGTGATAATTTCCCAGCCAATCAGAGAAGCCCTTGGCTTCTGGCAGTCTGGAAGGAGAGCTCATATCAGCTGGGGCAAAGTGTAAGAATGGTGGGCAGCAGGAAGGGGGCATGGTGAGAGCATGATGGACAGCAGGAAGGGGACATGGTGAGAGCACAGTGGGCAGCAGGAAGGGGACATGGTGAGAGCATGTGGACAGCAGGAAGGGGGCATGGTGAGAGCATGGTGGACAGCAGGAAGGGGGCATGGTGAGAGCATGGTGGACAGCAGGAAGGGGGCATGGTGAGAGCATGGTGGACAGCAGGAAGGGGGCATGGTGAGAGCATGGTGGACAGCAGGAAGAGGGCATGGTGAGAGCATGGTGGGCAGCAGGAAGGGGGCATGGTGAGAGCATGGTGGACAGCAGGAAGGGGGCATGGTGAGAGCATGTGGACAGCAGGAAGGGGGCATGGTGGGAGCATGTGGACAGCAGGAAGGGGGCATGGTGAGAGCATGGTGGACAGCAGGAAGGGGACATGGTGAGAGCATGGTGGACAGCAGGAAGGGGGCATGGTGAGAGCATGGTGGACAGCAGGAAGGGGGCATGGTGAGAGCATGGTGGGCAGCAGGAAGGGGGCATGGTGAGAGCATGTGGACAGCAGGAAGGGGGCATGGTGGGAGCATGTGGACAGCAGGAAGGGGACATGGTGAGAGCATGGTGGACAGCAGGAAGGGGACATGGTGAGAGCATGTGGACAGCAGGAAGGGGGCATGGTGAGAGCATGGTGGACAGCAGGAAGGGGGCATGGTGAGAGCATGGTGGACAGCAGGAAGGGGACATGGTGAGAGCATGTGGACAGCAGGAAGGGGGCATGGTGAGAGCATGGTGGACAGCAAGAAGGGGGCATGGTGAAAGCATGTGGACAGCAGGAAGGGGGCATGGTGAGAGCATGTGGACAGCAGGAAGGGGGCATGGTGAGAGCATGTGGACAGCAAGAAGGGGACATGGTGAGAGCATGTGGACAGCAAGAAGGGGACATGGTGAGAGCACGGTGGGCAGCAGGAAGGGGACATGGTGAGAGCATGTGGACAGCAAGAAGGAGGCATGGTGAGAGCATGGTGGACAGCAAGAAGGGGGCATGGTGAGAGCATGTGGACAGCAGGAAGGGGGCATGGTGAGAGCATGTGGACAGCAGGAAGGGGACATGGTGAGAGCATGTGGACAGCAGGAAGGGGACATGGTGAGAGCATGTGGACAGCAAGAAGGGGGCATGGTGAGAGCATGGTGGACAGCAGGAAGGGGGCATGGTGAGAGCATGGTGGGCAGGTACATGGTGAAAAAGAGACAGCAGGCAGGAAGGGAAAACACAAGCAAACTACATAATCTTTCTGAGCAGACTTACTGATGCTCTGGAGCTCCTACTCTGTCCTTCCAAAGTCCCCAGGTCTCTATCACCTGCTCATCGGGTCTGGCTTCCTCAGAGGAAGGGAGAATGTGCCAGACCCGACGAGCCGAGCGCCGATCAGCTGCTGCTTAACCTAAGCCTCTCGCACTGTACACAGGCGATCACCTAAGTTAAGCAGCAGCCGATCGGCCACTCGGCTCGTCGAGTCTGGCATGTTTTCCCTTCCTCTGCGTCTCTTACTGGCCAGCTCAGCCCGGGCCGGTAAGAGCCTAGCAAAGGGCCGTATACGGCCCGCGGGCCGTACATTGCCCAGGTCTGCTCTAAGCTGTCTAGTGTAGTTGTAGTTTAGGCTACTGCTTGCTGTGTTCACCCTGTGCCACAATAAACCTCCCTTTAGTTCTAGTTTAGTTTAGTTTAATTATTCTAGTTCTGTCTCAGTGTCAATTCCTGGTCACTACTTGCAGTCGTGACACAAAGTTCAACAAGCCATCAGAACCACCCAAAGCAGAACCTACATTTACTACAGGAAAAAAGCCAACTTGAGATTTTTAGGGAGACACTGTCTGGCCATACACAAACAATCTGAGTTGTGGTCACTTTTAGCCCATTATATGTAGCCTATTTTAGTAAGCCTAACATGGGTCTCCCCCAAAGTGGCTTGTTACTATGTTTCTGCACTCTCAAGTATCACTACCCAAGCATTAAGAGATGATTAACATTAATCTGCCTACTTTACTGAGAATCATGGTAAATTTGAAGTTCTCTGTATCTATGTCACAGTTTACATTAGAAAAGCCATTTTACCAGTGTCCATCAAATAAATTAGCTCAATTAACCCTTCTATTGCCAGCCACGTAAATTTTACGTGGCTGCCTCTCCAACTGTTAAACGCCAGCCACGTAAAATTTACGTGCCTGACTTTCCCCAGCAATAAAGTAAAAAGTATAAAAAAAAATCACTTACCTGACCCCTTGTTTGATCCGGCCGGGTCTCCTCTTCAGCCAGAGGGGCTCCGATTGCTGATTGGGGCTCCTCCGGCTGCAGGGGAGGGCCCAGAATAGGGTGCCCCCCCGTTTCAGCAGCCGCCGGCATTTGCCTGTAAAAAAAAAAAAAAATGACAGTTACTCACCTCCACTCCCGCCGCCTCTCCTCTTCATGGGGGGGGCTCCAATCACCCCCCCCCCGCTCTTCCATCTTCTGGAGGGGGCATAACAGCCCTCCTCCCTTTCTGTCCTCTCAGATGCCGGTGACGGCTGGGCGGGGAAGGAGGGAGGTAGGCGATCCTCTGATCGCCTGCCTCACCCCTTCTCTGCCCAGCCGTCACTGACAGCAGATCGCCGCGGGGCACAGAAGATGAAGATCGGAGGTGAGTAAAGTAAAAAAAAATTTTTTTTTTTTAATAAAATGTTTTGAAATAAAGTGTGTGTGTCTTTTTTTTAACTTTTAACCCTTTGTGAACTGGTAAGGGGTCCATGTGACCCCTTATACCAGTTCACAGGGCTCGGGGGTCTGGCAAGTCACCTGCGCAAGCGGGTGACTTGCCATTAACCCCTGGCCCCCCAAATTACCTGCCTCCCCAAAGCCCAGGGGGGGGCAGAAGAGCCGTGGCCCTAGGCTATGACGGCTTGTAGCCGCAGGGCCAGGGGCCACTAAAGCTGGCCCCTGCGCCCTGTTCTACAAGCCCCCATAGCTGGTCACAGGCTGGTTACGCTGGGTAGGGGGGACCTCACGCCATTTTTTGGGGGGATTTTTAAGGGTTTTAACCCTTAAAAATCCCCAAAAAAATGGGGTCCCCCTCCCTTCGAGGGGGGACCCTATGTCATTTTTTTTTTTAATTAACCATTTGCTACCTGTAACCCAGTAGGTATAAAAGGCTTCCAGCAGCAGCAGGAGAGCAGAAGCCTAAGTGATCAGCGTGGGACACAGGGATGGATGGGAGGTAAGTATTAAAAAAAAATATTAAAAAAACGTTTATTTTTTTTTAATAAAGATATTTTTAAAAAGTGTGTCTTTGTCTTTTTTTTTACTTTTAACCCTTTGTGAACCAGTAAGGGGTCCATGTGACCCCTTATACCAGTTCACAGGGCTCGGGGGTCTGGCAAGTCACCTGCGCAAGCGGGTAACTTGCCATTAACCCCTGGCCCCCCAAATTACCTGCCTCCCCAAAGCCCGGGGGGGGCAGAAGAGCCGTGGCCCTAGGCTATGACGGCTTGTAGCCGCAGGGCCAGGGGCACTAAAGCTGGCCCCTGCGCCCTGTTCTACAAGCCCCCATAGCTGGTCACAGGCTGGTTACGCTGGGTAGGGGGGACCTCACGCCATTTTTTTGGGATTTTTTAGGGTTTTAACCCTTAAAAATCCAAAAAAAATGGGGTCCCCCTCCCTTCGAGGGGGGACCCTATGTCATTTTTTTAAATTAACCCTTTGCTACCTGTAACCCAGTAGGTATAAAAGGCTTCCAGCAGCAGCAGGAGAGCAGAAGCCTGATTAGCTTGGAACACAGGGATTGATGGGAGGTAAGTATTACAAAAAAATAATTAAAAAAATGTATTATTTTTTAATAAAGTTATTTTTAAAGTGTGTCTCTGTGTGTGTGTTTTTTTTAACTTTTAACCCTTTGTGAACTGGTAAGGGATCTACGAGACCCCTATACCAGTTCACAAGGCTCTGGGTCTGGCAAGTCACCTGCGGCTAGTGGGTGACTTGTCATTAACCCGAGACCTCCCCAAAAAAACCTTAAAATTCCCCCAAGAAATGGTGTCCCCCCCCCCCCCCTGTGCAAGGGGACCCCACGCCAATTTTTTTTTATTTAACCCTTTATTATGTGGATAGTAGTTGTATTTTATTTGTAAATGTTATAAAGTGCTCTTTTCAGTTTAGGGGATCACCTGGACAGGAACGGGGGGCTACCGATACATATGTGGTATCATTGTAATCGAGAGAAATGGGGCTTTCACATGCAATATGGTTTTCTTTAATAAAATAAATGTTTTTGTTAAAATAAAGGAGACAATTTAAAAAAATATATATATTTTTTTATATTTTTTTTACTTATTTACTTAACAATATATAAAAAAAGTAGAAAAAATACAAACAAGACATTTCAGGTTAAAGCCTAAACTCTGCCACAAAAAGAAAATATGCCATTTTCTTGGAAATTTCTGCAAAAATCACAGTTAAACATCACGCAAAATGGTGAAAAATATCCTGTCAGCAGCGGGTGACAAAATCTCAAGTAGGCTGGCAGTTAAAAGGTTACAGGTACCTATGCATGTAGGGTATTGTTCTGCTCGGGGGACCTTGCGCTTTCAGATTTACCTTGTTTTTTCTTATTTGCATATTGATATTTTAGGAAAAAGGTTCTGCTTATTTATACATTTTTTTGTGAAACCCTGTGCAACCTAAGAATTCTTCGAGATATTACTTCCAGAAAGATGATCCCACTATAACAAGCTGTGTATGCTTAGAAAGCTTAACATGTATACTTTCAGGGAATATATGGTTTATCGGGGATATTCCAAATGTAAAGGGTTGTTTTGGTAGAAAAAGCACAAGGTGTGCACTTTGTCTGCAGAGCTGAAATTTTGAAGTAAAACTACCGCTATGCGCATGCTTTACTTTGGTGTGTTTGGCAACTCTTTCCTTGACAGAACCTATGCATGTTGGGTATCGTTCTGTTTGGGGGATGTTGCTTTTTCAGAATTTCTGGTTTGCATATAGTTTTTTTTAGGAAAATGTGGTTTTGATTCTGCTTTTTTATTCATTTTTAAGGAAACCCTGTGCAACCAAAGAATACATTGAGGGATTACTTTCAGAAAACTGCACCCATGTCAACAAGCCTGGTACGCCTAGAAAGCCTGAGGTGTGTTCTTCTAGGGAATATATAGTTTGTGGGGGGTATTTCAAATGTAAAGGGTTGTTTTTCTTGAAAAACTGCAAGGTGCGCATATTGCATAGCATAGTTGTATTTTTATCTCAAAATCTCCTAAAGCTCGGTTTCAGTTTGGGGGAGTTTCCTGGGCAGGAAAGGGTGTCTACCTATACATATGTGGTACCACTGTAACCGGGAGAAATTGGGGTTTCACACGCAATAAGATTTTATTGACAAACTTACATTTTTTGTTACAAAAAAACACTACAAATTGTAAAAAATAGTTTTTTTTTAATTTTGTTGTACAATTTTCACCCAAAAATATTGAGAATACACTTAGAAAATGACAAACAAGACATTTCATGTTAACGCCCAGGCTCTGCTGGAAAAAACAATATATCACTTTCCTGGGAAATCCCTGGAAATCCCTTCAAAAATCACAGTTGAACATGGGGAGCGCAAAATAGTGCAAAATGGTCTGGCAACAAAGGGTGACAAAAACTCCAGGTAGGCTGGCAGTTAAAGGGTTAAATAACCACCCTTTTACGGTCAAGATGTTTGAGACTAAAGTTACAAATATTGGAAGCATCGTACCTGCTGTCATGAACCTGATCCTGACCCAGCTTGATCAACTCTGTTTCTTGAACTGAACGACTTGTCTTATTCGATAAGATTCGTTTTCACCTGTAGCTGAGCTGCCTTTGCCATTGACAATTTTTTTGCCTTATGTTTGCTATGATGTCCCACCACACTTGACCTGTTGCCTGCTACGATTGCAGCTCACCAGAGAAAATGCCTGTCTGTCCTTGAAGACAGAGGTCGTGACCTCTGGCAAGAAAGGTTATTTTTTTCACAAAGTAAATAATAGCTATATTGCTACATTTTTCAATTCACAGATTTAATTTTTACTTATTTCCGAAGATTCTGTCCCGACAATCTGCATTAACAAAAACATCTTTTTATTGGCTAACTATAACTGTAAATATAACGGATAATGTAGCAACATTATAGCCTAACACTAACCCATCAAAAGAAAATCAACAAGGGAAGCCTATGCATTTTCCCTATAGGTGACATTTAATTGTCACATGGAAAAGATTGTTAACTAACTAAAGAAAGAAAACAGCAGCCAGCTGACATTTAAGTTCTGACATTCTACTGTATTGACACTGGATGTCATTATATGTACTGTTCATGTTATTCCTACAAAAAAAGCTAAAGGAAGAGATAAGAGAACAATGTAGCAAGCTTATTGTCTTTCACAAGGACTAAGGTATTCCAATCAAATAATGGATTAAGCTCAAAACAAAGGTTCAGCTGGATTAGTTAAATAGCAATTATCACAGAAACATTTTACAGTATCTAACCGTTACAAGTACATTTCATACATTCAGCGCTTTCATAGCGTAAGCCGCAGCTGAAGGCAATGTCTCTTGCAAATCATGACCTTGAAGTCTATATACTATTCGATAACAAAGTTGTAGCTGAACTAAACATCAAACATAAGAAATACATCTCTTTCTCATTTATATGGGTATATATGTTAGGTCCCCGGCCTCTGGGTAAGTTAGGGACTAAAAGAAAAATACATGCCCACAGTGGATGGCCATTTTCCAGTGGCTTGAGTACCTAGTGAAGTTGGAGAATGAACTCTGTTACTGTAACGTTATCGTGTCAATGCATCAGTGTAAGTTTTTCAGAATCTAAGCACATTTTCATATTCTGACCATATTAGAAAATAACCCTATGTTCATATCCACTGACTCTTTATACAGCATTATCTTTCTGATATCTGAACTTTACCCATGCCCTTGACTATGCTTTATGGTTATTCCCTTTGTTGTGTTTTTTAGAGCCCTGATCACTTGTTGCCACCCTCAACTATCCCAACCTTCAACATTGGTTTTGGAGGCCTCAAGTGCTATTCTCTGAGCATTTAAGTCCTAGTGCAACGTCAGCCAAGTAGGTTATGTCTCTCTGTCCCAAATTAGGGTTTAGCAGGTTCCAACAAAAACATTGATACACACATTATAAATATATTGGGCATTTTCAAAGCAAGAAATTCATAAGACCTAAATGCTTCATGGCAACTTTACTCCTGGTCTGAAGGGATTCTTGCTACTACCATGAGCCAGACATTGCCCTCTGTATTACCACATATGTGTACAGATGTAGCAATCATTAAATGTCACATCCCAGCTCATCCCATTGTGACATATCACAAAGAAGCCATTGAAAAGCATTTAAAGTGGACCAACACCCTGACGTTTTTTTTTTGCCTTTTAAATATATGCCAATACTGCCGCCGGACCCGTTATCAATAATAAAGGAAAAATAACTTACCTCTAATGCTCCAGCATTCCTTTTGAATCTATCTCCGCCATCTTTGATTTGCTTGTAAAAGGAAGAAATCGTTTGACCTCTTCCGCTTCACCTGACCTAAATCAGAGCTACTGCGTATGCGCTGTAATTTCCCTACCTAGGTACAAGAGAGGAGAGAGGCCACGCCCACCCGATGACGTCAAGAAGAGAAGCTGAAATCGCGCGAGAGAGGAGGAAAGCGTATCCGCGGACAAGGAAGAGGACAACATGCAAATGAACGGACAATCAAGACGGGCAGCATGCTAATGAATGGACAAGAGCTGGAGGGTGGGACTTTTCGGACGAGATTTTTGAAGAATACAGGTGCTGCGAGGGACAGAAAACTGCAAAAGTCATCAAAAGGTAAGTGTCTTTTTATGTTTAACTGAAATAAATCAGAGATCAGTTGTTTTAGAGGGTGTTGGTCCACTTTAAGATTTCAAGACAGCACCATGCACCAGTGCAATAAACGGACTGTTAAGGAAAGCTGCATCTGTATCTCACATTTAAGACATGCCTCCATTTCTTGACAACACAATGAATGACAGGAGGGGTACGTTTGGTCAGTTTGAAGTTCCTTAGGACCAGGACCCACTCTGGGGCAGAGTTGCCAAGGGTAGTTTAGGGGTGCTTTAGGTTTATGCCCTTGAGAGATGAGCAACGTTTTAAAAGTTCAGTTCGGGTGACTTGCCGAATTTCCTCAAGAAATTCTCATTTGTCCAAGCTGAGCTTTTAACGAACTGGCTCCAAAAATAAATAAAACGTGCATACCTTCACCCCTCGGGCACTGTCCTGCACCGATCTCCACAGCATCCAGCGGCCTGGCTGGGCTTCCAGCATCTCTCTGCTCCCCACTGCAGAGAGGGGAATATATACTGGGAGTGAGCTGTGACATCACAGGTCACTCCCAGTATAAATAGCCCCACCTGCAGTGAGGAGCCGAGCCATCACTGACAGCCAGAGAGACCGATGGAAGCCAGGCGCACTCTTGCCATTTGCCGATATCTCCAACCATCAGTGACAGCAGCAAAGGATTGGTAAATGGATGCCATGGGACACAGCACTGGATTAGAGGTAAACATGACAGGGGGAATAATAAAAATGTTTTTTTTTCTTGTGTGTCAGGGTTTTTTTTACATTTACCTTTTGATATACCAGCCCCGCATAGCTGGCACCTGGGCTGCATTTACTGTATATGGGTACCTCATGTCATTTTTTTTTTTTGACCCTTAAAAATTAAAGAGAGGGGTGAGAGAGGGGGCCCTATGTCATTTTATTTATATTTGGGGAGGCAGATAATCCTTTTATTATTTTTATTTTTACCGCCCCCCCCTTTCTTACCTCTGATTCATTGCTGATCTCTGCACCCTCCCCTAGTTTTTCATTTCATCTGCATGTCTGCATTCAAAGGTATAATAAAAAAATAATAGTTCAAGGTTTCCTTGATTGTCCAAGGTAAAAAGCAAGTTCTAGTGCTACTCCAGGCAAATAGTAGGTTGAAACATAACTTTGAATCTTATAGTAGCTAACTGTATAGCACCATCATAAAGTCCAAGGTCCCCTAAGCAAGAGTAAGTGACCAGTTTCGGGTGGTTGTGCACTTTGTGAAGCTGATGATTGTGCCTGATGGCTTGCAAGGATCGTTAACTGAAGATAAATTCATGTGCCATCTAGTGGTGGAAGAGAAGAAAGACATGTTAAAAATAACTTCTTTACCAGAGCTATTCATCCTCTAAACAACTAGCACTAGTATGTCATTATGGTGTTTGAGGAGTTTCGTAATCTGCTGTGCTGTGATATTGTGTCATTCTTTTAATGCCTCATGCCTAAGCAAATTCCATATATATATATATATATATATATATATATGTATATATATATATATATATATATATATATATAGTGGTAAGGTGCAAGGTGCCGTCATTGACGGAAGGTATGTGGCACCAAGGTACCTGGCCTTGGTGCAGTAAAGCCGTGTAGTTTGTTTCCCAGCATCAGTTGCTAATGGCAGTCTGGTGCTGAAGTTTTAGTATAGCCAAAAGGCTAACCCGGGACGGTTTTACTGGGAAGGAGTAGAGCAGGGTGGGGCTCCATCCCCTACCCAGGTCTGGGTTTGACAGGCCGCATAAATAGCCTGGGGAGTCAGCTGTGGGGGGGGGGGGGGGGGGGGAGTGTCTGGAGCTGACGTGTGAAGTGAGACTCTGTGGGCCTGGCTGAAAACTCCTGTGCAGGCTGGCCTGTCTGGTTCATTTTTGCTGCATTTTCCTGAAAAGGTGATGTAACCCAAAAGACGTTCTGTTTATGGATTTTGTGTGAATAAACACGGACTTTAAGTTATCAAGTTTGCCTCTGTGCCTCTATACTGCAAACATCCTGCAGTCTACCAGAGCGGGTCCCCACTATATATATATATATATATATATATATATATATATATATATATATATATATTCTTGGCGAATACAAATATTCTGGAAACTGGCAAGCTGGCAGAGATTGTTAGCTTTATTGCAACCAGTGGGCTATAAATGGGCTATTAAAGTCATTCTATAGTCTAAATTAAAAAAAAAATACTACACTTACTTTTTATCTCCTGCAGACTCCAGCACTCTGACACTCACCTGATCATCCCATTTAGGTGTCACGTCGTCATCTTCAGGTGCTTGTGTCCATTCACAACTGATTGACCGCCCTGCACCATTGTCACTACACAGCACACCCCATTATATTCATGGCAATGGAGAGGGTGATTCATCACATAGTGCCTGGGATTAATGCCGTAGGGCTGTGCGACAATGGATTTTGACTGAACCACAGCCTGATGCTTCAATACCCAGCAGTGAAGTTATATGTAGGCGGCTTTCCTATAACTGAGATTTCTGGCCTTCCCAGAGATATTTGGGTGTTAACAAGGGTGTGGATGTAAATGAAGCTTATTTTTGGGTTCTCATTAGTGTTGGGTGAACCCGAACCAAAAAAGTTCAGGTGCTCAGCCACACACAACCTGTTATGGGGGGGGGGGGTTGTTCTGCCACAGAGTCTGCTATGGGGTGACTGGGGGGGGGGGTCTATCACACAGTCTGCTATAGGGTGATTTGAGGGATTCTGTCACACAGTCTTCTAGGAGGTGATAGAGGGGTTCTGTCACACAGTCTGCTATGGGGTGATAGGGGGTTCTATCACACAGTTTGCTATGAGGTGATTTGGGGTTCTGTCACACAGTCTGCTATGGGGGTGATAGGGGGCTCTGTCACACAGCCTGCTAGGGGGTAATGGGTGGGCTCTGTCACAGAGTCTGCTATGGGGTGATAGATGGGCTCTGTCACACAGTCTGCTATGGGGTGATTTGGGGTTCTGTCACACAGTATGCTGTGGGGTGATTTGGGGGATACTGTCACACAGTCTGCTATGGGGGTGATGGATGGGTTCTGTCACACAGGCTTCTATGGGGTGATAGGGGGTCCTGTCACACAGCCTGCTATGTGTAGATTTCGCCACATAGCCTGTTATAGGGTCAGTCTGCTATAGGGTGATGGGGGTATTCTGTCACACAGTCTGCTATAGTGGTCATGGGGGGAGATTCTGTTACACTGCTATGGGGGTGATGGGGGGCTCTGTCACACAGTCTGCTATGGGGTGATGGGGGATTCTTTCACACAGTCTACTATGAGGTGATTTTGCCACATAGCCTGTTATAGGGTTTTGGGGAGTTCTTATTTTTTTTAATAAAGTATACATATTATTAGTACTGTCTCTGCCTCATTTTGTGCAGGGCAATTCCCCTAGTGTCACTCCCTCTACCTCTTACTACCTCCATTTTACAGACATTTTTGGGGCCCCAAGTTCCGATCCCCATTGACTTCAGTGGGGTTTAGGTTCAGGTTCAGGTCATGTCAGGTACCCAAACCGAACACTTGTTCAAAGTCCTAAACTTCTACGGGTTCGCCCATCACTAGATCTCATGTATCTCACTTAATATATGTGCAAAGTCTATGGTTTTTGGCAAACCATTAAACTGTTGTGATTTCTGTCATATAGACCTTTGTCTGTTTATCCTGATTTGTGATGTAATGGCATTAGACAGCTGATCACTAGGGTTCATGGCACCCCTTATTTAGATCTATCATTGTAATGGCTAACCAGTGAGTCACTCATTATTACCATCACTAATATAAACATTTATGAAAATAAGATTCTCATATATCTCCTGTCCTTTCCATAACTGAAGGATCACCTTTGTGACATCCACAATTACATGTTAGTTACGGTTTCTTTTGCAGTTAAATGAAAAATCTCCAATAAACCTCCACCCTCCGCACTCCTCACTATTGCTGCCAATAGAGCGGTATTGTGCCTAATATTGTTCATAAAAGAATATGTCTTTAGGTTATATCTTCTATCTTTTATGATCTTAAATATTGCTCTGTATTGTGCAGCTTTGAGGCACTGCAGCTTTTCCATGTCATTATTTATTGCTCCCCTATTGTGGATGCTTTGCATGATATTATTGTAGTGTTAATTCAAAGCTCTCTCTGCAGTCCATTTAGAATATTTGCATTTTCTAATTTCCCTGTTTTGCACTAATAGTGTTATTATTCATGCTGCTCTCTGATAAACCCTTTGTCTTGTCTACTATAGTTACAAACTTTTTCAAAGCATTTCAATTCACTTTGAAATTTAAAAGGAAAAGTAAAGTGTCATATGGGTGAAAACAATGGGAACTCACTGAATGTAATGTTACAGAACCACCTAAAAGAGCATAACATATAACAAGAAAATGTTAATGACTTAATATCAGGGCTATTTGCATATGTTAGCTCATCTACACTGTGGTTTTAACAGGAATCCAGCTGCTTTTCTCATATTTTATGATTATTTAAATGTGATACAAATATCTTTGTAAATACATTTTATTATTCATTCACTTTAATATTCCTTTTGATAGCAGGAAACTAATTAAAAGAAAAAATGGCCTAGACAAGTAAATTAATATTCATCCAATGTTAGAAAATTATATGCTAATAAACACAATGAGAACCCTATTTCTGTTTAGCATGTTTAATAACAACATGCAGAATATGGTATATTTAATAATGAAGCAACAGAATCAAAGCTAAAGCTATAGCAGGCCATTTACATAGACAAAGAAATCGATTCTAATGATTAGACCCTGTCCTAACCTCTACTGACCTTTATTTGTAAATAAGAACACTAATATTGGTGGAAGGAAATGCAGAATTATGGTATTTATTCTTAAATTTTCACAATGGCATTAAAAGTGGACTTTCCCTTTAAAGAAGCTGACTTGTAACATAAAGCTCTAGTCGAGCATATTGGAAAGTAGGAGGATAAAGTGTGGTAGAAAAAAGGAGCACAAGCTAGGGGGGGGAATTGCAGCCTTAAAAGATTGGCAGGAAAAGGCCATGTAAGAAATTGGGGGAGTTTCACAAGGAGTAGACTGTCTCTGGATCAACAGTTTAATAGCCAAAAACTACTAAGGAGGTTATTTAAGAAGGGATCGAGGGATCGAAAAATCAACAGTCACTGAATTTAAACATGCCTGGGATAAGCACACATCTATCCTAAGATAAAGAGAACATACAGTATACACATAAGGGCAGACTAGATGGACCGTATGGTCTCCTTCTGCCGTCAACCTTCTATGTTTCTATGTTTCTCGTAGCGGCAGGCAGCGTCTGGTCGCTGTAGGCAAAACCACACTTATGAAAGTGATTCTGGTGAGCGACTGACATGACAGCGTCATGTAGCGTCCGATGTATTATTACAAGCGGCTCAGCGTATAGTGCCGGCGTTCTAGCTTCCAGAGTCGCTCTCCCATACATTTCAAGGACCAGCCTAGTTAAAGTTGCCTTACGGCAACGAAACGCGTCGGCGGTGGCGAGCGGTGGATCCAGGATCATCTTCATTTTATCTATTATTTGGAACAGCATTGCCCGGCATATGGGACGCAGTGAGTGACTGTTGGATTCCAGCGTCGGTGAGATCGTTACTATGTTTAATGCTCATTTTTATTCTTGTACCATGTGAGTGTATTTCCTGAGTCTTTATTAAAGGAGAGAAATTTTGCAGTATTACACTATATTTCTCTTTCTTTGTTTTTTTACATCAATGAAATGAATTGGTACCATCTGAGCCAAGTCTGAATAGTATTGAGACTGCAGTCTCTTTGAAGCGGTGTCTTTGTGTTTATATCAATTGGAATCACTATATCAAGTTTGAGCATCGTTTGATTCTTCAACCCACACTGAAGCCCATTGGGGGTAGTGGCGCTGATTAGTACCATTTGAAGGCTTTCTTTTGCTGTGGAGTCGGTAAGAGTTTGCACGTTTGGTGGAGGTTTTTTTTCGCACAAGTACATGTGAAGTGCATGCACCGTGGGATACTTACCTTTTTTCATTTTTTTTTATTTTTTCTTCACTTTTTTCATGTTTTGGACTTTCTTTGGTTGATTCATTTATGTTTCACTAAGTGAAAGTTGGAATCTGCATTTATACTTTTGTGCTCTGTGTTTTTCACTTTTTATTGATTACTTTGGGTCTTTTTTGAGATAAGGACTTTATCACGTTGAGCATTTTTTCCTTGTAATTTTTTAGGTTTAGTTTTTTAGCGCGGTTCTGGGTCTTTGGTTTAACCACTGATATCAATTTTATTTCAAGGGCCGTTCATTTGCTTGCGTTTAAACAGCAGGTTTGACATTTTTTTTTTTTTTTTTGCTCAAATCATTGTGTGACCTCTCCTGGCTGCAAACAAACACTTTTAGAAACTTTTTTGACCTTTTATATTTTTATGCAGAATTGTCATTACAGGTCTGGCACTAAAGTGTTAATGTCACAGTGATAAAACAATGTAATTCCATGTGTTTTTGCTTTGTTACAGGTGTAAATGTGTTCAAAAACAGACTTTAATCACACAGCATCTTGCGCTCTATGCTATAGCGACCAGATTTAGAGCACTGACGCTGTGTGTGTGTCCTTTTTTGATAAGTAAGGTGTGAAGTGCCGAGAGTCGGTCGCATTGAGCTTGCGCTACCTTTCACTGCTTGCAGCGCTGTACTGGGGTTAGAGCACCCAACATACATCACATTCATCAATGATGGCCAGGTTACTACAGCGACTGAGACGCTCTGTTACAGCGACCGATACCCACTTACAGCGTCTACTAGCGATCACGCTAAGCGCCGCTATACAGACGCTCATCTGTCTGGCGTTAGTAATGAATCAGCCTCTAAGGCTGTAACCAGACAGTTAACACCACACACCAACTTATATATCACAATACATGCCAAAATTGTATTAATAGATTGAATAATATTGTACACAGCAGATCAAATACAGAATGAATCAGAGATGCAGGTATTGGAGACAAATCATACACAAGCCCATGCTCTGAATCCCAAGATGAGAGCTTCCCTTAGTTGAGAGGAAGAATTCCAGCTGTAAGAGCAAGAATCCCAGACATAGGATTGGAAGCTGAGAACATGACACTGTAAGTGATGGTCAATGAAGGTGCAATAGTTTTCAGTTAAACTGCCATTGCACAGAACTATTGGGCAGTCTGGTGGTCTTTGTGGGCATCCTTATGTAATTTTGTAAGCATGTAGTAGGTAGGAATGACAGGTTCCATAATCGTAAGAAACTACCATTCCTGCACTGTGATAACAGCTTCCTTAAGGCTCCATCCAGTATACCATTTAAGTGATCCTGAAAAGTTTGAGTAGGATCTGATGATAAATAAACATAATGGAGCCAAATGTACCAAGAACTGGTTTAATAAACACAATATCACTGTTTTTGATTGGCCAGCAAACTATGCTAATTGTATAACTAGAAAAGGTATTTTCAAGAGGAAGATGAAAAACACCAGGCGAGCTGAAGACCACATCAAAGCAATCTGGGCTTCCATAACTCCTCAGCAATGCAATAGGCAGACAGGGCCAGGTTTGGAAAAGGGCTCACCCTGGGCGAGGGGTAGGGCAGGCAATGTTTTCACACAGATCCTGAGGAGTTTCAGCAGAATGCTACTGATAACTTCAGGTCCAATTGGAAGTTGAAAATCTGATGCAGTCCACTGTTCAGCCAAACAGTTATGTTATTCAATAGCAGGTCATATTTATGGCTCCTTGCATTTAGATTCCTATCCATCCTGTGTTTGGTCCCCACCTTGTTTTCCCTCCAGGAGTCCATTGCTTTATGGTTTATTTCCCCACCCTTCACCTGGGGGGGAACTCTTTTGGCCCAAACCCCAAAGTCCTCCAGGTGGCCTATCTGAGATGCCTCCCTATGGCACCCGCAGTGACATATACCAACAGCTCCTTGCTCTTTATATATAATTTTAACATTTAAAGAAAAAAGGACTATATATGAGATCCAAGAAAAAACATCTCTTGTCAATTTTTTGATATCTCAAATAGTTTCAAGACACTTTTTAACCTATTAATATACAAAAAAGCATTTCTAGCTTATTTAATAATACATGTCACAGTACATTCAAGAAAAGGTTATCAGGCTATCCATCATTTTTGTAGGACAGCTGATTTCCTTTTTCTCAGATGGATTTTTCCTTTAACCTTAAAATTTCTCCAGAGATCTTGAGACAATACTCTATTTTATTATGTTCTCATTATATTCATTTTCATGCTTATCCTTAGAATTCAAATAGGATTTGCTAAGATGAAAAAAGATTAAAGAACAATGCTTTATCTGAACTGTATGACTTACCGTATACTATCTATATACTTACTATATTTTGCTTAAGGGGTTACTTGTGCACAAAATAAGGAATCTAACACAACTTGTTTAAATGGCAACATTCAAATGGCCTCGCAGTACCTGTGATTGTGGCCAAAAAAACACACATTCTCCATTACATGGGCTTTGTCAAGTGCCATATTTTTCACCCTATAAGACTCACTGTAAGAAAATGTCAGTGCGTCTTATCAGGCAAATGTAAGGAAAAAAAACATTACGGTACTCTCACGCCGCTGGCATATGTTGCAGCTACATCTGCCACCCCCATGACAGGCCATGTACACCTGCAGCCCCGAACCTGCGCTAGCTTGGCAGCGTGGGCCGCAGAAAAGGTGAAACACCTGTTGCAGCGGCGGAAGGTAGCAGCAGAAACACCTGTGGTAGTGGAGGAAGATGGCGGCAGTGGGAACATCCGCCACAGTGGAGGCTGATGGTGGCGGCAGCAGCAGAGGCAACGAGAACACAGGTGTGGCAGCGGCGGGTGGTAAGATGAAAGTGCGTGTGTGTTTTTCTGTATCTGTCTGTCTTTGGGGGAGATGATGGCGGTGGAGGCAGGCCTCTGGCAAGGTCATGGGGGGGGAGGGGGAGATGTCCAAAGCTGACTGTAATGGGACATGCTGCCCCTGGTTGTATTGGGGCAAGCTGATCATGACTGTAAAGGGGCAAACTGCCCATGACTGTAAAGGGGCATGCTGCCCATGGCTGTAATGGGGGATGCTGCCCATGGTTGTAATGGGGGATGCTGCTCATGGCTGTAATGGGGGATGCTGCCCATGGCTGTAATGGGACATGCTGCCCATGGCTGCAATGGGACATGCTGCCCATGACTGTAATGGGACATGCTGCCCATGGCTGTAATTGGACATGCTGCTCATGGCTGTAATGGGGGATGCTGCCCATGGCTGTAATGGGACATGCTGCCCATGGCTGTAATGGGACATGCTGCCCATGGCTGTAATGGGACATGCTGCCTATGGCTGTAATGGTACATGCTGCCCATGGCTGTAATGGGACATGCTGGCCATGGCTGTAATGGACATGCTACCCATGGCTGTAATGAGACATGCTGGCCATGGCTGTAATGGGACATGCTACCCATGGCTGTAATGAGACATGCTGCCCATGGCTGTAATGTGACATGCTACCCATGGCTGTAATGGGACATGCTACCCATGGCTGTAATGAGACATGCTGCCCATGGCTGTAATGTGACATGCTACCCGTGGCAGTAATGGGACATGCTGCCCGTGGCTGTAATGGGACATGCTGCCCATGGCTGTAATGAGGCATGCTGCCTGTGGCTGTAATGGGACATGCTGCCCATGGCTGTAATGGGACATGCTGCCCATGGCTGGAACGGGACATGCTGCCCATGGCTGGAATGAGGCACGCTGCCCATGGCTGTAATGAGGCACGCTGACCGTGGCTGTAATGGGACATGCTGCCCATGGCTGTAATGGGACATGCTGCCCATGGCTGTAATGGGACATGCTGCCCATGGCTGTAATGAGGCACGCTGACCGTGGCTGTAATGGGACATGCTGCCCATGGCTGTAATGGGACATGCTGCCCATGGCTGTAATGGGACATGCTGCCCATGGCTGTAATGGGACATGCTGCCCATGGCTGTAATGGGACATGCTGCCCGTGGCTGTAATGGGACATGATGCCCATGGCTGTAATGGGACATGCTGCCCATGGCTGTTATGGGACATGCTGCCCATGGCTGTAATGGGACATGCTGCCCATGACTGTAATGAGGCATGCTGCCCGTGGCTGTAATGGGACATGCTGCCCGTGGATATAATGGGACATGCTGCCCATGGCTGTAATGGGACATGATGCCCATGACTGTAATGGGGCATGCTGCCCGTGGCTGTAATGGGATATGCTGCCCATGGCTGTTATGGGGTATGCTGCCCATGGCTGTAATGGGACATGATGCCCATGGCTGTAATGGGACATGATGCCCATGACTGTAATGGGGCATGCTGTCTGTGGTTGTAATTGGACATGCTGCCCATGGCTGTTATGGGGCATGCTGCCCATGACTGTAATGGGACATGCTGCCACGGCTGTAATGGGACATGCTGCCCATGGCTGTAATGAGGCATGCTGCCCATGACTGTAATGGGACATGCTGCCCATGACTGTAATGGGACATGCTGCCCGTGGCTGTAATGGGACATGCTGCCCATGGCTGTTATGGGACGTGCTGCTCATGACTATAATGTGACATGCTGCCCATGGCTGTTATGGGGCATGCTGCCCATGACTGTAATGGGACATGCTGCCCATGGCTGTTATGGGGCATGCTGCCCATTACTGTAATGGGACATGCTGCCGTGGCTGTTATGGGGCATGCTGCCCATGACTGTAATGGGGCATGCTGCCATGGCTGAAATGGGACATGCTGGCCATGACTGTAATGGGACATGCTGGCCATGACTGTAATGGTACATGCTGCCATGACTGTAATGGGGCATGCTGCCCGTGGCTGTAATAGGGGATGCTGCCATGGCTGTAATGGTACATGCTGCCATGACTGTAATGGGGCATGCTGCCCGTGGCTGTAATAGGGGATGCTGCCATGACTGTAATGGAACATGCTGCCATGGCTGTAATGGGACATGCTGTCCATGACTGTAATGGGGCATGCTGACCGTGGCTGTAATAGGGCATGCTGCCCGTGGCTGTAATAGGGGATGCTGGCCGTGGCTGTAATAGGGCATGCTGTCCATGGCTGTAATGGGGCATGCTGCCCGTGGCTGTAATGGGACATGTCGTCCATGGCTGTAAAGGGGCATGCTGCCCATGGCTGTGATACGGGATGCTGCCCATGACTGTAATGGGGCATGCTACCCGTGGCTGTAATAGGGGATGCTACCATGGCTGTAATGGGACAAGCTGTCCATGGCTGTAATGGGGCATGCTGCCCATGGCTGTAATGGGACATGCTGCCCATGGCTGTAATGGGACATGCTGCCTATGGCTGTAATGGTACATGCTGCCCATGGCTGTAATGGGACATGCTGGCCATGGCTGTAATGGGACATGCTACCCATGGCTGTAATGAGACATGCTGGCCATGGCTGTAATGGGACATGCTACCCATGGCTGTAATGAGACATGCTGCCCATGGCTGTAATGTGACATGCTACCCATGGCTGTAATGGGACATGCTACCCATGGCTGTAATGAGACATGCTGCCCATGGCTGTAATGTGACATGCTACCCGTGGCAGTAATGGGACATGCTGCCCGTGGCTGTAATGGGACATGCTGCCCATGGCTGTAATGAGGCATGCTGCCTGTGGCTGTAATGGGACATGCTGCCCATGGCTGTAATGGGACATGCTGCCCATGGCTGTAACGGGACATGCTGCCCATGGCTGGAATGAGGCACGCTGCCCATGGCTGTAATGAGGCACGCTGACCGTGGCTGTAATGGGACATGCTGCCCATGGCTGTAATGGGACATGCTGCCCATGGCTGGAATGAGGCACGCTGCCCATGGCTGTAATGAGGCACGCTGACCGTGGCTGTAATGGGACATGATGCCCATGGCTGTAATGGGACATGCTGCCCATGGCTGTTATGGGACATGCTGCCCATGGCTGTAATGGGACATGCTGCCCATGACTGTAATGAGGCATGCTGCCCGTGGCTGTAATGGGACATGCTGCCCGTGGATATAATGGGACATGCTGCCCATGGCTGTAATGGGACATGATGCCCATGACTGTAATGGGGCATGCTGCCCGTGGCTGTAATGGGATATGCTGCCCATGGCTGTTATGGGGTATGCTGCCCATGGCTGTAATGGGACATGATGCCCATGGCTGTAATGGGACATGATGCCCATGACTGTAATGGGGCATGCTGTCTGTGGTTGTAATGGGACATGCTGCCCATGGCTGTTATGGGGCATGCTGCCCATGACTGTAATGGGACATGCTGCCACGGCTGTAATGGGACATGCTGCCCATGGCTGTAATGAGGCATGCTGCCCATGACTGTAATGGGACATGCTGCCCATGACTGTAATGGGACATGCTGCCCGTGGCTGTAATGAGGCATGCTGCCCATGACTGTAATGGGACATGCTGCCCATGACTGTAATGGGACATGCTGCCCATGGCTGTTATGGGACGTGCTGCTCATGACTATAATGTGACATGCTGCCCATGGCTGTTATGGGGCATGCTGCCCATGACTGTAATGGGACATGCTGCCCATGGCTGTTATGGGGCATGCTGCCCATTACTGTAATGGGACATGCTGCCGTGGCTGTTATGTGGCATGCTGCCCATGACTGTAATGGGGCATGCTGCCATGGCTGAAATGGGACATGCTGGTCATGACTGTAATGGGACATGCTGGCCATGACTGTAATGGTACATGCTGCCATGACTGTAATGGGGCATGCTGCCCGTGGCTGTAATAGGGGATGCTGCCATGGCTGTAATGGTACATGCTGCCATGGCTGTAATGGGACATGCTGTCCATGACTGTAATGGGGCATGCTGACCGTGGCTGTAATAGGGCATGCTGCCCGTGGCTGTAATTGGGGATGCTGGCCGTGGCTGTAATAGGGCATGCTGTCCATGGCTGTTATTGGGCATGCTGCCCGTGGCTGTAATGGGACATGTCGTCCATGGCTGTAAAGGGGCATGCTGCCCATGGCTGTGATACGGGATGCTGCCCATGACTGTAATGGGGCATGCTACCCGTGGCTGTAATAGGGGATGCTACCATGGCTGTAATGGGACAAGCTGTCCATGGCTGTAATACAGGATGCTGCCCATGGCTGTTAAGGGACATGCTGTCCATGGCTGTAATGGGGCATGCTGCCCATGACTGTAATGGAACATGCTGCCATGACTGTAATGGGACATGCTGCCCATGGCTGTAATGGGACATGCTGCCCATGGCTGTAATGGGGCATGCTGCCCATGGCTGTAATGGGACATGCTGCCCATGACTGTAATGAGGCATGCTGCCCGTGGCTGTAATGGGACATGCTGCCCATGGCTGTAATGGGAAATGCTGCCCATGGCTGTAATGGGACATGATGCCCATGGCTGTAATGGAAGATGCTGCCCATGACTGTAATGGGACTTGCTGCCATAGCTGTAATGGGGCATGCTGCCCATGGCTGTTATGGGGCATGCTGCACATGACTGTATTGCGGCATGCTGCCATAGCTGTAATGGGACGTGCTGCCCATGACTGTAATGGGGCATGCTGCCCATGACTGAAATGGGACATGCTGCCCATGACTGTAATGGGGCATGCTGCCCATGGCTGTAATGGGACATGCTGTCCATGGCTGTAATGGGACATGCTGCCCATGGCTGTAATGGGACATGCTGCCCATGGCTGTAATGGGACATGCTGCCCATGGCTGTAATGGGACATGCTGTCCATGGCTGTAATGGGACATGCTGCCCATGGCTGTAATGGCACATGCTGCCCATGGCTGTAATGGGACATGCTGCCCATGGCTGTAATGGGACATGATGCCCATGGCTGTAATGGGGCATGCTGCCCATGGCTGTAATGGGCATTGCTGCCCGTGGCTGTAATGTGACATGCGGCCCATGGCTGTAATGGGACATGATGCCCATGGCTGTAATGGGAGATGCTGCCCATGACTGTATTGCGGCATGCTGCCATAGCTGCAATGGAACATGCTGCCCATGACTGTAATGGGACATGCTGCCCATGACTGTAAAGGGGCATGCTGCCCATGGCTGTAATGGGACATGCTGCCCATGGCTGTAATGGGACATTGTGCCCGTGGATGTTATGGGGCATGCTGCCCATGACTGTAATGGAGCATGATGCCCGTGGCTGTAATAGGGGATGCTGACCGTGGCTGTAATAGGGCATGCTGCCCGTGGCTGTAATTGGGGATGCTGGCCGTGGCTGTAATAGGGCATGCTGTCCATGGCTGTTATTGGGCATGCTGCCCGTGGCTGTAATGGGACATGTCGTCCATGGCTGTAAAGGGGCATGCTGCCCATGGCTGTGATACGGGATGCTGCCCATGACTGTAATGGGGCATGCTACCCGTGGCTGTAATAGGGGATGCTACCATGGCTGTAATGGGACAAGCTGTCCATGGCTGTAATACAGGATGCTGCCCATGGCTGTTAAGGGACATGCTGTCCATGGCTGTAATGGGGCATGCTGCCCATGACTGTAATGGAACATGCTGCCATGACTGTAATGGGACATGCTGCCCATGGCTGTAATGGGACATGCTGCCCATGGCTGTAATGGGGCATGCTGCCCATGGCTGTAATGGGACATGCTGCCCATGACTGTAATGAGGCATGCTGCCCGTGGCTGTAATGGGACATGCTGCCCATGGCTGTAATGGGAAATGCTGCCCATGGCTGTAATGGGACATGATGCCCATGGCTGTAATGGAAGATGCTGCCCATGACTGTAATGGGACTTGCTGCCATAGCTGTAATGGGGCATGCTGCCCATGGCTGTTATGGGGCATGCTGCACATGACTGTATTGCGGCATGCTGCCATAGCTGTAATGGGACGTGCTGCCCATGACTGTAATGGGGCATGCTGCCCATGACTGAAATGGGACATGCTGCCCATGACTGTAATGGGGCATGCTGCCCATGGCTGTAATGGGACATGCTGTCCATGGCTGTAATGGGACATGCTGCCCATGGCTGTAATGGGACATGCTGCCCATGGCTGTAATGGGACATGCTGCCCATGGCTGTAATGGGACATGCTGTCCATGGCTGTAATGGGACATGCTGCCCATGGCTGTAATGGCACATGTTGCCCATGGCTGTAATGGGACATGCTGCCCATGGCTGTAATGGGACATGATGCCCATGGCTGTAATGGGGCATGCTGCCCATGGCTGTAATGGGCATTGCTGCCCGTGGCTGTAATGTGACATGCGGCCCATGGCTGTAATGGGACATGATGCCCATGGCTGTAATGGGAGATGCTGCCCATGACTGTATTGCGGCATGCTGCCATAGCTGCAATGGAACATGCTGCCCATGACTGTAATGGGACATGCTGCCCATGACTGTAAAGGGGCATGCTGCCCATGGCTGTAATGGGACATGCTGCCCATGGCTGTAATGGGACATTGTGCCCGTGGATGTTATGGGGCATGCTGCCCATGACTGTAATGGAGCATGATGCCCGTGGCTGTAATAGGGGATGCTGCCATGGCTGTAATGGGACATGCTGCCCATGGCTGTAATGGGACATGCTGCCCATGGCTGTAATGGGACATGCTGCCCATGGCTGTAATGGGACATGCTGCCCATGGCTGTAATGGGACATGCTGCCCATGGCTGTAATGGGACATGCTGCCCGTGGCTGTAATGGGACATGCTGCCCGTGGCTGTAATGGGACATGCTGCCCATGGCTGTAATGGGACATGCTGCCCATGGCTGTAATGGGACATGCTGCCCATGGCTGTAATGGGACATGCTGCCCGTGGCTGTAATGGGACATGCTGCCCGTGGCTGTAATGGGACATGCTGCCATGGCTTTAATGGGACATGCTGTCCATGGCTTTAATGGGGCATGCTGCCCGTGGCTGTAATGGGACATGCTGCCCATGGCTGTAATGGGGCATGCTGCCCATGGCTGTAATGAGGCATGATGCCCATGGCTGTAATGGGACATGCTGCCCATGGCTGTAATGGGGCCTGCTTCCAAGGATGTAATGGGGACATGCTGCCCATGACTGTAATGGGACATGCTGCCCATGGCTGTAATGGGGCATGTTGCCCATGGCTGTAATGGGGCATGCTGTCCATGGCTATAATGGGACATGCTGCCATGGCTGTAATGGGACATGCTGCCATGGCTGTAATGGGGCATGCTGCCCATGGCTGTAATGGGGCATGCTGCCATGGCTGTAATGGGGCATTCTGCCCATGACTGTAATAGGGGATGCGGCACACTGTTTGTAATAGGGGATTCCAAACACTGCCTTTAATCTGGTGATTGGGAGGGGAATTTTAGCACAACATTTGATTTTACTTATTTTCCTCTAAACTTTTGGTGTGTCTTATGGGGAAAAGAGAGTTAAGGGTTTGCAAGCTTGTCTTGCTTTGCCCACAGGATGCTATTTCCAAACCCCTCGACTTCACATGTTCAGCCAGAAGTCTGTGTTCGAGTTCAGCGCTCAACCTGAAAACAAAAAAGATTGTTGATGGGCTTCTATCTAACTACCCAGCTTACCTATGCGGAGTGTGCAGCAGGAAGCGCTGATATAACACACCTGAGCCCTGATCGGGTCCCTGGACAGCGGTCAGCGTTCCTCTTGGATGGCAACGGCAGGGGCCACTCCTATGCCTCCACACCCACCATCACAATAGTTTTATTCATCCCCAATTCTGACTTATGACAGGCCCAGGTGGGAGGTAAAAGGGATCCAGGTGGGGAGCAGAGGGGCCCCCAGAGACAAAATCTTCCCCCAAAGTTTGGGTCCCCATTGATTTAATTGGGGACCGGATTTGGGTTTAATTCAAAGTTTGTCCGAACTTGGCGAACCCGAACCTTGGGGGGGTTCCCAACACTAACTATAATCACTTAATCAATCATTCTAACCTAGTGGGGTTTTAATGACTCCTTAGCTTATCTGCCAGCAAAAGATGGAGTGAGCGCGGGGGTGTGGTGGGGGGAGTCTCCACACTTTTTATTGAAGACATTAGGGTTGATTCAGAGCCTCCTCAAATCCGTGTTGTATTTGTTTCGTTATGTGTATTTTTCACTTTTTTTCTGTATGCGTAGGTGCATATGCATGATTCAGAGCCTTCATCAGGAGCCTTCCGTTTACTGTTCATAGCTGCGTAGGCCAACGAGAAGCTATTTAACTCATTCATGTCCGCCGTCTCAACTATTCTATCACTCACTTCTGCTCCAATGCTTACATCAACTCACTAGCGGTTCCTGTTCAGATGTTCTCCCGCCATTCATGCTTACCTTAACTCACTAGCAGTTCCTGTTTAGATGTTCTCCCGCCGTTCATGCTTACCTTAACTCACTAGCGATTCCTGTTTAGATGTTCTCCCGACATTCATGCTTACCTTAACTCACTAGCGGTTCCTGTTTTTCTGTTCTCCCGCCATTCATGCTTACTTTAACTCACTAGCGGTTCCTGTTTTCTGTTCTCCCGTCATTCATGCTTACCTTAACTCACTAGTGGTTCCTGTTTAGCTGTTCTACCGCCATTCATGCTTACCTTACCTTGGTCTGCATTCTGTAGTTATTTTTCTATTCCTTCTTGATGTCTTCTGATGTATATACTTTAGTGGATGTGTTCATGCATTAAATTTTTGGTTGTTTACAGAAATGAAACACAAAACATGGTTAAGTTTAAATATATTTATTTAGATTTTTTTGAGGGGGGTTAAAAACCACGTTTTTTAGAAAATGTTATTTCAAAATATTTTTGTTTTTTAAAATAAATCTTGGAAACATTAACATTTCTAATGTTTAAAATGTTAAAATATTTTTTATATTTTTTACAAATCTAAAATTTTAAAAGGGGCCCCAGGAATCTATTCTTCACTGGTCCCCAATGAAGCTGCCAGCTCCTGGATGTCGAAGTTAAAACTTGGAATCTCTCTTGTGGTGTCAAAAATTAATTTTTTGTAAATACATTTTTAATAGCTATTAAATGAAATATTAATGTTCTAGGTTAGGGATTAGTTCATATATTATGCTAATTTAATAGGATAGGTATTAGGCCATTTATTATGTTAATTTAATAGGCTTGGGAATTTGAATACCTGTTGATGAAGCCATGTTATTGAAAATCAACTAAGTAGACTACAAACTTACTAGGCTGGTGGACGACATGATCCTGGGGGACCAGCCTCCTCTCTGAGGCCTGCCACTGCTCCTGGTCTGAGTCTGTTGAGAAAGCAAAAATATGGGTACTTCTAATGTCAGATTTCTGAAAGAAGAGATTTTTTTTATAATGTGTGTGAACATCATCATCTAAAAGAATATAAGCAGGAAATGAGTGTGTGTTTACAGTGCATGTACCTGTGTGTGCTTCTGTCTGATAATCATACCGGAGTGGTGCTGCTCTGCCATATGTAGTGACTCCCTGGCGAGCCGCTGATGCCCCTCCTCTGTATACAGGTCCAGTGGCTGGTCGTCGCCACCCACAGAGGAGGGGGAAGACCTTGCCACTGGAGAGGCACCACCTTCACTGGGCCCAGATCTATCCCGCACTGGCTGGACTGCTCGCCTCTGGGTGGGTCGGATGCGGTAATCCCATTCGCTCACTAGAAGAGAATAGCATTCATAAACAGAGGCCTGGCTAAGGGCTTTTGTAGTTATACCATTTATTAGTAATGTACTTACTTGGGAAATGCTTCCTTAAGAATCGCCTCTTCCTTCGCTTCAGGTCTGACCAGTATTGGATGATCTGGGTGTAAGTGAAGGTGGTGTCACTGTCTTCTGCTATTTTGGCAACTATCTTCAGTGCCAAAGTCTTCTTTTGGAAGTCACTCGCCAGGAAGTCGTACCAGTTGGACATCATCATCTAAAAAATAAAAGAAAAACAGATTTTCTTAATTCAAACATCATACAAATCACAATGTTAATGATAGCAGTTTTATAAGTTACATTCCCCATAAGATTTCTATCCTTGAGCTATCCTTCTAGATGCCATTTTGGGGTTGCGCACATGTGCGCACTAACTTTCGCTTTGTGCTGCGTTCAAAATAAAATTTTGTCCCCACTGTTTTTGGGTGCGCCGCCTAATCGCATATGCATGCATTTCGCGTTCAAATCAACGGCCTGCACAAACACTTACAAGCATGAGAGTCTCCTGTTGCTCGTGGGTGAAGAGCGTAGGTGCCCTCTTGGATTACAGTATCAGCAGATGTGTTGCGCCCCAGCGGTTTCCGGGATGCAAATGGCCGTACGCACGCATAAGCGTAGGCATCATACACAGTCATAACTATTTAAAGGGTAATTGAACACACAGCTGAGTGTCTTTACAGATATCGCTATGCCAGCCAAGAAAGGTAGCCACCAGACCCCCAAGTCCCATGAACGGCATTGAGCGTCGTGCCGAACGGCATGAAAAAACTTCATCCAGGCCTGCAACTAGGTCCCACAAAACCAATGGCCACTCGCATCCGACAAGGACATCCACTCACCACATGAAGGATCCATTGGCCCACACTCCAGCCCCCTCCAAATCTGGGACATCACGGAAGGCGAAGGAGACTTCCTCCAGGAAGAATGCTCCCCAGCCCACAACATCCTAAACCCAAGGGAGCACTACTACTAAGGGCAAGGGTAGGACTAGGCCTAACCCTTTCCACCACAGCTCGGGTCTTCCTATGGGCACGGTTATAGCCCTCCTGTGCCTGAGTCTGAGGCCGCAGGATTGGTGTCATCAGCCACGGCAGCAGTGGATAACCCGAATCCCCTGAAAATAATAAAACACAAAATTAGTGTCTACTTACATAGTTATATTGTATATCATGTCATCAGAGGGAAAGAACATCCATATGTTGAGACAGGGTTATCCAAAAACATTCATAGTCAGACAGAAGCCAACCACCAGACAAGTTTCCTGATTCAAACCGACCATAGAGGCTGGAATTCCTCAGGATATACGCGTTGTGGGTGGATCCAGGAAACGCTACCATGACACTTAGGAACCGAAGGTCCGGGCCAACCACAGCTTGCACGTTAATGGAGTGGCCCATCTTCCGGTTCCTGGAAGAGCAGAAATACAGGTATTTAGTACACAAAAACAATCCAGCAAATAACCAAGTCAAAACCAAAAATAAAAGGGATCCTTATTGTTTAAGATTGTTTGTTTCTAAATAATAATTATTACTACAACCAATAATTAAGTTGATCACTCGTATTTAATTAAGGTCTACATGAAAATGATTAGTTGAGGTCTACATGATCAGGAATAATTAAGGGCTACATGAAAATGATTAGTTAATGTCTACATGAAAATGATTAGTTAAGGTATACATGATAAGGAATAATTAAGGGCTACATGAAAATGATTAGTTGAGGTCTACATAAAAATGATTAATTAATGCCTACATTATAAGGAATAATTAAGGGCTACATGAAAATGATTGATTTAGATATACATTAAAACATACTGTGATGCAATGAGTTAATACAAGTCATAATGTTCACCTAAACCACATACCGAAACAGATATTCGTCAGCTGCTGGAGGCACCAACACAACATGCGTACAATCAATCGCACCAATGACGTTGGGAATATTGGCTTTATAAAAAAAGCCCAACTTAAGAGCATTCCAGGCTACCATGTTGTCAGGGAAATATATGTATGTTTGACACAGGATAGCCATGCCATCCAAAAACTTATTGAGCGCGGCTCAGCGTAGGCTGGGACATCCCCGCGGAGAGGGCACCCAGCCTCTGGAATGAGCCGTTCGCCAAAAATTGCAGGCAGCCAAGCATTTTGGTCATACATGAAATTGCATGCCCCTTCCTTGTGGTGCGGGCCAACCATGGCCGCAGCTCACTATACAGGTTATGGAGGGAAACGTGGTTAAGTCGGGTGAGTTTGAAAGGCTCAACGTCATGCATGCTATCGATGTCCATACGTGTGCGGTGCAATCTGGATTCGGCCATGCTGATGCACAGCATGCCGTTTAGCTGCAAGCGCTCGTACTCTTCCATGTACTCAGCAAATATCATCTTCGATCTCAACAGCTAACTTTCTCCTACAAAACAACCCCGTAAGTTGAACGAAAACAAACCCGTATTATTGGCCCGGTTGTAATCAACAATCAAGGCTCTGAATTATGTGCAAGCCCAAACCAATAACATAAGCTGCCTGACATAACGGAAATTTTACGATAAACATACGACCATCGAAAGTGTGTATTCGGGTTAGCGTAAACGCATATACGCATGAAAACAGTAACGAAAATTCAGAAAAAGCATGCAAAAACTCACAAAACTTACACAAACACTTGCAAAAGTGCATGTGAAAGAGGCTTTGAATCAGCCCTATTGTCCATTTTATCTTTTTGGAAGGGCAGATGGGTGTTTTTTTTTAATTTTTGGATATTCAGTGTGCCATGTTATTTATACTAATAAATTGCGTGTATATGAACCATCTGCAAACAGAAATTGTCCATATTATTATGCAAATTAAATTTTTTGTTATTTCGCTAAATGGATGCTGCAAATGACAGTCAGCATAATTTTCAAGTCTTCAGTCCTTAGGGTATAAATCAAATTTTATTGAACAATTCTTCTAATGATAACAGTATAATTTTACAAATTAAATTATTCAAAATGCAAATGATAATTCAAAACAGAGTTTTGATACATTGTATAGGTTGAACTGAAAATGGTCATTTGTTATACTTTTAGCTTTCACAGGTCACATTTTCTAAATTTTTTAATCAAATATATATTAACAGTTTAAGTTATATGGAAACATGAGTTCCCCCTCCCGGGGGAGAGAATCGATTGGCCCCGGAATCTATAAGATTCCAGGGCTGAACTCGCTTGGTTTTAGTCCACTTTAACATTCATTCAACCTAAGTTTTTGGAGAGTTTTTGCTTTAATTTCTTTGCTGCTGTTTTGATGTGAACTGCCTCCCTTATATACCTTTTGCATGAGGATACTCCAAAGGTTCTTAATAGAGTTGAGGTCAGGGGAGTATGGTGACCACACCATGAGTTTCTCTCCTTATATGCCCATAGCAGCTAATAATAAAGAATAAAGATATATTATTTGCAGCATGAGATGGTGCATTTTCATGCATGAAGATGTTTTTGCATTGTGGAAGAGAGTGGTTAGTCAGAAATTCAATATACTTTGCAGAGGACATTTTCACACCCTCAGGCAGAAGTGTAGCTAGGCTTTCTGGCACCCAGGGCAAACATTTAAAATAGCGCCCCCCCCACCCATACTAAGGCTCCCCTTTGGTGCCCCCCTGACCTGCTGCACCTGAGGTATGTGCCCCCCCCTGCTCCCCCCTAGCTACACCTCTGCCCTCAGGGACCCAAAGAGGCTTACCAGCTATCTCCCAATGGTTCCAATCTGAAACTTGATCCTACCTTGCTGATGTCAATGTTGTGTTGTTGCCATCCACCAAACATTCACTAATCTATATCATCTGTACCTACGGCATATTGTGTGGGCTCTTGTCCAATCAGCACCATATGGCATGCATATTAATGATCAATATCGCTCTGTTTAGACAAGGTCTTGGCAATTGGGGGGTGGGAGCAGCTGCATCCGCAGATCCCTCAGAGAGCAGTTGCATCCCCAGTTCTCTTGCCTGAATGGCTGGGCGCGGAAATGTGCCTCCGACCAGAGATACCTGGGGATGTGGCTGCAATTTTTTTTCTCACCAGGTGCACCAGAGCCATAGAATAGGTGAGTCTTGTAGTAACCCTGGGAGGTGTTCATAAGGGAGGAAGGTGGGGGAAGGCCAGGCGCCGGCTATGGAGACTTTTAGAGTCCAGGGCCAGCCGCGTAGGGTTCTTTTCTGCTTTAAACATCTGGAACTGGAGCATTGTGCTGCAAGGGAGGTAAGGTGGAAATCCTGTTTTTTTTTGCATATGGCTGTGAAGGCAGCACATATACTCAGCCAGCATCACTGGAAACGTGTCTTCACATCACAGGATGGGAAATTATGGGACACTGGACCTGGAGCAATGTGCTGCGTGGGAGATAAGGTGACTATAATTAGTATTTCTACATGCCCACAAATGCAGTGATTTCAGATATCCAGTAGCAGGAGTTTGAAGATAGTATTCTCCACATGTGTGTTAAATGTGACACAGAGCATTTTGTAATTTGTATTACAGTGCTACACAGATGTATCCTTTGAAACAATGTAATTTTCCCCTGAACTGTGATTTCCTCTATATACTGTAAGCATTTAAACTGAAATCTAATAGTACAAGTGTGCCTCGAGCCCTTAAAACTATCACAAAGCAAAGCGACTAAGAGTCAGTACAATCAATGTTGCATTTCACATTGTGGGAACTAATCAATGGAACTACTGAAAATATTGCTGTTCTTACTACCCTAGCAAAGAAATTGAAAACTTGGAATCTAAGGAATGGTAAAAACTTTCAGGAAATGTCCTATTAATGATAGCTTCTTGAAATGCTGCAGCAAATACTATGTGGCTGGATTCTTACATTTGCAGAGGACCACGGGTAGGCCTTAAATTTAGGCAATACATTTGGCAGGGACAAGTCCCTGTCCAGGCTACAAATGACTAAAAATAACTTTTCCCTACTGCAGTTTTTCATCCTAGCATAACCTCATGTTAAATAAAAAGTATAAAATAATGTCCAGTGGCATCTCAGTGGTGATGACTGTGCCAAATGGCCACCGCTGCTCCTTCAAGTGAACAAAAAGTGGCTCTGAGTTCTATAAGTCTCCAGTGATGCCTGATTCCCTCTCCCTGGGGAACTTCCCTAGATCCCCAGTAAAACATAAGTATCTGCTGATCCAACAGCACATGCCCGGGCCATGGGTATGCTCTTCTATAGCTATAGCTTTAGTAAAACATTTGTGAATAGCCAGTGTGGATACACCCCTAGCAAGAGGCTAGTTTAAATGCAACCATTGGCTCCATTTGGCCAGAGACATGTCGCTAGTTAGTTTGCCCATCAGTGCATGAACTGTCGGATCAGCGGTCAGGTAAGGTTTACTGGGAATCCAGGGGGTTTCACACAAGGTCACCTCAGATTGGGATGCCCCAGTGCAAGAGCCTAAGCCAAAGGTTTTGCTCCACTTTGACAGTGATCACCCATAGCCAATTTCCTGCAATGAAGGGGGCATGGCCAGTTACTGTGACTGATGCAGGGGCAGCAGTACAACATGCTTGTGTCTGCTGAAAGCAAATGTCTAAGCGGGTTATTTAAGAAGAGATAGCGGCAGGTAGTGCCTCGTAGCGGCAGGTAGCGTCTGGTGAACGCTGGGTTCTGTACGCAATACCACATTTATGAAAGAGAATCTGGTGAGCGACTCTTATTGCACCATGTAGCGTCACATGTATTATTACAGGTGGCTCAGCGTATAGCGCCGGCGCTTTAGCTTCCAGAGCGCCAGGCATTACCTGTCGCTCTCCCGTACATTTCAATAGCCGTTCATTTGCTTATGTTTAAACAGCGTGTTTCACAATTTTTTTTTTTGCTCAAATCATTGTGTGACCTCTCCTGGCTGCAAACAAACATTTTTAGAAACTTATTGGATATTTTTATGCAGAAGTCGGTTGCACTGAGCTGGCACTACCTTTCACTCGCTGCCACTCTGTACTGGTGTTAAATCGTCCAACATACATCACATTCATCAATGCGGGCCAGGTTACTACAGCGACTGTTACAGCACCTGATACCCGCTTGCAGCGTCTACTAGCGGTCTCTCTAAGCGCCGCTATACAGACGCTCATCTGCCGATACCTGCCGATAGTAATGAATCAGCCTCCAAATTTCAGGGCATTGTAAGTTTTATTTAACTAGACTAGGACTGAAATGGTGCAGGTGAAAGGTAAGTAATAAAGTTTTCTTTATTTTTATACTGGATTGTCCATTAAAACTTAAGCATAAATTAACCTTTAATATAGGGCTTATACCTAAACTGAAACTAAAAAAGAACATAGAGGGACCTAAAGACGCTGGCCCCTAACTCCCAGCAGCCTCCAGTAGCTGAGTACGAATACTGCTTTGTCATTGGATCATCATCTGCTGCCAGTTCCCTGACCTGACATAGGACAGAGATCAAAGAACAGATAGGGCTACATCCTGCTGCCCCTGGTTAGGGCGAGGAAAGTATATATATTTTACTAGCCAGGTGCAGCAGCATGGATGAGGGGGGGGGGGGTAATGTAGGTATTTTGAATCGAATGCAGTAGGGAGTTGGGTTCTATGTCTAGAGAAAGTGTTTTTTTTTTTACCTCAGGGTTACCTCTAGATATATCCTCTTTGGTGTCATGTGTAGTAAGTTGCACCTTATCCCACCTACTGAGAGATTAATTACCACTATGTATTCATTATTATAGTGGTATAGTATCTTTGCAATCAACAAAAAAAGAATATATATTGCCACTGTTTATAATTATAATAATTCAAGCAACTCGAGATACCTGCTTGTAATCACATCTACTGTAATGAAAAACAACAGAAAATCCAGGCAACTGTCTAACTCTCTCCTGTGCTAAATCTGATTTGGGCAATAACATAAAAACAACTCACTGTGTGGCAGGCATTTTGCAGGGAAGATGAAGCTGGGACCTTGAGCGATAAGTCAGTCACCTAAACCATGCAGTAATGCGATTGCACTGCTCCTGGTATTAGGTGAGAAGCCTGTCACTCACAAGTCCCACCGTCACTCAATTGTATGCCCACCATGCAGAGTCTCCTCCCTCCAGGGACTATAAAAGTTTGGACTTTAATTACATATTGAACTCTCCTGCCTCAATAACCCAGTTATTCACCAGGCAGAAATTGGTGGCAGTTGCGGCACACACTGTGTCAGCAGCCAACAGCTAAAGCAAGCACAGCGATCCAACAGGAGTCCAGTGTCTGGTAAATTGGGGGGTTAAATTACATTGATTTTATTTTAAAGCAGACTAAAACTTGTTTTCCTTGACCCTAGAGTCTAGGGATGACCTTGGGGAATCTCTTAAAGAAGGCCCATTTATTTATATGAGTTTTGGTCCACTATATAGTCAAGAACATTTATATTTTCAATGATAGGTGACTGCCCTCTGAATTCAGAGGCGATGATATGAGCTATAATGCTGCAAATTGCTTGTTAGCAAGAATATACCTTAATGACATTTCAAACATATTATTTTGCTAAAAAATGAGCTAAAGTGGTATGGTCACTAGGACTAAATTGGTAGGATATTTTACTGACAATTTACCTGGGGAACTAACAGCATATTATGATTTGCTCTAATAACTCAGTTTGTTTTCATTATTTTGCTTACAGAATGGATGATGTTTAGATTTTACCAGCCCATGAGTATTCCACACACTTTCTAATATCTATTACAATTGTCTTCGAGCTTATTAAGGCGCACGCCATCCTTCCTTTGGCTTCATTGATTTAAGATGGCTGTAACGCTTATTTTCGTCAGAAAGAATATTGCTACAGTAAAATATTGGTTACAGTAACTCCAGTAACAAAAGGGGGCGTATTCAAAACATGGGTAAACTTAGCCTCTCTGCTCTGCTGCTTGAGAACTATAGACAGACGCCCCCCCCCCCACCTATTTGAGAACCTGCACAGAGAAATTAGAGAATACATTATACTCAAAAAGAACTCACAAAATAAGTCATACCAAAGAGACCGGAATAAACCAGACCCAGAGAAATCACATAATAAACCAAAAAGACAATGCAGTGGATACCGGTGCACTCTGGGGCTTTGGGGTGGGGATGGGGGCTCTGCACCACCAATGAATCAGAACAGTGCCGATCCATATCTGCACGTATTGTGGGAGGAGCCTCTGCACCACCACTAAATGATCAGTTGGTAGGGCGGAAATAACTGGAAAAGTTTTTGCTGATTTTTGACACTGATGCACTACCTGCCTGCGCAAAGACGCATCAGCGTGTACATTGTACCAGTGGCAAAAATCTGAAAAAACGCTTCCCAATCTTGCGACCCTACCCATGGTGTCTGACATGGCTTCATGGGCCATGCAGCCCTAATTCAAACTGTAGCTTAATGTGATACTTCCTGAATTGTTATAACTTTCTTCTTAAAGGATGTTTAATTAAAATCTCAAAAGCCTCTTAATCTTAAAGATTGTCTCCACACTAGCTGACTCATTAATAGTCATCCCTTTACCTGCAACCCCAAAGCTCGGGGGAGGGGGCAGAAGAGCCCTTGGGCTATACGGACTGGTGGCCTTGATTTACTAGCCCTCATTGCTGGTTCCCTTGCTGTAATTACTCAGTAGGGGGCCCCACACCATTTTGATGAAAACTTTAAATACTTAACCCTTAAAAATGAAATAAAGGCATGGTGCGAGGGGAACCCTATGTTGATTAAGAAAAATGGGGTTCCCCTCTACAGAAAGGGGGACCCCATGCCTTTTTAATAATTCATAATTGTTAAAGGGCTAAAAATGGTTGCGGTGTGTACCACGATCATCCACTGCTGCTGTCACCGACAGACAGAGAGATCGGTGAAACATGATGTTTGAATAAATGGACAGAGTCCAGTATTACACCTAGAAAGCAACCTTTATTGACATTGCCACATTAGAGAGGGGAGAATAATTAATAGGTGGGAAAATAACCAGTTCTGTTTTGTCTATGTCCAGTTTGAGAGAATGAGAACACATACATAGAGGTAGAGATAGATAGAGGCTGTTGTTAGAATGTTTAGAAAGATGAGATAGGATAGAGGGAAGATTTGGACTAGAGAGGTATATTGGAGAGTCGTCTGCATACAAATAATTTTGAAAGCCTAGTGAGGTCATAAATTGGGCAAAACCATAAATATAATTGTAGTTGTGCAATGAAACATTATGGTAAAGACTGGTGTGTGCTCTCAATAAATCCTATATGCTACCAGATTGTCTTGAAAATAATCACAAGCAGCAAGATTATACTGCATATTGGCATTATTTTCATTTTACATATGACAATTACTGCAATAACCACAGGGCAGCCAACGATGTGACGAGGTTGCTTTTGAAAATCATTTGCTAAGCAGAGAAGAAATAACATCAGACACAGTGTCAAGATGGTAAAAGAATATTAGACATTATACGCTACTTTAGTCTACATCTTGGATTGCTACATTTTCAAATAAATATGTAACAGTCTTCTATTTTTTATGACGAGACACTTTTGTTACTGACATATAATCAATTACTGTATCTAAACCATTCTGAGTGATAAATGTTTTCTTTCTGAGGAGTGATCGGTATTTTCCAACATACCTGTGCTTTATTAAACAGTATCATATAGCAATGTATATATTATGTTTTCTAGATGTCCTCAAAGTTGACCCATACTCAATAAAACTCAATACAAAAAATCACCCATACCTTCCCCTTGCTAACCCATATGTAAAGGAATATGTGCCCCCCCTCCCCAAGCAAACTGTTCATCTTCCTGAAGTCTGGTATTATCAAAATAGCTACCATGTGACAGATACATTTCTCTGGGAACTCTGGACATTTATAGGTAAGATAGAGGTTAGACCAGGAACTGGTGTCAGAATTTGGAAATGGACTGAACTGTAATATATTGGACTAGGAACAGGGGTACAGGCTAGGTAAAAGTGCTGGTGGTGGTGGGGGAGGGGTTCACAGACCCCGAGCAGTCCCCTGGTGATCACAGATTTCTCAAAGCGGAAAAAGATGGAAGACACTTGACAGGATACAAGCAACACCAGAAGACAGACTTAGAGAGACTCACACAGATGTACAGAGAACAGGAGACCTAGAAGCCAACAGAAACAAAAAACATAAAGCCTAAGGCCTGTTACCAGGATAGTCAGCTGGATGCAGTGAATCAGTTGCTTAAAAGGGAATGTAACCCCAACAGCAATAATAAGACAGCAAGCAGCTCACCTAACACCTGTTCAATTTGCCTCTCCGCTTATTTTCTGTAGCTCTGGGTAGAAGCCATAGCAGGTCTGCAAAGTTTGCCATCTCCTTCAGTTTAATTCTTCCAGGACCATGCAAAAATTGGTCTAACAGCCATTTTTCCCCACAGGGCTGTCAATGCAAGTGGGTATGGCAAGCGACAGTGGTCCCACAGCTGTCTCTGATCACAGCAGAGATCACACATTACTCATAAAGTTACGCCATGACATGACCATGACATGACCTTCAAGCTCAGCCACAATCCAGTAATTAAAAAGAACGTGGCTTTGCATAGAATAAACAAAGTATTTACATATAATTAGAGATGAGCGAACTTTTGAAAAATTCGATTCGACTGATTCGCCGAATTTTCCGACAAAAATAGTTTCGACCCGAATTTATTCGCGACGAATCGCTATTAAAAACGGCTATTTCTGAGCCTCCTAGAGCCTCAATAGGGTTGTAAACCATTCTGCCTTGCTGTAACACGCATAGGATGCGTGCTGGGTTAGTTAAATAATACTTTGAATAAATATCACATGCAGATCAGAGGCATCGCTAATAGAATCGCAGAGCGGCACAATTGCAGAGAGTTGAAGTGGCATCACTATGAGGGGCAGGAGCCCAAACATTGCTTTAAAGAGACACTGGAGTTGGCAGCAGCAGGAGCCCAAAAATTGGATGAACCACACCCTGGAGTTGGCAGCAGCAGCAGCAGCCCAAACATTACTTTAAAGAGACACTGGGGTTGGCTTCAGGAGCCCAAAAATTGGATGATTCACACCCTGGAGTTGGCAGCAGCAGCAGCAGCAGGAGCCCAAACATTACTTTAAAGAGACACTGGGGTTGGCTTCAGGAGCCCAAAAATTGGATGATTCACACCCTGGAGTTGGCAGGAGTTGGCAGCAGCAGCAGCAGCAACAGGAGCCCAAACATTACTTTAAAGAGACACTGGGGTTGGCTTCAGGAGCCCAAAAATTGGATGAATCACACCCTGGAGTTGGCAGCAGCAGCAGCCCAAACATTACTTTAAAGAGACACTGGGGTTGGCTTCAGGAGCCCAAAAATTGGATGAATCACACCCTGGAGTTGGCAGCAGCAGCAGCCCAAACATTACTTTAAAGAGACACTGGGGTTGGCTTCAGGAGCCCAAAAATTGGATGAATCACACCCTGGAGTTGGCAGCAGCAGCAGGAGCCCAAATATTACTTTAAAGAGACCCTGGGGTTGGCTTCAGGAGCCCAAAAATAGGATGATTCACACCCTGGAGTTGGCAGCAGCAGCAGCAGGAGCCCAAATATTACTTTAAAGAGACCCTGGGGTTGGCTTCAGGAGCCCAAAAATTGGATGAATCACACCCTGGAGTTGGCAGCAGCAGCAGCAGGAGCCCAAATATTACTTTAAAGAGACCCTGGGGTTGGCTTCAGGAGCCCAAAAATTGGATGAATCACACCCTGGAGTTGGCAGCAGCAGCAGGAGCCCAAATATTACTTTAAAGAGACCCTGGGGTTGGCTTCAGGAGCCCAAAAATTGGATGAATCACACCCTGGGGTTGGCAGCAGCAGGAGCAGCAGGAGCCCAAACATTACTTTAAAGAGACACTGGGGTTGGCTTCAGGAGCCCAAAAATTGGATGAATCACACCCTGGAGTTCGCAGCAGCAGCAGCAGGAGCCCAAACATTACTAGCAGCAGCAGCAGGAGCCCAAACATTACTTTAAAGAGACACTGGGGTTGGCTTCAGGAGCCCAAAAATTGGATGATTCACACCCTGGAGTTGGCAGCAGCAGCAGCAGGAGCCCAAATATTACTTTAAAGAGACCCTGGGGTTGGCTTCAGGAGCCCAAAAATTAGATGAATCACACCCTGGAGTTGGCAGCAGCAGCAGCAGGAGCCCAAATATTACTTTAAAGAGACCCTGGGGTTGGCTTCAGGAGCCCAAAAATTGGATGAATCACACCCTGGAGTTGGCAGCAGCAGCAGGAGCCCAAACATTACTTTAAAGAGACACTGGGGTTGGCTTCAGTAGCCCAAAAATTGGATGAATCACACCCTGGAGTTGGCAGCAGCAGCAGCAGGAGCCCAAATATTACTTTAAAGAGACCCTGGGGTTGGCTTCAGGAGCCCAAAAATTGGATGAATCACACCCTGGAGTTGGCAGCAGCAGCAGGAGCCCAAACATTACTTTAAAGAGACACTGGGGTTGGCTTCAGTAGCCCAAAAATTGGATGAATCACACCCTGGAACTGGCAGCAGCAGCAGGAGCCCAAACATTACTTTAAAGAGACACTGGGGTTGGCAGCAGGAGCCCAAAAAATGGATGAATCACACCCTGGAGTTGGCAGCAGCAGCAGCAGCAGGAGCCCAAACATTACTTTAAAGAGACACTGGGGTTGGCAGCAGGAGCCCAAAGATTGGATGAATCACACCCTGGAGTTGGCAGCAGCAGCAGCAGCAGCAGGAGCCCAAACATTACTTTAAAGAGACACTGGGGTTGGCTTCAGGAGCCCAAAAATTGGATGATTCACACCCTGGAGTTGGCATCAGCAGGAGCCCAAAAATTGGCCTAAAGACATAAATATGTTTTGCACCATTTGGAAAGTGTAAAACGTGGCACCATGCTGAATCTAGTCGCATGCATCAGGCATTGGTGGGTGGAAATTCTGGCTGATCCATCCCTGATTCATTTTGACAAAGGTGAGTCTCTCCACATTTTTAGTTGACAGACGAGTTCTCCTTGCCGTAACTATGGCCCCCGCCGCACTAAACACCCGCTCAGATGGCACGCTACTTGCCGGGCAGGACAGCTTTTCCAGGGCAAACTCTGCTAGTTGCGGCCACAAATCAAGTTTGGCTGCCCAGAAGTCCAGCGGATCCTCAAGGTGTGTTGGCATGGTCATGTCAAAGTATGACATGACCTGCTGGTTCAGGTCCTGCTCCAGGTCTTCCTGCTGCTCATGAGTAGCCTCACTATGCGAGTGTAGAAAGCTACTAATTAGCGACTGAAGACTGAGGCTGCTGCTGATGGAGCTGCTGCCGCTGCTCCTGCCAACCCCCCCAGCGGCCATGGCAGTGGAAGGTGAGCGCAGAGGTCCCCTCGAGTCAGACCTGCGAGAGTATGGACCATGGCGCAGATAGGCATCGGCCAACTGCCTACGTAGAATGTCTTTGTAGTAGTTCAGTTTGTCCTCCCTCTCGGTGGGTTTAAAAAATGCCCCCATTTTGTGCCGGAAGCGAGGGTCCAATAAGGTGGACAGCCAGAAGTCATCCCGCCGACAGATGGAAACAATTCTGGGGTCACTACGCAAGCACGTGAGCATGCTTCCTGCCATTTGCGCAAGTGACTCGGATGGACTACCTGTCTCCATCTCCACTGCATACTGCCACGGTGTGCCCGGGTCCTCTGTCTCGCCTTCCTCAAAAACCTCTAGCTCCTCTGGCTGCTCCTGCTCCTCCTCTCCTGTCCGCTGACTAGATAAACCAGCCATTTCTCCAAGCCTAAACTGTGTTTCGCTGGGCAACTCCTCCTCCTCCTCTTCCTCCTCCAGTTCAGCTCCAACGGGGTTCATGTGGCTGTAAGATGTAAACGCCATGTCTCCAGTGCCCTGACCAGCCATGGTTTCCAACATGTGCTGTAGTACATGAAGCAGTGGAATCACGTCGTTCATCCCGTAATCCTGCCGACTGACAAATAAAGTGGCTTCCTCAAAGGGCCTGAGCAAACGGCAGGTGTCACGTATGAGCTGCCACTGGTTGACATTGAAGTTACACAGGGGAGTCCCCCTATCTGCTTGGATCATCAGGAAATCCGTGATAGCTTTTCTCTGTTCATATAATCGGTCCAACATGTGAAGGGTGGAATTCCAACGGGTGGAAACATCGCAAATCAGACTATGTTGGGGGATACCATTCTGACGCTGTAGCTCAAGAAGGGTGTGTTTGGCGGTGTATGAGTGGCTGAAGTGCATGCAAAGTTTCCTTGAAGTTGTTAGGATGTCTTGCAGATGGGGGGAACACTTCAGAAACCGCTTGACAAGCAGATTGAAGACGTGAGCCATGCAGGGGGCATGGGTCAGGCTTCCTTGGCGCAGCGCAGACAAAATGTTCTTCCCATTGTCGCCATGATTCCCATTTTAAGTTTTCTTGGAGTAAGCCATGTTTGGATTTCCTGATGAATACATTTAAGCAGTTCCTCCCTTGTGTGACTCCGTTCGCCAAGACAAACCATGTGAAGCACTGCGTGACACCTCCGTGCCCTGCACACATGGTAGACTGGAGGGGCACTGAGACTTGAGCCTACAGTGGAGGGTGAGGAGATGGCGGAGGATGAGGAGGCCGAGTCGCACGGTGTCACAGGCCCAACGGGCAGGGAGCGCAGAGGCCGAAGCGGCGTGACCTGTCCAAGTTGCTGCTGCTGCTGCAAAGGGACCACATTCACCCAGTGGGCCGTAAACGTCATGTACTGTCCCTGACCGTAGTTACAGCTCCAGATGTCGGCGATGCCATACACTTTGCTACACACCGACAGGCTCAAGGACTGGCCCACCTTCTGTTCAACAAAAGTGTGCAGCGCTGGTACTGCCTTCTTGGCAAAGAAATGACGGCTTGGGACTCTCCACCTCGGCTCGGCACAAGCCATCAGTTCTCTGAAAGGTGCAGATTCCACCACCTGAAAAGGGAGCGACTGCAGCACCAGCAACTTGGACAGGAGCACATTCAGCTTCTGCGCCGTAGGATGAGTGGGCGCATACTGCTGTCTCTTGGACATGGCTTCGCTGATGGATTGCTGGCGGGATGCATGACTTGGAGGAGGAGGAGCAGGAGCGACAGAGGATGGGTATGACGCACAGCTGCCTTCGGCTGAGGTGCTGGAGCCTTGGCTGGCAGAAATTGGGAGCGGCGTGCCACTTGGTGAGGAAGCAGACTGGACCACCCCTTGGGAGCCTCGGTTCTCCCAGGTCGCTTTATGGTGACGCATCATATGTTGACGCAGGGCCGTGGTGCCAACATTTGGACCCTGGCCACGCTTCACCTTTTGCCTACATATCTTGCATGTGGCCATGTTACCCTCCTGCGGATGCTTCAGGAAAAACTGCCACACTGCCGAGTAGCTACTTTTCCCACCCCCTGGCCTCACTGATTCACTGCTACTGTTGCCAACTCCAGGAACCCCTGCTCCACTACCTCCTGATAAGGTAGACTGCCGCACAGCAGGTGCTCTACCCCGGCCCCGGCCCCAGCCGGCTCCAGCCTTTGGAATTGTGCCCCCATGCTGACTGCTACCACCTTGCTGCCTCAGCTTCTGACTCCGGGGCAACCTGCGCCCCTCTTCTCCTGATGACGATGAAGCCCCTTCATCACCCGGCTCCCAAGTGCGATCGGCTTCATCGTCATCATCATTATCACCGAGTTGTGGCTGTACGTCACTGATGTTCGTGGATTCGTCAACAGTGTCTGGCGCAGGAGCTGGAACGCTCGCAGCACCCACGACACTGTCCACATCACTATTTGTCTGCCTAGCTAAAGAAGCCGCCTCCATTTCTTGGCTGGGCAGTAGCTGCTGACTGTCCTCCTGTATCTGATCGTCCTCCTCACTAAAGAGTGGAGCTGAACCCAAAGCATAGGATACGTCGCTGGGGGAGGGAACGGCGTAGGACAGAGGCAATGGGAGGACAGGGACTGCTCTCGGGGCATGCCAACTCAGGGTTGTGTCAGAGGAACCTACCGACCCTAGACTGGGGGTCTCAGACGTAAGTTGTGATGATGTTGTTGATGAGCGCGTCAACCAATCTACCACGGCAGATGCGTTACTGGTGGAGACCCGACCGCTAGCAGATACTGGCAGATTAGGTCTCTCAGCGTGACTCCTGCTGCTACTGGCCCCCAGTCTGCTGCGAGCTCTGCCTGCGGAATCTTGGCCTCTGCCACTCCTCTTTTCACTTCCAGGCACTTGTCTGCCCGACATAGTCTAACTGGCGTGGTAGTAGGTGATATTTTAAGAACCCCCAGGTAGCGGTGGGTCTATATGAAACAGAATATAATGCACACCAAAAGTGAGCAGTAACACTCCAACAGGCCTGCCTAGTGTAAATAAGAGAACTGCTTAGTGTAAATAAAGAGGGGTATGCTATGTTACAGAATGGGATGCCCCAACAGCCAGCAGTGCACCTGGCAGCAGTACTACTATGCACAGCAAAAGTGTCTTTATCAGGCCTAATTTCTATTAGAATAAGTGCAAATGGTTATGGTATTAAATAGAGGCTGGTGTAGTCACAGAATGGGATGCCCCAAAAACCAGAGAGCACCTGGCAGCAGTAAGGCTATGCACAGCAAAAGTGTCTTTATCAGGCCTAATTTCTATTAGAATAAGTGCAAATGGTTATGGTATTAAATAGAGGCTGGTGTAGTCACAGAATGGGATGCCCCAAAAACCAGAGAGCACCTGGCAGCAGTAAGGCTATGCACAGCAAAAGTGTCTTTATCAGGCCTAATTTCTATTAGAATAAGTGCAAATGGTTATGGTATTAAATAGAGGCTGGTGTAGTCACAGAATGGGATGCCCCAAAAACCAGAGAGCACCTGGCAGCAGTAAGGCTATGCACAGCAAAAGTGTCTTTATCAGGCCTAATTTCTATTAGAATAAGTGCAAATGGTTATGGTATTAAATAGAGGCTGGTGTAGTCACAGAATGGGATGCCTCACAGCAGACTTGAGATCAGTTCAGTATATATGCACAGTTAGTGTATAAGCAGCCTGAAAACGCTAACAAAGCCAGTCAGCCAGCCAGTAACACTCAGGCTGGATGAAAAAAAAAAAATCTCCCTGTGACTGCCTCCGATTTTTCCTAACTTTCCCTGCTTTTCGCTGACTTTCTGTCTGTCTCCTGCCTGTCTCCTGCCTGTCCCTGTCTGTCCCTGTCTGTCTAACTGTCTCTCCCTGCCTACAGCAGCGTCCTGTCTCTCACGAATGCAATAGAGAAATGAGGAAAAGCAAGATGTCCGCCGACTTAAATAGCGCTGTGACGTCACCGGGCTTGCTGGCTGCTGATAGGCTGCATGTGACTGTCCCAGCTTGCACTAGCGCGGGGTTGATGTCTGGACATGTCCCATCCGCCATCTTAGAATGCCTGTAATGTAAATGAATGGATGTTAAAGGAAAACTTCGAGCGATCGAATCGCGGGGAAATTCGGATTCGATCCGAATCGAATTTTTCATGAAATTCGGATCGAATCCGGGTTCGTCCGGATCGATTCGCTCATCCCTACATATAATCAGAAATTTTGATATGTTTTGAACGGGTTTATTTGACACGGTTCCTAAGGGGGATTTCAGAGGAGGATTTTAAACAGGACAGGAGACAGCGTATTTAATCAAGGCCAATGTATTTGTATAATTCCTAATTTGTGATTAGTGACTACACACTCCAAGAAATATAATTTTCAGTGTTCCTGCATAATAGATGGTTGGCACTGTCCCTGAACAAATATGATGAAGCCACTGGCACAACTGAGAGATAAATCATCTTCATTATTTTATTCCATTCACAGATAAATAAAAAAAAACTTTCAGTGTCAACCTGTTTTTCACCAGGTTTCAGGAAATTCATCATTACGGTGTGCTTGTGGATTCATTATATTTGTATAACTGCTGATGAAATAAGATAGGGAGAGTGGTAAAAATGGATTAAAATAGAGGTGCTCCTTAAAAGTCTCATGCATGGTGTAACAGATAAAAGAATTGGGACAATGGGTACATTTTTATCTCCATGATTCTATATAAACATGGCACAGGAAGCGGTGATCCATGGGAAGCAATAAAAAATAGAGGGCATGTCAAGACAAAAATAAATAACTATATGCCTTTACATATATGTTTTTAATAAACTATAGAAAGGATTTTACCAGATGGCTAGTATGCATTGAAGGAATATATTATGTATCATGACTGACACATCAAATGATCATGCTATCTATCTAATAGTACAGTTTCTATTATACGTAACAATGCAAAGCTATTCAAAATGTATGTCAAAGAAAAAATGTCAGAAATATCAGCATGAGGGGTCACATTTACATGACTTTTTACCTCCTACATGCATGGCATCAAGAGGCAGCATTATTTATAAGAGTTACACTTAGAAGAAAGTTAAAATTAAATCATTTAACTTCAACAACATACCATAAACTTTCAAACTTGAAATAAGCCATTGTTGTATTATGAGTGGCTCAAGACTGTCATGAATGTCTATGAAAAGTGCAAAGCTTGACAGCCTGGAATGAGTTCTGGATATGTTGCTTGATCCATGTTTCAAGGGAAATTGAAGCCACAGGTTGAGGACACAGATCAGTAGAGCTCCCATGAATATAGATTATCTATTGTCATTCAGTCACTCATTCATTGGGGAACAGAATGTCTAATTCAAATTTCTCTGAAATTTCTTTGGCTGAAACATAATTTATGCTGCGTGTACTTTCAAAAGAGACATGCTCGGTCTATGCTGTACAACGTGATGAATTTAATTTCACACACAGGAAACTGTTGTCTCTAGATTCCCCTAAATCCTACTAAAATGATTTTATGAACATAGATGGTTTTCGCTCTTTTTGTCTTCAACTTCTTAGGAACCATCTTCTTATTGGTGATTCAGTCATTAGAGGTTTTGATTTAGGACAGGATGTGAATGTGTTGAAGGAGGTTAGATGTCTCCTAGCTGCTAAACTCAGTAGGGACTAGATATATATTACATATTATGCCATAAGCAATTACAACAACATTTTAGTCAGAAGCTTGGAAACAAGTTCGGAGGTCTTGCCAGTGTGAAGTCAGAGATGCATTGCTTTTTAACAAGTGGTTATGATAGTGGTGTAAAAATGAAGGCTTATGATATATTAGTCATAATATTAGAAGGTTGTATAACAAGGTGTTGTAGAAAATTGATGGTTTTCATCCATCACAATAAGTTACAGAACAACTTGATGTGGAATTCAGAACATTTTTGCACAAATGTTAACCAGAATAACTAGAATAAATAACAGAGTTTTAATTTATGGAGGTGATTAATGTCCCTAACCACTCGGGGTCCTTCTACACCTCACCATTTCAGTTTTATTGGAGCAGAGAGTCCTGGCAATTACAATAAGAATTGTACATTTTTTGTAAGGCAGTACTTTATTGCCCATATGCAAGTCCCAAATTTTGGATCCAGCTATGGATCCCAGGAATACAATCAATGCTCAACACGGCAGGCAAAAGGCTGAGAGCGCTCACCTCTCGTATGACATCAATCCTGAGAAACTTGTGAAGCCAGCCAACGCAACGTGAGCAGTAAAAATCCGTCCTTTATTGGAAATGGTTAAAAGGCCATCACAGCAGCACAGACATAAAAGGTATAGACATGAGCTCCTCCTAACGTCTACGCGTTTTTGGCATCAGCCCTTACTCATGACAAGGAGGCAACTCGGATACACACAATTTAAACAGATGCGATAATTTCATACACCTGGGGATAATGATCACAAAACGAACACACCATAAACAGATAAAATCAATCAATCATTACCTTGTGCAGCTCGCGCCGTGTCCTACAATGCCCCCGAATGCGCCATAAAACAGAATGCAGGATCTCAGCCAATCTGCATAAGACAGCCTACGTGGAAGCCTGTCATAGGCAGACATCAAATCGGCGTCATCGTGCTGGCAAGAACAAACTACATCCTGGCCGCCATTACTTTACTACTGCGCAGTACTTTATTGCCCAATTTTATCTGGCCGCAACTTACTTGCAGTTCACTCAAGTGGGCTTTGCTACTCTGCGCTTCCCTCTCTGCGTGAAAAATAATCAAAAACAACATTGTAATATTACATATTTTGCATGATATGTGCTCTGTGAGTTAATAGCTCATATCTAAGGATCACTTGGATCTAGCTGCAATACCTAAGACTTTGTCCAAGGATTGAAATGACTGGGAAGTAGCCATTTCTGGATACTGAACAGTACACGTACAGTACAGGAAAGGCAAATAAGAAAGAAAAAACTAACCATTTATGCCAAGATGTTCGGTGGAACAATGATTATTTTTGCTTTCTCGGATTTGGTCTATCAAGAGGGGATGACACTTTTTCTGGGTAGGGTCATCTTAACGAAGGTATTTGATTTATTTACTATATAAAATCCATTGGATTTTATATATATATATATATATATATATATATATATATATATATATATATATTATTTATTTATTTTTTTTAAGAATTATGTACGATATGAAAGGTTATTCAGTTCAAGACTGACTACAGCACACATGAATAAGAGGGACTGCCACACCTGAAATGTGTCACGTGAAGGACCTTTTTTGCCCACTAGATGCACTCTGCACTTTACTATGGTGGATTTTAAATGATAAGATTAAATGTTACATTTTAATCTGCACTGGGGGGGGGGAGTGCAAGCTGGATTTTCTAAAAATTTTTGCAAAAATGACAGTTGGTCTGGCGCAGGAGAACATGCAATTGATGATGCCCCCACATTATTACCCTTTGCAAGGCCAGTCTCGGAAAGACTTATATTTCCATTGTTTGCCTTCAATATATCTTATGCATAACTGAGATATATGAAATGTTCCAGAAAGAAAACAAAGAAACTAAATTACGTAACAAGAGGGGAACCACCTGGCGTCAATTCGCAGGAAGACTAAGTACAATAGAATGAAATATTATTTTACTGAAAGAGTGTTAGATGTTTGTAACAAACATTTAGCTGATGTGGTTTGGAAAATCAACAGTAAATAGAAACATAGAAACATAGAAGGTTGATGGCAGAAGGAGATCATACGGTCCATCTAGTCTGCCCTTATGTGTATACTGTATGTACTCTTTATCTTAGGATAGATGTGTGCTTATCCCAGGCATGTTTAAATTCAGTGACTGTTGATTTTTCAACTACCTCTGCTGGAAGTTTGTTCCAAGCATCTACTACTCTTTCTGTAAAATAATATTTTCTAACATTGCTCCTGATCTTCCCCCCGACTAGCTTCAGGTTGTGCCCCCTTGTTCTATCATTAAGCTTCTTCTTAAAAACACTTCCCTCCTGAACCTTATTCAATCCTTTCACATATTTAAAGGTCTCAATCATGTCCCCCCTCTCCCTTCTTTCCTCCAAACTGTACAAATTAAGTTCTTTAAACCGGACCTTCACCATGATTTAATGAAAAGCCCAAACTCTTAGAAAACGATTCCCCAGCATCTAAAATTAATATATTTAACATTTTTAGTCACTAACTTATTATTCTTTCCCCCACTGAGCTGCAACTCTGTTCAGGAATTTAGGATACGGGCGCCGCCATCTTGACTTAGAAGCATCACACTTACTGAGGAGAGGAGAGTGGGATAAGGTACAGGGGGGCAGGTTATAGCTGTGCTTTGCTCAGACAGAGCAGAGCTTGGGTCAGGGAAAGGTCAGCAGTCCCAGAATGCAGAGCAGCACAGTCACTTCCTGTTTGCAGGCACTTCCTGTTTGCAGGCTGCCTGATAAAATGGCGGCTTCCATAAGCCGCCATCTTGGATGTTTAAAGGCTCATAACATGCAGTAGATGCAGGTAGGATGATTTTTAATGTGAGCAATCTGTATGTACAGTGTGGGGGAAACATATAAGATAGACTCTTATTCAGAGTGAAGGTCCGCTTTAAGTCTCTCCAGTTTTAAGTTTAAGTCCTTCCACCATTTTCGTTGGCCGCCTTTGGACACGTTCTATTTGAATAATGTCTTTTTGCAGGTAAGGTCTCCAGAACTGCACACAGTATTCTAGCTGTGGTCTCACCAGGGCTCTATACAGCGGCATCACAACCTCCCTCTTCCTACTGGTGATGCCTCGAGCTATGCAGCCGAGCATCCTGCTTGCTTTTCCCACTGCCTGCTACACTGTCCACTCATCTTGCAGCTATCAGTAATCAGTACCCCTAAATCTCTCTCCTCTGAGGTCCTGGCTAACACAGTGCTGCCCATACGATACTCAGAGCAGGGATTCCTTCTACCCAAGTGCATGATTTTACATTTAGAGACATTAAACTCTAGTTTCCACAGTTTTGACCATCTATCCAGTAAAGCTAAATAATTTTCCATGTTGCAGACACCTCCAGGAATATCCACCCTATTACTAACCTTTGTATCATCAGCAAACAGACAAACTTTTCCTACCAAGCCTTCTCCTATGTCACTTACAAATATATTAAAAAGAATGGGGCCCAGGACAGAGCCTTGCGGCACACCACTTGTAGCTCGCCTTTGTTCAGATTGCACACCATTTACAACAACGCTCTGATACCGATCCCTCAGCCAACTGGGAATCCACTGAACTATCCAGGGATTGAGTCCTACCTTCAATAACTTATCTATGAGCTCCTTATGTGGTACAGTGTCAAAGGCTTTGCTAAAATCCAGATAGGCAATATCCACAGCACCACCTTCATCTAACACTTTAGTGACATTGTCAAAGAAATCAATAAGATTGGTCTGACATGATCTGCCCTCAGTAAAGCCGTGCTGTTTTGGGTCCAATAGGTCATTAATTTTTAGATGGGAAATTATCTGTTTTTTTAAGAGTGTTTCCATTAATTTGACCGCTATAGATGTTAAACTAACTGGCCTGTAATTACTGGCTTCTTCTCTACTCCCCTTTTTATGGATTGGTAGGACATTGGCCATTCTCCAATCATCTGGAACCTCACCAGTTGAAAGGAAATGGTTAAGTAAATCAGTCAGAGGGGCTGCAATCACAAACCTAAGTTCCCTTAGAACTCTGGGGTGGATTCCATCTGGACCCATCGCCTTACTTACCTTTAGATGTGCCAGCTCGAATAGGACATCAGCCTCCAGAAACTCCGAAGCTGTGCCCTCCCAGCTGGATGCTATGCTTTGGCCATGCCTGCTACTATCTGAAAATACCGAACAAAAGTAGCTCTTCAGATGTAATCAATCAATGTAATCAATCCAGGGATAAACATACTTCTATCCTAAGATAAGGGGAACACACACACAGAATGGCAAACTATTGTAGATGGATAATTTTGTCTTTTTTGTTATTGTCAACCTTCTATGTTTTTATCTCCATGTTTTTGGTGTCAGTGCATTCACATGGAAGGCTCAGTGAGAAGCCATAGCAAGGGATTTCATTGTAACTGATGGGGTTTGACAAAGAAACAATGAATATTTAATCAGAATAGGATCTTGCCAGTTCAGCAGCAACTGATGAGGCATACAGTATTATAACTTTCACCTCCTTAATAATAATGTGTGGATTCCTATATTTATACCCAAGGATTAATGTGATTTAAATAATTTTACTTACTAAAATATACATTACAATATACATTTATATAGAACATTTAGACTCATACTTTTAAATTATGCATAACTGTTTGAGATTTTTTAAATGAATATTGAAACTCATCTCAGCTAGCTCCAGTTATATATAATGAACATGATACAAACTTTATATTGTAATTATTTCTATTATGCTTACACTCGCATAATGTTTTTGACTATTAACACCCCTTGTCAATTATCATATTGAATAATAAATGTTTAGGAAGGTAACTTCTATTGCTAGTTTGGTTGCATGTACAAACAAAAAATCTTGCTTACAGGATTGTGGTAAATGTGGTTTTAACTCAATAATTATATCATCTTACCTAATGATATTTTAATTTAGAGTAATAACTAAAGCTCTGATCGAATTTTGGTGGCCTCAAGTCATTTTTGTCAAAATTTCAATTATAAAATAAATAGCTGATCATGAGAATAATGGATGCCCCCAAATGATGAGTTGTACCTGCTTTGAAAATTAAATTTATAATTAAATATACAGAAATTTGACATTGGGGCTCATGCTAATTATTGGATGAAGCAAATTTAATGGCAAGGTCAACTTTCAATGGAATTTTTGAAGTGTATCGGTTATGTGTGTTCTGCTGAGCAGCAGTCACAGCAGCAGTGTTCTGTGTGTACAGGACTTCCTTCTCTCTTCTTGTAGATGTTGGTGTACAGACTTAGAGCCTTATTTAAGAAGCAGCTACACAGCGCCAAACAGCGTCACTCAGTGCCCCTTCTCTTTTCAGTGTTCGATGTAACAACTTGAAACACACTAACGGCACACTAACTGGCTAGCATCTTATTTAACAGGAACGCAACAGAGGAAGCTGCACGGGGTGCTCTGGCTTTAGCAGTGCCAGATAAAACCTGGCGCTATAGCAGAAATTCCCATAGAGTACAACGGGTCAAACTGGATTAACATGTTTATTGCTATAATTAACAGCAGGGTATCCCTCTTGATGTCCCATGCAGAGGTAGACCAACCCCTAAAAGTCTTATGCAGGGGGGTGTTACTCTTTAAATGTGTAAAATAAACAAAGTGAATAATATCTCAACAAACACACACACACACACACACACACATACACAGACACACACACCTGTTTGAAGCAACTAAAGAAGTCAAATGTGCCCACATTTGCTCTTTAACCTGTTGCTGGGTGATTTTATTGTGTGGGACAATTATTTTATTGGGTAGGAGGGATCCATATGCAATGTGTGTATGTGATGTGGGGAGGGGGGAGTTACACCATATACACATGCAGTGTCCCTAAACAGGCATTTTGAATGTGGCTCCCAACTATCTCTCATCTCTCTCTATATAAATACACTATGGGGGTTATTTAAGAATGGCTAGCGTCAGGTAATGCTACCTAGCAGCACATAGCGTCTGGTGAACGCCGGGCGCTGTACGCAAAACCCCATTTGAGAAAGTGAATCTGGTGAGCGCCTCTAACCGCGTCATGTAGCGTCACATGTATTACCAGAGGCGGCTCAGCTTATAGCATCGGCGCTCTAGGTTCAGGAGCACCACAAATTACCTTTCGCTCAGTGTCGCTCTGCCATACATTTCAATTGGGTTTCATTGGTTGGTGTTTAACCCTTTAAGTGCCAAGCATGTAACACCTACGTGCTCGCATGTCCGTGCCTTAAGTGCCAAGCACATAGGTGTTACGTGCTTGAATTTCCCCCCTGCTAGTTAAAAAAATAAAAATAAAAACACTCACCTGACCCCTCGTTGGATCTGGCGGGGTCTCCTCTCTCCACAAAAGCTGGCCCCCCACTCTGTTCCTACAAGCCCCCCTAGCTGGTCCTGGGCTGGTAATGCTGGGTAAGGGGGACCCCATTTCATTTTTTTTATTTTTTAAGGGTTTTAACCCTTAAAATTCCAAAAAAAATGGGGTCCCCCCCCTGGGAGGGGGGACCCTATGTAATTTTTATTTTTAAATTAAGCCCTTATGTTCTGTCGCCCAGCAGCTAAAAAAGGCTTCCAGCTGCAGCAGGAGAGCAGAAGCCAGATTGATTAGCGTGGGACACAGGGATGGATGGGAGGTAAGTATTAAAAAAATAAATAAATACATTTTTATTTTTACACTTAACCCCTTGTGAACTGGTAAGGGATCCATAAGATCCGTATACCAGTTCACAAGGCTGGGGGGCTGGCAAGTCACCTGCGGCTAGCGGGTGATTTGCCGTTAACCCCCGGCACCCCAATTACCTGCCTCCCCAAAGCCCAGGGGGGGGGCAGAAGAGCCCAGGCCATGGCTATGTGGGCTTGTAGCCTGCAGGGTGGGGGGCCACCAAAGCTGGCCCCCTTGCACCCTGTTCTACAAGCCCACATAGCTGGTCCAAGGGGGACCCGATATCATTTTTGGGGGGAGTTTTAAGGGTTTTTATCCCGTAAAATTCCCCAAAAAATGGGACCCTATGTCATTTTTTTTAATTAACCCCTTATGTTTATAGTATAGATATTAGTAGTATTTTATTTGTAAATGTTAAAAAGTGCTATTTTCAGTTTAGGGGGTCTCCTGGGCAAGAATGGGGGGGCTACCAATACATATGTGGTTCCGTTGTAATCGGGAGAAATTGGGCTTTCACATGCAATATGGTTTTCTCTAATAAAGTAAATGTTTTATTTAAAAAAAGGAGACAATTGTCTAAAAAAAATTTATTTATTTATTTTTTTGTTTTTTTACACAAAAATATAAAAAAAAACAGTAGAAAAATTACAACCAAGACATGTCATGTTAAAGCCTAAACTCTGCTGCAAAATATATATCTATAATTTTCCTGGAAATTCCGTCAAAAATCACGGTTTAACATGGCGCAGAATGGGGAAAAATGACCTGTCAACAGAGGGTGACAAAACTTCATGTAGGCTGGCAATTAAAAGAGTTACTAGTACCTATGCATGTTGGGTATTGTTCTGCTCGGAGGACCTTGCTCTTTCAGATTCAGCTTGTTTTTTCTTGTTTGAATATTTATATTTTAGGAAAACATGGTATTTATTCAGTTTTCTAATTAATTTTTTTAGGGAAACCCTGTGCAACCTAAGAATTCTTCGAGGGATTACTTCCATAAAGATGAGCCTACTACAACAAGCTGGTTACTTTTAGAAAGCTTAACATGTGTACTTTCAGGGAATATATGGTTTATGGGGGATATTCCAAATGTAAAGGGTTGTTTTGGTTGAAAAATTGCAAGGTGAGCACTTTGTCTGCAGAGCTGAAATTTTTCAAGTAAAATTACTGTTATGCGCACGCTTTACTTTGCGGTGTTTGCCAACTCTTCCCTTGACAGTACCTATGCATGTTGGGTATCGTTCTGTTCGGGGCATATTGCTTTTTGAGATTTTACTTGTTATTTCTTGTTTGCATATAGTTTTTTTTAGGAAAATGTGGCTTGATTCTTCCGTTTTATTCTTTTTTAGGGAAACTTTGTGCAACCAAAGAATACATTGAGGGATTACTTCCAGAAAACTAATTCCACATAAACAAACTTGATACGCCTAGAAGGCTTGAGGCGCGTACTTCCAGAGAATATATAGTTTGTGAGGGGTATTTCAAAAAGAGTTGTTTTTCTGGAAATACTGCAAGGTGCGCATAGCGCAGTTGTATTTTATCTGAAAATCTCCTAAAGCTCAGTTTGGGGGAGTCTCCTGGGCAGGAAAGGGTGTCTACCTATACATATGTGGTATCACTGTGACCGGGAGAAATTGGGGTTACGCACGCAATAAAATTTTATTGTTACATTTTTTATTACAAAAAAACACTACAAATTGCAAAAATTCGATTTTTTTTTAATTTTTTTTTGCACGTATTTCACCAAAAAGTATTGAGAATACACAAAAAAAGGCCAAACAAGACATTTCATGTTGAAGCCCAGGCTCTGTTGAAAAAAACAATATATAATTTTCCTGGGAAATCCCTGGAAATCCTTTCAAAAATCACAGTTGAACATGTGTAGCGCAAAATAGTGAAACATGGTCTGGCAACAGAGGGTGACAAAAGCTGCAGATAGGCTGGCAGCGAAAGGGTTAAATAGCATTTTGGCCGATAAAAATGTAATTTTTTTTGCTCAAATCATCGTGTGACCTCTCCTGCCCTGCAAACAAACACTTTTATCATTTTTTCTTTTTTTATATTGTTATGCGGATTTGTATGTACAGGTCTGGCACTAAAGTGTCATTGTCACAGTGTTCAAACAATGTCATTCCATGTGTTTTCACTTTGTTACTGGTGAATATGTGTTCAAAAACAGACTTTAACCACACAGTGTCTGGCACTCTATGCTAGAGCGCCCAGCTTTAGAGCAACAACGTTGTGTGTGTGTGTGTAGTTTTTTCTTAAGGTGTTGAGTGCCGAGTACCGGACGCACTGGGCTGGCGCTACCTATCGCTCGCTGAAGCGTTGTCCTTGGGCGTGTAGCCTTGGCCGCTCTGACCTCAGGACACCACCTAATGTTCACTTTGTTGTTCTCTTCGCATTGTTCTCTTGTTAGATGTAGGGTTGTGTTGGGCGCCCTGGCCTCCAGGCATTCCATAGCATTCGTACCTTGTGACGCGTTGAAAGGTTTTGCTTTCCCACCAAGCAACGTGTGGCAAGACTCCCCAACACCTCCTCAACCACCTCGTCAGAGGATGATCAAAGAGCAAAGAAGAGGCAGCAGGTGGACCCTAAGGTAAATGGCCAAATTTTGAATGTATGTATTTTTTTTTGTTTGTTTTGCCGTGTTGCAGCCTTCTTTAAAAGTGTTAGCGTTTTTGGCTGTGTTTTAGCATTTATGCGTTAATATTTGTGCTATTAGCAAACGTTAGCGTTTTTGCTGCTTAGTGCAAATATATTGTCAATTCTGATTTTAATGTATATGTTTTTTGAAATTTTATTAAAGTGGGGTTTTATTTCTTTATACCCCAGGTCATCCCAAATTGGGATGGCCCACTATATTGAAATCCCCAGGTTTCCCATAAACTTTTCCCATAAACCTTTTTTTCCCGGTACAACAGTGCATGCATGAGCAATGGCGGCATCACCGCTAGCCCTCTATCTGGATGTTTGTGTTTGCCACCCAATTCTGATTTTTTTGAATGGGCGGGAGTGGATCTGACCACGGTGACCAGAGGAGAGGTCGCACATGCATTGTTGGACAGGAATTTTTTGTTTTACTTATAACAACCTGGGGTTTTTCCCATAGTGGCCCATCCTCAATCCGTTTAGGGCAGAGTCAAGGAACCAAACCCGGGATATGTAAATTGTCTTTGGTAATTAAATGTCAGCTAATATGTATTTGCTTCAACTCCAAGCTACAGGCAAAGGCGATAAGGCAGAGGTGGTCAGACTTCAAGCGCCGGGACCCCGAGAGCGTATATAGGCTGTATGATGCCTACGCTTCTGGTAAGTTCACTAAACCTACACACACACATACACACACAATTCTTAGATATAGCCACTTTAACCTGCTGTATTTTTTAATGTATATTCTTTTTTTTTTTTCTCCACAGATAGGCGGCCTCCCCTGGGAAAGCACGGGAAGGGAGTTCTCCCCCGCACCAGAGTTGCTGATTCGGAGGACTCAGCGGGGGGGCCCTCTGGCCTGCCGGTTCCAGGTTGAGGACCCAGGGGAAGAAGGGGATGACGAAGTTGAAGCCCCAGTGGAGCCTGCTGCTGAGGTGAGGGTGGTGTGGAGCCTCAGCTCCTCTGAGACAGCCTCACCAGTCTCCAAATACTGCTGGGGCCACACTCAAGTGGGGAGTCCTGGGGGAAAGAGGAAGGGACTCCACCACACTCCCTGAAGGTTTGGGGAGCGAGAAGAGGGTGGCCCCTCGGAGTTGGGCTCTGCTGGGCTGAATTGGAGGAGTAGAGCCACCCCTGCTTCTCATCAGAGCCTTCCCTGGCAAGATTCCAACACCTCATTCCCTGGTTTTGATTGTATGGTCATTTTCAACAGTCTTGTGTCTAACATTTTAATAATTGTTTCAGGGCATCATACAGCCACCACCTCCACAGATGTTGGTTCAGCCAGGAACTGGCATGTTGCAGGTAAGGTTAACATTAATAAAGCTCACCACCTCTATGCATCCTGTTTTGCCTGCCTTTATCATTATTTTAGAATGTGACATTCAATTATGTTGTGAAGTGCCCATGTTTACTCTAGAACAGTAGGGTATCTTCTGGTGTCCGACATGATCCAACAATTATGTATCTTGCTCAGGTTTTGTCCTATAGAACCCCTATAATGGAAAAAGGTATAATATAGGACTGTGGACAAACCTGTCACCTACAGTGTAAAAAAACGTATTTACACTTTTACGCTGGTCAATGGAGTGTTTCTATAAATATAAATAATTATTCCAAAAAGTAATGAGAGTGGGCCTCACTAAACCCTTTGGTCCCATTTATCATTTGGTCAATGGGACCATAGAGTTTAGAGAGGCCCACCCCCATTACATTTTGGAATACATGGTCAAGTGTGTTACAATAATTAGCCACACTGAACTCTTACATACGGAGAAATTGTTTAAACAAACAAAAGGTCCATACCAAGTTCTTATGTTTGTATCTGTTGTGCTTTTTTCTACACATAGATGTTGCCGCGCAGACTGACCCTGTGATAATTCTCCCCACCCAATCTTGCCAGCACTAGGCTCCCGGAGGCTCCAGCAGCATGGGCCAAGGCCACAGCTGTGAGGGTGAGTAATGTGATTTGTGACAATAACCTTGTAGACATGCATATGTATGTGTCCATGACCATGTACCCATGTTAGAGGAAGTTTAGAGTTGACACCCATACCTGTAGTCTTTTTTCTAAAGAATCAATCAGAATTGCCTCATAGCATGCACGTTTCCTGCCGCTGCTAATGTAACTTGACGCTACCTGATAAAGGCAGCAGTTGCTTAGGTACTTGATGTGTTTCTTTTACATTCCTGCTACATTTGGAATTGTACATTCCCTATTGTTTTGATTTAAAAATGTATTTTTCCTAAAAGCTCATTCTACATATATTTTATTCATTTGCCTCTGGTGTTATTAGGCACTTTATTAAATAAATTCTTCCTGTGGTCAAGTAGGCCTTTATTGGTCAGGTTATTTGCTTTGTGATGTTAAACTATGGTTGGTATGTTGAATGTTTCCACAGGTTAATTTACTTTGGCATCACAAATTATTAAATGTTGGCCTGTTGTGTATGTTTAAAAAAATTTAAGTGCCTTTTTATAAACAACAATGTTGAACAAAGGTCATAGGGATATACCATAGTTGTAGACCTGTAGCACTAAATTATGTCTTTTCTTTCTCACAGCCTGAAGAGCATCACAGGCTGTGGCAATTTGCCCGGAAATCCCAGGCGATGCTGCTGAAGCTCCAACAGAAGGTACAGGGTGGGAGGGGATTACAGTTGCTGCTGGGCAGAATTTTTTTAAGGCCATGTTGGCCACTTTTGTTCTAATAAAAATACTATTTCTATTTTCATACCTACATTTGTGTTTTGTTTTTATTTAGCATAGTATTGTATGTCTACACACACACACACACACACACACACACACACACACACACACACACACACAGAATTAGATATTTTCTTGCACCTGGGTTAAAAAAAAAAAACATATATATATATATATAAAAAATAGTAATATTATAAAAAAAGTATTATAATAAAAAAGTATACAAAGAGATGATAAAAAAAGAAAAAATATTATTATAAAAAAAGTATACAAAAAATATTAAAAAATAAATATATAAAAAATATACCAAAAAAATTGCTAACTCCCTGACCTGTTGCACCAGGCCCAAGTTTCCCTCTGCTTCCCAGAAAATAAATCCTTCTTACAGGTAAGTTACCTAAGCTGTGTGACCAAAAATGCAATTAAACAAATGGGGACAATTTGATAACATGCAAGTAGACCTTAAGAGCTGTATAAAACCATGACAATAACAATAGATAAAAAAAATATTAAGGTCAGACCCAGTTTTAGCTAACTTTAAATTAATTAAAGGATAAACAATTAGACCAGACACAGGGACTTATAGGGAAAATGTATACAAGTTTAAAAATTACCATAGAACACTTCTTTTCTCCCTTGCAGGTAAAATAAACATGATCTGGATTTATAGGAGTGTAAAAAAATAAATAAATAAAAAAAAAATAAGTGCTAAATTTTAACGTAACCACATTTAAAAGCAAAAACACATTAACATAAAGTATAACTCATCTCATCTAAGCAATTTGTGTAATGTAGATGGAAAAAACACTGCTACAGTTTTAGAAACAATGGGGGTTAATAGCCGCTTTGGAATGTTCAGGTGCTGCAGTGAATGAAGGAGAGCGCCTCTACAGCGCCACACAGACTTCACACTTATCAATGCTAAACAGATTACTACCTCGTCACGTCGGCGACCTAGATGCTAGGTTACAGCGCCTGATACCCGCTTTCAGCGTCTACTAGCTATCGCTCTAAGTGCCGCAATGCAGGTGCTCACATGTCGGTACATGGAAGCCTAAAAAAAAAAAAAATCAGGCTAATATATATATATATATATATATATATATATATATATATATATATTTTATTTTATTTTATTTTTTTTTTTCAAATATGGCAAACATGGATTCTGAAATTTAAGGGGAGGAGGAAATCCAGTCAAAAATGTATGGACCTTCTCTCACACTTTTAGCACAAGCGTATCCCAACTTGGGTACCTCGCTGTGCATCCCCCACACCTTGAAAACCTGAGACCAGGCACCCCATGCCCCCCTTTCCACCAGCAGCATATCGAGTGTGCTATTGGCCATGCACATAACTGTGCGCCCACCTGCCAGGCAAACCCGATAGGCTGCTTGTGGTCACATGAACGGCAGCAATGGGAGCATATGGAGTGCCCAGGCTTGAGCTTCCTAGTGTGGAAATGGGGACCAGGGCATCCAAATTGGGTTGCCTCCATGCTGTAAATGTAAGAAAAGGTCTATCCTTTTTTGACTGGACTTGCTCCTCAACGCAAAGCAAAGGTGGGTTATAAGAACCAACGATGCAGTAAGTGCAAATAAGAGGCCGATTTATTAATAGCGCCAGGTAGCGACAGATGAGCGACAGTAGCGTGATTTTCACAGCGCCGGCTAGTATTCGCTGTGCTTGGCCGTTGTTCGGTTGTTGACAGTGACTCAGTCGGTGTGCGGTAATGTTGAATACGGGGTTAGGAGTCGCTATTTGACAGGTTCCGCGCTGTATGGGAGCGCATGACAACGAATGGCCATAGCGAACGGCTCCCAGCATATTCATTAACAAATCACGCTCCAAAAATTCTCGTGCAGTGAAATGCTTGTTTAAACCCCAGAGCGCTGGCGGCGATGTGTTAAAAGTAGTTTTTTAACCCCCAAACAACCTTATTTTTTGAAAAAAATAATAAACAAGTTTTTTTAAAACATTTTGTAATATGAATACATTAATATCAGACCTGTAATATCAATTCTGCACAAATTTTTTTTTTCTTTTTTTGACCTTAAAAAAAAGATATAGCATTGCAGAAGTGGTCACCGAATTTTTGACATTTAAAAAAAAAAAAAAAAACATTAATATCAATTTATTATGAATATTTAAAGATTGCTCCATTGAAATGCATTGGAGAGCGCCAGGTAGCGAGAGGTTATACCTGGCGCTGTGATGGGATTAGCAGCGGCGCTGTTCGCTGAAGTCTGCAACATGATGAATCCCGCGCTAGCTGACGCTCTCGCCGGCGCTAGCCTCATTTAGCGTGATAAATGCGTGATTGTGTTCGCAGCCTGGCGTTCTGGAGTCGGTAGCCGCCGATAGCTGGCGCTAGTGAGACACTACCTGGCGCTATCCCTTGATAAATAAGGGCCTAACTACCTGGCGCTATCCCTTGATAAATAAGGGCCTAAGGCCCTTATTTATCAAGGGATAGCGCCAAGTAGTGTCTCACTAGCGCCAGGTAGCATCAGCTATCGGCGGCTACCGACTCCAGAACGCCTAAGGCCCTTATTTATCAAGGGATAGCGCCAGGTAGTGTCTCACTAGCGCCAGGTAGCATCAGCTATCGGCGACTACCGACTCCAGAACGCCAGGCTGCGAACACAATCACGCATTTATCACGCTAAATGAGGCTAGCGCCGGCGAGAGCGTCAGCTAGCGCGGGATTTAACATGTTGCAGACTTCAGCGAACAGCGCCGCTGCTAATCCCATCACAGCGCCAGGTATGACCTCTCGCTACCTGGCGCTCTCCAATGCATTTTAATGGAGCAATCTTTAAATATTCATAATAAATTGATATTAATGTTTTTTTTTTTTTTTTTTTTTAAATGTCAATAATTCGGTGACCACTTCTGCAATGTTATATCTTTTTTTTAAGGTCAAAAAAAAAAAAAATTGTGCAGAATTGATATTACAGGTCTGATATTAATATATTTATATTACAAAATGTTTTAAAAAACTTGTTTATTATTTTTTTCAAAAAATAAGGTTGTTTGGGGGTTAAAAAACTACTTTTAACACATCGCCGCCAGCGCTCTGGGGTTTAAACATGCATTTTACAGTGCGAGAATGTTTTGAGCGTGATTTGTTAATGAATATGCTGGGAGCCGTTTGCTATGGCCATTCGTTGTCATGCGCTCCCATACAGCGCGGAACCTGTCAAATAGCGACTCCTAACCCCGTATTCAACATTACCGCACACCTACTGAGTCGCTGTCAACAACCGAACAACGGCCAAGCACAGCGAATACTAGCCGGCGCTGTGAAAATCACGCTACTGTCGCTCATCTGTCGCTACCTGGCGCTATTAATAAATCGGCCTCCCCGTGTTTTGCAACAAGGCCATGTAGTAGATGGGGGATGTAAATCAACATTTCATAGAGCTAGTCTATCTTTAGTAGTCCTTCCTATAACAGACACATTTGTTGATATTGGAATATGTGTGGAATTGGTATTTCTGACTAAAAGTGCAATTTCATACAGACCATGAAATAATCTTTAATTTTACATAGAACCTTTAGCTTTTCATTTGTTAAATCAATATGTGTCTTCTTGGGAAAATACGCAGAATAAATTGTGTGGAAAGCTGAAAATACAACAAATCGTTTAATTATATCCATAAATATAATTAAACTCCCACATAGTCAAAGAGATCCATATTTGCTCAGTAATTAGTACAGCACCAGAGAGTTTAAAGCATTCCTCAGTGTTTACCATATTAACCTGTAGATTGAAGTTGTGACTCAACTAAGAGGCTGATTCATCATTAGCGGCAGGTAGCGACAGATGAGTGTCTGTAGCAGGCATTTTCAGAGCGCCCGCTAGTAGTCGCAGTGCTCGGCCGTGAGTCGCTACTTTATAGCGACTCAGCCGCTGTTCAGTAATGTTGAATTCATTGTGAGGAGTCGCTATTTGACCAGTACAGCGCTGTATGGGAGCGCATGTTAGCGACTGCTCATAGCGACCGACTCACACCATATTCAGGAAAAAACAGCCTCCCAAATCTCTGGAGCTGAAAAATACTTGTTTGAAGCCCAGAGCGCAGGAGGCGGTGTGTTTAAAGTGTGTTTTCAAGCATCTATCAACTAGTAACAAAGCGAAAACATATGGAATTACATTGTAACAACATTGTAACATGAACACTTTAATGCCAGACCTGTAATGTCATTTTTGAGGAAATATTTAAAAAATGAAAAAAATTATGAAAAAAACTGCTTTTTCAATGCCAGAAGAGGTCAAAGAATTATTTGTGATTTTTTTGAAAAAAAAAAAAAAACCCGTTTAAAGAGAGGTAAAGGTTCGTCCATTGAAATGTATGGGAGAGCGCCAGGTAGCAAGAGGTCATACCTGGCGCTGTGCAAGGCTGAACGCTGGCGCTGTTCGCTGAGGCTGTGAAAATGATGAATCAGACGCTACATGGCGCAATCCCAGCCGCTAAACAGATTCTGCTTGATAAATGTGTCATTGCGTGCCGTGTCCGGCGTTGACCAGTCGCTATCTGTCGCTACCTCTCATTAACCAGGCGCTACCTGACGCTATACCTTCTTAAATAAGGGCCTTAGTGTATATAGGAGGGTTTTTTTACCTGCAAAGTAATCAAGCCCCCTTTAAAGATGCTATTCATATAGTTATTTCCCACAAAGGTCTCCACGGTAATATGTTTCACTGTGTAATGGTTCCTACAATAAATAGCTTTACCTATTAAACAAATGAAACATTTCTTCTGGCTATAAAGATTTTTTTTCTTGTTACTTTTATTGCTTTGGGAGCTAAAAGTTTATCCAAGCTGATCCTCATTAAATTTATACACAAAGGAGATTATTTAAAATCTCCATGTGACTAAGCAAAGTCATACCGTATATGAATGTAAAATGTGTTCAAAAGTATCAGCGTTGAAGTAATTCCCAATTTCATTATTTGTATTCATTTTAAAACTTTTTACAACACTGGAGTATTACCAATGACATGAACGTAATTTTTCTAACAAACTTTATCCTCCCAGCCACACATACCTAATTAAATTGGCAAACGCTCTTTTTTTCCGTCTTCATACTATGTTTTCTTCTTTAAGTTCATAACAGCTATCATGAACTGACTAAATCACAGGCACAGGCAATACCGATTTCAGCATGCCTGTCATTATCTCCGGCACACAATACATAGGTACAGTGAGGCAACATACTCAAGGGGATTTCCTACAGGATACTGGGTAGAGACAGTGTGACGCTTTGCATTGTCCTTCAGCTCCTTCCCCAGAAGTGGCAAGTGCATTGCAAAGTGTCAAATGTTCCACCTCCTGCGGCTTTCCTCTCCAGTATCTTTTTCTGCAAAGTAAAAGTGCAGGTGGTGTGATTGCTCCTCACAGCTCAACCTGGATAGAAACACAGATGTGTGTTTTGAGGGCCATAGCTGGAAAAGATAGCAGTGGAGGATTCTTTGAAACCAGGGTTGGTGGCAGCTGGTGGAGAACCTGATTTAGTGCCAGGGCCCCAGAGCCAGACAGAGCCACCTCAGGTGGTGAACGCAGGTTCAATGGGCGGAATTCCCTCCTCTCCTAATTGTGTCAACCAAAGGTGTATTTTGAAGTAATAAATGCAATTTTTGTCTCAAACATTGTGCGTGTATTTGTGTGTGTGTGTGTATGTGTGTGTGTGTCTGCACACTGGGTTACATCCATGTCCACGGCTGTGTAGAGCCTGTGTACAGCAGCACACAGTGGCTATATGTTTATAGCCACTCTGTGGCTTTGCTTTATATGGGGGGGAGGGGGATTTGGAGTTTATACCGATGTGTGCCTGGAATTATACAAACTGGCGAAATGGGATAGTTTTCACTATATGCATATGGTTGCTTCTCCTGGCTTGGAGGTTAGTGTTAAAAAAATAAATAAAAGTAATTTTTTTCTGCGTCAGAGTCTTTTTTTACAGTTAACCCTTTGTGAACTGGTAAGGGATCTATGAGACCCTATAACAGTTCACAAGGCTTAGAGGACTGGCAAGTCACCTGCGGCTAGCAAATGGCTTGCCATTAACCCCCAACTCCCCCATTACCTGCCTCCCCAAAGCCCAGGGGGGGCAAAGAGCCTGGGGCCATTCAGGTTTTGCAGGCATGTAAATGGCAGGGCACCCTGTTTTACAAGCCCCCCAGCTGTTTATACTGGGTAGGGGTAGATGCTACACCATATTTGGGGGGGCAAAAGGGCCTGCAGCCACAGAGGCTATGCACGCTTGTAGCCTGCAGGTTAGGGGGCCACCAAAGCTGGCCTCCATGCCCTGTTCTACAAGCCCCCATAGCCTCCATGTCCTATTCTACAAGCCGGGCTGTTATGCTGGGTAGGAGAGAGGCCACATCATTTTATTGGGGAGATTTAACCCTTAAAAAAAACACTGCATTTTTTTTTTTCTATTTGTAAATGTTATAAAGTGATCTTTTCAGTTTGGGGGTGTCCTGGGCAGGAAATTTGGTTTTCTTTAATAAGACCAATGTTTTATTTAAAATAAACAACACAATCGAAAAAAATATTTATTTTTTCCTTTTTTAATTCAAAAATATAAAAAAAATAAAAACACTGGAAAATCACAAACAAGACATTTAATGTTAAAGCCTAAACTCTGCTTCAAAAAAAATATTATATCATTTTCCTGGAAATTCCTGCAAAATTCACAGCTAAACATAGCACAAAATGGTGAAAAATGACCTGTCAACAGTACAATAACTCCAGTAGGCTGAGAGTTAAAAGTGCCTATACATGTTGGGAATTGTTCTGTTCAGTGGACCTTCAGATTTAGGCCCTTATTTAAGAAGGGATAGCGTCAGGTAGTGGCTGGTTAATGAGAGGTAGCGACAGGTAGCGACTGGTGAACGTCGGACACGGCACGCAATTACACATTTATCAAGCAGAATCTGTTTAGCGACTGGGATAGCGGCATGTAAGCATCTGATTCATAATTTTCACAGCCTCAGCGAACAGCGACGGCATTCAGCCTTGCACAGCGCCAGGTATGGCCTCTCGCTACCTGTCGCGCTCCCATACATTTCAATGGACGATCCTTTTCTTCTCTTTAAACAGGTTTTTTTTTTTTTCAAAAAATCACAAATAATTCTGTGACCTATTCTGGCATTGAAAAAGCAGTTTTTTCAAATTTTTTTCATTTTTTATATATTTCTTCAGAAATGACATTACAGGTCTGCCATTAAAGCGTTAATGTTACAATGTTGCTACAATGTAATTCCATATGTTTTCGCTTTGTTGCTAAATTACTTTGTTACTGAATATAGTGTGAGTCGGTCGCTATGACCAGTCGCTAACATGCGCTCCCATACAGCGCTGTACTGGTCAAATAAAGACTCCTCACAATGTATTCAACATTAATGAACAGCGACTGAGTCGCTATAAACTAGCGATTCACGGCCAAGCACAGTGAATACTAGCGGGCGCTCTGAAAATGCCTGCTACAGACGCTCATCTGTCGCTACCTGGCGTTAGTAATGAATCAGCCTGCCCATTTGTTTTTTCTTGTTTGCATATTGATATTTTAGGAAAATGTTTTATATTCTGCTTTTTTATACATTTATTTAGGGAAACCCTGTGCAACCAAAGAGTTCTTTGAGGGATAATTTTCAGAAAGATGAACCCACTACAACAAGCTGGGTAAAATTAAATGCTGGAGAAAGCTTAATGTATGTACTTTCAGATAATATATGGTGGGGGTATTTCAAATGTAGGGAGGTATTTTAAATGTAAAGGGTTGTTTTGGTTGACACTTTGTCTGCAGCATTTAACTTGTTTTTTGTGGAAAATGTGGCTTTCAGTCTGCTTTTTTATTCTTTTTTTAGGGAAACCCTGTGCAACCAAAGAATTCATCAAGGAAGGTATTTCAAATGTAAAGGGTTGTTTTACTTGAAAAACTGCAATAACAGTTGTATTTTATCTGAAAATCTCTTAAAGCGCTGTTTCAGTTTGGTGGGGTCTCCTGGGCAGGAAATTGTGTCTACTAATACATATGTGGTACCACTGTCACTGGGAGAAATTTGAATTTTACACACAATATGATTTTATTGGAAAAAATATTATAAAAAATATTTTTAGTTAAATTATTCTGCACATATTTTACCCCAAAAAACTGAGAATACATTACAAAATTAAAAAACAAGACATTTTTTGTTAAAGCCTCAGCATATATGTGGCACTGTTGAAACTGGGAGAAATGAGGCTTTTACATGTAATATGCTTTTCTTAAAAAACATACATTTTTTTCAACACATTTTACCTAAAAAAAATTGAAAAGGCATTGAAAAAATACAAACATGACAATTTATGATGGCCAAACTCTGCTGAAAAAAAACAATATATAATGTTCCTGGAAATCTCTTTAAAAATCACAGTTGAACATATATAGCACAAAATAGAGAAAACTTATCTGGCAACAGAGGGTGACAAAATCTCGTGGCAGGCTGGCAGTTAAAGGGTTAATGTCAAGGATGTCACAATGGAGAAATCCTCCTGAGCAGAAATTCGAGAACTGCAAGACAGAGAGATTATGAATTGGGATGAGCGAATCGATCCGGTAGGTGGGACCCTACGTCATTTTTTGGGGGGATTTTTAGGGACCCTATGTCAATTTTTTTTTAAATTAACCGCTTATGTCCTGTTACACAGCAGGTATAACATGCTTCCAGCATTTTGTGGTGTGGTGTGTTTGTGTTTTTTTTACATTTAAAGTGGGATGCCCCGGGGGAAAGGACCAATACCCAGGATAGTCAAAATCCTGGGTGTTGGTCCACTCTGTGAAACCCCCCGATTGCCCACAATAACTCATCTCACCCGGATCCTGTAGTGCATGCGCGGCCGCTCGTCCAATCAGCGCGCTCAGAACGGCTGAGTTATGGACGTCTAAGAGACGTCTAAACTCAGCCACTCTGAGCATGCTGGAGACCGCATCCCCCCACTTCCCTCTAACAGGGAGGGTGCCCGCGCCGGCCATTCATAAATAGCCAGCGCGGGCACGCGCACTGTTAGAGGGATAGCAGGGATGCAGCCCGCGCATGCGCCGTAGGACGGGATTCAGGTAAGTGGTAGCGGGTGTTCCGGGGGGTTTCACACAGAGGGGCATCCCGATTTTGGATGCCCCGGGGGGGAGGGAATAGAACGGACTGGGAATCTTATAGATTCCCGGGCCGATCAGCCCTGGGTGTTGGTCCACTTTAACCCATTGTGAACTTGTAAGGAGTCCATGAAACCCCTATACCAGTTCACAAGGCTGGGGGGCTGTCAAGTCACCTGCGGCTAGCGGGTGACTTGCCATTAACCCCGGCCCCCCTATTACCCAGGGGGGGGGCAGAAGGGCCCGGGCTGATTTACAAGCCCTGCATAGCTGACCCCCGGCTGGTTATGCTGGGTAGGGGGGACCCCATGTCATTTTTAAGGGAATTTTTAAGGGTTTTTAACCCTTAAAATTAAAAAATAAATGGGGATTTCCCCCCCTTGGAAGGGGAACCCCATGCCAATTTTTTTCTTGATTTAACCCTTTATAGTGTGGATTGTAGTTGTATTTTATTTTTACATGTTATAAAGTGTTCTTTTCAGTTTGGGGGGGTCTTCTGAACAGTAACGGGGGCTACCGATACATATGTGGTACCGTTGTAATCGGGAGAAATGGGGCTTTCACATGCAATATGGTTTTCTTTAAAAAAAAAAAGGTTTTATTTGAAATAAAGGAGACAATTTTCTAAAAAAATATTTTTTTATTTTGTTTTGTTTAATTTACGCAAAAATATTTTAAAAAACAGTAAAAAAATTACCAACAAGACATTTCATGTTAAAGCCTAAACTCTGCCGCAAAAATAAAATATATATTTTCCTGGAAATACCTGCAAAAATCACAGTTAAGCATAGCGCAAAATGGTTAAAAATGACCTGTCAAGAGAGGGTGACAAAATCTCAAAGTAGGCTGGCAGTTAAAAGGGTTAAAAGTACCTATGCATGTTGGGTATCGTTCTGCTCGGGGGACCTTGCGCTTTTAGATTTAGCTTGATTTTTCTTGTTTGTATATTGATATTTCAGGAAAACTCATTTTTTATTCTGCTTTATTACATTTTTTAAGGGAACCCTGTGAGACCAAAGAATTCTTTGAGGGATTACTTTCAGAAAGATGGGCCAACTACAACATGCTGGGTACGCCTAGAAAGCTTATCATGTGTACTTTCAAGGAATGCATGGTTTGTGGGGGGTCTTCCAAATGTAAAGGGTTGTTTTGGTAGAAAAAGTGCAAGGTGCGCACTATGGGCCTAAATTATCACGGGCTAGCGCCAGGTAGTGTCTGACGAGCGCCAGGTACCGCCAGCTATCGGTGGCTACCGACTCAAGTACGCCCGGCGGCGGTCACAATGACGCATTTATCAAGCTAAATGAGGCTAGCGCCGGCGAGAGCGACGGCTAGCGCGGGATTCATCATGAAGCCGCCTGGAACGAACAGCGCCGCTGCAAATTCCTTCACAGTGCCAGGTATGACCTGTCGCTCCCTGGCATTGTCCAATGCATTTCAATGGAGCAATGTTTAATTAATCATAATTAATTGGTATTATTATTTTTTTTTTTTTTTTAATGTCAAAAATTCTGAGACCACTTCTGCAATGTTAGGTTTTTTTTTAAATGAAAAAAAAATGAAAAAAAAAAATTTGTGCAGAAATGATCTTACAGGTCTGATATTAATATATTCATATTACAAAATGATTCCAAAAACATGTATAACGTTACAATCAAAAAATATGGTTGTTTAGGGGTTAAAAACTAGTTAACACCCATCGCCGCCAGCGCACTGGGGTTTAAACAAGGAATGGACAGCGCCAGCAAATTCGGAGCATCATTTTTTAATGAATATGAAGCAAGCCGTTCGCTCTGGCCATTCGTTGTCAGGCGCTCACATACAACGCTGAACCTGTGAAACAGCGACCCCTAAGCCCGTATTCAACATTACCGCACACCGACTGAGTCGCTGTCATCAAGCAAACGCCGGCCAAGCACAGCGAATACTGGCTGGCGCTGTAAAAATCACGCTACAGTCGCTCATCTGTCGCTACCTGGCGCTATTAATGAATCGGCCTCTTTGTCTGCAAAGCTGAAATTTTCAAGCAAAATTATCATTGTGCACATGCTTTACTTTTTGGTGTTTGGTAACTCTTCTTTTGACAGTAGCTATGCATGTTGGGTATCGTTCGGTTCGGGGGATGTTGCTTTTTCAGATTAACTTGTTTTTTCTTGTTTGCATATAGTTTTTTTAGGAAAATGTGGCTTTGATCCTGCTTTTTTTATCCATTTTAGGCAAGCTCTGTGTAACCAAAGAATACATTGAGGGAGAACTTCCAGAAAACTGTGGCAACATCAACAAGCCTGGTATGCCTAGAAAGTTTGAAGTGTGTATTTCCAGAGAATATATAGTTTGTCGGGGGTATTTCAAATCTAAAGGGTTTCTTTTATTAAAAAACTGCAAGGTGCACATAGCGCTTAGCATAGCTGTATTTGATCTAAAAATCTCTTAAAGTGCTGTTTCAGTTTGGGGGAGTCTCCTGGGCAGGAAAGGGTGTCTACCTATACATATGTGGTACCGTTGTAACCGGGAGAAATTGAGATTTCACACGCAATAAGATTTTATTAACAAACTTACATTTTTATTACAAAAAAACACTACAAATTGTAAAAAATAGATTTTTGTATTTTATTTTCACATATTTCACCCCAAAATATTAAGAATACACTTGACAAATGACAAACAAGACATTTTATGTTAAAGCCCAGACTCTGCTGAAAAAAAAATATATAATTTTCCTGGGAAATCCCTTCAAAAATCACAGTTGAACATGCATAGTGCAAAATAGTGAAAAATGGTCTGGCAACAAAGCGTAACAAAAACTCCAGGTAGGCTGGCACTTAAAGGGTTAAAGCAATGTTTGGGCTCCTGCTGCTGCTGCTGCTCCTGCTGCTGCTGCTTGCAACTCCAGGGTGTGATTCATCCAATTTTTGGGCTCCTGCAGCCAAATCCAGTGTCTCTTTAAAGCAATGTTTGGGCTACTGCTGCTGCTGCTTGCAACTCCAGGGTGTGATTCAGCTAATTTTTGGGCTCCTGCTGCTGCCAGCTCCAGGGTGTGTTTTTCAGGCACTATAGGGGCCCCTCATAGTGATGCCACCTCAACTCTCTGCAATTGTGCTGCTCTGCGATTCTATTAGCGATGCCTCTGATCTAATTATTTACAGTATTATTTCACTAACCCAGCACGCATCCTATGCATGTTACAGCAAGGCAGAATGGTTTACAACCCTATTGAGGCTCTAGGAGGCTCAGAAATAGCGTCGCAAATAAATTCGGGTCAAAGCGATTTTTGTCGGAAAATTCGGCGAATCAGTCGAATCGAATTTTTCAAAAGTTCGCTCATCTCTAATTATGAATATGCAGCAAACTGTGTTTAATTGTGACAACCAGTGAACAACACACACATCAAACAGGCTACTGTACATATATTACATGTGGATTCAGAGTGCATACATACAAGATACAGGTTCAGGTTCAGAAGTCCAAAGACAGAGTCCGGGTAGACAGTTCAGGAGACAAATTTAATGCTGATCCACTGAGGCCATGTGTGGATCAGCTTATATAGGCCAGGTAATGTCACAGGTGCAAGCTGATTTCCAGGAACTCTGCAGAACAGCACCATCTGCTGATCACGCTGCATACAGCAGAGAAAAGTCCCAGAAAGGAGCAGCTGAAAGCTAAGGAGGAACTCCAGGCATGACAGTTAAAAAAACAAAATGACACTAATGTTTTGAAAGAAATAACATGAAAATTAAGATGAAATACCAGACCTTTTAAAATGAAACTTTCTGATTAATTAAGCTATTGACTAGTGAAAAAAGTGACAATTTACTGTTAAAAGCCGAATGTCTGTAGCTGGCAGTGTACCATGGTGGATGAAAATAAATCCTGTGCCCCCATATGTGATGCTACACAGAGAATCCTCTTGTGTTTATACAGTAAAATAAAAGCCACTATACATAAAAGAATACACATAATATCTATTCTTTTGTTGCTTTTCAGGCAAAAGTTATTGCTTCAATTTTTCTATGTAGCAGGTACAAGGAAACATGTGAGTCTCTGAAGATTCCACTGTGTAGATTTTAGGGATTTTCCGGTCAAGTGTGAGTGTATATCTCGACTAGGAGGTGCCTTTTAGGCATAACAGCAGAGATTACAGAGACAGTCTATGCATTTCTAGTTTGCAGTTAATTGCTAAACTAGCAGCTCTCCTAAAATCCTTAAAAAAACACAATACTGGCAAAAGCCAGTGAGCGAAGAGCTATATCCTTTCTTATGAAGCCCTCCAGCCATCGGCAATTAACTTTACTGTGATGCACACTTTGTTCATGTAAGCACAGTTCTGCTTAAAATTTAAATGCAAAACACTTTCTCTTAGCCGAGGGAGGGTTTCCAGAGATACCCTCAAGCTCATACAAGTATATTATAGTGCCATTTCTTTGCGGAACATCTGACATTGCAGATATAAAAATCTGATACTCATTTAATGTGAAAAACAGGTCTGCCATAACTGTAGTTAAGCATTTCAATGCAATTACCAAAACAATTGATAAAATCCTTTTTACAGGGTGCAAGTTATTTTTATTTGTCACATACATCACCATACAAGTATGGTATGCAGCAAAACATTTTTTTTACAACTGACCAAATAAGTGAGAACTGAATATATTAAGCATGTGTAAGGAAGTGCTCAGTTACCACAGAGTTGCAACTGGAACATTACAGGCCTGCTGGAGATCATAGATCACGCTCTCTTTAGCTACTGATGGTACACTTCCCGCCCCTGCTAGTTGGGGTTTTGTAGCCCCTTTCTGGATGTATCAAACACTATAAATGCAGGACAGACTTCCTGTACGCTAGGAGAACTAAGCACATGGCTTGCTGCCAGGAGCTGTGCTGCTGCCACCTCCATACACAGCCCCACAGTGCAGCCTGGATCACTTCACAGACTACTACTATGTTTACCTGCATCTCCAGCTGCTGGTGCCACATGGGGGATCTTCTGTAGCTTCCTCATTGCCTTCTGCCTGCTGACTTGTGTGTCCAGCTGCTGTGTGCCCTGTGGAGAGCTTCGACTGCACTGTATTTCTGAACGACTCCTGCATGTCAAGAGTAGATCCCCTCTTCGAGTCAAGATCAGGGGCCCCTGCAGCTTTCACCCTGTGCCAACTTTCTCCTGGAGGTATTTAGCTATAGACTATATATATATACTCGTGTATAAGTGCACAGACTAACTAAAGCCCCAGCTGGGCCTTTCATTGTGTTATACTGTGTATGATTCATTTATTTTGCCAAGTTAACATTTACTGCATAAAGTTTAAAGTATTGTTATACTTGATTGTGTCAGTGAGTGACTTAGGTAAATGGTTGCTGGGAGCAGTAGTCCCCCTGCTCCAAATGTATTGCTTTGCTTAGACTACTGGCCTGTCTATTCCTCAGAAAGGTGCCTGGCTTGAGTGGGGTGTTTACCATCACCACCCCCCACAACAGCCCTATACATGTTTTCGGAAAACAAAGGAAAATTAAAGGATATACAAAAAAGGAGTGTTTAACCATTATATGAATTATATGCCGTATTTGTTACCCTACAAAACACACCTTTGTCCCCAAAAATGAGAGGAAAATGTCACTGCTTTTTATTGTGTAAAATAAAAAAAAATAAAAAATAAGTAAACCATCGCTCCCATGCTGCAGCCACTGCAGCTAGACAAAGGAGGAGTGACGGGTGGGCAGGGTAACAGATCCCTGCCAGCTGCCCTCACTCTGGGTGTTGCCACCACCGCTGCTCCTAGGGCCTGGCATGCTCCAACACACAAACATTTGAGTCCGTGTAGTTGGTGGGCATTGCTTGCACCCTAATGGACACTTGCCGCCGGCCATGCCCACCGCTGCACGTTGGACTTGGGTTTGTGTGTGCACCATGCTCAAGCATCAACAGGAGCAGCAGTGCATAGAATTGGGACAGTGGGCAGGGATCATTTACCCTGGCCTCTCCTTGCTCCTCCATCATCTGGCAGTCACGTGGGAGCGATGGTTATGTAAGTTTACTTTTTTCTCTGGTGTCTGGGGGGGGGGGCATGCCACACTACCTATGGGGATTGGGAGGGGAGAATGCCCTGCTGCCTATAGGGAAAGTGAGGGGTGAATGGGAGTGGGGAATGGGAGGGGGGAATAGGAGGAGGGAGAATGGTACAATGCCTTTGGGGATTGGGAGGAGGGAATGCCACACTGCCTAAGGGGAGAGGAAGTGGGGACTGCCACACTGCCTATGGGGAATGGGAGGGGCAATGCCACACTGCTGATTTGTAATGGGAGGGGGAAATGCCACACTGCCTCTGGGGAATAAGGGGAAAATGCCACACTGCCTATGGGGATTGGGAGGGGCAATGCCACACTGATGATTTGGAATGGGAGGGGGAAATGCCACACTGCCTCTGGGGAATAAGGGGAAATGCCACACTGCCTATGGGGAATGGGAGGGGAAATGCCACACAGCCGCTTTTGGGGAGTGAGAAGGGAAAATGCCACATTGCCTATGGGGTATGGGAGGAGAGGGAATGGCACAATGCCTCTAAAGAATGGGAGGGGGAATGCCACACTGCCTATGGGGAATAGGATGGGGATATGTCACACTGCCTGTAATGGGAAATGGGATGGGAGGTGCCACACTGCCTGTAATGGGGAATAGGTGGGGGGAGATTGCCATACTGACTATAATGGGGAATCGGAGGGGGTGCCACACTGCCTGTAGTGGGGGGATTCTGCACCTTGCCTGTACTGTGGGGTACCGTGTTATAGCACAACATTAGCTTCAGAATTTTTTTTTTCTAATTTTCCTCCTCCAAATTCTAGGTGTGTCTTATGGGCAGTGTGAAAAATATAGTAAATATATAGGTACTTTTAAATACAAAGAAGGAAGTAAATATAAATGTATGTTTGCTTTAGAGATAGAAAATTCCAGCATGATTATATAAGTAGTGGTAGATATAATTTTACTCATTGCAGTATAAGTATTCATGGTTTAGGTGGAAGTGTTTTTTCAGTAAATTCCTCCAGGCATCTTTTTGCTGACAATTGTGAGCTCATTCCTGCCAGTGTTCTAGCCATACAAGCATTTGAGGAGCCTACCATTTGATGATGCTTACAAGTGGTCAAGATGCAGACTCAAGGTCTTTATGATAAAATATGGTAATCTGAAGTATTTTATGTGCCTCGGGTAGAAAAGGTGTTGTTGGGCCTTATTTACAATGTTGTTAATGTGGTAGGACTATTTGAGATCTACATTTATATGGAATCTGGGTAAATAATGCCGGACTCCTTCTAAATGGTTGAGGGTATGGTAGCACCTCATTTCTATTACTGGAATCCACAATTAAAATGATCCCCCAGATTAAACACCCTTCCCCTTATTTATATCTGGGCTAGAGGAATATGACAGCAAGTATTTGTACAGGATTCGTTAAAACCCTTGGTAGGAATATATTCTGATAAGAAAACTCTGAATTAGTCTGTTTTAGTCTTTTTTAGTCTTTGGTAGTCTAATTGTATTCAAAAAGTGTATATGCCATAATAAAGTCCCATTTTTTGCAGCAGGGTCCAGTTGTTAAGGTATACATCTGGATCCATACCCTCTCTTCCACTCTCATATTGTAATTATTGGGAGACCAGCAAGTTTCAATATTATGATACTGTGGTGAATGCATAACATAAGAAATGTGAGTCTGCAACCACATTCAAGGTAGCGTAAGAGTGGATATTTATGTACATGGAAGCATTTTATCTACTGTCTCTGTTCTTTCCAACATAGTATTCTGGTACAGAGAGTCCATTATTTTGTCTCTTGTGCTTTATGTATAGAGATAAAGAAATTTATATTTAGATATTATAAATATTTCCAAAATGTTCAATATGTTCATTGATATATAGCCTTGTACATATCAGAGGCATTTAAGGAAAACATGGGTAATAAGCATTAATGGGCCATGTGATTTCATAAACACAAAGGATGCAATAATGATCAGAGCACAGCGATAGAAAAGTATTTTCTCCTATTTATTAAACACATTAGTTATTAAGATAATCACTTTATGAGCCGTCAAGTTGTAAGCAGAAGCATACTAGACCTGCACTTTCAGTGGTAAGCTAATGATTGTATTAATACATTTTGTCACTGTGGTCATGGAAAAAGGACTTTGAAACAGAAAAGGTCATTTCACAACTCTTACAGCAAGCTAATCACTTTAATTAAGGCAAAAACTAAATACAGAAGAATGAAGAAAACTGCACTTGTAAACTTACTTTCAAGTTGGAAGCTGACTGCATAATTCCTGTCCTTAAGGGCCATATGTAGGCCATGATGTTAATTGAGGCAATACATTTGCATGACATGAGTATCATAAGCAAATCAACAGCATATAGAGGGTTTAACACTTTCGCTGCCAGCCTACAAAGAGAGTTTATCACCCTCTGTTGCTGGACAATTTTCACTATTTTGCACTATACATGTTTAACTGTGATTTTTAAAGGAATGTCCAGAGACTTCCCAGGAAAATTGTATTTTTTTTTGTTTTTGGGCAACATAAAATGTCATATTTGTAATATTTTTTATGCCTTTTCAATATCTATGGGTAAAATGTGTTGAAAAAAAAGTTTTTCATGAAAATCATATTGTGTGTAAAAGCCCCATTCGTCACCCAGTTTTAACAGTGCCACATTTGCATTGACAGACACCCTTATCTGCCCATGACACTCCCTAAACTGAAAAAGCTCTTTAGGAGATTTACACAGAAAATGCAACTACTATGCACACCTTGCACTTTTTCAGAAAGACGTTTACATTTGAAATACCCCCTACAAACTATATATTCTCTAAAGCAAGGCATACCAGGCTTGTTGTCATAGGTGCAGTTTTTTTGGACTCAATGAATTCCCTGGTTGCACAGGGTTTTCCTAAAAAATTAATAAAAAAGCAGAATAAATCCCACATTTTACTAAAATATCAATATGCAAACAAGAAAAATCTGAAACAGCAAGGTCTTCTGAAAAGAACAATATCCAACATGCATGGGTACTTTTAACCCTTTTAATGCCAGCCTACTTGAGCTTTTGTCATCCTTTGTTGCATTTTTCACCATTTTGCGCTATGTATCATTGATTTTTGCAGGAATATTCAGGAACATTACATATTATTTTTTGGGTGAAATATGGGAAAACAAAATAAAAAATATTTTTTAAATATAAAAATAAATAAAAAAGTTGCATGTAAACTCCCTATTCCTCCCAATTAAAACGGTGCCACATATGTATCAGTAGCCCCCTGTTCCTGCCCAGGAGACATGCAAAACTGAAAAAAGTGCTTCATAAGATGTGAATATCAAGGGTTAAACCCTCAAAAATTAAAAAGAGAATGGCAGGGGGTCTCCTCTTCCCAGTAAAACCAGCCTGGGCACCAGCTATGGGGGCTGGTAGACCATGGTGCTAGGTCCAAGCGGCCGGCACCTGGATCTGCAGGCTACCAGCCAGCATAGCCCTTACAAGCTGGGGGCTGTTACGCCTGGGCTTTGGGGGTGCAAGTGATGGGATGAGGGTTAATAGCAAGTTACCTGCTTTCTGAAAGGTGACTTGCCAGCCCCTCCTGCTCTGTGAACTGTTATAGGAGGCTCAAAGACCCCTTACCAGTGCACAAAGAGTTAAAAGTAAAACGCACACACACAGAGCGAAAAAGTAATTTATTTTTCTTTTTTTTCTACTTACCTCAAGTTCATCGCCGATAGATATGCCCCACATCATCCGCCACTGCTCTGACAGGCAGTAGTGTTTGGTGGAAGCCGTGCACAGGACATTAGATCGGAGTTCCCTATTTTGCTAATGGATAAAACATATCCAAATACCAAATATTTTACTAAATTATGCCCAAGGCCGGGCTGCTAATATAAATGCAGGCTTGTTATTTTGTTTTAAAGAGATCAGAGCATAACAATGAAGAACTAGCAAAGGTAATATAAATACATAAATATACAAGAAAACACCACACAGTAATAAATAGCTTTCAACTCACTGGGATACATATTAAGTCACCACAGAAACAGCCATTGTCTGTGAGATTCATCAGCCTCAGGAGCAGGGTAGGAGACAGACAAAGCATTCGTGGGAAAACAACACTATGGTGGTTCTTTAAGAATGGATAGCGCCAGGTAATGCCTCGTAGCGGCAGGCAGCATCTGGTGAACGCCGGGCGCTGTATGCAAAACCACATTTATGAAAGCGAATCTGGTGAGTGCCTCTAACAGCGCCATGTAGCGTCTGATGAATTATTACAGGCATCTCAGCATATAGCGCTGGCGCTATAGCCTCCAGAATGCCAGGTATTACCTTTCACTCACTGTCGCCCTCCCATACATTTCAATGGGCGTTCATTTGCTTGTGTTTGGCTGCAAACAAACACTTTTAGAAACTTTTTGACCTTTATTATTTTTATGCAGAATTGTCATTACAGGTCTGGCACTAAAGTGTTATTGTCACAATGTTAAAACAATGTCATTCCATGTGTTTTCACTTTCACTTGTGGATATGTGTTCAAAAACAGACTTTAATCACACAGCATCTGGCGCTCTATGCTACAGAGCCCAGCTTTAGAGTGCCGACGCTGTGTATGTGCCCAACATACATCACATTCATCAATGCGGGCCAGGTTACTACAGCAACTAAGGCGCTCTGTTACAGTGCCCTATACCAACTTAGAGCGCCTACTAGCTCTAATCTGCCGATACTTGGCATTAGTAATGAATCAGCCTCCAACACACTTCAAATTAGGAAGGTTCAGTTGGTTTCTTCTTTGAACTCTGTGCTTTAGTTCCTTCCCTAAGCAATTGTCCACCTCTCCACAGGTGATGATTTGCTCTTGGGTAACTCTTCTGATATTTCTTTTCACTCCTCTGAAATCTTTCAGGAAGCACCTAGTTGTGGCTGATTTATGGTTCAATTATATTCTTTCCTCTTCTGGATTACGGCGCCAACATTAACCACTAGATCCTTCAGGATTTAGAAATTCTCATGTAACATAGAAACATAGAAACATAGAAGGTTGACGGCAGAAGGAGACCATACGGTCCATCTAGTCTGCCCTTATGTGTATACTGTATGTACTCTTTATCTTAGGATAGATGTGTGCTTATCCCAGGCATGTTTAAATTCAGTGACTGTTGATTTTTCAACTACCTCTGCTGGAAGTTTGTTCCAAGAATCTACTACTCTTTCTGTAAAGTAATATTTTCTAACATTGCTCCTGATCTTCCCCCCGACTAGCTTCAGGTTGTGCCCCCTTATTCTATCATTAAGTTTCTTCTTAAAAACACTTCCCTCCTGAACCTTATTCAATTCTTTCACATATTTAAAGGTCTCAATCATGTCCCCCCTCTCCCTTCTTTCCTCCAGGCTGTACAAATTAAGTTATTTAAGTCTCTCCTGATAAGTTTTAAGTTTAAGTCCTTCCACCATTTTCGTTGCCCGCCTTTGGACCCGTTCTATTTGAATAATTTATTTTTGCAGGTAAGGTCTCCAGAACTGCACACAGTATTCTAGCTGTGGCCTCACCAGGGCGCTATACAGCGGCATCACAACCTCCCTCTTCCTACTGGTGATGCCTCGAGCTATGCAGCCGAGCATCCTGCTTGCTTTTCCCACTGCCTGGCTACACTGTCCACTCATCTTGCAGCTATCAGTAATCAGTACCCCTAAATCTCTCTCCTCCGAGGTCCTGGCTAACACAGTGCTGCCCATACGGTACTCAGAGCAGGGATTCCTTCTACCCAAGTGCATGATTTTACATTTAGAGACATTAAACTCTAGTTTCCACAGTTTTGACCATCTATCCAGTAAAGCTAAATCATTTTCCATGTTTCAGACACCTCCCGGAATATCCACCCTATTAATAACCTTTGTATCATCAGCAAACAGACAAACGTTTCCTACCAAGCCTTCTCCTATGTCACTTACAAATATATTAAAAAGAATGGGGCCCAGGACAGAGCCTTGCGGCACACCACTTGTAACTCGCCTTTGTTCAGATTGCACGCCATTTACAACAATGCTCTGATACCGATCCCTCAGCCAACTGGAAATCCACTGAACTATCCAGGGATTGAGTCCTACCTTCAATAACTTATCTATGAGCTCCTTATGTGGTACAGTGTCAAAGGCTTTGCTAAAATCCAGATAGACGATATCCACAGCACCACCTTCATCTAACACTTTAGTGACATTGTCAAAGAAATCAATAAGATTGGTCTGACATGATTTGCCCTCAGTAAAGCCGTGCTGTTTTGGGTCCAATAGGTCATTAATTTTTAGATGGGAAATTATCTGTTTTTTTAAGAGTGTTTCCATTAATTTGACCACTATAGATGTTAAACTAACTGGCCTGGAATTACTGGCTTCTTCTCTACTCCCCTTTTTATAGATTGGTACGACATTGGCCATTCTCCAATCATCTGGAACCTCACCAGTTGAAAGGGAATGGTTAAGTAAATCAGTCAGAGGGGCTGCAATCACAAACCTAAGGCCCTTATTTAACAAGGGATAGCGCCAGGTAGCGACTGGTGAGCGAACGGTAATGACGGTCACCGCCACGAGAACGCCGGCTCCCACCACAATCACACATTTATCAAGCCGATCCTGCTTAGCGACTGAGATAGCGCCAGATAGCGACTCATTCATCATTATTCCAGCCTCACCCCACAGCGCCAGCGAGCGACCCTGAACAGCGCCAGGTATGACCTCTCGCTACCTGACGCTCTCCAATGCATTTCAATGGAACAATCTTTAAATATGAATAATTAATTCAAAACTAACAATCTCAGTAATGAATAAATGTAGGCTGGGAATTATACTACTTTCATAAACTGATATAGCCGCGCTTATAGTTAGGCAATTATTATACCAGCATTAACTTCATTAATTAACATTGAAAAAGCCGCAGGAGTCCATAGACCGTGTCAGATCAGTCCATTCAGTAATTCAAAATGCAATGCTATATAGTATACAGCGTGACTCCGCGTGGTGGAAGTAATAATTGGATATTTAGATCCTCAGATTCCACAATAAAGGTTGACAATCACCACAAGTGCTCACAATTCTCTGTGTGTCCCAGCACCAAGTTTTTAAATACACGTACCAGAAACACTCTTGTGATAAAGCATTAAACTTTCCAACTTTCAATATCTCCTCACTTGTTGTTAAAAATATCAAGATTCTCCTTCAAGTCTCCATTAGTTTGTTTGGGGGTCATGAAATATGAACAGGGAAAAACCGGAGAAAACACATAGCGTGAAACTGCTTTAAAATTTAAAACCGCAACTTTATTGCGCTTACCAGCATGAAGATAAAATGCGCACGTATCCACATCAGACACCTTCCTTAAACTATGGGAGAAGAGCGTTGCCTTACACAATCCCCTCAGTCAAGCTTGCATCAACGGGTTTAAATGCTACGTTACCCCGGCCGTGGGTAACGAAACTAAGGTCCAGCGCGCACAGCTGATTCAATAGGACGTCTGACGTATGTGGTGAGGCCACGCCCAACGCGTTTCGTCTCCAGGACTTTCTCATAGGCTAGCCTATGAGAAAGTCCTGGAGACGAAACGCGTTGGGCGTGGCCTCACCACATACGTCAGACGTCCTATTGAATCAGCTGTGCGCGCTGGACCTTAGTTTCGTTACCCACGGCCGGGGTAACGTATTCTGTATTTTGAGAAAGTGAGCCTGAATACCTTGCTGAGAGATTGATTAATCTTCACTGTCCAAATTTTTTAATATAACTGTAATTCTCCAGATTTTATAATTTTTTGTTATATTTTAATGAATTTAACATTATTTTCCCTAAAAGCTATATATTTTAATTGTTTAACCCCCCCAAAAATTATATTTAAATATTAGGTTAAAATAACAGTTATGGTGTTGTGTGAGTATTTCCAAAACGAAAAATAAACATGATTACAGAGGTATTAGAGCCAGGTCATAACATACATGTTAAATACAAAAATACATAAAACAGTACTACATTTCTACAAATCAGTATGGGGAAAAATATGTAGTATGGTAGGCAGGAAAAAGAAAGAGCAGCCAGCTGAACCTTTGTATTCGAGCACGTATTATAATGAGAAACCTGCACTAGTGTTTTAGTGCGAGTGATCTAATGCATTTTTATTATCTGGACAGGGATTTTAAGGTGAGATCTACAGGGTTCTCTAGTAAGTCCGGAAAATGGAAATTAGGGCAGCAATGAACTCATTTGAAGCTTGTCCCATGTGTCTCTACTCTATTACCTCAACCCTAGGTTTTGCCCTCAGTTGTAGAGTGTTAAGGGACAGAGGCAGCTGTGTGACCCAATTTCTGCATAGTCATGAAAAAATGGAGAAGAGGGGCAATCTTTTGGTCCTACTACAGCATCTACAATGAGCTACAGGAAATGGAGGAGAGGCACATGGCATAGGCTACAGGTAAGGTGTTTGATGCCTGGACCAGCAGTTCTTAATCTTTTAATGCTTAGTATTCCCTATCGACAAGCAGTTGCAAACAAGTACCCCAAAAGGGGGTTGATGATAATGTTACCAAAAAAAGTAGGTCACTGGCCTTGAAGCACTTTATGAAGCAAGAAAAAATAATGTTTTACTGCTAAAATAATACACCAGACCAATCAAAATGACGCAGTTGGTGCACCCTTAAACATTGCTGAGTACCCCCTGGGGTACACATACCGCAGTGGCCTAGACTGTCCCTTAAACCCATTGTATTGATGCAGAGATACCCACTGCACATTGGAGTAGTCAATAGGGATCTATGCAGTACTGTTAAATTAAGAATTGTGAAGGGAACATCAGCTTTGCCAACACTCAGCCGATGATGCCGGTGAAAGCTGACGTCTAGATATTGTACTGAGAAAATACCCTTCAGCTACATGACATTTTCTTACATTCAGTGTAAGAATAATAACTGAGCTAAACTAGCTTTAAATTGTCATCTAACAAAGTATTTTCCAAAAGGGTGAACAGCTGTAGGTTAAGGTAATTGCCTGCACTGTAATGTACTGTAGAAAATGTATATTAATTTACATAGTGACAATATAATACATATTTTAAAAACTGGCTAACAAACCATAATTTTTCATTTGACAAAAAAGGCAATCCTTGCGGATTTATTTTCAGTTATGTGATCTGCCAGCGCTCTAATAATTGTGATGCTTGATGCTTGTGACCAAACTAATCAAGATTTTAAATTAGTTGTCTGTCAAATCTAATAAAAAAGTATAGAAAGAAAGAATAAATGCACTAGGTTAATGTGAGAACATTAAGATCATCCACAAAAGTCTGTACGGTTAAATAAAGGACAGGTTATGTCAAACCAATTTAAATTCCTTATATATAAAAATGAGTTGACCTTTTTTCCCCATATTGTAAGTTTATTTTGACAATCTACATGACTGTCTAACTTACAATTCAATAATTTCGTCAATTGCAGCAAAAGTAAGACTATCAGTTGAGGTAAATGAAGGCAGACATTTTTTTACATTGTTAACCATTATGAAAAAGAACAATATCATATATATATATATATATATATATATATATATATATTTATTTATATAACAAATTTGGTTTTTTTTTACCTCCGCAAAGAACTAATTTTCACAGCCCTACCATGAAATGATGGTTTATCCCTCCCAGAATTAACTGACCACACAGTATATATACAAACTCATTAAAAAGGATTCATTTTGTATATATCAAAATTTATAAAATCAACACTATTCCATAAAATGATTATGACATAAAAATTTTGACAGGTATCTCAAAGATTATTCCAGCTTGATTAGAGCATATGGTTGAAAAGATATATATAGAGTTTCAGCCTGCTTGATGCATTTTTCCTAATTCTCCTTGTTTCAAGATCATCTTGTTAGTTCAGAAGATGGTAACTAGGACAAGGCAGATGATATCATTTACATGCTGAATGAATGGTAACAGAAGACTGACTGCTTTAAATGTGAGCTTGAAGTCATGTTCTTCTTTTGTTAACCATGGTCACCTCCAGGGAAACACATGTAATCATCAATTTCTTGCATCAAACACACTTTACAGGCAATGGCATTGCTGTGTGCAGGATTGCCACAATCCGCTATTTATTTATTTAATCATCAAACTGTTTATTTGCAATTAGGAAGGCTTTTGGGTGCCCAAGAAAATCAAGCATGTTTCAAGACAGTGTCCTCTGATGAAGCTCCCTTCAGACTAGGACACCTGGAAGAATGATTTCCGGAGCAAAAAGTGAGTGCTACCATAAGTCTTATGCCAGCAGTAAAACATCCTGAGACCATTCATGTGTGGAGTTTCTTTCTTCAAAGACGTTAAGAAGAACACTGCCAGGGAAAAAGGAAAGTATCTTAAAGTGGACCAAAACCCAGGATTTTGACTATCCTGGGTTTTGGTCCTTTCCCCGTGCTGTTCGACCAGGAAGAGGTGAATCTGTTCGGGCATCCTGGGGGGTTTTACACAGCGGGGCACCCCTGATCGGGGTGCCCCCGGGGAAAGGACCAAAACCCTGGATAGTCAAAACTTTTGACTATCCTGGGTTTTGGTCCACTTTAAGCTCCTCCAAGAACAATGGTCCATGTGCACTCTGGTGATAAACAATACCTTTCCCAACTGACAAATATTCCAAGGGGCCAGTTAGTTCGGCTAAGGAGAATCTGCAAAGAGGATGAGGACTATAGGACTCAAGCTAGAACTATTGGACAATGGTTTGTCAAAAAGGGGTATGATCCAAAAGCTATAGAAAAAGAGATAGAGAATGTGGGGAAAATGGATAGGAATAGGATGTTAGAGGGTAAAGGGCCAAAAAAGAATTGTGAAACAAACCCAGCAGAGTTTACATTGGTTACACAATATGGAAGGAACCATAGAACCCTAAAAAAAGTGCTGGAAAAACACTGGTACATATTAAAAAATGACGAGATCTTTGGTCCGAAACTACCAGATAAACCTAGAATTATATACCGGATGACCCCTGACATTGGCAACCAAACTGATTAAGAGTTTTGTAGGACCAGAAAATAACAGAATTATGGGTACCCTTAGCGATGTAAAAGGGTTTTACAGGTGCAAAAAATGCATGGCTTGTAAATTGTGTGGGGATGATACACCTAGAATCTTTAAGGAATTTAGATCAAAGACCACTGGGGAGAAGTACAAAGTGAACCAATTCCTTACTTATAGGTATAAATGTGGTGTATCTACTATAATGCCCATGCGGGTTGCAATATATTGGGAGGACAGGTAGAACACTAAAACAAGAATTAGAGAGCACCTGTATAATATAAAGATAGGTATAGAAACACACAGTGTGTCAGCACATTTTAAATTAGTACATGGGTGTAGTCCAAATGGAATCGGTTTTATTGGAGTAGATGTCGTAAAACGTGGCCTAAAGGGTGGGAATATTTTAAGATCTCTCTCACAAGCTGAATCCAAGTGGATTTTTAAAATGAAGACAATTAATCCACTTGAGTTAAATATTGAGTTTGACATTAATTGCTTTATTGGAAAAAATGTGTTTTTTATGATGAAGGAATAAAGGTTTTAAATATGTAGAGTTTTAGGGGTGTGATGTACTTATATATATGTATAATTATGAGATAAAGTTTAATAGTTTTTAGGGTAATATTTGAATAGTTATGAGATGTAGTATTAAATAGTTTGGTTTTAAATAACACAATTAAATTTTATATAGATCTATTAGATAGCATAAAATGTTTACTGTTATTTGTTAGGTCTATTTTTATTTATTTTTGTGTAGAATATAATTTGCATATAATTGTTGTATATGTAATGATAGATATTGCCTTCCATTTCCTATTCGTTTTAAAAAATAACATTTAACTATGTTGATAAATATTAAGCATTTGCACTTTCACAGCTGCTGAAATACACTCATGCTGTGCTCTAAGGATAGATGTAAGCGTATTAGCGAAACCCGGAAGTGAAGGAGTTAACTCTCCAGGGATACGTCACCGAGTGAGGTGATTAAATTAGTGACGATGTGGTGGGCCCGCAGCCTAATGACTAAGTCGGAATAGACGAAAAGCGTTGGGTGGGACTCCACCACATCGTCACTGCATTCTATCTGGCAGCTGCGCACACTTGATTCACGCCTCTATAGCCCACGGCCGGGGCAGCGAGGTGTAAGGTGAAATCCCTTATTGGAAGAGGAAATGCAAGGCAAATCTCTATAACCTGGGACGGTGTTTTATTGTGTATGATACGTGCAGAAAGAAGTTTTTATGGTAAGCGCAATAAACGTTTTATAAGGCTTTTGACACAAACGGTGTTACGCTATGTTTGGTTTTGTTTGCTTCTTCCCTATAATGAGTTCATAGTAACAATCACGGAGGATAAAATGATGGGATAAAAAGTTTTTGGATCAGAGATCATTCTATGGTTATTGTGACGGGCCCGATTGAAAGAATCTATCTGGTACGTGTATTTGAATTCCGGTGGCTGGTTTACACAGTGAAGTTGTTGGAGCATTGCTGGTGAAACTCACATTCACGGAACAAAAAGAGAGGACTAATTAACCCTTGCTATCCTGCGGATTTTTTAATACATTTCCCATGATGATGCAAGGCAAAAAAATGATAACTAAGTGGCTTGGTGAAAAAAGCAATGACATTTTGGCAAGGAAACTCGTAAGTTTGTGGCCGTAAGTCCGAGCAAGAATGAGGTTCCATCATTTAGGATATAGCCCAAAAGGTGATATCTAGCATGTCAGAGCAAGTGTCTTGAAAAATGAGTGTCAACACTGCAAATATTGATTCTTTACAAAAACCCTAAAAGTATTAGTTATTAAATGTTTAAATGTATGAAATTTCCATGATTCTACTTTAATATACTAGAGAAACATGACAATTTAAATATATTAAATATGCTCAGGGTGTGGGCTAAGAATTGCAAGTAAAATTACTTATCTTAGCTCCAATTTCTACCCCACACCAATAAATTCATATTAAACCGGACCAACAGCCTGGCACAGATGGAATAGAAAGGTAGCGGCCATTTTGGAGCTTCCTCTCCCAGCATCTCAGCCATGCTGATTCAACTGACATAACTGACACTGTACAGTAACAGGAAGCCCAGCAAGACTTCCTTTTTGCAGGTAGCCTGCAAGCCCATGAGCGGCCATCTTTTTTTAAAAATGTATCCCAGTAGGCTTAAAAAAAGTATTTTTTATCTTCAACAATCTAAATTGCCCTGGAGAGGGATGCATATGAGCACTGTTTGTTGTGTTGGTCTGATTTAATTTATTTTTGACTGTTGGTCCGCTTTAATACAGAATAATTGATTCATTGGTAGAAATTACAAGAGCAAAACAGTTAAAACATTTTATTACACTGAGCATATAAAATTAATTACAATAAATAAGCTAGTAGATCCTAAAAAGAATATAAACAACCTCCCCTTTATATTAATCATCCTACCACAATTTAAAGAATTTAAAGTTATGCTTCTAGCAAAATGGTTTCGGCAATATGCCGATTAATTTGTTTTATATGTACATGCTTATTTCCATAAGTTAATTGACTATTAGTTTCATAGACTTGTATTACAGCCATCACCATCTGTTTGCACTTTTCTGAATTGCTGGTCCTGTACATAACATTCATTATAGATACACTGACTATGTAATGTGTCAGCTCTGCCTTTTTGAGCATGTCTGCTCTTAAGTTAAGTACCCCCCATAGTTTTTCTTAGTGGTTCAGTAAGCCATTCCCACTTTACCTTAGAAGCCATTTTCTACAGAGCCGTTAAGCCAGTAGTCAGTGTGACCCACCATCCTCAAGCTTAACCCTTACCAATTGTACAGCTGCTAAGCATCCTTAATTATTTTGCATTATAGCACCCCTATTTGCTTCCCATATGTATTTGCAGTTAGGGTCCATGCTCCCATATGGTCCAGCCTTATGTTGTATTGAGACAACATGCCCTTACTTATGAAGCTAACTCACCACCCTAAATATTTCTTTGCCATATACAGAAGAGACAATCTTTAGAGGGTCTTTCCAGTTCCACAGATGCACTATAATTGAACTGAATTCCAATAAAAGGTTCATGCCTGCTTTAGAAAGTATCACAGCTGATTAATAGGGATGGGAGAAGGCGAAGTTCCTACAGAACTTTGCGAGTTCTTGTTCCCCAACCCAAGGGCAGATTTATTGAAATTGATCCGTGCATGCGTTCGATGCTAGGCCTGAACCTGGAAGAAGGCACAGCAGCCAATCAACCTTCTTCCTTTACCAGCAACCATTGGCCAGTATAAAAGGCAGGGTCCACGTCATGCCGAGCACGCTGGTGCTCGAGTCTGTAGTAATTCTTTTTACTAAAATTGTCCTTGTAAAGGCATATATATAAGGAAAGTGGCTGAAATGAGTTCTAGATATGTTGTTAAGCACGCTATCGTCCTTTTCAGGACATTTATATAGGTAAATTGACTAGAGTCAGGGCTGGATATGTTGTTAAGCATGCTATTGTCCTTTTCAGAACATTTGTTCAGGGAAAGAGGTTGTAGTAAGGGCTAGATAGGTTGGGTGTGAGTACTGTATAATATCGCTAGCTTCAACCACTTGGGTGTGGATACTCTTCAATACCACTGGCTCAAGCCACTTGGGTGCCAGTACTTTTTAATACCACTGGTTGCAACCACTTGGTTGTCAGTACTCTCAGTACTCTTTAATACCAATTGTTTTTGGAGAATCTACTGGGTCAAAGCAGTTAAGACCCTCTTGAAAAAAAACATTTTTGTATAGTGTCCACTGGTTCAAACCACTAGAGTGTCAGTACTATTTTATAGTACTTACTCCAACCACTTGGGTGTCAGTACTCTTTTATATCAATTGCTATTCTAGTATTCACTGGATCAGGGAGTCACTGCTCTGCAATGCCAATTGTTTGGATCACTTGGGGGTCACTGTTCTGTAATACCAATTGCTTAAATCACTTGAGGGGGTTATTGCTCTGTAATACCAATTGTTCAAACCACTTGGGGGTCATTATTCTTTAATAATTTTTCAGGCAACTTGGAGGTCACTTCTCTGTAATACCAATTGTTAGTGGATTGTCCACTAGGCCAGGCCACTTGTGTGTCAGTACTATTTAATTTAATTGTGGGCACACCTGACACTATCACTTTTGAGCTTTAATAAACTATTTAATTGTTGGCACACCTGGCATTATACTCTTTTCAGCTTTGATGAACAAATTATTTGTGGGCACACCACTAGCAATATACTCTTTTCAGCTTTGATAAACTATTACATTGTGGCACACCTGGCATACCCTCGTTGGCTTTGATACACTTTAATTCTTGGCACACCTTGCACTACACCCTCTTGGGCTTTGATACACAGTAACTTGCATGTAAAGAATGGGTGCTTAAGAATGCTTTCCATTTGTATGCTCTTTTACAGCTCCCATTTTCAGTGAATGTTCACTGTCTTTCGTTATTTCCCTAAGCCCCTCATTTGTCAGAAGTGGTTTATTCCTATTAGGGATGAGCGGATCGATACGGACGAACCCAAATTAGTTCCGAATTTCAGGAAGAATTCGATTCTGAACGAATCCGAATTTCCCAGCGATTCGATCGATCGAAGTTTTCTTTAAACTCCATTTATTTCATTCTAAAATGGTGGCTGAACATGTCCAGACATATCCCCTGGGGCAAGGTATCATGGGAAAGTCAAATGCAGTCAAATGCAGCCTATCAGCAGCCAGGAAGCCCAGTGACGTCACCGTGCTATATAAACCGGCAGCCATTTTCCTTGTGCGCAGTTCAGCGTTGTATTGCGGCCAGAGCAGAGCTAGTTACAGACAGGGACAGAGTTAGAGATAGGAAGGGAGAGTCAGAGAGACCGACAGAGAGGCAGAAAGAGAGGTAGACAGAGCCAGGAAAAGATAGTGAAAGATAGGGAAAAACCGTAACGATCCAGGCAGGGACAGCATTGAAGTGACAGGGAAAATTTTTTTCATTAGCCAGATAAGTTTTCAATTCAATTTCAGTTCTTTGTGCTGTAAACCTGTCTTGCCACTGTGCATCCTATCGATGCAGTGTCATATTTAACCCTATCTGTTACACACAAGCATTTCTCATAACTGGATTAGTTTTAATATTTTTTTGTCTGCTTTAAATCTGCTTTACTAAATAAGCATTGTTCATCCTCAGCTTAATCAAGCTATTGCATTTTGAATTGGTTTTTGTCCTGCTGCCAAAACACTAGGCCGCAGGGTATCCCAAACCTGCACGTAGCACCCTATCTGTTATACTAAATGCCCTTGTTCATCCTCAGCTTAATCAAGCTATTGCATTTTGAATTGGTTTTTGTCCTGCTGCCAAAACACTAGGCCGCAGGGTATCCCAAACCTGCACGTAGCACCCTATCTGTTATACTAAATACCCTTGTTCATCCTCAGCTTAATCAAGCTATTGCATTTTGAATTGGTTTTTGTCCTGCTTTTAAAAAAAACACCAGGCCGCAGGGTATCCCAAACCTACACGTAGCACCCTATCTGTTATACTAAATACGCTTGTTCATCCTCAGCTTAATCAAGCTATTGCATTTTGAATTGTTTTTTGTCTGCTTTAAATACACCAGCCCACATAGGCATCCCAAACCAGCACATGTCACCCTATCTGTTATATTAAATAAGCGTTGTTCAGCCTCATTTTAATTAAGCTATTGCATTTTGAATTGGTTTTGTCTGTTAAAATACACCAGCCCACATGGGCATCCCAAATTTGCACATATCACCCTATCTGTTATACTAAATAAGCGTTGTTCATCCTCAGCTTAATCAAGCTATTGCATTTTGAATTGGTTTTTGTCCTGCTGCCAAAACACTAGGCCGCAGGGTATCCCAAACCTGCACGTAGCACCCTATCTGTTATACTAAATACGCTTGTTCATCCTCAGCTTAATCAAGCTATTGCATTTTGAATTGGTTTTTGTCTGGTTTAAATACACCAGCCCACATGGGCATCCCAAACCAGCACATGTCACCCTATCTGTTATACTAAATAAGCGTTGTTCAGCCTCATTTTATTGAAGCTATTGCATTTTGAATTGGTTTTGTCTGTTAAAATACACCAGCCCACATGGGCATCCCAAATTTGCACATGTCACCCTATCTGTTATACTAAATAAGCGTTGTTCATCCTCAGCTTAATCAAGCTATTGCATTTTGAATTGGTTTTTGTCCTGCTGCCAAAACACTAGGCCGCAGGGTATCCCAAACCTGCACGTAGCACCATATCTGTTATACTAAATACCCTTGTTCATCCTCAGCTTAATCAAGCTATTGCATTTTGAATTGGTTTTTGTCCTGCTTTTAAAAAAAACACCAGGCCGCAGGGTATCCCAAACCTACACATAGCACCCTATCTTTTATACTAAATACGCTTGTTCATCCTCAGCTTAATCAAGCTATTGCATTTTGAATTGGTTTTTGTCTGGTTTAAATACACCAGCCCACATGGGCATCCCAAACCAGCACATGTCACCCTATCTGTTATACTAAATAAGCGTTGTTCAGCCTCATTTTAATTAAGCTATTGCATTTTGAATTGGTTTTGTCTGTTAAAATACACCAGCCCACATGGGCATCCCAAATTGGCACATGTCACCCTATCTGTTATACTAAATAAGCGTTGTTCATCCTCAGCTTAATCAAGCTATTGCATTTTGAATTGGTTTTTGTCCTGCTGCCAAAACACTAGGCCGCAGGGTATCCCAAACCTGCACGTAGCACCCTATCTGTTATACTAAATACCCTTGTTCATCCTCAGCTTAATCAAGCTATTGCATTTTGAATTGGTTTTTGTCCTGCTGCCAAAACACTAAGCCGCAGGGTATCCCAAACCTGCACGTAGCACCCTATCTGTTATACTAAATACCCTTGTTCATCCTCAGCTTAATCGAGCTATTGCATTTTGAATTGGTTTTTGTCCTGCTTTTAAAAAAAACACCAGGCCGCAGGGTATCCCAAACCTACACGTAGCACCCTATCTGTTATACTAAATATGCTTGTTCATCCTCAGCTTAATCAAGCTATTGCATTTTGAATTGGTTTTTGTCTGCTTTAAATACACCAGCCCACATGGGCATCCCAAACCAGCACATGTCACCCTATCTGTTGTACTAAATAAGCGTTGTTCAGCCTCATTTTAATTAAGCTATTGCATTTTGAATTGGTTTTTGTCTGTTTAAATACACCAGCCCACATGGGCATCCCAAACCAGCACATGTCACCCTATCTGTTATACTAAATAAGCGTTGTTCATCCTCAGCTTAATCAAGCTATTGCATTTTGAATTGGTTTTTGTCCTGCTGCCAAAACACTAGGCCGCAGGGTATCCCAAACCTGCACGTAGCACCCTATCTGTTATACTAAATACGCTTGTTCATCCTCAGCTTAATCAAGCTATTGCATTTTGAATTGGTTTTTGTCTGCTTTAAATACACCAGCCCACATGGGCATCCCAAACCAGCACATGTCACCCTATCTTTTATACTAAATAAGTGTTGTTCAGCCTCATTTTAATTAAGCTATTGCATTTTGAATTGGCTTTTGTCTGCTTTAAATACACCAGCCTACATGGGCATCCCAAACCAGCACGTCACCCTATCTTTTATGCTAAATAAGCGTTGTTCAGCCTCATTTTAATTAAGCTATTGCATTTTGAATTGGTTTTTGTCTGCTTTAAATACACCAGCCCACATGGGCATCCCAAACCAGCACATGTCACCGTATCTGTTACACTAAATAAGCGTTGTTCAGCCTCATTTGAATTAAGCTATTGCATTTTGAATTGGGTTTTGTCTGCTTTAAAGTGGACCAACACCCAGGATTATAACTATCCTGGGATTTGGTCCACTTCGGGGGGGCACCCCGATTGGGGGTGCCCCGCTGTGTGAAACCCCCCAGAAAGCCCCAAAAACTCACCTCACCACGCTCCCACGTGACCGCGCCGTCCAATCCCCGCCGACGGACAGGCGGGTGACAGCGACGGACAAGACAGCGAGTCCGCCGCCGCCTCCCGCACGTCATTCTCACAGGGCGCGCGCCCGCGCCGGCCATTCAGAAACGGCCGGCGCGGGCGCGCGCACGTCCAGAGGGGCGCGCGGGAGGCAGTGGAGGTCGATAAGGTAAGGTTTTTTGGGGGTTTTGGGGGGGTTTCACCCCGCGGGACATCCCGATCTCGGATGTCCCGCGGTGAGGGAGGTGATCGGCCCGGGAATCATATAGATTCCCGGGCCGATCACCCCTGGGTGTTGGTCCACTTTAAATACACCAGCCCACATGGGCATCCCAAACCAGCACATGTCACCCTATCTGTTATAAGCGTTGTTCATCCTCAGCTTAATCAAGCTATTGCATTTTGAATTGGTTTTTTGTCCTGCTGCCAAAACACTAGGCCGTAGGGTATCCCAAACCTGCAGGTAGCACCCTATCTGTTATACTAAATACCCTTGTTCATCCTCAGCTTAATCAAGCTATTGCATTTTGAATTGGTTTTTGTCCTGCTGCCAAAACACTAGGCCGCAGGGTATCCCAAACCTGCACGTAGCACCCTATCTGTTATACTATATACGCTTGTTCATCCTCAGCTTAATCAAGCTATTGCATTTTGAATTGGTTTTTGTCCTGCTTTTAAAAAAAACACCAGGCCGCAGGGTATCCCAAACCTGCACGTAGCACCCTATCTGTTATACTAAATACTCCTGTTCATCCTCAGCTTAATCAAGCTATTGCATTTTGAATTGGTTTTTGTCCTGCTGCCAAAACACAAGGCCGCAGGGCATCCCAAACCTGCACGTAGCACCCTATCTGTTATACTAAATACCCTTGTTCATCCTCAGCTTAATCAAGATATTGCATTTTGAATTGGTTTTTTGGTCTGCTGCCAAAACACTAGGCCGCAGGTTATCCCAAACCTGCACGTAGCACCCTATCTGTTATACTAAATACGCTTGTTCATCCTCAGCTTAATCAAGCTATTGCATTTTGAATTGGTTTTTGGTCTGCTGCCAAAACACTAGACCGCAGGGAATCCCAAACCTGCACGTAGCACCCTATCTGTTATACAATATACCCTTGTTCATCCTCAGCTTAATCAAGCTATTGCATTTTAAATTGGTTTTTGTCCTGCTTTAAAAAAAAACACCAGGCCGCAGGTTATCCCAAACCTGCACGTAGCACCCTATCTGTTATACTATATACGCTTGTTTATCCTCAGCCTAATCAAGCTATTGCATTTTTAATTGGTTTTTTGGTCTGCTGCCAAAACACTAGGCCGCAGGGTATCCCAAACCACCACATTGCACCCTATGTGTTATACTAAATAAGCTTGTTCAGCCTCAGCTTTATTAAGCTATTGCATTTTGAATTGGTTTTTGTCCTGCTGTCAATACACCAGGCAGCATGGGTATCCCATATTGCCAATTTTCATAGTATCTGGTGCAGAGAAGCAGTTTCTCACTTTATTTAGCTTCTGCTTTTTAAAGTAAACACATTTTTTATCGTACCTATTGCGCATTTCAAACACATAAAAATGTCAGGCAGGCAAGTGCCAGGATGTTCAAAGAGGAGTGGCAGAGGCCAAGATTCAGCAGGCAGAGGTCGCAGCAGACTAGGGGCGAGTGGCAGCAGGAGTCACGGTGAGAGACCTGATCTGCCAGTATCTGCTAGCGGTCGTGTCTCCACCAGTAACGCATCTGCCGTGGTAGATTGGTTAACGTGGTCATCCACATCATCACAAGTTACATCTGAGACCCCCAGTCTAGGGTCGGTAGGTTCCTCTGACACAACCCTGAGTTGGCAAGCCCCGAGAGCAGTCCTTGTCCTCCCATTGCCTCTGTCCTACGCCGTTCCCTCCCCCAGCGACATATCCTATGCTTTGGGTTCAGCTCCACTCTTTAGTGAGGAGGACGATCAGATAGAGGACAGTCAACAGCTACTGCCCAGCCAAGAAATGGAGGTGGCTTCTTTAGTTAGGCAGACAAATAGTGATGTGGAGAGTGTTGTGGGTGTTGCGAGCGTTCCAGCTCCTGCGCCAGACACTGTTGAGGAAACCGAGAACATCAGTGACATGCAGCCACAACTCGGTGATGATGATGATGAAGAAGCTGATCGCACTTGAGAGCCGTGTGCAGAAGGGGCTTCATCATCATCATCATCAGAAGAGGGTCACAGGTTGCCCCGGAGTCAGCAGCTGAGGCAGCAAGGGGTTAGCAGCATGGTTGGCAGTCAGCATGGGGGCAGAATTGTAAAGTCTGGAGCCAAACGGGGCCGGGATAGAGCACCTGCTGCACGGCAGGCTACCTTATCGGGAGGTAGTGTAGCAGGGGTTCCTGGAGTTGGCGACAGTAGCAGTGAATCAGTGCGGCCTGTTGGTGGGAAAAGTAGCTACTCGGCAGTGTGGCAGTTTTTCCTGAGGCATCCGCAGGAGGGTAACATGGCCACATGCAAGATATGTAGGCACAAGGTGAAGCGTGGCCAGGGCCCAAATGTTGGCACCACGGCCCTGCGTCAACATATGATGCGTCACCATAAAGCGGCCTGGGAGAACCAAGGCTCCGAAGAGGTGGTCCAGCCTGCTTCCTCACCAAGCGGCAAGCCGCTCCCAATTTCTGCCAGCCAAGGCTCCAGCACCTCAGCCGAAGGCAGCTGTGCGACATACCCATCCTCTGTCGCTCCTCCTGATGCTCCTGCTCCTCCTCCTCCAAGTCATGCATCCCGCCAGCAATCCATCAGCGAAGCCATGTCTAAGAGACAGCAGTATGCGCCCACTCATCCTACGGCGCAGACACTGAATGTCCAAGTTGCTGGTGCTGCAGTCGCTCCCTTTTCAGGTGGTGAACTCTGCACCTTTCAGGGAACTGATGGCTTGTGCAGAGCCGAGGTGGAGAGTCCCAAGCCGTCATTTCTTTGCCAAGAAGGCAGTACCAGCGCTGCACACTTTTGTTGAACAGAAGGTGGGCCAGTCCTTGAGCCTGTCGGTGTGTAGCAAAGTGCATGGCAGCGCTGACGTCTGGAGCTGTTACTACGGTCAGGGAGAGTACATGTCGTTTACGGCCCACTGGGTGAATGTGGTTCCTTTGCAGCAGCAGCAGCAGCAACTTGGACAGGTCATGCCGCTTCGGCCTCCGCGCTCCCTGGCCGTTGTGCCTGTGACACCGTGCGACTCGGCCTCCTCATCCTCCGCCATCTCCTCACCCTCCACTGTAGGATCAAGTCTCAGTGCCTCTCCAGTCTACCATGTGTGCAGGGCACGGAGGTGTCACGCTGTGCTTCACATGGTTTGTCTTGGCGAGGAACTGCTTAATTTTATTCATCAAGAAATCCAAACATGGCTTACTCCAAGAAAACTGAAAATGGGAACCATGGTTACCGACAATGGGAAGAACATTTTGTCTGCGCTGTGCCAAGGAAGCCTGACCCATGCGCCCTGCATGGCTCACTTCTTCAATCTGGTTGTCAAGCAGTTTCTGAAGTGTTCCCCGATCTGCAAGACATCCTAACAACTTCAAGGAAACTTTGCATGCACTTCAGCCACTCATACACCACCAAACCCACCCTTCTTGAGCTACAGTGTCAGAACGGTAGCCCCCAACATAGTCTGATTTGCGATGTTTCCACCCGTTGGAATTCCACCCTTCACATGTTGGACCGATTATATGAACAGAGAAAAGCCATCACAGATTTTCTGATGATCCAAGCAGATAGGGGGACTCCCCTGTGTAACTTCAATGTCAACCAGTGGCAGCTCATACGTGACACCCTTTGAGGAAGCCACTTTATTTGTCAGTCAGCAGGATTACGGGATGAACGACATGATTCCACTGCTTCATGTACTACAGCACATGTTGGAAACCATGGCTGGTCAGGGCACTGGAGACATGGCGTCTACATCTTACGGCCACATGAACCCCGTTGGAGCTGAACTGGAGGAGGAGGAGGAAGTGGAGGAGGAGTGGCCCAGTGCAGTTTAGGCTTGGCGAAATGGCTGGTTTATCTAGTCAGCGGACAGGAGAGAAGGAGCAGGAGCAGCCAGAGGAGCTAGAGGGTTGTGAGGAAGGCGAGACAGAGGACCCGGACACACCGCGGCAGTATGCAGTGGAGATGGAGATAGGTAGTCCCTCCGAGTCACTTGCGCAAATGGCAGGAAGCATGCTCACGTGCTTGCGTAGTGATCCCAGAATTGTTTCCATTTGTTGGCGGGATGACTTCTGGCTGTCCACCTTATTGGACCCTCGCTTCCGGCACAAAATGGGGGCATTTTTTAAACCCGCTGAGAGGGAGGACAAACTGAACTACTACAAAGACATTCTACGTAGTCAGTTGGCCGATGCCTATCTGTGCCATGGTCCATACTCTCGCAGGTCTGACTCGGGGGGACCTGTGCGCTCACCTTCCACTGCCATGCCGGCTGGGGGGGTTGGCAGGAGCAGGAGCAGCAGCAGCTCCATCAGCAGCAGCCTCAGTCTTCAGTCGCTAATGAGTAGCTTTCTACACCCGCATAGTAAGGCTTCTCATGAGCAGCAGGAAGACCTGGAGCAGGACCTCAACCAGCAGGTCATGTCATACCTTGACATGAGCATGCCAACACACCTTGAGGATCCGCTGGACTTCTGGGGAGTCAAACTTGGCTTGTGGCCGCAACTAGCAGAGTTTGCCCTGGAAAAGCTGTCCTGCCCGGCCAGTAGCTTGCCATCTGAGTGGGTGTTTAGTGCAGCGGGGGCCATAGTTACGGCGAGGAGAACTCGACTGTCAACTAAAAATGTGGAGAGACTCACCTTTTTCAAAATGAATCAGGGATGGATCAGCCAGGATTTCCACCCACCAATGGCTGATGCATGCGACTAGATTCAGCATAGTGCCACGTTTTACACTTTCCAAATGGTGCAAAACATATTTATGTCTTTAGGCCAATTTTTGGGCTCCTGCTGATGCCAACTTCAAGTTGTGCCTTTCAGCCAATTTTTGGCCTCCTGCTGATGCCAACTTCAGGGTGTGCCTTTCAGCCAATTTTTGGCCTCCTGCTGCTGCTGCCAACTCCAGGGTGTCTTTCAAGCAATGTTTGGGCTCCTGCTTATGCTGCTGCCAACTCCAGGGTGTGCCTTCCAGCTCATGTTTGTGCTCCTGGTGCTGCCAACTTCAGGGTGTGATTCATCCAATTTTTGGCCTCCTGCAGCCAACTCCAGTGTCTCTTTTACGCAATGTTTGGGCTGCTGCTGCTTGCAGCTCCAGGGTGTGATTCATCCAATTTTTGGGCTCCTGCAGCTAACTCCAGTGTCTCTTTTTTTAAGCAATGTTTGGCCTCCTGCTGCTGCTGCTGCCAACTCCAGGGTGTCTTTCAAGCAATGTTTGGGCTCCTGCTTATGCTGCTGCCAACTCCAGGGTGTGCCTTCCTGCTAATGTTTGTGCTCCTGCTGCTGCAAACTTCAGGGTGTGATTCATCCAATTTTTGGCCTCCTGCAGCCAACTCCAGTGTCTCTTTTACGCAATGTTTGGGCTCCTGCTGCTTGCAACTGCAGGGTGTGATTCATCCAATTTTTGGCCTCCTGCAGCCAACTCCAGTATCTCTTTCACGCAATGTTTGGGCTCCTGCTGCTGCTGCTTGCAACTCCAAGGTGTGATTCATCCAATTTTTGGCCTCCTGCAGCCAACTCCAGTGTCTCTTTCACGCAATGTTTGGGCTCCTGCTGCTGCTTGCAACTCCAGGGTGTGATTCATCCAATTTTTGACCTCCTGCAGCCAACTCCAGTGTCTCTTTCACGCAATGTTTGGGCTCCTGCTGCTGCTGCTTGCAACTCCAGGGTGTGATTCATCCAATTTTTGGCCTCTTGCAGCCAACTCCAGTGTCTCTTTCACGCAATGTTTGGGCTCCTACTGCTGCTGCTGCTTGCAACTCCAGGGTGTGATTCATCCTAATTTTGGCCTCCTGCATCTAACTCCAGTGTCTCTTTCACGCAATGTTTTGGCTCCTGCTGCTGCTGCTTGCAACTCCAGGGTGTGATTCATCCAATTTTTGGCCTCCTGCAGCCAACTCCAGTGACTCTTTCAAGCTATGTTTGGGCTCCTGCTGCTGCTTGCAACTCCAGGGTGTGATTCATCCAATTTTTGGGCTCCTGCAGCCAACTCCAGTGTCTCTTTCACGCAATGTTTGGGCTCCTGCTGCTGCTGCTTGCAACTCCAGGGTGTGATTCATCCAATTTTTGGCCTCCTGCAGCCAACTCCAGTGTCTCTTTAAAGCAATGTTTGGTCTCCTGCTGCTGCTTGCAACTCCAGGGTTTGATTCATCAAATTTTTGGGCTCCTGCAGCCAACTCCAGTGTCTCTTTCAAGCTATGTTTGGGCTCCTGCTGCTGCTGCTGCTTGCAACTCCAGGGTGTGATTCATCCAATTTTTGGCCTCCTGCAGGCAACTCCAGTGTCTCTTTCATGCAATGTTTGGGCTCCTGCTGCTGCTGCTGTTTGCAACTCCAGGGTGTGATTCATCCAATTTTTGGCCTCCTGCAGCCAACTGCAGTGTCTCTTTAAAGCAATGTTTGCGCTCCTGCTGCTGCTGCCAACTCCAGGGTGTGTCTTTAGGCCAATTTTTGGGTTCCTGCTGCCAACTACATTGTCTCTTTCAAGCTATGTTTGGCCTCCTGCTGCTGCTGCCAACTGCAGTGTGTCTTTTGGCCAATTTTTGGGTTCCTGCTGCCAACTCCAGTGTCTCTTTCAAGCTATGTTTGGGCTCCTGCTGCTTGCAACTTCAGGGTGTCATTCAGCCAATTTTTGGGCTCCTGCTGCCAACTCCAGTGTCTCTTTCAAGCTATGTTTGGGCTCCTGCTGCTTGCAACTCCAGGGTGTCATTCAGCCAATTTTTGGGCTCCTGCTGCCAACTACAGTGTCTCTTTCACGCTATGTCTGGGCTGCTGCTGCTGCTGCTGCTGCTTGCAACTCCAGGGTGTGAATCATCCAATTTTTGGGCTCCTGCTGCCAACTACAGTGTCTCTTTAAAGCAATGTTTGCGCTCCTGCTGCTGCTGCCAACTCCAGGGTGTGTTTTTAGGCCAATTTTTGGGTTCCTGCTGCCAACTACAGTGTCTCTTTCAAGCTATGTTTGGCCTCCTGCTGCTGCTGCCAACTGCAGTGTGTCTTTAGGCCAATTTTTGGGTTCCTGCTGCCAACTCCAGTGTCTCTTTCAAGCTATGTTTGGGCTCCTGCTGCTTGCAACTCCAGGGTGTCATTCAGCCAATTTTTGGGCTCCTGCTGCCAACTCCAGTGTCTCTTTCAAGCTATGTTTGGGCTCCTGCTGCTTGCAACTCCAGGGTGTCATTCAGCCAATTTTTGGGCTCCTGCTGCCAACTACAGTGTCTCTTTCACGCCATGTTTGGGCTGCTGCTTGCAACTCCAGGGTGTGAATCATCCAATTTTTGGGCTCCTGCAGCCAACTCCAGTGTCTCTTTAAAGCAATGTTTGGGCTCCTGCAGCTGCTGCTGCTGCTTGCAACTCCAGGGTGTGATTCAGCAAATTTGTGGGCTCCTGCTGCTGCCAGCTCCAGGGTGTGTTTTTCAGGCACTATAGGGGCCCCTTATAGTGATGCCACTTCAACTCTCTGCAATTGTTGTGCTGCTCTGCGATTCTATTAGCGATGCCTCTGATCTGCATGTGATAATTATTTACAGTATTATTTCACTAACCCAGCATGCATCCCATGCGTGTTACAGCAAGGCAGAATGGTTTACAACCCTGTTGAGGCTCTAGGAGGCTCAGAAATAGGCGTTTTTAATAGCGATTCATCGCGAATAAATTCGGTAAATCAGTCAAATCTAATTTTTCAAAAGTTCGCTCATCTCTAATTCCTATGTAAGGAAGAATGAAGTGATGTAATCCCAAACTTGCTTCACACATTCTCTTTACTCCATTAAAATGCAAAAGTTCACAGGAATTCAAGATTATAATCTGAAACTTGGATTTTCCATGAATATTACATTTAGTAGCTCTACAACTTTGGCAAGGTTCAAGAACATCTTCACCAATTCATAGATATAAATATGGAAATCATCATCAAATTTGATGAAGTACTCTGAAGGTTTGCCTTCCTCTTCATGCCAGCCCTTTTTGAGCTGTCTTCTTTGGCATATTGCACTTGCTTCCCAACTAGGCTGTACACAACCTCTCCTGTTTCTGAGTCAGGCATTATCGTTATCTAAAAACTGATACATTTATAGAACATTTCATTTTCATTATCTTATATAAAACCATGTGTTCCTGATTGGTGCTCTGGCTGATTCCTTCACCATTCATCTTTGTAGCTGTCTTCCGTTTCAACAATATGTTGCACAGCATTACCAATCATTGTTTCAGCCAAATGGCATTGCTTATCTTGGATGAAGCAACTCTGTCTGGAAGAACTTCAAGAGCAGACACCCTTTCATCCTTGCAAAATTCTAGTCCATAAACATAGTCACATTCATCAAACTTAATAAGGTAAAGGGAAGGTTTACAGGTACTTGATCTAAAACAGATCCTTTCCATTGTGTCATTGGGGCACTGCCTTCTTTCCAACCATGTTGTATCATTTAGCCAACAATGTTACTCCTAGGCTGAGAAATTGGTTTACTTGGTTATTGCAATGTTTCTTATGAAAGGTCCCTTTCTTCATCATATTTGCTGAAACACCTGCATGTGTCTCCTCAGCAATCGATCGCTGTGTTGCCGCCTTTCCAAAAGGAGTCTTCATGTGACTGTACATTAAAGGGCAACAATGCTGCCTTGTTAGAGAGAAAACAGATCACCCTTAACCTGTTGATGTTTCTTTATGCATGAAAAATATTCTACACATTCCACCGGTCTGTGTGTTTACTGCCAGGTACGTGGAAGAGATGGAGGTGGAAGAGGTGGAACACTTCAACTGCTCTCTCAGGTGCTGGCACAGCCAAGTCCTGTGGGATCCACATCCTGTTTATCTTCGCGAATGTAAAGATGTCCACATTGCCACAGACGGTTCTGATAGGACACTTGCCGCACCTCCAACGCATAGAGGGCAAGCTCTTGCCATGTGTTCAATTTTCTGTCTTGACTGCTGGAACTTCACTTTTGCCTGCTACACACACATCCCTTTCAACATAAAGTATGTAAAGTGGAATTCCACCTGGAAAACCCCCTATTGGTGAAGGCCAAAGGACCTCTGTGGTGCAGATAGGTGAGAAGAGAAGAGAAGAGAAGAGTGTGAATGCCCAAAGTGGCACACACTTTATGGAGCACCTCCAGCATGTCTGAGTATTGAACCAAGAAGCTTTGCACCACCAAGCTGAGCATATATGCCGGTGTCAGCCAATGGATTTGCCTCAACCCAGCTTCGCCCAGGGCTAGATTCTGTCGCACACCACCTTGCCGGGCTTTAGGTTCAGTGGCACCAACCACTAATCTGTCTGCTCCTCGATGCCAGTCCTGGTCGATGTGTGGTCTTTCGCCCAGACAGATGAGTTTCAGCACCACCTGCTGCCATTCTCCATGGCTGGACTCAAAATAGTGGTGCAGGTGCTGACTTGATGAGGGAACAGGAGAGAAGAAAGTGGAGCAGGAGCCAACAGGAGGCAACAGGTATTGTCCAGCGATTCTGGGTGGTGGAGGTATATGTGCCAAACTTTTCACTGCTCAGTTCTGGCAGCCACAACATTAACCCAGTGGGCAGTTTAAGAGCTGTAACATCCCTGCCCATGCTTTGCATTGTCTGTGTGTCATGTGTTGACATGTGTCATGTGTTGTGATGTGGACCTTGCAACATATAGCATTGTGCAGTGCACACCTGTTGGTGCCAGTAGGGGCAGCTGGGAATGATGTATTGTGGGGCAGCGCAGCAGCAGCCATAAGATTTTTATTAACACCATACTTTAACTAACTAAGATAACCAGCCCCCTCACCATAAGATTTTTAATGCTCTCCAGCCCCACCAGCCGTGAGCATTTCAAAGGCAAACAATTTTCAAATGCTCATTCAAGCCTGGAGCTTGCAGGTGAGCTGGGCCAAACTTTCACTTTCGGTCCATTGCTTGAAGAATAGAGAGCTGAACGCTTCCCTGGGATGGTGTAGACATGCTTGGTGTTGTTGGTGGTGGTGGCAACAGCAGCAGTGGTCTCACATCCTCCCATTCAGAAGAGACAAGTGGCCCTGTGGAGGCAGTGGTAGAGGTTGAGATAACGGAAGTATCAGAGGGAGCCTCAGGCGTTTGCATGTATTTATTTCAATAATATCCTTTTTAATATTACTAATAATCTTTTAGTTTGCTTTGCAGGTCCCTGGTGATGGACGTTGTGCAGAGATTTTCCTAGCTTCAGTGACTGGTAGCAAAGCATGCAAATGACCCGCCAGTAGTGCCTCTGTCAGGTTGCCTTTGTACTCTCTCATTTTTCTATCACGCTCCAGTTATCTTTATAGCGGGGATCAAGCAGGGATGTTAGCGCTGGCGTCATCAGCGCTGACCATATTTCTGATGGCATCATCAAAGCTGACCATATTTCTGCTGTATTGGGAGCAGAGGAGCACATCACAAATGTACCTCACAGAGACCCACTCATTGGTGGTGAAGTGCTGTTGGTCTGCACTTTGACTCACTGGGCATTTTGGAGCTGGAATTTCACTATTGAGTACATGCACCAGCCAATGGATGTGCCTCAATCCAACTTGGGAACCAGCTACTAGATCCTGCCCATTGTCACAAACCATCTTGTCAGGCCTCAGGTTCAATATCAGCAACCACTTATGTGTGTGCTTCTGGATCCCATGACAGGATGAGGAGGCAGGTCCCAGGTGAAGTGGAACTTGAAGCACTGTGTGTCATCTAATCAATGCCTCAACTTGGTCTGGCCTCACCATTCTGGCAGCGGTATTGGGGCCTACAAAGCCTGCTGGCACCGGAGAAAGGTATAGCAGGCACAGATGTGCAACACGTCCTCTCCCTCCAGCACCAGCTTCCTCACCAGCAGAAGCAGCATCCCAGCCACGTCCCTGTTCCTTACTTGCTGATTTCTTAATTTTTGAAGTTACTGAAAGTGGCCAGTCACACTCAGTATATCAGCCACCTGTCTGTGGAAGTGGCTGTAAAGGACAAATAGCAGATGTTTTATCTCCCCCTCAGTATATGAGCAGCCTGTCCCTGGAAGTGCCCTAGCTGTCCCTCAGTATGTGAGCCACCTGTCTATGGAAGGACAATGAAATGGACAGTTAGCTTTGGAAATGGACTCCCGACCCCCCACCTATTACTCATCATGTCAAAAAAATATCTGTCCAATTTAAACACAGGAGCACAGCTCAATTAATTGGGTTATCTGAGCACTGAAGCCATTAAAAAGCAGTGATGATTTCAAGAAAGCACACTGTAACAGTGCATTAAGTTGCATGTGAAAGGATGCTCCATCTATAGTTTATGGATAACACACAAGATGGCAATAGTGAGAAAAAAGCTAACGTTCACATGGATGGAGGAATATCAGAAAGAAGTAAACTGGGACCCCTTGCATGTGTTTGCTTTGGCTTGTGAAACATGTGAGTGGGAGGGAACAGATAGATGACAGTTTTGGAGCTGGGCTGGACTGAAGGGGGTTTAGTAGAACCCTTCAGGGTACTAGTGTCTTGGGATCTGGAATTGTGTAGAAAAGAAGTTAGACAAGCCTGGAAGGTGATACCAACTAGGAGAAATTTAGTGCCTGGAAGACCAGTGGCAGTCTATGGAAGGTCTCAGGCTAGAACAATACCTAAGCAACAATCAGCTGCAGGTATAAGTCATCATTGGGCCTTTGAACTACAACACAAACAGTAATATAACTTGTTAGGTGTTGAAAAAGCTGATATTATTAAGGGAAACAAGTCCACCAGAATGCAAATCAAGATTAATGTAGATGAAAGTACTGCATAAAGCCCGGATTCCAAGAGGGCATTATTTACACCAATGGTGCTTATGTAGTTTATCTAGTGTAAAAGGATGAGCAAATTATACCTGTGAAAATACATTTTTAGTCACAAGCTTGTTCTGAAAAGTTTTTTTTAATGTATAATTAAAATGTATTTATGCGTTTCTAAAACTGATGTGGAAAAGCATTATAGTCAAACATGGTAATGGGGGGTCAAATGCATAGGATGATCTCCTGGGATTCTGCTTTTAGACAATTTGGAATAAGTTAGAGCACACCTCCTGTTGACCATCTGTTGTGTGCATTGAGACATTTAGGTGGATGACAGGGCCTGTTTATGACCCATGACAACCTCACTATTCCAAACCTAAGTAACTGAACAAGAGCAGTAAATCTAAGTGTGACCAAGACTACACCTAAGTCAAAGAACTTTTCTGTGATAGTTATTGTACGTATATTAGATGGGATAGCTGTTGATGTACTGCATGTAGATGTTTCTCCAGTGGAGCAATAGGAGTGGTTTTCATCATCTTGAGTAAAAAACATGGACTAAAAGTCCCACAATTCTTCCAATGGAACAGGTGAACTCTTTAACAGCTTTGGCTAAGTCTAGGCAGCCTAATGACCTATCCAGCTGAAAACCTGGCCATTAAGGCTTGCTACTGAGACACAAGACTGTGATTGTTCCAAACTGAAGATAGAATGGGTTTAACCAGTCACCCATGCCTTATCCAATCAGATTATTAGCAAGCTAGAGTGAGGAAGTCTATGATATGCATTCAAAATCACCACTTTGGTGTACATGGTTTTCTTTTATAACACAGAGTTGCAAACAAATAGAAAATTTTAATAAATAACAAAACAGTGGTTTTGCCACACAATAATGGAAACGTTTAAAATGCCAAGTGGAATTACTTTTTAACAGTGAATGTCCTGGGTCTAAGCAATCTCTGCTCATCACCACCCCATCAATAACCCTAGTAAGTTTGGATAACAATAAGTCATTCTTTGGTTGAGTGATCATCAAAATTTAAACATGCTAAAGATGCTGGATTTACTCGATAAATAGTCAAACTCCAGACTGGAGTTCAATGACTCTAAATGTAAAATCATTTGGAAAGAAGGAATCTCCTCTCTGAGTTTTGTATGGAGTTAACCAGGACTTCAGAAGAGTGGTATTCAGGGATATGAATTATCAAACACTTCTAGATGAGTAGTCATTGTAGCTAGGCTGTATAGTTTGAGACTTCACCAATAGGAAGAGGACGGTTGTGATGCCGCTGTAACAACTCAGATTATAGGTACAGTTTTAGAAACTTCACCTACAAAAAGCCCATCAACCAGCTTCACTGCTGTAACTCAGCTCTGCCGGATTCTCTTTTGCCAGCATGGCGGATCGGCATCAGCAGCATCTGAAACTGGCTCCGCTGCGCTGGCAGAAGAGTATCGGTCAGAGGTGAGTTAAAGCAGCGCGCTTCTGCTGCACACTCTGCACTCCCCCGCCACAACCACCCCGGAAATATGTGTCCGGGTTCCAGTCCCTGAGGCCAAAGTTGCCGAACCCCCCCATCCTTAATCAGAAGCAACATCAGAAAGCAGTAGCGGTGGGACAATCAACCGTATGTGAATGTAAACATGCCTGGGATAAGCATATATCCCACGTAAGGGTAGATTAGATGGACCATGTGGTCTCCTTCTACTGTTGAATTTTTACCAGTATGTTCCTAAATAACCCAGCACAGTAAAAATGTTATCTGTGATGTTTAACCCATTCGCTGCCAACCTACCTGCAGCTTTTGTCACCCTCTGTTGCCAGACCATATTTCACTACATGTTCAACTGTGATTTTTGAAAGGATTTCCAGGGATTTCCGAGGAAAATTATATATTGTTTTTTTCAACAGAGTCTGGGCTTTAACATGAAATGTCTTGCTTGGCCTTTTTTTAGTGTATTCTCAATACTTTTTGGTGAAATATGTGCAAAAAAAAAAATAAAAAATCATTTTTTTGCAATTTGTAGTGTTTTTTTGTAATAAAAAGTTAAAATAAAATTTGATTGCGTGCATAATCTCCTGGTCACAGCGGTACCACTTATGTATAGGTAGACACCCTTTCCTGCCCAGGAGACTCCCCCAAACTGAAACAGAGCTTTAGGAGACTTTCAGATAAAATACAAGTGCGCACCTTGCAGTTTTTCCAGAAAAACAACCCTTTACATTTGAAATAACCCCCACAAACTATATATTATCTGGAAGTACACACCTCAAGCTTTCTAGGCGTACCGAGCTTGTTTATGTGGGCTTAGTTGTCTGGAAGTAATCCCTCAATGTATTCTTTGGTTGCACAAAGTTTCCCTAAAAAAAAACGGAAGAATCAAGCCACATTTTCCTAAAAAAAACTATACGCAAACAAGAAATAAAGTAAAATCTCAAAAAGCAACATGCCCAGAACAGATACCTAACATGCATAGGTACTGTCAAGGGAAGAGTTGGCAAACACCACAAAGTAAAGTGTGCTCGTAACAGTAATTTTACTTGAAAATTTCAGCTCTGCAGACAAAGCAAATTTTCAACCAAAACAACCCTTTACATTTGGAATATCCCTGATAAACCATATATTCCCTGAAAGTACACATGTTAAGCTTTCTAAGAGTACCCAGCTTGTTGTAGTAGGCTCACCTTTATGGAAGTAATCCCTCGAAGAATTCTTAGGTTGCACAGGGTTTCCCTAAAAAAATGAATAAAAAAACTGAATAAATGACATTCAACAAGAAAAAACAAGCTAAATATGAAAGAGCAAGGTCCTCCGAGCAGAACAATACCCAACATGCATAGGTACTATTAACTCTTTTAATTGCCTGAAGTTTTGTCACCCTCTGTTGACAGGCCATTTTTCCCCATTCTGCGCCATGTTTAACCGTGATTTTTGCTGGAATTTCCAGGAAAATTATATATATATATTTTGCATCAGAGTTTAGGCTTTAACATGAAATGTCTTGTTTGTAATTTTTCTACAGTTTTTTTTATATTTTTGTGTAAAAAAACAAAAAAATAAATAAATATTTTTTTAGACAATTGTCTCCTTTATTTTAAATAAAACATTTACTTTATTAGAAAAATACATATTGCACGTGAAAGACCAATTTCTCCCGATTACAACGGTGCTACATATGTATTGGTAGCCCCCCCATTCTTGCCCAGGAGACCCCCTAAGCTGAAAATAGCACTTTATAACATTTACAAATAAAAAAAATACTACTACTATCCACACTATAAACATAAGGAGTTAATTTAAAAAAAAAATGACATAGGGTTCCCCCTCCTGGGGGTGGGGGGGGGGGACCCATTTTTTGGGGAATTTTAAGGGTTAAAAACCCTTAAAACTCCCCCAAAAATGATATGTGGTCCCCCCCTTACCCATCATAACCAGCCCTGGACCAGCTATGGGGGCTTGTAGAACAGGGTGCAAGGGGGCCAGCTTTGGTGGCCCCCCCACCCTGCAGGCTACAAGCCCACTTAGCCATGGCCCGGGCTCTTCTTCCCCTCCCTCTGGGGTTTGGGGAGGCAGGTAATTGGGGTGCCGGGGGTTAACGGTAAGTCATCCACTAGCCGCAGGTGACTTGCCAGCCCTCCGGCCTTGTGAACTGGTATAGGGATCTCATGGATCCCTTACCAGTTCACAAGGGGTTAAGTGTAAAAAAAAAACACAGAAACAAGCAGAAAAAATATTTTATTTTTTTTTTTTTAATACTTTTTAATACTTACCTCCCATCCATCCCTGTGTCCTACGCTGATCAATCTGGCTTCTGTTCTCCTGCTGCAGCTGGAAGCCTGTTATAGCTGCTGGGTGACAGAACATCAACAGCAAGGGGTTAATTTAAAAAAAAAATGACATAGGGTCCCCCCTCCCGGGGACCCCATTTTTTTTTAATTTTAAGGGTTAAAATCCTTAAAAATCAAAAAAAAAATGAAATGGGGTCCCCCTTACCCAGCATTACCAGCCCGGGACCAGCTATGGGGGCTTGTAGGAAAAGAGTGGAGGGGCCAGCTTTTGTGGCCCCCCCACCCTGCAGCCTACAAGTCCACATAGCCTATGTGGGCCCGGGCTCTTCTGCCCCCCCTGGGCTTTGGGGAGGCAGGTAATAGGGGTGCCGCAGGTAACCGCAGGTGACTTGCCAGCCCCCAGCCTTGTGAACTGGTATAAGGGGTCTCATGGACCCCTTACCAGTTCACAAGGGGTTAAATGTAAAAATAAACACACTGACACATAAGAAAAAAATTACACTTATTTATTTTTCTTTTTTTTCTTTTACTTTACTCACCTCCGATCCTCTGTCCCCCGGCGATCTCCGATGACAGCTGACAGTCTGCTTGGGTGTTTAGAGGAGAGAGCCTGGGGAACGGGGGGGGGCAATCACAGCCCTCTCCCCACCTCTCTCCTTCAAGCACCCGAGCAGACTGGTCTTAAGAAGCCGCCTGCTGGTGACATAACAATGATGTCGCGATCCAGGAAGTGGGGGGGAGAGCGATTTCTGCCCTCTCCTCGCCACGGAAGAGCCTGGGGGGCGATCGGAGGCCCCCCCAGTGAAGAGGAGACCTGAGGAGGCAGCGCGACCACAGGTAAGTAAATGTCATTTTTATTTATTTTTTTTTATTTTTTTTTTACAGTTTACAGCCGATGCGGGGGGATGCCCTATTACGGGGGGCTCTCCAGGAGCCATCCAAGCCCCCACGGGGGATCGGATGGCACCAAATTAAAGAGGAGACCCGGCTGAATCCAACGAGGGGTCAGGTGAGTATTTTTATTTATTTTTATTTTTTTAACTAGCGGGGGGAATGTCATGCACGTAACACCTACGTGCTTGGCACTTAAGGCACGGACATGCGAGCACGTAGGTGTTACGTGCTTGGCACTTAAAGGGTTAAATGGAATTTTCTTCTACAGGTTACACACCAAGAAAATAACTCACCAAAGAGTTCGATATCTTTTATAAATTGTATTGTCTCATATCTGCCTTTTGTATTGTTAATTTATTATGGCATGTGATGACATGTGTATATAAAATGCAAAATGCATTAAAGACAATGTAGCACATTTTATTTCAGTAATATGCTAATTTGGTAATGACATCGAAATAATGAAAAAAGTGCTGTACGCCTTCTCCCATTCTCCTGCTAATTCAGCCCTCCAATGAAGCAGACATCACATCTGCCTTGCAGGTTTCTGTACGGTATACGCTACAAGAGCTTTTACGCATATAGGTCATCTGAAGTGTTAGCCTGGAGTTGTCACATGTTTTTTAAACTACTGCTGTTAGGTATTATCACAGAATCTGTTTTGCACATTTCTTTGCTAGGATGACATTTTACGCAAACAGTGTAATAGCTTGTTAGCTGCAAGCTCTTTTGCTGTGTATACTTAGAGATTTTGTTGCAGTAGATCATAGAGTCTCTTATTCTGACTGTAACATCACACATTCACCTAATTAAAACCTTTTTTGCTGATGGCATTCACGCTGATCATTAGTAGAGAGCATTCAGGCTTAAAGCGGACCAACAGGTGTTGATCTCAGCCGCTATAACTCAGCCTGTGAAGGGTCATTCAGAACGCTGGAGCCCCCCTCACATAATCCCCCAGAATGGCCATAATCCTTATGGAAGTACAGCAGCGATTGGCCACTGGTGCTCAGGTGGGTGGGGCTTTACGACGGTTAAAACATCACTACTCACGTAAGTGCTGGGTGGATAATTGCGGTGCTGGATTACCAGTGGGGAATGAGGCAAAGGGTTAGAATTCTGGGTGGTTATGTTCTGGGTTCTTATGTGCGGGCCTGTCTAATAGCGGTAGTACCAACACTTTTATGCATAACTGTTTACATAATTTAAAGCAGGTCCAAATAAAAAATGACCATAGGCCAGCAAATCTTAAACCTCCCTTGCCACTCTGTGCCTGGGATGATCCTGGTCCACACTTAAAACACAGTTAAAATAACCTACTCTCTTACCCCATCAGCCAGCTGGGAAAATTGTGGAAAGTGTGTATATCTCACCCGGGATGCTAGGCGGGGGAGGGGATAAGGCATCCAGGAATCTTTTTTTTTGCTTCAAGGCTTTTAAAGCAGTGAGCCAAAATGATGTCTTTACTGTGCTTAGCTGTTATTTTTTCTTTTGTATTTGTTTGCAACTCTGTATTGCAAGAAAACTTTTTTCTCTGGAAACAATGTGTTTACCTTAGCAATGTACATCAACTGGCACATTTATTATACAGATCAGAGACTACCTCATTCTAGGTTGCTATTCATTAAACAACATCATTTAGACGACATGTTAACCCATTCTTCTGAAATTCAACTTCTATATATAGGAGGGAACACCGTCTTTTGTTCCAGTAGCTAAAGGGTTGCCAGCAGCAATCTCACCTGGAGAGATAATGATTGCTGCTTAGATTTATCCAAAGTTGCTGATAGGCTTACCTATTACATTGGAAGTATTCTGTGACTTGTAGTCAGTAGTTCTTACTCAAGGCCATGAAAACCACTCTCACTGTGGCAAAGCAGAGTCCCAGGAGCAATACATATGGAAACAGAATGCTGATAAGTAAATCACAAGTATGCGGGCACAATCCTTACACAAATTATTATTTCACATTCCAAAAGAGGAAAACAGAACACCAAAAAATCTGATAAAATGGAGTTTTCCTTTTTCATGGACCTGGATTTTAATTGAATGGCAGATTAATTTTGTTCTTGTGTTTAACACCAGATGGGAAGGGTTTATGTTGCTGTTTGAACTATTAAAACACAGGTATTTTTTTTTCGACTTTATTCTCAATAAACTGCTTTGAACTTCACAGTTCCGATTGGTGGTGGATGGACAGCAAGCTATGGCACAGCAGCTGGCTCGGCAACAGGCTATGGCTGCAAAACTGGAGACCAGTAAGGTTCCAGATACTGAGGGTGTACAAAAAGGGAATGATTAGGAGGGTATGTGCCCAGGCAACCAGGACTGCTCAGGTGCTTGATATGTGATATAATGGAACACATTGCTGCAGGTTTAGCCCAGAATTCTGGGCCCATGGAGTGTGATACGGGGCGGCGCCAATCGCGTTTCCTGTGGCTGCTTGCACAGCATCACCAGGGGTGAGAATGAGCCACTAGTAGGTAATATTGTTGTGATCACCCTGTCAAAACCTTAGTGGACTCTGGCAGTCTAGTGTCTCTGGTCCATGTCAGCCTGATAGCTTACCCAGGAGCACAAGTGAAAATAGAGGCCTATGAAGTGAGTGTAGTAACAAATACTGTAATTTAGGTCCTTTTGTTCTGAACGTGCAGGAAAAACACTCTGCGATAGGCATTTTTTTGAAGACCCCATTCCTGTCCAAGCAAACAAAAAAAGTGCTTATGAATTATCTGCTATAAATGGGGACAAGTTTCCATTGCAGATTTAGGCTGGAGAAGAAGACATTCCTACTGTTGATCAAAACATATCTGAATTAAATGTTTCCAGGGAAAATCTTGGTACTGCCCAATTGAGGAATCCCACTGTGGTAAATGCTCAGGAGGAAGAACAACAGCAAAGTTGAGGAGCAGCTTCTGGTGCCTAAGCCATAGAGATGCTTGGTACTTGACCTGGCACACTGCCATACACTTGCAGGACTGATAACACAGGAAAAATATTCAAAGGTATTCCTGGTCAGTTGTGTATCAGAAGGTCAAAAACTCATGATCATGCCCCACCTGCCAGATAAGCACCCTGGTGTCCCATTTGCAAATGTTTGAAAATATTGCACAGCTACGGTAAATATGGCGCTGAATGGTATTGAGGAAAACAACCATGAGTTTACACAAAAAGTGAGTAAAAAAAATTTGGTGCCAAATCAACCCAAATCAATATTCAAAAATATTGCAAGAGAATTGTTCAACCTGTTTTTATGTACAAGGATCCTGAAGGAAATATTTAAAGATTAGAGGATCCTCTTTATGTCAAAGGTCATTGAAAACCTGTGTAAGCTGCTCAAAATCTGCCACATATATCAATTTGTTAACAAAAGATAATAGATAAGATAAAAGGGATCGAGATTGTCTGCTACACTAGCTGATGTTCCCCAAGCTTTCACTAGGTTCTCTCCCTATGAGTTGGCCTATGGTCTAGTTGACATACAGTAGCTGAAGAAACATGGGAAACTGAAGCTACCCCATAAAAGTGTAATAGAGCATGTAGTACCATACTACTATGGTGATATCAATTGTAAAGGAACATTTACAGAAGGCCCAGGGCAGGGTCTATGCTCAATCATCAAAATTCAAGAACCTAACCATGGGTATAGGATCCTGGTTTTAGTTCCCACGGTGGTGAGTACGTTTTTGTAAATTATAAAGCACACCAAACTGATTTTGGCTTAGTCACCCCTAACTGACCTTGCTCGTTAATGTCCCACGGCGATCTCGCAGCTCAGCAAAGTCTCACGGGATTTCGGGCGGCTCCATTGCATCTCATTCATGGGCACTGCGCAGGCATGAGATCGGGCACATGTCCAGTGCCTGCTGAGATGCAAGATGGCACCGCTTGTCAGGAGGTCACCCAGGATCTGAGAAGCCCAGAGGATGGATGCCCTGGTGAGGTGAGTAAAAACTGCCTAAAGGTTAAACTGGAGAGGGGGCAGCAGATCGATGAAGTTTGGGGGAGGTTTTAAACACCTCAATGTTCCTTTTTAATATGTCTTCATTAAACCTGTAGCTTGCTGTTTCCCCCTTCTCCAGATCTATATTCCTCAATGGCTGGATGTCGCCATTCCTCCTCACTGTTGTCTTCACATCAGTCTCGATTTATGGCATTCACATGGGGTCAAGGGGCCTTTTTCGTGTCAGCACAACTGTGTGAAGCATGTGCACGATACTGTGATAACTCCAGTACGAGCAGGACGCTTGATAGCTCAGAGAGTGCCTACCTTGAAGTCTATGATATGGCAACAGGTTATTTGGCGGGGGAGATGGGACCCCATATTAGGCTATGCAAGGTAATAAATCATTTTCAGAATACACTATTTTAGTATTTTTACCTAACTTGCTTTACATTATGTGATAATGCTAGAATGTGCTTCTTTGGGAGAGGGGGGGTTGTTACAGCCCGACTGGACTGGCCCTTTAAAGAGTTTCTGCAGCAAAATACCTCTTAAAAAACATACCTCATAAAAAAATCACATAGAGACTGAGCACGGTTGCAAGGCCAATCTTAAGCCAAACAGAATACCAGATGCATGTAGAGAGGCTACAGTTTATCAGCAGAGGTTAAATGAATGTTAGAATTGGGGGTGGTTGAAGAGTCTCAAAGCAAATGGGTAAGCCCATTTGTGTTAGTCCCAAAACCCAATGGTACTTGGGGATTTTGCAATGACTTGAGAGGTTCATCACCACTCTTGATCTCACTAAGGGTTACAGGAAGAGTCCTTCAACAGAGAAGGCAAAGCAGAAAACCTCCTATTAGTCCTGGATGGGCTGTTTCATTATCTAGTAATGCCATTTGGACTGTAAAAGAGCCACTTCTACCTTTCAGAGGCTGATGGTCGTTTTCATTTCAGATTAGAAAAGTCTACCTATGTAATTAATTTACTTTACTGTTGAGTAAACCCATTTGTGTTTGAGCTTAACACAGCATAGGAGAAAAGAAAGGACAGAAAAGGAAGTGGGCACAGCGGGACGCTGAGGGGTGGGTGGATGTGTGCTGCACAGAAAAACTGCATCTGCCTGCGCTGGGATCTGCTGATCATTGTAGTCCACCCTAAAAAAGTCTGAAAACTTCAGTGAGGTTTTTTTTTATTTTTTTGCCACATCTGTCTGGTTCAGCTAGCCCCTCTCACTGCGCTGGAGAACTTGGGGTACACAGTGCCTCAGTGTTTAATACACTAAAATAATTAATCTTTTTCACCTGCCAAGGAATTTTTTTTGGGGGGCAGCTCTGTTCTAAGTGTACACGCTTCATCTCTCTCTAAGTTGGGGTCCATGGTGCTTCACTGTTAAATACAGTTTTAAAAAAAATCAATCTTATTCAACTGCCAAGGAATTTTTTTTTGGGGGGGGCAGCTTTTAAGTGTACACGCGTCTCTCTCTCAGTTGGGGTCCATGGTGCCTCTTTGTTAAATAGAGTTTTATAAAAACAAGGGGGGGGGGCAGCTCTGTTTTAAGTGTGCAGGCCCCATCTCTCTCTAAGTTCGAGTCCATGGTGCCTCTTTGTTACGTACATTTTAAAAAAGAATATTCTTTTTCACCTGCCAAGGAATATTTTAAGAAAGGAAAGATTGGGAAAGGATGGGGTAGAGGAAAAGACATTCCCTCTGCCACTAAGAATAAGGATGTTGGTGCCAGTACCAACACTGTGGTCAGCAACCATGTGCCCAGGCCCAGTAAAAGGAGCACCAACCATTTGCCCAGGCCCAGCCATAGTAGTGGCAGCATCTATTTGCCCAGGCCAGCTACTGCTAGTAGTAGTAGCAGCAGCAATGTATGCGGTAGTAGGACGAAGACTCTGATGCAATGAGTTTGAGCCAGGCTTCAGTGGATTCTACCTCCACTACCGCTACAAGCAGCATCACAAGGCTGCCTGGGGAAAGCAAAATGCCCCATCAAAACCTTATTGCTCCTGCTGATGCTGCTGCTGATGGTGCGGCTCCTATAACCTGTCATCTGTCTAGTAGCCAGGCCTCACCACAGGCAGTACAGTCTCAGTCTTGTCATCATCATCTAGTGCTCCTCCTCCATCCCATCAGTTGTCCATTGTAGAATCTATATTCACCAGACAACAATATGCACCCAATCATCTGGGTGTCGTGCGGCTGAACTCACAGCTGGCCAAGTTGTTGGTGGTGCAGTCACTTCCACTACCACCAACAGCGCCTCTGCTGCCAGCCTGCCACCCTCTGCTACATGCAAGTCAACCCTGTGATGCCCAAAATGGGCACATTTTTTAAGGCTTGCAAAAAGCCATTGTTTATTCTTCAGCTAAAATTAAGGGTGTCAATCCTGCTGCTACCCCCATTAAAAATGGGACAATTTTTTGAGGGCGTACCCACTATTGCCGGGCAACACAACTGCAGTTTAACACTGTGATGCCCAAAATGGGAAAATTTTTCAGCATTTGTTAAAAGCCACTGCTTCTTCTTCAGCTGAAATTTACGGGTGCCAATCCCCCTGCTACCCCCCATTACAAATGGGACAATATTTTGAGGGCTTGCTTGCTACTGCCAGACAAACACAACCACAGGTCTACCCCCGTAATGCCCAAAATTTTTCAATGCTTGAAAAAAGCCATTACTTCTTAACTTTCCAGGAAGGCCAACCCTGTTGATTCTCCCCATTTTTTTATGTGCTTTAAACTATCAAAGACAGGCTCAGGCTATTAAAAAGCTAATTCTAAAGGACTTTTAGGTCCATCAGGCATTGTTTTCCATGCGTTTTAGAAAAAAGTTGTCCAGAACTAGTCTGGACTGAACCAAACTTTTTGGAAAAGTTTGGCGAACTGGCGATCTGAACTTTTGAAAAGTTCGCTCAACTCTACTTTTGGCTGTGCTGGTATGTGCAGAAAGCAGAGCAGGTTTTACTGACTAGTGATGTTGGAGGTGGTTAAATTATGGTATATTATGATATTGGAGGAGCAGGCATGACCTTAAATAAGTTCAATTTGTAAATTCTTATTTGGTCATGCTTTAAATAGTCAACATAGGTAAAAATTTAAAAAAAGCTTGACAGACATTACTACTGTATCTATAAACCTGGATGCAAAAATGAAAATTAACTTTTTCCCATAGTGATTTGAATGTGATTTTTCATCAATTTCTTTGTCAGGTAATTTTTTTTAATGATTGCCCCTGAACACAAATATAATGTATAGTCTTACTCTATATTCAGTAATATTTTTACAGAGCAGCTGCAAATAACATAGGAATATAATTATAATCTTGGAGATGTACCAGTAAAGCAGCCAGAGATAATTGCACCTATATTTTCAAAAGCACATGTCAAATACAATGACAAAAAACTTTCAAGATAATTCTAGATTTAACCATCTATTTTAAAAATAAATACAGTTTTATTCCCCTCGGGCTATCAACCAGCACTGACAACTTCATGAGGTTTTTACACAACAGGAAATATGGGAGGTGAAAATAAGAATTATTTTCAATGTGTTAACTGAATTTTGCCTGGCTTCAAGCATTGAGAAAGTTAATCATCATCAGTTAGCATGTTATCATTAGGCAGATCTGTCTAGCTTAATAGGAAAAAAATAATCAAAACAAATATTGCAAATATATCTAGGTGAAATAGGAGGTTCAAACTGATTAATCTTACAGTAAATGAGATAGGAAGCAACTTGATTTTTAGTATTTTTAAAAGTAAAGTTAAAAGGTGTGGGCATGCCTTTCAACTTTTAAAGATGGGAAACAGGGACAAAAGAATAGGTGCGTGTAGCATATCCACCACGTTTTGCAATGGGGAGGCTGATTCATTAATAGCGCCAGGTAGCGACAGATGAGCGCCAGTAGCGTGATTTTCTCAGCGCCAGCTAGTATTCTCTGTGCTTGGCCGGGGTTTGCTTGTTGACAGCGACTCGGTCGGTGTGCGGTAATGTTGAATACGGGCTGGGGGGTCGCTGTTTCACAGGTTCAGCGTTGTATGGGTGCGCCTGACAACGAATGGCCAGAGCGAACGGCTTGCTGCAGATTCATTAACAAAACACGCTCCGAATTTTTTCGCGCTGTGAATTCCTTGTTTAAACCCCAGAGCGCTGGCGGCGATGGGTGTAAACTAGTTTTTAACCCCCAAACAACCATATTTTTTGATTGTAAAATTATACAAGTTTTTATAAACATTTTGTAATATGAATACATTAATATCAGACCTGTAATATCAATTCTGCACAAATATTTTTTTTTTTGTTTACCTTAAAAAAAAATCCTAACATTGCAGAAGTGGTCACAGAATTTTTGACATTAAAAAAAAAAAAAAAAACATTAATAGGAATTAATTGTGATTAATTAAAGATTGCTCCATTGAAATGCATTGGACATCGCCAGGGAGCGACAGGTCATACCTGGCGCTGTGATGGGATTAGCAGCGGCGCTGTTCGTTGCAGTCGGCTACATGATGAATCCCGCGCTAGCCGGCGCTCTCGCCGGCGCTAGCCTCATTTAGCGTGATAAATGCGTCATTGTGACCGCCGCCGGGCGTACTTGAGTCGGTAGCCGCCGTTAGCTGGTGGTACCTGGCGCTCGTGAGACACTACCTGGCGCTAGCCCTTGATAAATAAGGGCCAAAGTCACTGCCCTGGCCACAACCATGCCACACCCCTAACCACCAAATTTCCAACCCATCAACTCTGGTTAATAACCTGCCTTTTCCAAAGATATTGAGTATACTACCACAACAGCTAGCAATACTGTTTCAGGTATTTTTAGCAGAGCAGAGGGAGCTGAAACCGAGAAAGCGAGTCAGACAACTAGCAAAACGTCTTGATGAAAAATAACACCAAAATCAGCTGCCTTAATTTATTGTTACAGATTATCTGGTGACAGGGCTTCCCCCAACCCAAAGGGGTAGTTGTTCCCCTTTAACGTTATATACATTTGAGGTGAGATTTATCAGTTCCAACAATATAAAAACTTTGAATAGGTAAAATAATCATTTATTGATGCAGATCTCAATTTTAACCCCAAAGAGGGATACATGAGAACAAACATGGATTCAAAAGAAGAACAGTTGGGAAGTATGGGTGTGGGTAGCACAAAAATTACAATAAATCATTGCATAGTACATGTGATGATAAATGTATTTATTGTTACACTTGTTGGGTGATCAAAATATATCAGAAATAAACTGTGATAAGATGCAAGCTTGGTACTGAAGCAGTTGTTTATAACCACTTGTAATGTCTCACTTTTATTTAGGCACTTTTCCCCAGTCTTTCATGCGATACACCTGAGTGCCTCTATGTTTGCCCAGCAGGGTGGAGATGTGGGAGACCATGGATAAAGGAAACTGCAGTGCAAACTCAGGAAAAAGCTGATAACAGGAACTGGTGGAAGTACCTGTGGGTAGAAGAAGACAGCTGCAGAGGGTGCCATAATAAAGCCTAGGAGGTGCCAGTGAGAACTGAAGACCCAGCAGGGACCGGTGATAACAGGCGATTCACCAAGCCAGAATGGAGGTCTTGGCTCTTTGGATACACTGTCCTGAGACATTCATGGGCTGACACAATGCAGCAAAAATATGTGAAAGGGCCCATTTCAATTAATAATTATCTTTCTTCATGCTATACATTGTTGAATTTTTAGTCCAACGCACTTTACTTTTACTCCATGTGTATCCAGGACTGCTCATTTAAGGGTACTAGACAAGACCAAAAAGAAGTTTAAATACAGACAACATATTGTCATACAGTCAATCTACCATGGACTTCATGATGTTGATGAAATTGTGGTCCCAGCATTGTGCATATACCCTGATGACAGAGGGAGCACATCAAAGCAGCGGCTAGTACACACTCTCTGTATACAGTTAATGAAGCTGCGAGCTAGGATTGTAGTTAAATGTGTTGACCTCTCACTGCTTGCAATGTGTGGTCACGTGACAGGAGAGGGCCATGAGCATGAAGCTATTGCCAGCAGGAACAGCAAACCAGGGGACTCAGTAACTCGAGAAATAGAATCACATGGACTACAGAGTATTTTTTCAAGCAGACCTGGATCACACGTCTCAGTGCCCCTCGTTGGAGACCAGTGGAACATGGGATGGTGGTGAATTTTGCTATTTGCTTTTTCCTAGTGATTGCCAGTATTTGCTTTCCTAGGGTTAAAGACTACTACTTAGTGAAACCATTATTGCAGACCTCTAGCGCACGTTATCAATTTTTCGTGGACTCATTTGTTGGTGATTGTGTGTTTTCAACGTATAACAGAGCAGCTAAGTAGTATCCCTTGTGTATCTAACATACTGTACATTATTTTTAGAAGCAAATACATGTAAAACTCACTCACCTCTAACAGGATTAATGCATCAGCTGACCAGTGAATTGGGTCGTTTACTAATACATTTTCAGAGGGAGCCAAACTGTCCTGACCATAGATTTTTACTCTGTGGTCTGAGATTACAAATAAAAATACATTATTTATTTATTCACTATTATTTAAAATACCACATGCCTGTGACCACTTTTACATAAAATCTTTGTATGCTAAAATGTCTGTATGCTAACATGGTAACATAGTATGTAAGGCTGAATAAAGGCATTTGTCCATCCAGTTCAGACTGTATATTCTTCCAGTGATCTAGTAGCCCTAACTGGTAATGTTAATACATGCAAGGAAGTCATCCAGACCACTTTTGAATCCTTCATGACTACCTCTTCTGGCAGAGAGTTCCATAGTCTCACTGCTATGGAAGAATCCCCCCCCCCCTATATCGGTGAACGAATTGCCTTTCCTCTTGGATGCCTTTCGGTTACGGTTAAACTCTGAGGTATAAATAAATTGTGGGACAGCGGTTTGTAGAGACCCCAGATATATACAGATATACAGAATACATAGTTATTAGATCACCCCTCAGGCATCTCTTTTCCAAACTAAATAAACCTAACTTTGACAACCTTTCAGGATACTATAATCCCTGCATTCCATGTATTAATTTAGTTGCCCAGTACGTAATCCAATTTGAAACTACTCCACCTGTTTCACCATCACCTATTTAGAATGTTCAAATAACATTGCATGGATTAAGGATATTTTTAGTGTTGCTCAAACCTGAGCTACCAAGTATGGATTCATACCAAAACGCCAAGTTCGGGCTCGTACCGATCCGCAAAGTTGGGGTGTGTACCAAACTTTGCGAGTTCGGGTTCCAAAACCCTAACACAGACTTCAGCCAGACGTCCACGTTCGAGTTCGGTATTCGGCCCGAACGCAGAGGAGCTGGTTGGAGCCCATCAACCCAGTTTGCATATGCAGAGAGTTCAGCAGGAAGCACTGTTGTAACTCACCTGAGCCCCGATCTGGTCCGTGGTCAGCAGTCAGCGCTCCTGTCCAGTGGGCTACAGCCAGGTCACAGAAAGATGGCCACCACTCCCATGAGTGAGAACACTCCTAGTGCTAGCACTGCCAGTTGGCCCTAGGAGTGTCCTCACTCATGGGAGTGGCTGCCAAAGCCCATTTGACAGGAATGCCAACCAGGGACCAGATTGGGGCTCAGGTGAGTTACAGCAGCGCTTCCTGCTGCACACTCAGGTCCCTGAACTTTTAGCAAATCTGAACCTTGGGGGGTTTACCCAACACTAGTTATTTTCTTTTTCATGATATTTATTTGTTTACATTTGTCCTTTCATTAGGGGTGGTATGCACACGTCACTAGTCTCAAGCCTTAATCAACACCCATTTTTCCCACATAGTAACTCAACTTTGCATATTTCCACCTAGGCATTTACAGGGTATTGTTCCTTAGGAAATCACAGGGCCCCTTTTTGCTCCAGAAATGAGGAGTTAAGTGTGAGGGCGTACCAACCCATTGCGTTGCAGAGAGTAGCCCTCCTCTCCAACCCAGACAGCAGATTCCTGAGTAACCACCCGGTGCTGGAACAAATAGGATATATTAGAAAGAAGACAATGCAATGTTAATTTAACACTGTAAATGTGTGATGGCAGAATAGCTGGAACAGTTTCCAATTAAAAGACTGTATAAAGACAAAATGCACGATTCATTGTATTTGGATACATTATGTTTTAAATGTTAGGGTTGATTCACAGCCTTTCTTAAACACATTTACATATGAAAAATTGCGCTAATGCATATTATTTTCGTATTATCTGGTTTATTTTCGAGTTACTGGTATGTTTTTTTGGACGTATATGTGTTTGCGTGTGTTTTATCATTTTTGTGATCGAGTCTACAGCGTATTTTCCTTGTGTTGTTTTCGCATTTATGCTTATAATACATGATTAGTATAGGCTTGTGCATGATTCACAGCACTGATTAGGGTTGATTTTGGCTTCTATATGTGTCAATATGGCTCATTTACCTGGCGGGAGTGCAGTGATGTGGTGTGGTTTAGTGCGTACTCCAATAAAGTGCCTTCAGCCTCCTCAGAGTATGAGTGCCTTCAGCGTCGTGGCATGCTGTGCATGTGCCTGACAGAGCTTTGATCGCATCAGCTCACCCGGCTGGCAAGCTGTCTGGCAAGTGGCTACTTGGTAAGACTTGCCATTAATCCTCCTTAATTGCTGATGTTATATATTCATGTTGAACTTGTGTATCTGTAGATGCATCTCCTGTCTCCCCCATTCCATTTTTAAATATTTGATGTCATTTTTATTTCAGGTGATAATGTGTTAATGATGTATGTGGCCAATACTTCTCTTTTTTTGTAGGTGATTCTGGCTAGCCCCTGCTACCATGGCTGATGGCCTCTATTTTGCGTCATCAAACTCAGGCACATGCAACCTATAACCTGGCTCATACCAGGACCAGGGCAGTGGTCGAGCATGTCTTTGATTTGCTTAAGGCCGGTTTAGGTACTTGGACCATACTGGGGTGCCCTCCAGTACCAGCTCCAGAAGGCCATTAAATTGTTGTGGCCTGTATGTTGCTCAATAACTATGCCATCCTGGAGCAGGTTCTACATCATGTTGATGTATCCCCCTCTGAAGCTATGATGGATGTGCCTGCAGAGCTGTATCGGGGCACAGTCTGTTTGGAACCACCTTTTATTTTAGTTAACTTTTGTCCATTTTTTCCCCAGTGTTAATTTTGGTGTGTGTCTATGTATATATATGTCTATGTGTATATATGGATTTGAGGCAAGCCTTGCCCTTTAATGTTTGTTCTATAAGCTTCAATCCCTCTTTTCATGTATTCAGTGAGATTAAACTAAATTGCAAAATCACTTATGCTTGTTTTGTTTATTGTTGTCACAAAACTCTGACATACTGCTATATTTTTAACCCTATGGGCCCATATTCTTAGGCTACTGACATTTCAAATCGAAAACACAACAAATTAATCCTACAAAATGTATTTTCCTAATAGCTAGGTGGTGGCCTGCAACGTCTGGTGGTTCTCTGGCTTCCCCTGGTAGGGACACTTGGATCTGGAGCAGTACTTGGCCTTTCCACGTGTTGATGTGGGTGATGGGAAGTCCTTGGCAGCAGAGGTGGCCCAGGTGATGGCTGCAGCTGCTCATCACGCTCCAGCTGTTGGTCATGCTGGAGTTGTGGATCCAGCTGTTGCTGCAGAGGGAGTGGAGGAGGCAGATGCTGCTGCTGCAGAGGGAGTGGGGAAGACAGATGCTGCTGCCGCAGATGGATTTGTGGATCCAGATGCTGCAGAGGGGTGGAGGAGGCAGCTTATGCTGCAGTGGCAGCTGTTGAGGCAGATGCTGCTGCAGTGGCAACTGTTGATGCACATGTTGTGTCTCAGAGTGCTGGGGAGGCAAATGCTGCTGCAGAGGGGGCTGATGCTGCTGTTGTTGTTGAGGCAGATGGTGTGGATAATCCTCCTCCAGATCCTCAATAAATCAGTTAGCTCTCTGCTGTTTGCCACACATGCAGTACACAAAAATAGAGCTGCATGGGGATCCAGGGGTCCCCACTTTGACTATATGACACTTACCAGATCCAAGTCTTCTATCGGTGCAGTCCTTGATGACATAGCACCAGTACTTGTGTTTTCCTGTGGTTGGGTGGCCATGTTTGTTTTCTGGGTCTTTCCTGCAATGTGAATGGGGTATAAGCTTGGTAAAGGGTCATACCTTGTGTGGCTAAACAATGGTTACCCAATCTGGTTGCAAGTAAGCAAGCTGTGCCACATACACATGCATTTTAAGGTCAGTACTTTGAAGCTTTGAGGTGGCATGTGACAGTATTTCAAGATTTGGCTGCTTGCCAAACCATGTGTCATGGACCAGGCACAACATATAGGCTGTGCTGGTGTCCTGAACGTGGCCATTAAAATGAGCCATACTTCAAGCTTGGCACAACAACCCAAACAAGGCCACAATTTACCATTTTGAGCAGCAGCATGTGTGTCAGTGTCAATGGTCCCTGACAAGCCCTGGAGTGTTGCTGGGTTCAACAGGGCATACACCATTTCTTCTGCAGCTGTAAATTCCAATGGTTTGCCTGCTTAAAAACAGACACAAAGGATGTAGCCATGCAAAGGTCAGGGCACACATCAACATCACCAATAGCACACAGTCCCTTACCCTTGTTGCCTTTTTTTGTTGATTTTTTTCCTCACAGAATATTTCATGACTGCAAATTTCTTTTGATCTTGATCCACATCCTTTAGCCCTAGGCCGGCACTATTGGGTTTGCACTCTGCCTGCTATTTGTGACGTGTGTTACTCTGATTGATTCTTGATTCCTGTTTAAGCGATTGCAAAGGGAAAAATGTATGTGACTACTGGTACCATATAACGGCCGGAGCACCACCTTGTGCCCATTAATGCTATTGCTGATAAGCTGGCTTATTTCTATCCAGCCATATACCATATACCCTGCACAATATATACTTACTTATTGTCAATTGAAACAAATATGTTATAGGAGATTGTCTGTATATAAAATTATCTTGATCACTTATTTTGAATACACAAAACATTTTTTGCATCAGATTCCATGGCTCCTTGGTGTGCAATTTCTTGAATCATTTATTGCTTTAGATGTATTCTAGGGGACTCAATAGGAGGGGAGCCCCATCTCGAGAAATTGCACCTGACCTCTGCATATCTACTTACCTTTTTTCATTTGGTGTGCACTAATGCTAACATAAATTTTCTATGCGGCACTATTAACTCGCCTGGTGATGGCATCCCACAGGTTGGACTTGACAGCTTTGAGTGTGGTTCTAGACCTAGTCCAACACTCCAGTCACTAAAGCCATACTTTGGGCATCATTAAACCTGAGGCTCAGGGTGCCCCACCACAGGTGGCAGCAACATAGAATTGGCCATCATCTCCTTGTGTACTTTGGGAAATAGGGGACATTGCCACAATGGGTGGTGATTCGGATCCTGAGGATGTCTGATGGCTGGTGACATGGGACATGGCTGCCTGGGGAGCTGGTTGTCTAGCCTGGGGTCAGCCATGATGAGCGTGGAGTGGAGGCTGCTGGGTAGAAGGGGGTATCCAGATTTGATCTGGGACGCTGCTGCCCTAGAACCCTGCAGCGTTTGACATGGTAAGAAGTTGGGATGTCAGGTACATTGAGAGAGGTGGTGCAGGGGGGCTGCACAGTCTTGGCCTAGAACTTTGCCTGGCACTGCTTTGGCTTGGCCTTGCACTTTGGCTGGAACTGGTGTGGCTTGGCCTATCACTGGTCATACTTTGGCCTAGGTGGTGATGGCTTTGGCTGAGTGTGTGCTGAAATGCATTGAAGGGGGTGTGGCGACGTGGTCCGGGCCAAACATCCATCAGGGCATGGCTTGGTTGAGCTGCCCTGCCTGTGTATGTGTATTTTCTGCTGCCTATCCTGACTTATCTCACACTGGAAAAAACAGTGGTAGAGTTTTGCCTTCTCCAGATGTCAGTGTGTATGTGCTTGAATTTAGGCTTCCCTGTTATGTAACTGAGTATGCCTTTGTAGACGCGAAGTTCAGACGTATGCCAACTTCTAGGATTCACTGGAGCGCGTCAGATGACGCAGAGAGGAGGGCAAAAATGGCACCAATAGGACACCATCATGCTTTTGAGTACACATGCCTGCGCTTGCACGCTAATAGGAACAGGAATTCACGGGCAAAAGTATATAGCCAGTCAGGGCAGAGTTGAAAGAACGCCACCATTTGCAGCCTAACACATGCAAAAGCTAGTGCACACGTGGGCAGCATGCCGGGACAGTTTTGGTCAAGGTGGCTCTATTGGAGCATAGCTGGGGAAAACAGCTCTTTTTCAATGTAAACTAGTAGGACCATGCTGGACAATTGAATATTTCACAGCAAGATACATTGAAAAACGCCCAAAAAAGGAGGACAGGACGTAAGCAATACGCAAAGAAACTGTCGTCCATTGCGTAAGCCGTGAAAGCTGTACACGAAACGCTCTTGCATGCTTGCGAAACAACAGGAAGCAACAAAGTGGTCCCGATGGAGGCTCTGAATCACGTAAGCGCATGTACAAGCACAGAAAATTATGCGCAACAATTGGGGTTATGCACTAAAACGAATTCTGAGATAGAAGGCTGAGAATTGCCCTTATTACTGAAAAAATTATTTTCCTGCTCACAGTGTAAGTTATTGGTACGGCATATGGGTGAGGCATTGACAATTTAAGATCAAGCCAGTTTGGCCCTCTCAGAGAATAAGAACAAGCACAATAATGAAGGAGATTAGAGAAAGTGATCTAACACAGTGTATCCTTGTTCACTTGATGTAATTCCAGGGTATCGGCAAATGGCAGGGGAACATTCTGCCTCATATACCCATCAGGGGTTTTAGCTAACAGTGATATAGATGTAGCACGAGCAAGCATTGGCTTTAAATGACTCTGGAGGGTTATGGAAGATTATTAAAATCAGGATCATCTGGTTAGAATGTGTAGTTATGCTTAATTATTAGCTACTCAGTAGTTGGCTTCCTTATGGAATCAAGCACTAAGAGCAAAGATAGGAAGTGTACTAGTAAGAAACAGTAAGACTGTGCAGGCTTGTGCTACACCTGCACCCAACCAAAACTTACATATTGCAGGGGGTGTTATAGACACATGTACACATTTATGACAGCACTGTAGTGTAATAAGAATTCACAGAATATGTGGGGCAATGAAAATAATTTATAATTCATTAATGGTCCAATGGGATTCTAAACATATAAATGAGCACAGTTTTGGGGTAATTTCTAGATACATCAATCAGTGCCCCTCCACTTAAATCGTCACTAGAGACCACAAATGCAGCAGTCCATGCCGTTCTGCATGTATTGTAGTAAGTCAGGGCTGTTTGAAAACAGCACCATATAGCTATACAGCTATATATATATATTGCCCTTAACATATCTACCAGGGCCCTACTTCAAATGCTGGGCCCCCTTTCAGTAACACTGTACCATTCACATTCACTAACTGAGTATCTAAGGTTTCCTATCTTTCCCTTTTCTGCAGGACCTTTGATCTATCCTATGTATGCCCTAGGCCACTGGTACTAAACTTTTGTTTTAAAGGAACAGTCCAGGAAATTACAAAGCAAAAAGTCAGCAAGGAGTAAACTTGAAGCCTGCCCCATGGGCCTCTCCTCTGTTCTTTATAGCTCGCTGTTGATGCTGTGGCAGGGTTCAGAAATTTGCACCTTTGTTAAATTTTTCCATGACCCAACTCCAAGTGGAGTTGCATGGCCCCCCAGTCCCACAGTGTTCCCAGTATAAGCAAGCCTGCCAAACGCAATCACTGTGGCTTGCTGGCCTTACTAACTATTCATCTGTTTAGCAATTATGGAAAATTCTCCATAGATCTTCCTAGAAAGGTGTGGAAATGCATTGTATGCTCATCATGTATGTTAACATGCATGTGTACTGTGTGTGTGCTTACATGTCTTTATCTTCCCTTTTTTATTATTTTTTTTCATATTTTTGCACTTAATAGTGTAATTCTCACAGTTATAGATATGTCCCTATGAGACAGTAAAATCTGCTCTCCTGGGGAGGCCAGTGGAGGCTTATATACCACATACATCTGACAGAGGTCAGGGGATGTCTCTTGGAACACTTAGCTGCCACAAGCTGAGCTTTGAAAGCCTTTAGAAAATGTTTCCATTTTGCAATATATGTGAGGCCATCCATCACCTCTGCACGGGTTAGTGTGAAAACAAGTGCCGCTTGTCATGTTTGCTCATCTAAGCTTTGGGTCATTGTATTTTCTGCTGCTCACTGCAATATGTCATTGTAGCTGAATAAGTCGGCTCATACTCCAAGACTATGTATTTTGTCTTATTATTTAAAAAGTATCATAATGTGAACACAAAACTACTGCCTCACCTTTGTTTCTGTAGAGATATTTGTTATTACTACCCACACCAATTCTGCCCTTGAGATGTTTATTTTATTTGGCACTATATATGAGGTGTGAAGACATACAATTCAAGAAGTAGATTTGGCACATACTGTAGTATTTATCTGCCTTAGGAGATAGCTAATAATGATGGAAAGTAGGAAGTAAAATATACTCCTGCAGTTAGGGAATTTAAGAGTTATATATTCAACAAAACATTGTTAAACATACATTTCCCAAACTGGTTGATGCATACTTTTAGGGGGCCACCCTCTTCCACAGCACCATCCATTCTTCAAGGTCTGTAGAGGGAAAGAACTTGAGTTAGTATTTATGGGCATGTGTTTTTTATGTAATGCTTGGGTATTGTTCTGCTTCACTGGCTTGAAACCCACCTGGTCTGGTGCTGCTTTACATACAGTGTTTTTTGGGTATTGGCCTACTGGAGTGTGCTGGGGCTGTGGGAGACTCCAATCCCAACACACCCTCCTTTTCAGTGGGTACTGGGGCAGGTGGTGGTGCTGAATCCGAGGAGGAAGAGGCCATTGGCAGAGTTCAGGGCCTTTGCCTTACACCCACACCCTGTCTTCTGGGCCCCACTGGTCAGACCCCTCGTCTTTGGGTGGGTTTGATCTGCAGCCAGAACTTCCCAGCTAGAAAAGAAAATATAATTTTGTAAAACATGTAACTCATTACCCTGATAGCTCACCTTCTCTGTTGTGCATCCACTTACCTCGTGTCAGAACTAACTCACCTGCATCCCGATCCCGTGCTGTCTCCGGGCACACGCGAGCACGTGGTTTATATGCCCTCCGGCAGCGCTGCACACAGCGCGCCTGCCGGAGGCTTAGTTAAGGGGCCAATGGCCCGAGGTGTGTGGGGGGAAACGCCCCTAGTTCTGGGTTGTGGCCAATGAGCCCAAAGGAGGGTTTTGGGCTATACGCCCTTTTTGTGGTTCAGAGCCAATGATTGTGGAACTTCTAAAAAGCACCAATCACGCACTCACTCCCCTATTTCCAATCATATCTGGAGCCTATAAAGTCTTCACCCTGTCAGTTACTCAGTGCCTGTGATAGAGCCTTGTCGTACCTAGTTTGTCTACTGAATTGTTCTCTGATTGATCTTCGTTGCCGACCCCTGCCTGAACTGACCATTCTCTGATTGATCCCTGTTGCCGACCTTTGCTATCCACGACCATCCTGTCCGCTGCCAGTCTTGACCCCTGCTTCGAACCCGGACTTCCTAGTAATTCCTGCTTCATCAATTGGACTGTGGGACTGTGACTGACTGTGATCCCGCTCTTCGTTAATGCTTCTCCAGACCTCCAACCAGTAAGCTCCCATCCTTTGAGCCATTGATGTCCTGGGGACAACCGATCCTGGGCAGGCGTGTACTGCGTCCCGGCAAGCGGGGGCTCCTACAGGTGAAGCTGGCTGCGGAGATTGGGGGTTGAAGGCTTACCTGGAGGGTACATGATGTCAATTTGATACTAGAACATCTATATATACCTCCTCCATTTGACCAGCTAACACTCCATAATATTATGAAGAAGGTAATTGGCCTCCCCTCTGACTCAGTAATCCTAACTGGCGACTTTAATATGGTCCTGAACCAAACCCTTGCTCACTTTGATTGGAGAGGTGGGGCAGTGACTCAGCTGATCATATGGGCTTTCGCTGTGACAGAAGCTTGGAGATGAAAGCATAATCAAGACAGGGCTTTCTCATGTCACTCTCCCACTCACTCTCCTATTGATTCAGTCTCATATTGATTTTGCCTTCGTTTCCCATCAGCAACTTTTCAGGGTGTCAGGCTGTGAATACCTCCCCAGCTGACCATTCACCACTGCTGTTAACCTTAAATGTAATAGACTCAGGTAAGAAACAGATAGGCTGGTCCTTAAATCCACTTTGGCTAGACATGTCTGATTTTAAACTTTTTCTTCAGGTGGCTTGTAATACATGTAATACAACTGAGACTTCTCCGGCAGTCAGATGTGATGCCTTCAAGGCGATTACTAGGGGTAGCGCTATTAGCTCGATAACAGCCTTCAGGCTAGAGCGAGGCAAAGCAATACAGTCTCTGTAGGAAAGGATGGCGGTAGCTGAGAACACTTATGCCGAGTCCACAGGCGAGATTGAATACACCTGTGACTGTTCAGATCAAAACGATCAGACCTTTCGATTGATTGTCTGATCGAATTGATCTAACTGTACCACACACATGCCACTTACAATGCTAGGCTTTATCTAGTTAGCTGCATATGTGACAAAGCTGCCATCAGATACCATTTCAATGAAAATACTATAATACAATTTAGTTGGATCCATCTGTCTCACCAACAGTCACTGCGGGACCATGATCAAACAGAGAGCATTAACTAAGCGTTAAGATTTAATAAGGCAATTTGGATACCTGCGTAACAGAAATTGTATACTTATGTCTGGGGTGATTGTGTTGCAAAGTCCTGATAAATTGAGGAAAAGTGCAGTCCTTATAGTCCAATAAATCAGCAGAAAGTTTTGCATTGTCGTGAGGAGCACGAATATGACGTAGATTTTCCTTGTCACAAGCCCCAGATGAGAATGCCAGTTCCTGGCTACTGCCTTATTTTTATGCAGGGACCATGAAGCAGCCCAGCCCCTTCCTTCAGGACCCATGAGGGAGGCGTTACTCTTCTGAGCCCAGAAAATGTCTGGGTGCTCCACAGACCCCCTGATTTTCAGAACCAGGCCAGAATTGTGATTTTCAATACCAGCACCTAATTCTGAGTTGAATGACATGAAATACGGCCGAGTTAGGGCATTAAGGATGCCTCAAAACATGTATTGGGTTTTTTATTTTTTAATTTTAGGGATTCCCAAAATAGTCACATGGGCAGGTTTCATATCATTCTGTAGCTTATGGTCTTAGCTATCAAATGGGGCTTTGTGGAATACAGTGTGCTTCATGGATTCATGGAAGAAAATATATTCAATTAAATACATTTTCTTTGCCCCCTTTGGCAGGAAAGAGTCTTCCGCAGGCCTGCTGTGTGGGTAGAGGACGAGCTGCCCGGGGGGAGGGGGGGCTTCCTTTAGGTAAGGCTTGTGTCGTTAGCACTTAGCTGCAAATCAGCAGTAGAGTATGAGCGTAGAGACCTGACACCTCACAGATGCACTCCACAGTTTACAATGACAGTAACCCTGTGGGGGGATTAGGTCTGACCACCAAAATAAACAAAGTCATTCTCACTTTGATTAGACAGGACCAGTCTGGTGAATGTATCATTAGATAACGTGGAGGAAAATGTCTCGCTCTACGTGGATGACACCCTGGTATACTTGGTGAACTGCACTACTGCTCTTGAGGCTTTTATAGACACGACAGACGAATTTGGGAAGTTCTCTGGCCTAGAATTTAACTGAGACAAGTCCAGCCTATTTCCTGTGAATAACCTAGTTGTGTCGCCTCACTTGTGACTTAAAATAGTTGATCAAATCAGGTGTCTGGTTATTATAATCCACAAGTAACCCTCTTAATTAACTGAACTTAATATTCCTCCAGTCTTTGTTAAACGTAAAGCCTGTCTAAACCAATGGTTCTCCTTACCCCTTTCAGTTATTGGAAGAATAAACATTTAAAATATTTTTGCACATTTATTTATACCTGTATCAGCAATCATCGTCTTGCCCGTTTCTCATTTCAAATCCTTGGCATTGGTGATCTTTGAGCTTATATGGAGCCAAGATTAAATAGAACAATAATGAGATCACAGGTGAAGTCCGGGGGTCTAGCAGTCCGACATATGCTACTTTATTTCTATGCCACCATGCTCCTATATGTCTACTGGTGGATGTGTCTTCTGTGGTAGCACTAAAAACAGCCCATACATGTTCATGCTCCTTTCTACAGGCCTGGGGATACAGGGTGTGCGATGGGTACCCTGCGCTATGCTTTGCATGAGAACCGGCTGTAATATCTGGGACCAAGAACAAAAGTTGGTTTTGAGACCTGATGCATTAACCAAATGGTCTCCTCGCACCCCGTGTGAAACAACCCCCATTTGCCAGAGCTTGGTTTCCCACCAAATGTTTCTTTCTGGGGATGGAGGGGTTAACTACACTGGACCATAATGCAGGGATTCTGCTGTCATTTGAGCAACTCTAAAGTAACTTTGATATTCCGAATCAGGGCTTCTTTTGGAATCTGCAGCTTAGACATGAGAGTCCCCTATAGACTATGCAGTCCAGGCACCCGATCTGGTAAAAGGCAGTATCATCTTGATATAGCATTCTACTTGACTGTCTAGAATCCCCCCTTCCTAAGCTAAAAGAGAGGTAAATAGCCTTGGATGCGGTACTGGATAATGATGACTGGGATGAAGTTATGAATGCATTACACCTTTCAGTAATTACAGCTAGAGACGGGTTATTTCCGTGTGGTCGTGGGTTCCGTTGCCGTTCCCACGGACGATCCGTTTTTTTGGTCCTTTTTCTTGCGTTTCCAAACGTAGCTTTTTGCCATCTGTTTCCGTTTTCACCCCGATTCCGACTGTTTTTACGTGTATACTTACATTTCCATGGCTTTCCTGTTGTCAATCTGCAAGCGCACATCCCCTAGTCCTCCCTCAAGCTTTCACCATACAACAAACTGACACTTATAGCCACACCAAAACTTACCTTCAAATAATATCCTCCTTCTTCTTCTTCCTCCTCCTCCTCCTCCCTGTGTTTAATGCTTACCTTAATCTGTTTTCCTTCTTCTTTTTCTTCTTCTTCCCTGTGTTTAATGCTTACCTTAATCTGTTTTCCTTCTTCTTTTTCTTCTTCTTCCCTGTGTTTAATGCTTACCTTAATCTGTTCTCCTTCTTCTTTTTCTTCTTCTTCCCTGTGTTTAATGCTTACGTTAATCTGTTCTCCTTCTTCTTTTTCTTCTTCTTCCCTGTGTTTAATGCTTACCTTAATCTGTTCTCCTTCTTCTTTTTCTTCTTCTTCCCTGTGTTTAATGCTTACCTTAATCTGTTCTCCTTCTTTTTCTTCTTCTTCCCTGTGTTTAATGCTTACCTAAATCTGTTCTCCTTCTTTTTCTTCTTCTCCTTCTTCTTCCTCCTATTCCTTGTCCCATATACAGTACTTACCTTTTGGAACATGTACCTGTATGGTTATGTTGTGAGAACGTACAGTGGCAGGAAAGAGAACACACCACCAGTTTTTTTTTTTTTTGTTTTTTTACTTAAACTTTTTTTTATAAAATTTTAAATACTTTTTGGTAAAATTGTAAAACATTTTTTTAATTTTTAAAATTTGGAAGAACAGCACAGGATGCTCTTCTTGTTCTTCATTGTTGGCCTTTTCTTTGATCTGTGAATGAAAAACATCATCAGTTTTGCCTTGCAACTATTTTGTGCTTATCTATGGTTTTTTTTTTTTTGGTCAATTTTTAGGGTTAATTTTGCCACAAGTTATTTCATTAATGTGTCTTGGACCATGTTTTTTTAGTTTTGGGCAGGAGTTTAAACTACATGTATAATATCTAGGATAAATTTACAAGGCTTATGGCCAACAGTGCGTCTGGGGCGCAGCCTCCTCCCTGGGTCCACCATCTCTTGCTGCTGTGAAGCTGTTTGGATCAAAAACACAAGGATATTATTGACTCTTTGTGCCTCCTGAATGTCAGATTAGGTTAGGCTTCTATGCATCAAATCACTCACCTTCCCCAGGCACCTCTTGAGGTTGGGCTGCTTCCTCCACAATCCTTTGGGATGGTCCTGCGACGTCATCATCTAAAAATAACAATAGTGCACATTAGTATATTTCTTTATTGCATGTATCTGGACATATGTAGGTTTGAGAGTCTTACCGGAGTCAGGTTGCTGCTGTGGCTGGATTGACTCCCTGCCGTGCGTCCCCCCCCCTGTATACTGAGGTCCAGTGGCACCTCAAAGTCAATGGCAGAGGAGGGGGTGGGCGTTGGCACTGGCATGGCACCATCTATACCTTCCCCAGTACCTTCCAACACTGGGCTGCGGGTTCTTGTCCGGGTGGGGCGGAAACGATAATTCCATTCATGCGCTGCAATATAAACACAATCATAAACACAGGCCCAGGCAAGGGCAGTGTGATTATTGCATGTCATGTATCAACACTTACCTGGAAAGTGCTTGGCAAAGTACCGCCTCACCCGGGGCCTATGCCTCCTCTTCAAATCAGACCAGTGTTGGGCGATCTGGGTGAAGGTATAGGTGGTTCCCGAAATCCTGGCAATCGCGTCCACCACTGCCAGTGCCAACGTCCTCTTTTCGAAGTCGCACGGCAGGAAATCGTAACGGTTTCTCAGCATCATCTGTTTGAAAAAAACACAAAGGCACAGCATTAGTGACACAAATAGATGACAAAGTCTCATGCCCTATCTAAAGCCAGTTTCTGACCCTCATTCCTACTCACATGTGCCTACTTAGTCTATCAGCCTCTAGGCTAGTGTGCTGCTGCGCACATGTTTACAACTAAGGTGGTCTAGTAGTTTAGTTTAACAAGTCAGTTTTTCCTCACTAATCTTGACCTGCCATGGCTATTTTTTGTTTAGCGGCTTGTGCGCGCACATACACGCACGCTCGCCTACTCACATCCATGATAATTTTGTACTGCTCCTCCGTATATATGGCGGGCGACATGTTTGGGCAGTTTCCGGATCAGGTTATGACGTTACCCCGCGTTGGCGTGCGTGTGCGCGCGCACGCAGCCGCGCACGCTGCAGAACACGCCCTCACGGGAAAACTATTTAAAGTTCAAGGCACTCAGCTCTGTGTTGTTTACCATATCACTATGCCCAGGCCAAAAGGGAGCCGTAAGACCCCCAAAAGCCCAGAGCAACATGCTCGCCGCACAGAGAGACATCAGGAACAACCACACAAGAGCAGGCACAGGAGCCGGGACGGACATGGCCATAGTCAAAGGGGGGATAAGCCAGCCACACAGGCTGCTCGGACCAAATGCAGTAGCAAGGAGCCCTTGGCCCAGTCGCCCCCACCTGCTAAATCATCCAGGGCTCACAAGGGACACAAAGCTCGAGCAACCCAGAAGCCTCCACCTCCTTCACCCAGAAAGCATGTGGCTAAATCCAGCCACACCACAAAGGGTAAGCGTAGGGCCAAAACCACTAGCCCACCCAGGCCAACCACCCCTCCTCCTCGGCTCTCTGTGTCCCCAAGTACCACCAGCACGGGGTCACAAGAGAGCTCCACAGGTGCCAGCTCCACAGGCACCCTGCCATTATCACATAGCACCCCCCACAGCCCTTCACAGTCACCCATCAGCCCAAGAAACCTAAACTACTCCCCAGACAGCCAGCCATCAATGTCGTCTGCTGCCGGGGACACCACACACCCATGTGGGCGCCAGCTGCGACGTGGCTCACTTACAGCCCGTTTCTGTGATGTGCAAAGCATGGCTGTAGCCACTGGTGTTTGTGAGCACTATGATGCCCTATTTGGGCGTCATTCAAAGTCAACCCAAAAGCATGCCAAGCAGGAGATTTGGGAGCACATTTGCCGGCAAGTGAATAGTGTAGGTTCTGTGAGGAGGGATGTGGAGCAAATTAAAAGAAAATTTGGGGACCTTAAATATTATGGGAAAAAAAAATGGACATTCGCCGCCAGCAGAGGTAAAGCTCATTTAGAGTGTAACTGAATGGACAGGCTGCTTTGTAGCAGGATGTAACACTTATTATGTGTGCTTTACTATTCCCCAGCCTGCAGACAGGGGGTGGAATCCCAAATAAAATCATACTAACACCAGCGGAAGAGCATGTGTTGACCTATGTTCACCCGGCAACCCTTCATGGCCTGCCAGGGGGACAAGACACAGACAGGAATGTCACGTCCAGAGGTGAGTATTTTTTGACTTTGAGACTTTTTAATGTGGACCCAAACTGTTGTATACTCCTTACAACACGCTTGTCTTTCCTGAAACCCAAAAAGTACATTATCTCGTCCCAGAACCAACAGATGCCACGCCACAAGGACAAGCTACCCCTGCATTGGGCCGGAGGAACACGCCACAACAGCCTTGTGTCAACACCAACCAACCTGAGTGTACGGATGAGGTAAGTCAATGGACCACTGTGTTGCCAAATTAAATTGCACTTGCCTACATTTAAGTGAAAATAGTGGCCTCACTACCTGCTACCTTTCTTGGCAGACCCGAACCATCCCACTCATTATAGAAGTTATTCGGGATTTGGAGGAGGAGGACACAAGTCTGCTGCAGCCAAGGCCACCAGACTCAGTGGGACAACAGCCAACACAACAGCCCCAGCAAGTGCAGCCCCTGCTGGCCACTACCCATACCTCAGGGTCACAAACCTCTGCTGCCGTGGACAGTGGCCGCACAACAGATTCAGCGACCAGGCAGCAACCTGCAGCCACTCCATCAGTACCAGACGCACCCACCCGTGCCAGTGGCAGAACACAGCCACGTTGCCATATCACCCAGAGGAGGCATCTGCAGCTAATGGAGGAAGCATGGCACCAGGAGAACGCGGAGTTCACAGCTAACACACAGAGGTTTAATGAAACAGTGTGTTCACAAATCACCTCGATGTACCAACAACTTGATTTTATGAATCAAAATTTGTCCGGCCTGCTTGGCGAAACAAGAGAAATAAGCAGGCAGATGGCGGGAATGGTCCAGCAATGGCAGTTAATCAATCAGAGCCTTGCTCATATTGCCGCTAACATGCAGCAACCCCATACATCAACTTCTTCCTCCTACTCTACCTACCACTGAAGGCATGTGTTTAGGTATGGATTCTGGGGAGCAGTACTCAACACTACCCAAACACAAAACACATGCGCTTACACAACCCCACATTAAACGTTAAAAAAATAGTCAACAATGTTTGTCACATTCATTTTTATTTTTAAGCAAACAAAAGAAAAAAGGCACACATTTGCCAAAATAAAGGAAAATTATGCAAAAACATGGTCCACAAGCTGGGCACGGATCGCCTGTGCCACTTTGTGTTCCAGAGTATGGAGGTGTTGCTTCCTGGGAAAGGTCCAAAGCGTCCTCAGGAATGGAAACGTATCTTTGGACACGGCTCTGGATGACAAGGTTGTGCAGGACCCCACACCCAATAATTAGCTTCATAACCTTGCCGGGTTCATACTGGAGGGCACCCCCAGTCTGGTCCAGACAACGGAACCACATCTTGAGTAAGCCAAAGGCACGTTCCACCACAGAGCGAGTCCTCCTATGGGCAGAGTTATAACGCTCCTGGGCCAGGCAGGATGGGTGGAGGATGGGGGTAAGCAACCAAGGAAGCAAAGGATACCCCGAATCACCTGCAAAAAAACTAAAAAAAAATAAGGACTCACCATAATGCAAACATCACATGACAAATGGGCCCCTTTGCCACATATGTAGTGGCAGGCCGCATAACTAGCCTAGACATACAAAACAAAACAACAAAGCTATAAAGTAGAGCTAAACAAGTCCCATCCTGCAAATAAGGAAGAGCCACAAGTACATTACATGCTACTTCCTAATACTGCATGTTAGGTTACTTAACAATGCTAACAACAGGGAGCAACAGACAGAAGGCTAAGGGGAAGCGGATCATGAATGTGCTGATTAGCATTCAAGAATTAAGGAACAGGGACATAGGTCAACTGTGCAGTGTCAGTGCGAAGCACAGTTCCGATGAGGCAACATGCACATCCACCCAGCACACTCCTATACAGTGACTCTGGGATGAAACATAGCTAAGAGGGCGAGGACACAAATGTATGGAATCACAAGCAAGGCCATAGGAGGAAATACTGGTAAGTGAGTGGAAAATTCTACTGTTTCATTGGAGTGTCTAACAGATTAGTGGGGTACAGGCACTGACCAAACAGAAAAATCATGCAGGACGGCAACAACAATTTGTTAGCACATACCCAGTAGCCATCCTCCAGACAGATCTCCAGATTCAAACCGACCAAAGAGGCTGGAGTTCCTCAAAATGTGGGAGTCGTGGAAGGACCCAGGAAACGCAGCAAATAGGCTCAGAAACTGAAGATCGGGGCCGGACACTGCCTGAACATTAATTGAGTGGCCCATCTTCCTGTTCCTGCAAAAGCACAATAAAAATGGAATTAGTGGGCCCAAAAGGAAAAAATAAAAAAAAGATGCATTCACATAAGCAACATTTTAAACCACTGGAGGTTGGGTATACACAGGATGCAGCTCTGCTTTCAGACAATTAAAAAAAAACACATTGAAAATATGAAAATGAAAATGTGCTACATTGCAGACACATGCTGACCTAAACCACATACCTGAACAGATATTCCTGAGCAGCAGGCGGAACCAACGCAACGTGGGTACAATCGATGGCACCCATGACGTTGAGCATGTCGGCTATATTATAAAAGGCCAGCTTAACCGCATTCCAGGCTTCCGCTGTGTCTGGGAAAAAGATGTAGTTTGGTGCCAGGGAAGCCATGCCATCAAAAAACTTTGTAAGGTTGCGGCTCAGCGTAGACTGGGACATCCCCATGGAGAAGGCACCCAGTCTCTGGAATGAGCCGTTTGCACAAAACTGCAGGCAGCCAACCAATTTGGTCATACCTGCAATTGCATGCCCCTTCCTTGTGGTGCGGGCTAACCATGGCCGCAGCTGACTATACAAGTCCTGGAGAGAAACACGGTTAAGGCGGGTGAGCTCAAATAGCTCAAGGTCATGCATGCCATCGATGTCTAGACGTGTGCGGTGCAGCCGGGTTTCTGCCATGCTCAAACGGCCCAGGCCGCATAGCCGGCGTCTTTGATGCTCGCGCACAGCAGAATGCATCACGGTACACAGATACGGCTGCTAACACTGGCCGTAAGTTGAGCGCCCACACCCTTGTTTTATTGGGCTGATTTCAATCGGAAACAAGGCTTGGAATCAGTTTGAAAAACGGAACAATCAACGGCCAGTCTGTTTTCACGGAGTTCTGCCTCTTGCGAGCCGACACATGTAAAGGCGCGCGCAGGACCACCTGAACGCATACACGCACACAAAAAGCAATGGAGCACCCTTTAATGACCCGATCACAAAAACAACGGGAAAACGCACGGGATAGCTGAACGAGGAGGCTCTGCATCAGGCCATATGTGCCAGACTATGCCAAACCAGTGTAAATTAGAGTGGGGTGAAATATTATTTATCATTTTTTTTTTGCACTGGTGCATGTTGCTGCAAAAAACATTAGCGGTGCAGCAACATACTGATAAAATATAAATTATATTTTGCACTACTCTCAATTGCACTGATAGTGCTTGGTAAAGCAGACCAATAAATTTAAGTCTACTTTTTTTCCGTTTTGCTGTTGAAAACTGAATAAAAACTGTTAAACTTAAAAATAAAAATATCAGATTATAATACATATGCTCAGCCAAATCAAGTATGAAAAGCGTGTGAGACATCTACCTCACCTTGCATCATAGGTGTCTATCACATTTTACAGAATCTGTAAACCCTTTGTCACATGTCACATAAGTATCCCTTTGCATACATTGGGTGCATTTTTTTTAGATTCAATAATAGATAATATAAGAAATATAAAGTATGAAAAAGAAATAACATAAAAATCTGTAATAATGAAATTAAAGCAGATTTACTGTAAACCTTTCTTGTCAACATAATGTCAGTGCCCCAATCCACTGCCGCCCTTCATTGAAATTAAGAGATACTTAACTTTTTTATGAGGAACTCCATCTGACGGAGTACCTGAAAATGAATGCACACTGCAGTGCCTCAATCCCCCTGTTGGTAAAGGTTTAGCTGCCACACTCATGTGAACTTGTTTCCAATCTTTGTAGAGCTCACCAGTGGCCTGAGAGGGTGGGTTAAGACCAGAGCATAAAGTTGCCAAGAAGAATGTTAGGAATACCTTACCTGGTTAAGTAGGGTTAGGGCCCAAGCCCCACTGGCACCCAGGACTACCACCACTGGGGTAGAAAGTGAAAGGTTCTGGAAATGAGTAGAGCATAGTTGGTGGAGACAACTGTACACACTAGACTACCAGGCCCGGCATCTACAAAGTGCTCCAGTGGCAGGGATATACTGTGACACTTTGGCAAACATTGTTATCAGGATATGGGTACGGCAATCAAGATAATCAAGATAATCTTCATCAAAGATGAGCAGAGAGTTCAGTAGTTTGTGAGTGATGAGCCAGGCTGAGGTCAGAGACAGGCCACATAAGTTCAGAGTTTACACTGTATGTTGAGGTCATATCCAAGGGTTGTCCAAAATGGTATCCAGTGGTACCCAAAGACAACTATAATTAAGTCCCATAAATCTTGTGTTCTGCCTTTACTTGATCTATTTGGATTGTATTAGAGTGCTTGTTGTGGGTAACTTTATGCACAACAGGTAAATTTTTATAAACCCCTTGACTTTTCCCACAAGCACTTAACTTCTAAAAATAATTCATACATAGACAATTCTACTTTACTTCATGAGACAAAGACGATCCATACAATTATGCTGCTACAACCAATTCATTATAAAGTTGTTCCACTTTTAAAAAATTGTTTGAAAAAACTTGTTTATAGTCCACCAAGACAAGAGATCAATTCCCACACTTGTATTCTTCTGTTCACGTCCCCACACGTTTCACCATATCGGCATCCTCAGGGAACCAGAAAGTATTTTTTTTGTTTTATTCTAGTTTATTTTTTGTTGCTTTATAAAGTAGTGCCTATACTCCTTGCTGTATTGGAGGATGTGGGGAGAGGAGGGCACTGCCTATCTGCCTTGCTGAAGAGTGATAAAAAGAAGGGAGGTGACAGTATGATTCCCATATTTGGCCTCTGTAGTTTACAATGCCATAGCTTGCTTGGATGGATTGCTTCAGTGCAGCAGGGAGGCTAGTCACTACTTTAGAAAGCTAAAAAAATGAGAATAAATCAATAAAAAAAATCTTGGTTTCTTTGGTACAAGATACCTTAACACCCTTCTGGTTCCCCTGAGAATGCCTGAGACGGTGAAACACGTCAAGTACATCAAGAGAAGAAAACAAGTGTGGGAACTGATCTCATGTCTTGATAGACTATAAACAAAAAAAGCAATATTTTCTAACAATTTAAGTGATTCCCGGGGTTTACAAAGCACGCTTTTAACCAGGACCTCACTATTGAATTATTAGAATATTTATTTATACAAAATACATCTAAAATATATACATTTAAAAATTTAATTCATCAATTGCTTCTACCTTATACATTCTATGTACCACCAGATACAGGGCACGGCAATGGGGACAACATGTGCCCCGTCGTTCGCGAACCTGTATCTGGGATGGTGGGAGAAGGGGCTGTGGGCGGAGAAACGGATGACCAAGTACTTGTGCCACGTCTCGTCCAAATTTGAGAGATCAGCTAGTACATAGTCACTATAACACCAGTAGAAAAGAGCAATGCTGTAAACAACAGGGGACATATCGATGTGGCGGGTGTAGTATGTGCCACTATATAGAAAGTGCCACCACAGTGACAATACAAAATAAGGGGAGTTACAAAATATAACATTATATAAACTGCTCAACAACCAATGTGATTTACATCTTAACATGTGGTTGTGGATGCTTTTATATAGGTAAAACAAATCGCCAACTTAGGCGTCGGATGTACGAGCACCTCTTTAGTATAAAAACAGGAAATCAAAAAACACCTGTGGGTCGCCACTTTACAACACATCATGACAATAATCCTAGTTCTTTAAAATTTCAAGGACTGGATCGGGTACACAACCCACAAAGGGAAGGAAACATCCAAAAAATAACGCTGCAGGCCGAAACGCGTTGGATATACAGACTTGGGGCATCCCGGTTTCCGGGACTAAATGACACTCTTAGTTTTGCCCCATTTCTGTAGACCCATCATCTTATGTCAAACAATAGTTAGATTATCAATATAATAAGTAATACAAAGAAAAGAAAAAAAGTTATGGCTAAATATGGTTCTGGCATGAGTGCACGAGATACTATGTACCTGTTTGATTAATATTGTATAGTGTAAAATGTCAAGTTTATTATAATGTAGAATGTAAACCTGGAGAAGTGTGGACAAACACTGGAAGGTATAACATATGGGGGAGCAGGTCCACTGATAACATTCAGGAATATGGAAAATACCTGTAGTTTCAACTGGCATATAGTTTGTTGATAGTGCATTGGAGACATGTCATGTGACGGCATTCTCGAACATGCAGATAGTACTGTAATGTCTTTATAGATGAGCGGATACACGAAAGCCAGCAACCATATATATACTGATATGCTTTGAAAGAGGGATAGGCTCCAAAAAAATGGAACCCTCTCTGCATATTAACAAAGGTATACGTTTTAATACCATGATGAGGGAGGATGGACTCCAAGAAAATGGAGCCACCCCCACAGGTGAACAGTTGAATATTTAAATAGTTAGCTTGCGCACACTCATATATAGTGAAAATGTATGGAGAGCTGCACAGAAATCTGCATAAATCTATATATACCATGAACAATAGTTTGCATAGCATGAAATGTTTCCCCCAGATAATAAAGGCCGGATGAACGGTAATTAAGGTGAGTATAACAGGTGGACGAGTTCCAAGAAAATGGAGCCGTCCTCACAAACATATGGCCAGACTGCGCCCAGAAGGGCTCTATGAGCGCAGGTGATCGGGCGGCGGGTGACATCACATCCAGCGTTTGCCGGGTGGATGTAGTGGGTGTTCCGGGACCCAGAGCGCATGACTCAACTTCCGGCGGAAACTGGCGGCGCAGTGCGCTCCGGGCCCCGGATCACGCATATAACACCCCCCGAGTGGCGTCTCACAAGCCCCTAGACCAAAGAGAACACAGGATGCAGGAGAGCTCCGAGTGAGCTGTATATTTAGCCGGGGGATGTGGAGATAAGACGCCACAACTACAGATTAGCGTGGACTATGCAATTAAAGGTACAGCACCTCCATATTACTTATATCTTAAACTGGCCCTAAAGTGACATTCTAATCACACTGTCACAACCTGGTTAATTTCCGCAGCATTTATCATAAGAATCCTTTTGAAAATCAACTGATCATCAGTTATTACTGGATGTCATCACAAGAATTAACCAGGTACATATTAATCCAACTGAGATAATTATTGGCAAAATACACTAAATAAAAATATACACTAATTCCAATGTAATAACAGGTGGAATTACCCTTAAAGGGCCAGTACCTGATGACCCCATATGCTACTGGTGATTGAGCCACACTTCTCTGGGGGAATTTGAAGTCAATGTACCACATATGAATTGTAAAAATCATTGAAAAAACAAGCAGCACTCATGGATTTCCTGGCTTAAGGTATTTTTATAGGGATCATTATTATATGAAAGTAAAATAATTTATAATCAACCAAAATCAGATACATTAATTAATTTACATTTTATTACTCCCTATTTTCAATACAAGGGCACGGAGGAAGCCGAAAAAAACAGGCGAAACATGTCTGCCCATAGGAAAAGGTCCATGTGAAAACATTAATATTGTGAAATCAGGGAGCACAACATGCAATGGCTTAAGAATATAATCATGCTGGTGATATGTAGAATACTGAGAAATTAGGGAGCATAATAGATTTTGATCTCTGATATATGTTTATGATGTGTAAACTACATAGAATGTACAAGGTAGAAGCAATTGATGAATTCAATTTTTAAATGTATATATTTTAGATGTATTTTGTATAAATAAATATTCTAATAATTCAATAGTGAGGTCCTGGTTAAAAGCGTGCTTTGTAAACAGGGGCGGACTGGGGTCAAAAAATGGCTCTGGACTTTTTGGTCACAACGGCCCTGCTGTACTTTGTACAGCCCAGTATAAGTGTGTTAATGTCACATTAATATATTTATTATATATATTAAAACTTACCAAAACCTGGGATTGGTCCTTGACCCTGGGGTAGCCCCACGGAACGCTGGAAAAACTTACCTGACTGCCGTTCCAGCGGCACATGCGCTGATTCTTGTTGGCTGAAGGGTTGAATGGAGCCAAGCATGCTGCCGGCCACATCCCCACTGGCCTCTAGCTGGGTGCATGTGCCATTAGATTGGTAGTCAGGTAGTTTTTTACTGAGAAAATCTTGGGTGTTGTTCCTCTTTAAAGTGGACCTATCACCAGGATTTTCATTATCTTGGTGATAGGTCCCTGCCCCAGGGGCCTCTCGATTTGGGATGCCCTGCTGTGTATAACCCCCAGATTGCTCACCCCACTCACCTTTGCACCAGTTCCACAGCACATTCGTAGACACTTGTCCAATTGGCGCTTTATGTTGTGCTACTAATGCACGGCATAAAGCCATTGTTTAGGACTCAGCGTTGGCATAGGGAGCAGCAGCAGGCGCATCCCTGGTTTCCCTATGAAGTGCGCATCCCTGCCTATCTGAATGTCTGGGCGGATGCTGTAGGAACGCCAGGGATGCAGCCGGGGCAAATGACCAGTGGAATGCTAAGGGGTTCATACAGTGGAGCATCCATTTGGAGGCCCCAGGGGCACCTAGTCGGCCGGCCCTGGAGTCTTTTAGATTCTAGGGCCAGCTGTGGTGGTGAAATGGTCCACTTTAAACAGACCAAAACCCAGGTGAGCTGTGTTTTGATCCACTTTATGAAAAACAATTAGGGCTAAATGCAAAACTGGAATAGGAAAGGACCTTTTCTGGATCTCTGTGTACAAGCAGCTTGCACATTGCAGAAAAAAAAAAGTTTTTCAAGAAGGACAAAAACATTTGGCTTACTTTTTAAATGTGCTTGAGGTGGTGTCCCTGAAAGGGTTAATTCCCAGCACATCAGATTTACAGCCCCTGCTGCTGATCCAGGGATGACATGGTCGGGTGATTGAGAGGGAGAAAGGACAGACTCTGACCTCTTAGGATACGGAACCCGGCTGCCGATGCTCAGCCGCGCTCTTCTCTGCCTCATCATCGGTTCCTCCCACGTGTTCTCCTTCGCTTCATGATGAACCTTACGGAACTAATGTGGCTTCCTGTATTGCAGCCCGGCTATCATAGGCTGCAGCACAAGCAATATGATAACCAGCGCCTGCGCTTCATTCACCTGTGTTCCACTGCGGAACACATTGCAAGACCTGGAGCAGCCCAGCAAGGTAAAGAGAGGCCCACAATTGTGGGACTAGCTGCGGCCTACCGGGATTTGTCCCGGTATGCCCTACTGCCAGTCCGCCCCTGTTTGTAAACCCCGGGAATCGTCTAAAACCTGGAATCAGTAGAATGCTAATAACGCTTGACCTGGTACCAACTTGACAACAAGATACATGTTAGGGTCACACAATTAGGGGTAACCAGTTATATGTTGCCCCCCAACTAGAGTTTTCTAACAATTGCAGCTATGGTCCTGATCATTTATGAAGTTTGCTGATAGGCAGGGCAGCCATATTCCCTCTTAGTAGACAGATTTACAAAAACATTTTATGAACCATTCTAAGCTATGATATAATGAAAGGAAGCATTTTTACGTGTACATAGTAACACAACAATAATTACTTTTTGTTGCGGAACCTTTTTACTTTTAAATGGGCATTTTTACCTTACTTAGAAAATAACTTTTTCACAATTCTCTAACTGCTACAACACATTTTGTACAATCTGGCCAAAGATGAAGTTTTGATTTTCTATACAAATCTTAAATATTGCAGTAAAATAATGGATCTGAACAATATACTTTAAAGTGTATTTATTGGATCTTTTGTTTAAACAATTATACCTCATTTAGAGTACTGTCTAAAGTTAATGTATGTCAGAAAAGGAAATGTAAGATGATCTATATTTCTGACTTTAGGCGCTAGAAGGGGAAGAACAGGCAAATCCTATGTGAAGTGAATAAGTGTTTCTATGGAAACTATTCCATTAAAGCTATTTTAGCCTTGAGATAAAACTTCTTTAATACTTATTGTCTATTTTTAAGTGTGTAGAGTACATAAAACCAAAGTAAAAGCGTGATACATCAAAGCAACTCCTTAACAGTTTCCTGGATAATTTTTTTTTACCTTTCTAAGAACTAATGGTAGGCAGAAAAGTAGCTCATCGTGGCGGGCAAACCAGACCAAAACAAAAGAGAACTGTTACACAGATTATCTCACCTGCTCTATGTTCCAGTGGTGTTGGCTCAGGCAGCGCTGTGCTCACCCTCCTTCTCCCACAGGTACACCAGTTCTTTATGCCCTCCAGCAGTGCTGCAGGCTGCGTGGCTGGCAGGTGAAAATTTGTTGTTCTTGGGCTATCTAGAACTTGTAGGCTAGTCCTTTGTTTATTGCTGGGCCAATGAGCTCTGAGTTGCCCCAATCTTTCCCCCACCACTTAGTCCTATTTAAGAGTCTCAACTGCACACCCTCATTGCCTGTGATAGCCGCAGCTTATGGTGTTCTTTGGATTGCTATCCTCATGGTCTTTCCTGTTTTACTCAGATCTGGCCTGAACCCCTCTGTTGTGAGCTCTGAACTCGTGTTTGACATTGGACCCCTCAACCTTACCTCTGCCTGCTCCCTAGTACCGCGACCGATCCTTCTAGTGCACAGGTGTCTAGGTCCCTCCTGGAAGGCCAGCAACAAGCCAGTTTTTTGTATCCCCACAGTCACACAGGTGGAGTAATTAGTGCTCATACAGGGCTATAAAGACAGCTATGTTGAGATCCACAAAACCTGGCCTGTTGCTGCTCCTTCAGGAGTGAGTTTGACCCCTCTGTTCTAGTGTATGACTCTTAGCTTTGCCTACTGATTTTGCTTCTTCTCTATCCCTCTGCCTTGATGTCAGTGAACAACCTTTTGCTACATCTGACTTCCCATAAAAATAACCCTGAGCGCTTAACCATCTGCAGATCTAGCGCTCAGTGAGTATTTCTTATAACATTATGTATCAATACCCAGCGGTTATAAACAACATTATTGGGTTTAGCGAGCTTAGTATGATGTTGTCTGGGCCCCAATATTTGAGGATTTATGCTCTATGGGCCCAAATACTCTTGCTGTCTCTCGCTGCTCTTTATATTCCCATATAGATTCCATGAAGTAATGTAATACTGCAACCTAACAAAACAGCCTGGTAAACATACAACTGGAGGAAGATAATAAAAATTAAAATAACTCACCACCACTGCATGTGGTTCCCTGACGCACCAGGGCTTGTATTCCAGTGCCTGTGTGGTATTCGTTTACTCCTGGATGATATGTCAAATATTGCAGATTTCCCTCCTGCTTTCTTTTCTGGTATCATGCATCAAGCAGGAGTGGAAGGAAGGAATGAGGACAGGCTCCCTGGCAAGTGTTTGATGCATGCTTTACCTAAGTATCAGTTTGGAAAAACTTCTAACTGACATTTTTGGACCTCAGACATTTTTACTGTGGACTTTTTATTGGACTTTTAAAATCGCCTGACCCAGAATCCCTGCTACCGCTGTAACCCCAGAATAAAGGTGCTTGTTTAAAATACAGAGGAATCCCGGTTTCGTCTGCGGTAGCTCATGCAGCATACTCCTAGTACAGTGGCACTTTTGGGAATAGCGGGCTGAAAGAGCGGCAGGATACCAGAAAAGCAGACCAGAGGGAAATCTGCAATATTTGACACATCATCCAGGAGTAAACAATCATCGCACGGGTACTGGAACACAAGCCCAGGTAAGTCAAGAAACCCAGGGCAACGGCGTCGAGTTGTTCTCATTTTTATTACCTTGTTCCCATTGTATTTGTACCAGGCTGTTTTGTGAGGTTGCCATATCACACAAATTACTTTATGAAATCTATCTAGGAATTGAAAGAGAGACAGCAGGAGCATTGTGGCCCAACGAGTGTTAATCCTCAATTATTGGGGCCCAGAAAACACCATACTAAGCACGCTAAAACCACTAACATTGTTGATATGTATTGATATATAATGTTGTGAAAAAAATGTTTAACAGTAGTAACCATCTGTTTTTAGCGCAGCTATTCTTAAGTGTAGCCAGAGAGCAGTGTGATAAATACTGACAGGAAGCCTCGTAATCCTTTAACAGCATCAAAAACTCCCAGTGAGTATTGCTTGTGCTATTAAGTCCTGGGGGAAACCATGTCCGACGAGGCCTACCTTGCCTCCCGGCTTGTTCAAAGGTGAAGCATTACAAGAACATGACTGACTCAATAACTGTTTAGTAGAATGTTACCAGAAGTTATATTTAGGCTTAAATTAAAAAGCCTTTGTTCCAACTTCTTTGCAATGGAGTTAATGTGCAAGTTCTACCCCAAGTCCTGTGTTATAGTGGTACCTAATAATAGTGTGTGATGGATCATGTGTACATTGGTTCCTTCAAGATGTACAGTATAGGTAAGTTGTTTCTGGGATGATTTCCTGAAACGGACTATAATCTCTACTGTTTTTCCAGCATTTAATATTCTATTTTTTTTTAATGACCAAGTTTGCTGACTTTACCTTCATACACACTAGTGTTATCAGTTCCTATAAGCACTGTGAGAGTAGAGTCATTAGAAGTTCAGCAATCCTCAGAGTCTACTTATTCTGAGGTATAATGAAAACAATAAAGGGAATAGAACATATCCCTTTAGGAACCCCTATCTTCGTGACTCTACTGGATATGTTCTTTCCTAGTCTGATAATCTGAATTTGGCCCATTAAGAAGGAACATCCAGTCACAACAAGGAACAGCTAGGTGTCTCGGCTTTTCATATAAAATACACTATTCAGTCATATGAGTTTGCATAGTCCAAGTGTCCAGAAAGATTTAAGAGCTAAGTTCACTACATCGTTTTAGAATCTAGTATTAGCCCTGCAAGTGAACTGTAGGGGGTCCCGTTGCTCTTGAGTTCTTTCTACAGGTAGGACAATACTAGTATTTCAAATACCTTCATAACCACAGAAGTAAAAGCCACTGGTTAAAAATAATTCAGGCCTGAGTCTGAATTCCGCTTTGAAACAGGCATAATGGTTGACCATTTTAAACCATATGGAACCCCTCCAGGGGTTTCCTGATTAACAATGGGGGTCATGCTTAAGATTTGGAAAATCAGGGTAAACTTTGGGTGTGCTTTTAGGGTGTGAATGTAACTTACACACACTAATATAATCTATTAAATGTTTTTGTTCTAATGTATCCCAATAAATCACATACCCCTATGATATGGCATTTTTGCCCCCCAAAAGATTAATAATAGGGCCCTAATATTTTTGTGCTGGCACAAAAAGTAAAATAGAAAAAAGTTTAATAATATTCTATAGTCCCTATCATGCTAATGAGGGACAATGAAACCATATACACACGTGATCCAATACATAAGAATCAACAATAGGTTATATAGCAATATATTTAATAATCAACAAGAGAACCCCTCAGAACAGTCTCATGGTCACAGACACAAAGCGCAACTGTGCAAATGAGTAAGAAGGATCAAAGTGCAAAAACAGAGAAATTACCATACAGTCTAATGGCCAGCACAATCCGTTCAGTACAGAGGGGGAGAGACCAGCAGGGAACACATGCACACGCAGCTACCCGTGCCGCTTCTGCTGGGTGAGGGGAATAAAATTAAAAACTATTTGCTCCTATATGCTCACCCTCAACCTCGCCCCTCCCACCCTCAGGTCTCAGAGAACCTGAATGCTCGGCACTCCAGTCCGCCGGAGAGGAAGTGACAAAGCCGCAAAGCCAGATTATCTAGTGGTTGGTCGCATTGCGCTAGCTTTCACCAGGGTACAGTGGGCCCAAATAAAGTCCTACCAACCTTTTTACACAAGTCCAAAAGTCGGAGGGAGATACATACAAGTAAATGCTACAACAATGTTTCAGTTGGCATGTGCAGACCCTCAACAGATGAAGCCCTAAAACACCATTATTGCCAGCAGATGGGCCGACATCATGTAACATCCATTAGGAGCAACAGAAAATACGTGACTCCCAATCTATGGGCCAACAACTGAGTTCAAAAGGCACAACAGGGCTGGACCATACAGGTCCGCAAATGCCAACCAGGTACAAAAATTCCACAATTCAAGGTGCTAAAGTGTTTGGGTCAGAGGTAGGCAACAGATTCCCCTGAAGGAAAACTTGTGTTGTTGCAGATATTGAAGGATAGCTCCCAGAGTTCGCCCCACATGGTGGAGCCAAAAGATGATGTTATGGATGACTCTCTCTTAGCCAATCTTACATTCCCGTTCTCCTCGAGCCAAATGTGAAACGTCCAAATGTATCCAAGAACATCCTGACCCCCGAATGTGAGATGCATAATACAAAAACAAAAAAAAAAGTTAAAACCTTACACACAATTAAAAGTGAAGAAACCATTTGTAAAGTTAGAGGGCGTAACGATGCCCACTCAAAATCATATCAAAAGGTGATAAGTAATGACAAACGTTACCCACGTGGATGAAATTTCCATATATCGAAGGTGGAAAGACAGGTCAAACTATACTCCCAACATGGAGTGTTAGCCCCCACTGGAACCCAGAGACCAATCCCTCCAGATACCCAACAGCCAAAACATCAGGCAATGGAGGCAACTGGATTGCTCAAATCTTCTTTTGCTCATAGACCCACCAGAACTGAGGCCAGGGGAAAGGGCCTTTTTAACCCAAAAACGGTGCAAAAGACCAATCTTCATTTAAACCTATGGGGGACCGTGTATTCAACAGGAACATCCACCTCAATTCCCTTTGCTGGAGAAGCCTTTTAAGGTCACCCCCCTCTCCCCCGGGGTGCTTGCATTTTCGTCCTCAAAGCGTTTTGCCTTTCCCCAACATAGAACTTGGGACAATCACATTGAAGTAGGTAAATCACTGATCGCGTCCTACAATTAACCCTTTAAATGCCAGCCACGTAAAATTTACGTGGTTGCCTCTCTGTCACTTAAGTGCCAGCCACGTAAAATTTACGTGCCTGGCATTTACCCCTGCTAGTGGGCAAAAAAAAAAAAAAAAAATCACCCCTCGTTGGATCCGGCCGGGTCTCCTCTTTAATTTGGTGCTATCCGATCCCCCGTGGGCAGTCGGATGGCTCCAGGAGAGCCCCCGGAATAGGCTGCCCCCGCTTCTGCAGCAGCAGCTGCTAACTGTAAAAAAATAAATAAATAAAAATGACATTCACTTACCTGCGTGTTGCCGCGATGACGTCATCCGAAGCCCCGATCACCGGCGTCAGCTCTTTCAGCTGTCAGATGCCGGTGATCGGCGCCGGGGAAGGAGGTGGAAGGAGATCCTCCGATCTCCTGCCTCCCCCTTCTCTGGATGCCGATCACCGCCATCTGTCATCAGAGCGGCGCGGGACAAAGGAGCTTACAATCGGAGGTAAGTACAGTAAAAAATTTTTTTTAATTTTTTTTTAATAAAATACTTTTAGTGTGGTGTTTTTTTTCAGTTAACCCTTTGTGAACTGGTAAGGGGCCCATGAGACCCCTTATACCAGTTCACAAGGCTCTGGGTATGGCAAGTCACCTGCAGCTAGTGGGTGGCTTGCCATTAACCCCCAGCCCCCCATTACCTGCCTCCACAACGGCCGGGGGGGGGGCAGAAGGGCCCGGGCCACTTAGCCCGGGTCGGTAATGCTGGGTAGGGGGGACCCTACGTCATTTTTTGGGGGATTTTTAAGGGTTTTTAACCCTTTTGTGTTCTGTCATCCAGCAGCTATAAAAGGCTTCTAGCAAGTGAGCAGAAGCCAGTGATCGCAGAGGGACAGGGTGCTCCACTATGGATGGGAGGCAAGTATTAAAAAAAAATATATATATATTTTTTCTCTTTGTGTGTCTGTTTTTTTTACATTTAACCCCTTGTGAACTGGTAAGGGGTCCATGAGACCCCTATACCAGTTCTCAAGGCTGGGGGGATGGCAAGTCACCTGCGCTAGCCGGTGACATGCCATTAACCCCTGGCACCCCCATTGCCTGCCTCCCCAAAGCCCAGGGGGGGCAGAAGAGCCCGGGCCCACGGGCTATGCGGGCTTGTAGCCTGCAGGGCCAGGGGCCACAAAAGCTGGCCCCTGCGCCCTGTTCCTCCAAGCCCTGCATAGCTGGTCCCGGGCTGGTTACTTTGGGTAAGGGGGGGCCCATGTCATTTTTTTTTTGATTTTTAAGGGTTTTTAACCCTTAAAAATCCCCCCAAAAAATGGGCCCCCCCCTCCCCTGGGAGGGGGGACCCTATGTCATTTTTTTTTTCTCGATTTAACCCTTTGTAGTGTGGATGGTAGTTGTATTTTATTTGTAAATGTTAAAAATTACTTGTTTCAGTTAGGGGGGTCTCCTGGGCAGGAACAGGGGGCTACCGATAAATATGTGGTACCGTTCTAATCGGTAGAAATGGGGCTTTCACATGCAATATGGTTTTCCCTAAGCAAATACATTTTTTATTTAAATTAAATGAGGCACATTTTTTTTTTTTTTTTTTACTTAATAATAAATAAAATTAATAATAAATAAAATTTACAAACAAGACATTTCATGTTAAAGCCTAAACTCTGCTGCAAAAAATATATATATAATTTTCCTGAAAATTCCAGCAAAAATGTCGCAAAACATGGTGCAAAACATGGCGCAAAATGGGGAAAAATGACCTGTCAACCGAGGGTGACAAAATCTCAAGTAGGCTGGCAATTAAAAGGGTTAATAGTACCTCTGCATGTTGGATATTGTTCTGTTCGGGGGACCTTGTGCTTTCAGACTTAGCTTGTTTTTTCTTGTTTGCATATTTATATTTTAGGAAAAGGTGTTTTTTATTCAGCTTTTTTATACATTTTTTAGGGAAACCCTGCGCAATCAAAGAGTTCTTTGAGGGATTAATTCCAGAAAGATGAGCCCACTACAACAAGCTGGGTACGCTTAGAAAGCTTAACATGTGTACTTTCAGGGAATATATGGTTTATGGGGGATATTCCAAATTTAAAGGGTTGTTTTGGTTGAAAAACCGCAAGGTGCGCACTTTGTCTGCAGAGCTAAAATTTTCAAGAAAAATTACCGTTACGCACATGCTTTACTTTGGGGTGTTTGGCAACTCTTTCCTTGACAGAACTTATGCATGTTGGGTGTCGTTCTGTTCGGGGGATGTTGCTTTTTCAGATTATACTTGTTTTTTCTTGTTTGTATATAGTTTTTTTAGGAAAATGTGGCTTTGATTCTGCTTTTTTATCCTTTTTTTAGGGAAACTCTTTGCAACCAAAGAATACATTGAGGGATTACTTCTAGAAAACTGTGGCCACATCAACAAGCCTGGTACAAATAGAAAGCCTGAGGTGTGTACTTCCAGAGAATATATAGTTTGTGGGGGGTATTTCAAATGTAAAGGGTTGTTTTTCTGGAAAAACTGCAAGGTGTGCACAGCGCATATCACAGTTGTATTTTTTCTGAAAATCCCCTAAAGCTCTGTTTCAGTTTGGGAGAGTCTCCTGGGCAGGAAAGGGTGTCTACCTATACATATGTGGTACTGCTGTAACCGGGAGAAATTGGGGTTTCAAACGCAATAAGATTTTATTGACAAACTTACATTTTTTATTACAAAAAAAAAAGGAACAGGGGGCTACCGATAAATATGTGGTACCGTTCTAATCGGTAGAAATGGGGCTTTCACATGCAATATGGTTTTCCCTAAGCAAATACATTTTTTATTTAAATTAAATGAGGCACATTTTTTTTTTTTTTTACTTAATAATAAATAAAATTAATAATAAATAAAATTTACAAACAAGACATTTCATGTTAAAGCCTAAACTCTGCTGCAAAAAATATATATATAATTTTCCTGAAAATTCCAGCAAAAATGTCGCAAAACATGGTGCAAAACATGGCGCAAAATGGGGAAAAATGACCTGTCAACAGAGGGTGACAAAATCTCAAGTAGGCTGGCAATTAAAAGGGTTAATAGTACCTCTGCATGTTGGATATTGTTCTGTTCGGGGGACCTTGCGCTTTCAGACTTAGCTTGTTTTTTCTTGTTTGCATATTTATATTTTAGGAAAAGGTGTTTTTTATTCAGCTTTTTTATACATTTTTTAGGGAAACCCTGCGCAATCAAAGAGTTCTTTGAGGGATTAATTCCAGAAAGATGAGCCCACTACAACAAGCTGGGTACGCTTAGAAAGCTTAACATGTGTACTTTCAGGGAATATATGGTTTATGGGGGATATTCCAAATGTAAAGGGTTGTTTTGGTTGAAAAACCGCAAGGTGCGCACTTTGTCTGCAGAGCTAAAATTTTCAAGAAAAATTACCGTTACGCACATGCTTTACTTTGGGGTGTTTGGCAACTCTTTCCTTGACAGAACTTATGCATGTTGGGTGTCGTTCTGTTCGGGGGATGTTGCTTTTTCAGATTATACTTGTTTTTTCTTGTTTGTATATAGTTTTTTTAGGAAAATGTGGCTTTGATTCTGCTTTTTTATCCTTTTTTTAGGGAAACTCTTTGCAACCAAAGAATACATTGAGGGATTACTTCTAGAAAACTGTGGCCACATCAACAAGCCTGGTACAAATAGAAAGCCTGAGGTGTGTACTTCCAGAGAATATATAGTTTGTGGGGGGTATTTCAAATGTAAAGGGTTGTTTTTCTGGAAAAACTGCAAGGTGCGCACAGCGCATATCACAGTTGTATTTTTTCTGAAAATCCCCTGAAGCTCTGTTTCAGTTTGGGAGAGTCTCCTGGGCAGGAAAGGGTGTCTACCTATACATATGTGGTACTGCTGTAACCGGGAGAAATTGGGGTTTCAAACGCAATAAGATTTTATTGACAAACTTACATTTTTTATTACAAAAAAACACTACAAATTGTAAAAAATTTATTTTTTTTATTTTTTTGCACATATTGAGAATACACCTAAAAAATGACAAACAAGACATTTCATGTTAAAGCTCAGACTCTGCTGAAAAAAACAATATATCATTTTCCTGGGAAATCCCTGGAAATCCCTTCAAAAATCACATTTGAACATGGGGAGCGCAAAATAGTGCAAAATGGTCTGGCAACAGAGTGTGACAAAAACTCCAGGTAGGCTGGCACTTAAAGGGTTAATAAAATAATTAATTTGAAATTTGCGGGCATCTTGCATATTGAGCACCAGAGGGGTCTTGATAACATGTTTGCATACAGAACAACTTCCACGGGGAGAACGTGCCCACTATTTCGGCCACTTAGGGGTTCGAAGTTAACACATGCCAGTGTTTAGACATAATACTCCTCACCTGTCTCCACTGTTTGTTATAGTTGGTCACAAATCTCCCTCCCTCCTGACCAATCTCTTTCTCCTTTTTCCTCTCATATCTGGGTGATCCGATCTATTGGCACCTTTTGCTCTTTGGTAGCCTCCGGATAGCCACACTCTCAAAATTGGTTGGTCAAATCCCGGGCCTGTAACTCAGAATCCCGGGATTTACTGCTGTTTCTGTGAGCCCGCAGGAACTGCCCAACCGGGATGGCATCTCTCAGATGACCAATTTGGGCACTATTGTAATCAAGAAAACTATTCACAGCTGTGGACTTTCTAAATAAATCCATAGAAACAAAATGGCAGCTCATGCATTTGCAGGCCACCTGCAAATAGGAAGTGCTGCTGGGCTTCCTGTTACTGTGCATTGCCAGTTACTGGCAAAAGGACATATCAGAACTGGAGCGCGTTCAAAGAAGGGCAACAAAGTTAATAAAAGGAGTGCGGGGGCTAGAGTACCCGGAAAGATTGTCCAAGTTAGGTTTATTTAGTCTAGAAAAAAGACGATTGAGGGGTGATCTAATAACTATGTATAAGTATATTCGGGGTCAATACAAGGATGTGTCCCACAATCTATTTATACCCCGGAGTGTAACCATAACCCGGGGGCATCCACTAAGGTTAGAGGAAAGGTGCTTTCTCCACCGACATAGGAGGGGATTCTTCTCTGTAAGAGCAGTGAGACTATGGAACTCGCTGCCAGAGGAGGTAGTAATGAGGGATACATTAAAAATGTTCAAAAGTGGCCTTGATGCCTTCCTGGCATGTAATAACATTTCCAGCTATGGCTACTAGACCACTGGAAGGAGATAAACAGGCTGAACTGGATGGTCTAAAGTCTTTATTCAGCCTTACATACTATGTTACTATGTTACTATGTTACTATGTTACTGTATGTTAGTTGAATCCAGGCAGCAGTATGGCTGAGATGCTGGGAGTTGAAACTCCAATGGAGATGAAACTCCAAATGGCTGCTACCTTTCTTTTCCAATTGTGCCAGGCTGTGTCAGGCTTTAAGCATACCCTATAGGGTGCTGTTGTTTCCTAACTTAAAAAAAATCCTTACCTTACTGAAAAAAATATTAACATTATCTGGTTAAACGCCCTAAAGCAGCTGCAAGTGTTTTTTTTTTTCCAAAAAACTAGAACTAAAAATGTTTATTGCACTTTTACAGTACCTCATACTTGGTCATATGAACATACATCAAATGGTCCTTAATACCCCTAATGCATTGTGCTATGGTTATAATATTTATTTAAGCATAATTATCTCCTTTATGGATAAATTATTGTATTTTTATTGGACTTTTGCATTTTTGTATTGTATTGCATTTTGACATTGTGAACAATATATGCTAATGGACTTTATTTGGACAATGTCATTCAGAAATTGTGCTTACAATATAATCAATTCATGTATCCTCATTTATTGCCATGTGACATGATTGTACTATTTTTGTCACATTATTATTATGAGACCATGGATATAATTTAAGTGTTTTTTTTTACCTAATTTTGTTAATGCTAATATTATAGATTTTTTTGTAATCCCTGTGGTGAAATGATTTGTCTGTGTTATTCTGCCACTAACCGGCTGTCTGCCAGGTTTTTCAATCATGGCCGCTGGTCTTTCTTTCTCTGCCTCTGTACATCTTCCTACTATTTACACTTTCATTCATCTCATTCTCTCATTCATCTCATTCTCTCATTCTTACTTATGAGCGTGATCATTTCCTTTGATGTCCAACCGCTCCTCATTTGCGGAGTGCTTATGGAAACCCTGGGCTTTCCCTTTCAATTTCCAGTTCGCATGCTACTTTAGGGGGACACAAGGTTCGGTGCTGTTATCCCTCTGAAGTGTTGCCCCATCAAACACATTAGATCTGGTAGCAGTGTAGCTGGTCATACCCTTGGTCACTGAGATTATCTATGAGCTTCCCTGTTACATCTAGCAGTAAGCTGTTTTTCTACTCAGGTGGTCTTATGTATTTATGTATTATTTTGGGCATTATTTATGATGTGCGCCTTTTAGCATAATTTTTGTGGCTATAGTGCCAGTATTCCTCTCTTATCTGGCACTGTACTGTCTACTGCATTGGCAATAGCAGTCACTGCAAGTAAAACTACTAATTAGCTTTGATTGTTGTACTTAGGTATTGGCCCATGTCAGCGCCTGTTGGACCCGCCAACTGATTTTCCCAGCGCTGGTAAATGCCACTATGTACTGCCATTTTTCTGGCGCTCCCCAGCAAATGTATGCATTTTTTTCCTCCTTGAAATATTTAGCACTGTATTTTCAAGCACTGGTCAGAGTTTTTTCATTACAGTTACAAGAAATCTCTGCTGCGGACAAAGGGGACAAACTTGTGACCTACAGTGAGTTTGGGTTGAATTTTAGTTGTTGCTGTCCAAATTATACATTGTTAAGCAAAATAAGCCATTAAAATCAATTTTAATAACCCCCCCCTAAAAAAAAAATCCTTCTGACCCATCTAGGTCATGTGTTTTAATTACTGGCAGGTCCCAATGCATATTTTGTACTAAAAAATGTGTGTAATATTAATTATAAGCATTAAAGTGGACCAACACCCAGGATTTTTACTACCCTGGGTCTTGGTCCACTTCCGCGGGGCACCTCGGTCGGCACACCGCTGCGTGAAACCCCCCAGAACGCCCCCGATAAAACTCACCTCACCCCGCTCCTACGGCGCATGCGCACCCGCTCGTCCAATCAGAGCGCTTGGAGCCACTGTAGTATGTGCGTCCAAGCGGTGTCTAACCACAGCAGTTCTGAGCACGCCGGCGGCCGCATCTTACGCTTCCCTCTAACAGGGAGCAGGCGCCCTGCTAGAGAGATGCATGAGATGCGGCCGCGGCCCAGCGTATGCACTGTTGGACCGGGAGTAAGGTAAGGTTAGAGGGCGTCCTGGGGGGTTTCATACAGCGGAGGGAGGGATCGGATCTGCCTGGGAATCTTATCGATTCCCGGGCCGATAAAGGAGGGGGTTGGTACACTTTAAATACTACAATCCAGTTTTGCACATTTTGCTCTATGGGATCTACAGCTCCAGGTTTCATCTGGTGCTGCTTCAACCAGAGTGCCCTGCGCTAGCCGGCAGCCACATAGACGCTGGCGCTTTTTCTTTCTTAAATCACCATTCGGAGTGCAGCTTAGGCCAAAAAAGTTACGCTTCTTTAACGTTTCTTCAAATTTTTATTATTTTTGACCAAACAAGGTGATAAATAAGTATTTCTAATGTTTTTGGTCCTCTTTATGGCGCCTAGAAGGGAGAAAAAAACATGTCACTTTCTGTATTCAGTTACCCCTTTGCCTCCTTTGCCTGTGTATGGCTTGGCTAACTCTATATGATCAGTTTTTATTTGCTGTTGGCCAGCTATTGATTGGGGCTAGTAGGTTGTTGGATATGGTTTATGCTTTTAGACAACTTTTTAGGTATACTTTCCTTGGGTCCCCATATTTTCCTGCTGTTCTTACTGCATTAATCCTATCCCAGTTTGTGTTACTTACCTGAAAAGTTGAATTAATCATTTGTGCTGCCGGCATGTCTGGGGCATGCACCAGTTGCATTTTCTCTTCCATTCGATGGAGTATGCAGATATTCTTGGTGCACCAATTTGCCCCTTCCTTCTGCTGTTTGAGGCACTAATGGTCCTGCCCCATGCACATTTGGCCAGCTAAGTGCTTAACTGCTTCCTGTGGTCCACCATGTTTCTCCCCTTTACTCCTCTACTGTTTCTCCGTAGCAATTTAATCTGTACAGCTTCTGTGTTTTCTATGAAGAGCTAATCACCATTTCGGAGTGTATGCTCTGGAAAACCATTTTTGGGGGATATTCTGATTCCAGTTAACATTTTTTTGACCAATGTTTTGCCCCAGATGTTCTCTTTAACCTTCCCTCCCCTGTTTGGTTTGCAAATTAATGCTTAATAATTTAACTATAATTTTTTTTATTGTTTTTATCATTTTTTTCAAACCAAACACAAAAAAAGGGTTCAATCCTTAAAATGTGGCGGCTGACACTTTAATTGTTCAAATACATGTGGTGTCTGTGTTTTTTAAATTAAGTAAGGTTGTTCCTCATTGGATTCAGCAGTTTCTTCCACCAATTTGATGGAGGAAATTCAAATTGCCACATTTGTGCATGCTTTTCTGCCATAAATCAGGCGTGGGGGACAGTTTGTTGTGCCAAAATGGTGCTAGTGGAAAACCTCAGGTGCAAATTGTTGCATTGGCAGACGCTAGTGAGCAAATTGGCACCAAAAGAAACGCGTGTCCCATTTTGATGACCATGAATCATGCGGAAGCCCGAGCGCGGCATGGCGCTCAAAAAACATGCGCAAGTTAATTTACGTACAACCATGAATCAACCTGTTGTGTAGAACACAGCAATCGAGGATTATCTTGAAGACCTTCTCTGGGCTGTAAAGCATCTCCCCTCCTGGACAGGCCAAACATATGAAGTGTGCTTTCAGCAGGCTGATGGTTCTTTTAACAATGCATCTGGTCTTGTGATGAGCTGCATTGTAGCGCACTTCAGATGCGGTATGTGGGTTCCAAATGGGGGTCATGAGCCACGTTTTCTGGCCATATCACTTATCAGCTAAATATAAACACATGGGTTAATGTTGTTTACAACAGAAATGCAGACCCCAACCTGGTTTGGTACAATTTGTCTTCACCTCCCCCCCCCTCCCCAGTTCTGCCTGTCAACTGTTTATAGATCTTACAATGGGGCCATGTACTTACCTAGTAGCTATCCCGACGGCATTTCATTGTACTCAAATTTCAGCCACAAGGAAGATTGATGCAACACATATGAGTCATGGCAGGATCCCGCAAAGCCAACCTCACAGCGCACAGCCGCATCTCATGATCACACACAACCATCACATTAATGGGTGGAACTCTTCCAGTTGCGGTAGTGCAGCTCTTGAGCTTTAGGGGGGGTGGAACATCTGTATTTACAAAAAAGTAAATGGTGCCAGGAAAAATAGCTAAAGTCACCAAAAGAGGCCTAAGTCAATAATAAAGTAGAGGGGGGCCATACGGAACAAAATGCCCATAGGAAGATTACATGAGCATAAAACACACATAAAACTGTCCAAAAGATGCCTCAGACAAAAGTGGGGTTTCACAATGTGGGGCATCCCAGTTTGAGATGCCCCCGGGGGAGGAAGTAAGCCTGCCATGGAGTCACATAGACTCAACTGTAGACTCAACTTGTGATCCACTTTAACACAAAAAAAATGCAGCACAGGATGAGAGATAGCTTTATTGAAGAATGCCCTGAAACCTGGTGCTCAATCCAACATTTTTCCAACAAAAAACAAAGTGCCAGAGTGGGCGCTGTAAAACTTGTCGGAAAGGTACACAGCACCTGTTGCTATATGATAAAAGCATGCAAAATAGCTGGAGGGAACAGGGGCACAATGAAAACATATGGAAGGCCATCGGGACACGCAGAAGCCCAGCCACTTAAATGGAAGACACAAAAACACAGTTTTGCAGCAAATCACCAAAGTACTATAACAAAGGTAATAGACATACCGAACAGGCCAGGTTTCCCCTGTCAGTTAATGTCAGTTGAGGCCAATAAAATGGAAAAACGCTAACGAGGTAGGTTGTGATCAGACAGAGGAAGTGGAGACGAAGAAAGACTGGATACAGAGCACAGGTGAGTGAAGAGCAGGTCACGCATATGTCCATCTTTGTGGGTTGGGTTAGCAGACCATTGTTTGAGGCCAAAAGAGGTGGTTAGCGATAGTAATTTGGTGGTTACAGGGTTGTTGGTGTCAACAGGTTGAAGTCACCCATGTTTATAGCTGGGATGTCAGTGGACAGGAAGTAGAGAAGCCAAGTGGAGAAGTGGTCCAGGAAGAGAGTGCCAGGTCCAGGAGGGCGATAGATATTGGCAGTATTTAGGAGACAGGGAAAGTAGAGATGGACACAGAGAAATTCAAAAGAAGAAAAGGAAAGAGATGGTCGGGCAGGGGTTGGGTTACATGAGCAATGTTCTGCCGGAAGGATGCAAAATCTCCACCCTGTTTGTTGCTTGATCCTGGAGTGTGGCTGAATTGTAAGTCCCCATATGAGAGGTCAGCGGGTGAGGCTGTTTCAGAGGGAGTGAGCAAGGTTTCAGTAAAGCCCATGAATGGGAAAAGGTTGGTAGTGAACAGGTCATGAATGTATGCAAGTTTGTCGCACACTGAACGTGCATTCCACAGTGCACAGATGACAATGGTAGGGGTGCATGGGGAGGGGGTGATTGTTCTGAGGTTGGTTAGGTTCCTTGTGTTTGCTGGCTTCATACCGTGGTGAAGGTTTGTCTGTGATGAGTTGGGGGTCTCGAGGAGCAAGGAAGGAAGGAAATGGGCCAGGGTTTTGAAAGATGTCACCAGTGGCAAGTAGGAGCAGAGAAAGGGATAGGAGGCGAATATGGAATTTAAAAGTGGCAGACCATGTTTTGCAGATGCATGGAAAAAAGCAGAGCAATTCAACCAGTGAGTTAAACTCGTGCGAGAGCAGTAATAGAAAGATATAGATAGACTTACCAGGTGCACAGGGATACTGTGAGCTTAGGAATTTTAGAGTGAGAGGAAGAAGGTCTGTAAAATTCCAGAGGAGGAAAATACCTTTGTTGGAGGATGAGAGTTCTTCAGACAAGCAGAATCTGGTGCCTGCTCCTTTCCGATCACTTTGGGCTCAATTCTGACCTAATTCTTAGTTGGACTTCCGGGACTTCAGAAATCCAGGGATGCAGCCATGCTATCCTAAGACATACCACTTGTAAGTGGCCTTGATCAGCTTAGTAAGAGCAGCTGGGGGGTGGGTGGTGCTCAAGGCAATAAAAGAGCACTATCATGAAATCCAAATAAATATGCTGGATGGTGGGAGGAGGGGTCACTTATACACCCAGTATCAAGAAATATCTAAGCTTGTTTTTTTTATTTTAATGGAAGAAAGAGGAAATCAGGGGTGACAGGTTATGTCCCCCCTGATAGACTTAAACTGTCACCCCTGGATTTTATTCCTACCATGAGAGAATAAACCACAAGCTTGGTGGGAGTTTTATTCAGTCTGGGTGCATAAGTGACCCCTCCTCTCATTATCCGATGTGTTTTTTTGATTTTTAATATTACACAATTTAGCTATAGTGCTCCTTTTAGGTAAGCATATGTACAGCTTTTTGCCCGACACTTAATTGCACAAAAATTGGATGAATCACACCCTGGAGTAGCAAGCAGCAGCAGGAGCCCAAACATTGCTTTAAAGAGACACTGGAGTTGGCTGCAGGAGCCCAAAAATTGGATGAATCACACCCTGGAGTTGCAAGCAGCAGCAGGAGCCCAAACATAGCTTGAAAGAGACACTGGAGTTGGCTGCAGGGGCCCAAAAATTTAATGAATCACACCCTGGAGTTGCAAGCAGCAGCAGGAGCAGGAGCCCAAACATAGCTTGAAAGGGACACTGGAGTTGGCTGCAGGAGCCCAAAAATTGGATGAATCACACCCTGGAGTTGCAAGCAGCAGCAGGAGCCCAAACATTGCTTTAAAGAGACACTGGAGTTGGCTTCAGGAGCCCAAATATTGGATGAATCACACCCTGGAGTTGCAAGCAGCAGCATGAGCCCAAACATTGCTTTAAAGAGACACTGGAGTTGGCTTCAGGAGCCCAAAAATTGGATGAATCACACCCTGGAGTTGCAAGCAGCAGCAGGAGCACAAACATAGCTTGAAAGAGACACTGGATTTGGCTGCAGGAGCCCGAAAATTGGATGAATCACACCCTGGAGATGCAAGCAGCAGCAGGAGCCCAAACATTGCTTGAAAGAGATACTGGAATTGGCTGCAGGAGCCCAAAAATTGGATGAATCACACCCTGGAGTTGCAAGCAGCAGCAGGAGCCCAAACATAGCTTGAAAGAGACACTGGAGTTGGCTCCAGGAGCCCAAAAATTGGATGAATCACACCCTGGAGTTGCAAGCAGCAGCAGCAGCAGGAGCCCAGACATTGCTTGAAAGAGACACTGGAGTTGGCTGCAGGAGTCCCAAAATTGGATGAATCACACCCTGGAGTTGCAAGCAGCAGCAGGAGCCCAAACATTGCTTTAAAGAGACACTGGAGTTGGCTTCAGGAGCCCAAAAATTGGACGAATCACACCCTGGAGTTGCAAGCAGCAGCAGCAGGAGCCCAAACATAGCTTGAAAGAGACACTGGAGTTGGCTGCAGGAGCCCAAAAATTGGATGAATCACACCCTGGAGTTGCAAGCAGTAGCAGGAGCCCAAACATTGCTTGAAAGAGACACTGGAGTTGGCTGCAGGAGCCCAAACATTGGAATAATCACACCCTGGAGTTGCAAGCAGCAGCAGGAGCAGGAGCACAAACATTGCTTTAAAGAGACACTGGAGTTGGCTGCAGGCGCCGAAAAATTGGATGAATCACACCCTGGAGTTGCAAGCAGCAGCAGGAGCAGGAGCCCAAACATAGCTTGAAAGAGACACTGGATTTGGCTGCAGGAGCCCAAAAATTGGATGAATCACACCCTGGAGTTGCAAGCAGCAGCAGGAGCCCAAACATAGCTTGAAAGAGACACTGGAGTTGGCTGCAGTAGCCCAAAAATTGGATGAATCACACCCTGGAGTTGCAAGCAGCAGCAGCAGGAGTCCAAACATAGCTTGAAAGAGACATTGGAGTTAGCTGCAGGAGCCCCAAAATTGTATGAATCACACCCTGGAGTTGCAAGCAGCAGCAGGAGCCCAAACATTGCTTGAAAGAGACAGTGGAGTTGGCTGTAGGAGCCCAAAAATTGGATGAATCACACCCTGGAGTTGCAAGCAGCAGCAGCAGGAGCAGGAGCACAAACATTGATTGAAAGAGACACTGGATTTGGCTGCAGGAGCCCGAAAATTGGATGAATCACACCCTGGAGTTGCAAGCAGCAGCAGGAGCCCAAACATAGCTTGAAAGAGACACTGGAGTTGGCTGCAGGAGCCCAAAAATTGGATGAATCACACCCTGGAGTTGCAAGCAGCAGCAGGAGCCCAAACATTGCTTGAAAGAGACACTGGAATTGGCTGCAGGAGCCCAAAAATTGGATGAATCACATCCTGGAGTTGCAAGCAGCAGCAGGAGCCCAAACATTGCTTTAAAGAGACACTGGAGTTGGCTTCAGGAGCCCAAAAATTGGATGAATCACACCCTGGAGTTGCAAGCAGCAGCAGGAGCCCAAACATAGCTTGAAAGAGACACTGGAGTTGGCTGCAGGAGCCCAAAAATTGTATGAATCACGCCCTGGAGTTGCAAGCAGCAGCAGGAGCCCAAACATTGCTTTAAAGAGACACTGAAGTTGGCTTCAGGAGCCCAAAAATTGGATGAATCACACCCTGGAGTTGCAAGCAGCAACAGCAGGAGCCCAAACATAGCTTGAAAGAGACACTGGAGTTGGCTGCAGGAGCCCAAAAATTGTATAAATCACACCCTGGAGTTGCAAGCAGCAGCAGGAGCAGGAGCCCAAACATAGCTTGAAAGAGACACTGGATTTGGCTGTAGGGGCCCAAAAATTGGATGAATCAGACCCTGGAGTTGCAAGCAGCAGCAGCAGGAGCCCAAACATAGCTTGAAAAAGACACTGCAGTTTGCTGCAGGAGCCCAAAAATTGTATGAATCACACCCTGGAGTTGCAAGCAGCAGCAGCAACAGGAGCCCAAACATTGCCTGAAAGAGACACTGGAGTTGGTTGCAGGAGCCCAAAAATTGGATGAATCACACCCTGGAGTTGCAAGCAGCAGCAGCAGGAGCCCAAACATAGCTTTAAAGAGACACTGGAGTTGGCTGCAGAAGCCCAAAAATTGGATGAATCACACCCTGGAGTGGCAAGCAGCAGCAGCAGGAGCGCAAACATATCTTGAAAGAGACACTGGAGTTGGCTGCAGGAGCCCAAAAATGTTATGAATCACATCCTGGAGTTGCAAGCAGCAGCAGGAGCCCAATCATTGCTTGAAAGAGACACTGGAGTTGGCAGCAGTTGCAGCAGGAGCCCAGAAAGACACACCCTGGAGTTGGCAGCAGCATGAAGAGAACATATACAGATTTTCGGCACACATATCTTATCCGAAGAATATTAATAAAAAGTAAGAGTAACAGCATTTTCTCAATAATTACTTGTGGTCTGATGTGGAGGAATGTCTGTAACTGGAGAGCAGCGCCTTAAATCTGTTTTGCACGATCCATATTTCTTTAGTGTTGGTCTGGCGCCATCATCAATCTACTCTAATGCATCAGGCATTGGTGGGTGGAAATCTTGGTTGATCCATGCCTATTTCCACGCAGGCCAGTCTCTCAAAAAAAAACATGGAGAGTGACAGATTAGTAACATTTTAGTAACATAGTAACATATTAGTAACATAGTAACATATAAGGCATAATTTCATCAAGCAGAGGTCTCTGCAGAATAGGGGTGAGTGGCAGCAGGAGTCTCAGTGAGAGGCCTGATCTCCCGGGATCAGCTAGCGGCCGTGTCTTGAACAGCAACCCATCTGCCGTCATCCATTGGTTAACACGATCATCCACTGCATCACAAGTGACATCTGACACCCCCAGTCAACTGTCTGTTGTATGTTATACTTTGGGTTCAGCTCCACTATTCAGTGAGGACGATCTGATAATCAGAAAAATCAGCAGCTACTGCCCAGCCAAGAAGTGGAGGAGACACTTGCCGCTTCTTCCACTAGGCGGGCAAGTAGTGATAAGGAGAGTGTCGTGGGAGGAGGTGTTGCAAGCGTTTTGGCTCCTTAAGCAGACACAGTTGAGGAACCTGAGGAGGACATTAGTGAGTTTTGAGGGCACTTTTAAAGGCTTGGAGTGATGGAGAGTGACAGATTTAGCGGCCAGCATTTACCTCACAGTATAAGCGATTGCCCCTCAGATTTACACAGGAGCTGCTCTATAGAATGCTACAAAACCAAGAGCCGATTTAACTCACACAATATAACCTATTTCTCAGGTTAATATAGGGACTGCTCTATGTAATGGTTCAAATCCATGAATTTACCTCATAATATAAACTATTGCCCCCAGATTTACTCAGGGGCTGCTCCATATAATGGTGCAAAACAGGGCAAATGTATTGTCCAATATAAACTATTGCTGCTCTGATTTACACAGGAGGGCCACTCTAAAGAATGGTGCAACACGGCGAATTTTGCTCACAATATAACCTAGATTGCAAAATGAGATTTTCAGACAGGGCCTGCTCTATAAAATGGCAATTTTACCTCACAATATAAACTATTGCTCCTCAGATTTACACAGGGATTTAGGTTGATATATATAATAGTGCAAAACAGGTAATTTACCTCACAATACTGTATAAAATATTGCTCCTCTGATTTACACAGTGGGCTTCTCTTTATAATGGTGCAAAATGGCGAATTTACCTCACTATATAATCTATTACTGCTCTATATAAAAAAATAAAAAAAATAAAAAAAAGAGCCTGTAGAAGCTTATTTAGTATAACAGATAGGGTGACATGTGCTGGTTTGGGATGCCCATGTGGGCTAGTGTTTTGACAGCAGGACAAAAACCAATTCAAAATGCAATAGCTTAATAAAACTGAGGCTGGACAAGCTTATTTGGTATAAAAGATAGGGTGACGTGATGGTTTGGGATGCCCATGTGGGCTGGTGTTTTGACTGCAGGACAAAACTCAATTCAAAATGCAATACTTTGATTAAGCTGAGGAAGAATGAACAAGCGTATTTAGTATAACAGATAGGCTGCTAAGTGCAGGTTTGGGATGCCCTGTGGCCTGGTGTTTTTTTTGTTAAAGGCAGACCAAAAACCAATTCAAAATGCAATACTTTGATTAAGCTGAGGAAGGATGAACAAGCGTATTTAGTATAACAGATAGGCTGCTAAGTGCAGGTTTGGGATACCCAGGTGGGCTGTTTTTTTTTTGTTAAAGGAGACCAAAAACCAATTCAAAATGCAATACTTTGATTTAGCTGAGGAAGGATGAACAAGCATATTTAGTATAACAGATAGGCTGCCTAATGCAGGTTTGGGATGCCCTGCGGCCTAGTGTTTTTTTTTGTTAAAGGCAGACCAAAAACCAATTCAAAATGCAATACTTTGATTAAGCGGAGGAAGGATGAACAAGCGTATTTAGTATAACAGATAGGCTGCTAAGTGCAGGTTTGGGATGCCCTGCGGCCTGGTGTTTTTTTTGTTAAAGGCAGACCAAAAACCAATTCAAAATGCAATACTTTGATTAAGCTGAGGAGTATCAACAAGCGTATTTAGCATAACAGCTGGGCTGCTAAGTGCAGGTTTGGGATACCCAGGTGGGCTGGTGTTTTTCTGGTTAAAGGCAGACCAAAAAATATTAAAACTAATCCAGTTATATTACGATAAATTCTTGTGTGTAACAGATAGGGTTAAATAAGCCACTGCATAGATGGCATGCACAGTGGCAAGGCAGATTTACAGCACAAAGAACTGAAATTGAATTGAAAACTGATCTGGCTAATGAAAAAAAAAAATTTTCACTGTCACTTCTAAGCTGTCCCTGGCTGGATGGTTCTGGTTTTTCCCTATCTTTCCCTGGCTCTGTCTACCTCTCTGTCTGCTTCTCTGACTCTCCCTACCTATCTCTAACTCTCTGTCCCTGTCTGTAACGAGCTGTGCTCTGGCCGCAATAGAACGTTGAAATGTGCACAAGGAAGATGGCCGCCGCTTTATATAGCACGGTGACGTCACCGGGCTTCCTGGCTGCTGATAGGCTGCATGTGACTTTCCCATGATACCTTGCCCCAGGGGATATGTGCGGACATGTGTTTCCACCATTTTAGAATGTCTGTAATTGAAATAAATGGAGTTTAAAGGAAAACTTCGATCGATCGAATCATGGGGAAATTCGGATTCGTTCAGAATCAAATTTTTCATGAAATTCGGAACTAATCCGGGTTTGCCCGGATCGATTCGCTCATCCCTAATTCTGGCGATACAAGCAGCACAGGTGCACTTGTGTGCGTTCCGGCCTGAAGCTCAGTGCCCGTCTGGGGGAAGAAGTCATGAGATGACGCATTGGCGTTCACCGTGTGTTCAGCCTAAGCCAATACAATCATCAGGAGGACCAAGGTGTGGACGCCCAGATGACCGATTGGCTTTGCGCTGCGGGCTGATGAAGAAGTGAAGATATGCGCTCCAGGTTGGAACGCACGGAGGTGATCAGGCAAGATGGTTGATGCGCATCCCTGCAGTCTATTATTGCTAATCAATGCAACCAATGCCTCCCAAGGTTCCACTCTGAGGGGCGGGAGGAGGGGATGGAGTAACATTCAGCACACCTGTATATAAAGATGGTCAGGGAACCGAAGCCCAAACGGATAGAAGCTCCCTGTAAGGTCTTCCAGTGAGGACTGTTTTGGACCTGATGTGAACAATGAACTGCAATGCTGTAAGGTAAGACTCATTACATTAGAATTTAACTTGGAGACAAACATGCCTCCTGGAGGGAAATGAAAAATAAGGCACTGAATCTTGCATTGCACTTTGTAGATAATCTGAGCAAATCTGACACTCTCCCAAGGGGGCCTAAAGAGATTTATCATGGATACTCAATGTAATTGAATGCAATGAAATCAGTTGCTCATGTACGTGTGTACATGTGAAATGATTTGAGCATAAGCAATTAAGGTGCTGTTCCATTGCCAGTTTTAATTCTGAATATCTCTGTTGATAACATCACATTGAAAAAGCGTGAATTAACCAGTGAATTGCATATGTGTGTTCCTACTATGGTGTTATAAATTGAAAATTATTTGATATAATCTTTTTTATGTAATATAAATAATCTGAAGACGATGTTTAACAGCATGTGAAGTGTATGTGAATTGTGTACATTGCAGCACTTATTGGATAAAAGAAGTGTCATATGATATAATAGGAAAAACATTGAAATAAACTGAAAGTTTTAATTTAAAGCTGAACTAATGTTGCGTATATCAGTTATGTTGAATCAGTGAAAAGTGTAAGGCAGGTGGGGGGGGGGGGTCCTGGTGAGCCTGGGATTATCCTTCCTTTGTTGCTCTCTCTCATAACTGGTGTGTATGTTTGATAAGTAGCCACTCAGTACCTCATATATAATTATGTATTTGGGAGCCCCAGCAGATGTAATCGCATAAGGATAGCACCTGGGTCATTCTGTTTGGTCTTTAAAAAGTGTTGCACTTTAGACTGGAGTTCAGGGTGCAGTAAATACCACATTACACAAATCACCATAAACAATGCTATTTGTGCTCCTAAAGAGGACCTACAGTCAACAAAAATCAAAGCTAAGTAAATTGATCCCCTAAGGTACACCTCTGGCAATCGGTGACTTGACAGTATTTGAGAGGGCTTAACCCTATGCAGATGTTGTGGAATAGAATGCAGATGATGACTGATTTACACCTTGCTTATGTCAAAATTGTCTGACATGGCTCCCCACCCCAGTCAAGAGGAGACCGGGACGGCGGGAGGGATCGCGCACAGGAAAGGTAAGGAAATGTCTTTCTTTTTTACAGTAAATGCAGACGGGGCTGAAACTCTCCTAAAGCAGGAAGAACCGGGGGGGGGGGGGGGGGGGGGGGGGACAGAGGCCACCCTGGCTGAAGAGGAGACCCAGCCAAATAGATTGAGGGGTCAGGTTTTAATGGCTAGTGGGGGGAAAGCTAGGTACATAAAATTTATGTAGCTGGCGATAGAAGGATTACTCAGATATCTACCCAGTTTTTGATTAGTAAGGGGGGATCCATTTACAAAGCTAATTGTCCATTTTACTGCACTTGGCACATGGACAGGTGGCTCACATACTGAGGGACAGCTAGGGACAAAGAAATCTCAGCTAGTTGTCATTTCCAGGGACAGACTGCTCATATATGAGGTGGAGAGAAAAACATCGGACAGGCCACAAAAATGAATAAAACAGGAAATAAGGGACAGGGACATTGATGTGGCAGTGGTAGTGCTGCTGCTGGTGGTGATGGGGCTGCTGTTAGACTGCGACACCTTCCCAGCATCATCAGGCTTTGCAGTGTATTCATGTATGCCCCAGTACCACTGCCAGAATGGTAAAGCAAGACCAAGTTGAGGCATTGATAGATTGTGCAACATGTTCACCAGGGACCTGCAAAGCAAACAAAAAAACATTATTTGTATTATAGTTTATGCTAGAGTGCTATTGTATTCTGTGGCACTGCAAAAACTAAAAATTGCAGGAGGGTAGGACATAAATAATCTTTAGAAAATCCACTCCCACGAACCTTTGGGTCTAGGACTTCATCATCACCTCTCAGATTGTCCTGCACCCACTCCTCTCCGCTACCCTACTTCTCAGTCTCACCATTGCAGAAAGCTGCAGCAGTCAGGACTTAGGTTTCATCCTCGTTGTAGATGTTCTGCAATGGACTGATGTCCACATCCTCAGCAACTGGAGAAAGGGCAGGTGGATGACCCATGGAATCCCAGCTAGGTGAGTCAGCATAAAACATTAGTTAATTCTCCATGACTTGTGGCTGAGATGGCCGTGCTGATTTGAAGGGGAAGAGTGGGTGGAGTTGGTTGAAGACAATCCGACAGAAATTGAAGCAGTGTGTACCATCTAACTGCACTTCCATCTATCCTGCCTCCTCATCCAGTCAATATGGAGCCTGCACCACCACTTTGTGCTAACTTGTAAAACTTTATACTATTGAGGATATTCTGCACTGCATAGATAATGTTTCTACTCTCATTTTCCCACTTTGTATATTTTTCTTTGTTTATTTTCTCCAACCAGAGAAAATTCCTTGTGTACACAGGCACTTGGCGAATAAAATGTTTCCAATTCTGATTCTGAAATGGGGTATACAATTTCTACTAACTGAAGAGTGTAGATCAAGTGTGGTATACTATTCTCCCAGATTGTACAATATAGATCAATGTGGTATGCCATTCTCATTAACTGACCTGAGCAAGTGGTACTCCACTAATACTTGTTATTTAACAGCTGTTGCACTTAAACCGGACCAACACCTGTTTTTACCTTAACGGGTGTTGGTCTGGCTGTGTGGTCATTATAAGAAGTGAGGGGGGGCATCCAAAATGCTGGAGCCCTCCTCGCTGCAAAAAGCATAAATAGCTTGTTTTACTCACCTTTCTAACGAGCCAGCGGCGAGAATGGAGTCCCGCAATTGGCCGCCGGGCGGTCACGTGGGCAGGTTCTGCCAGTGGCCGGCACAGAAGACGCGACTGCGCCCACGTGACCGAGCGTGACTGAGCGTCATGCAGTTTATTTGGTCATGTTTGTCATTACAAACCTTCATTAATATCAAAACAACACAAATATTAATGCATCAACAGCTAAAGTCAAATTCCATATATTTTCTGAGAATTTGTCAATTTTTATTTGAAGGGCACTCGCAGACTCCATGTATATACATTTTAATAAATAACTATAAATTGGACCAGACTCCTGGCCCCTAGCAATTGGCCACATACAGGAGTTCTAAAGTAAATGACTCCAGCCCGAAGTTTCTCCGCTCCCACCAACATCAGGATCCATAGAGAGCAACAATTTCCAGGGGAATAGTCGGCCAGGAATACATAGGGCCACATACACACCCTCTCCTGCTCGGCCACATTTGCCACCGGCACAGGTGGAAACCAGCCATACCTATGCCACATCCATGCCTGTAAGTTGGGTGGCCACCCAGCAAATGACCCCCAGTCCTAATGCCAGTCCAATCTTTTCCATGGGCAAATGTTGTTTTTTTCCAGCCAAGAATGTCCCCCAATATTGCCAACAAACAGGATGAGCCAGCCGGCATTTTCTTAGGCCCAAGCCTGCAGCGTGGGAGCTTGAGCGGCTGCTTCATTGAGGCTTAAGCTCAGCCATTGGCTAGTGGGGTATGTAAGCACTCTAATGAGCTATATGGCCGAATTCCAAAACAAACCAACAAAGCCATAAACAACCCAATCTTGGTTGCGCTCACCACACAGGTAAATAGAGTTGGGATGTAGAGGAAAGATTTGGAGCAGATCCAGGTCACATAGATCTTAATATTGATGTTGCCCATAATAAGGTTGTGGTGGGCCTTGGAGGTGGCCCAACACCTGGGCATGTGTGGCATTCATAATCTGCCACTGCTCCAGCATCTGTCTGTTGCCAGTTCGAAATTCATCTAGCATGGCAGAGAAGTTTGCATTTAAGGTGGCCGTTTGTTCTGCCATCTGTCTGTTTAAGGTCTCCATTTGTTCAGCCATCTGGCTGTTGCTCGTCCTAAAATCGGTCAGCATGGTGGTGAATGTAGTATTGAAGTTCTCTAATTGTGCAGTAAGCTGCTCTGTTGTTCGTTGAGTCACCTGCCTCCTCTGGAAAACTGGTCAACGTTGTTGGCTGCGTATTCCACTTTCCCGGGTTTGTGTGCCTGCAGATGATGGAGTTCTAGGGCGAGCAACAGTACCAGATGTGCTTGGCAAAACCTCTGCAGCAGAGCTGGCACTGGGGATCGTAGGCTCAGTCTCTGCCTGCTGACCACCATGGGCTGGCAGCATGCATCCAGCTTCACTCTGCTGCAGAGGATTTGTTGCAGTAGGATGCCAGGGCAGTGGCAGATTAGGTTCCAGGGGGGTAATTTGCGAAGGTCCAATACGGCTGGCATACTCCTCCTCCATCTCCTGGATGACATCCATTAGTGTGGGAGTCTGTTGGGACATGTAAAAAAGTGTGTCAGATTGGGCCCTAAATATCTTTAAGAACAAAATAAGTCATGTGCATTAACATGCATCACCAGTTTCAACAAAGACCACTTACCCTAGATATCTGGTCCTGTGTCCTAGGCAGCAGGGAAGTAGATGGCGTGCTCAAACTGGAGGAGGCTTCCACACTTCCAGAGGCTGGATGCTGGACTGTGTTAAAAAGTAAAAGGCACATAAACACACAAACATCCCTTGATGAGCCTGATGAGTACATATGCTTTAGCAAACACATGGGCAAGCAGGAATGACAACTCCACCAACGGCCAAAGTTGTCATTCCAAATGAATCTGAGGCTATCTTATATGTATGCCTCACCCTGTACATACAGATTGGTCACATTAAATAATCCAAACATACATGTACTGCATGTTAGGAGGCTTTACACATCCAAAACGGTGCCTTAGGGGCCAACAGTCAGCTTGCAAATAGCATTTGGCTTCAGAGTATGCTGCTGTCCATTCTTGCAATGTTGACCTTTCCCTGATCCCAGCTCAAGTTTGTCTGACCAAAGCACACCTACAACCCCAGTGGTAGAAGCACAAAGAAATAAGTGTTGTCTATTATTGACTATATTCACATCACATGCAGTGCTTTGGTAAGATAAATTGGTTAATATTGACCAGAAATACTGTCAAAGGTCGTGTATGGCCTGCAAACCTTTTTAAGGACCATTAACTACTGCACCCTGGGAGAGTGGCCATTCCTCAGACAAACACCCGCCGAAAACATTAACCTCTCCTCAAAGGCACTCCCTAGGGGCCTGTGTTCATATCTGCCTGTGAGCCTCATTTCACAAGTTTACAATAGTTCACATTAAAACAAACATTAGTAACCTGCAGAAATGTCCTGGATGTCCGTGTTGTGTCTGCCAGAGAGGCCCTCAAATGCGGCGGGGTGTATTAAAGCCAGGACCATTTCTTCAGCTCTGATATATTGTAATTTGGTGGGGAAGCCTCCGCCAGTTTGGAAGCTGAAAAATAGAGGTTAAAAATATTTGCCATTGTGGTCACTACAACAAGCAGCAAAATGCAAACCTAAAAGATGTACCTGTAATTGTGCCCTTTATACTGCTTCTTCCGTACTGCATACTTCAGGTCAGATATTTTTCTCTGTATCTGCTCCACATCTTTCCTCTCATCCCCCACTGCATTCACCTGTCCGGTGAGCTCTTCCCAGATTTGGCTTTTTCGCATTTTGCTGGTTGCTTTGGAATGGCGGCCAAATAGCTCATCATAATGAAGTGTGAGGCCACTTGCCAAGGCTAGGATTTGTGCCTCCCCAAACCGGCCGCTCAACTGGCCTCGCCGCAATGTTCAGCCTAATGGTTGTTCTTCTGACTCATCTATGTTTGGTGGCAATTCAGGGGACATTCTGGGCTGGCTGTGTGGTGATGAATTGACCGTCACGTGCCTGGAAATAGACTGGACTGGCATTAGGACTGGGGGTCCTTGCCTGGGTGGCCACTGAACTTCCAGGCGTGGATGTTGTGCTCCCTTTTCCTTTGGATGTGGTTGCGCGGGGAGCAGGAGAGGGTGTTCTTGGGGGGCTCGGGCATCTGGCCCTCTGCTTACTTTTCCCCTTGGATGTTGTGGTACCTTGCTGTTTGGATGTGGGTGCGCTGGGAGCCTTATTCTTGGAGGATCCTTCCTTGCGTGTGCTTGATGTTTTTGATGGCCCTGGAGTTGTGGCCAATGTAGCCTTGTGGTTGCCACTTTTGCTACGCGTTTCAGGCACCTTTGTAGTAGATTTTTTGTGTGACCGAGTGCTCGGTCGGGAGGATGAAGTGTCCTCATGCAGCTCTGGCCTTTTGGTCTTGGCCTCCTTTGCTGCTGGTTGCTTTGTGCTCGCTTTTTTGGGTGCCATGCTGAAAATCACAAAGAGAATGAGCTGTGTGTCCATTACCCTTTAAATACTATTGACTGGGTATGACGCATGCGTCCGGCCGTCCGGAACCCGGAAACCGCTGGGGCATTACCTATCTGCTGCGGACAAGAAGAAAGATGGCGCCCACTATCTTCACCCACCATCAACAAGAGCTCATTATGCTCGTAAGTGTATTGTAAGGACGTTGATTTTCCATCTAAATGCATGCCTAGGCCTTAAGGAAGTGCAGGAAGAAACAGTTGTTTTTAAAAGTGATTTAAACTCCGTGCCAAACAGAAGTTAGTGCGCACATGTGCAAACCAACTCACTTGCATCTAGAAGGATAGTTTAAGGCTAGAAATGTGCTTGGGAATGTGATTTAGTCAACTGACCTAATTGTGAATTATATTTTTATGCTGTTTGATCTGACAACTATTTTTTATTTGTTGTTTTTTAGACTATGCTTCAGCGCAGGTACGACTACCTGCCCAACGCGTTTGAAAAGAGGAATCTGGCCCTGGAGATCGTGGCCCGGATCCATTAGGAAACGGACACCACCTTCACCCATACGCAGATCATGCAGCACTGGTCGGACCTTAAGCGACTACACATGCCCCGGGTGCAGCAATTTGTTTGTGCTCCTTTTCCCAAGTAAGTACATAGCGATTGCATGCTAGATGTAAATAATACAGAAGGTAGGCCTTTATTTATAAATGCTTTTCTTTTATAGTGTTGGAAATGGACTATCGCATCAGACCCACCCAGAGGCACGCAGTCCGGCCAGTGCGGCATGAATCTGCAGCAGCAAGTTAAGGTGGTTGATCTCCAGGGCCAATTTCCTACCCCTCCTCTGTAGCTGCGTCAGACCAGCCCCAGACCAACCGGCATGGGCAGGCAGTCGTAAGAAATGACTGAGCCATTAGCCTCTGGTATGTGACTCTAAATGTAACCCCACACACATACATGCTATTGAAACCAAAGCTGATCCCCTTAATCTCTTTTTCTAGATGAATATGTAGCGGGTGAACGATCTGGAGCAGAGACTGCAGCAGATCATGCCCAGGAGGCACATGTAGAGGTTGGGTGATGTCACACACACATTCTAAGTGTCATTTGGTTACTGTTGAATCAGACATAAGAAGTGAGCCTATTTTAAATTTCTCAACAGCCTTACATTCCCAGCAGTGGCAGACCCCATACCGTAGGGTGGTCCCCCCAAGCAGAGGTCGCCCACCAACGTAGTAGGTTGTAATATAGATATTTAGAGTATGTGTAAATTAACATCATCACCAATCAACCTAAAAACATTGTCAATGTCCTTAGCATAATGACATATGGCCTCTTCCTTTAAGACATTCCTTAGCATAATGACATATGGCCTCTTTCCTTAAGAAATTCTTTAGCATAATGACATATGGCCTCTTCCTTTAAGACATTCCTTAGCATAATGACATATGGCCTCTTCCTTTAAGACATTCCTTAGTATAGTGACATATGGCCTCTTCCTTTAAGACATTCCTTAACATAATGACATATAGCCTCCTCCTTTAAGACATTCCTAAGCATAATGACATATGGCCTCTTCCTTTAAGACATTACTTAGCATAATGACATATGGCCTCTGCCTTTAAGACATTCCTTAGTATAATGACATATGGCCTCTTCCTTTAAGAAATGCCTTAGCACAATGACATATGGCCTCATGAGTTAGCTTGCAAACTAATAATCATTCCATCCACAGCTGTTAAACATGTATTTGCAGAACTTTATTTTAATTTTTTTTTTACAAACACCGCACAAATCAGTGACACTAACGATTCGTTGGGGACCACAGATGAAGACTAATTATCTGGGGCCTGCCATTGCTTTGTATATAGTTTTCCTGTTTTTATCTAGTTTTATAACAATGTAAATATGTTTTAAGTTTTTACATTTTTTACATTAAAAAAAAATTTACATTTTGTACTGCCAAAAAATGGCCAAAGGCAAAGCAAATTGCCAGTTGGTATTAAAAAACCACTAAAACTTGTTTCTGTGTCATTTTACGTTAAAAAAAAAAGATTCATTAAGGGTTGGTTACAGTAAAACGTAGGAAGAACACAAAATAAAAAAATGAAGAATATCCAGACAGCGATGTGATTGAGGTAAGCATTAGGTGTGCAACATAAAGATTATCCAGACCGCGATGTGATTGAGGTAAGCATTAGGTGCGCAACATGAAGATTATCCAGACCGCGATGTGATTTAGGTAAGCATTAGTGCGCAACATGAAGATTATCCAGACCACAATGTGATTGAGGTAAGCATTAGGTGGGGGGGAGGGGGAGGAAAACAACCCCCAGTACCGGCATGGCCGTGCACGTGGAACCTGCGGCAGCGGGCGCGCGGAATCCCACAGTGGATTCCAAAGGTGATGTCAGGTTCTGTTCTTGTTGGGATGTTACATTCTGTTCTAGTAGCAATCCTTGAAGTCCTTGTAGAGCCTCCTGATCTTCCGGGCCCAAGGTGATTTGATTACTCCTTACATCTCGTGAGCCAAAGTATTTCTTCAATACAATCTTTCTACAGAACAAATACATGTCTTTAATCAAAGAAAATTTGTCCAGATTCCTGGTCGGCGCAAAAGAGAGACCCCTTGATAATACTGACATTTCAGATGATGTTAAAACATGTGATGAGATGTTTTTACATGTTTTTTATTTGTGTCCCAAATTTGCTCCTGTGGGATCCTGGGGCAGCATAGCACCTAGTTGTCACATTCCACTGACGCAGGTGCTTATGCTGCAGGCGCCCTGTTCACATGGGCTGGGCGCACGCTCTGTGCTGTGGCATGGAGCGTGCGAGCCTGCCTGATGCTGGACTGTCATCGGTGGTGGGAATAGTGGGCGTACCGGCTGGCCGCAGCCGACTTGTTGCTGCGAGCGGAGGCGTCCGTGGTTCCGGGCGCCCCGCTCATTGCGTCACTTCCGGCGGCGGTGGATGGAGGCGCGCGCCAGCAGCCGCGGGTTCCACGCGCACGGCCATGCCGGTACTGGGGGTTGTCTTCCTCCCCCCCCTCCCCTCCCAGGTGAATATAAGAGCGGGAGTAAAACAACATTCCCCGCACCCAAGCAAGAAGCGGTCTCATATACCGCGAAGCGCAGGTGGAGCAGCCTCCCGCCCTGACTGTCCTCCCTGGTGATTGATTTCTATGTCTCCACACAGCTGAGTATCTCTCTTTCTGATATTGCATGTATACTTGTTTTTGATTGTGTCCCAATGTTATATTCTTGCACTGATAGGATGGTTACTTTATTTGAGTTATGTTTTGTGTCATGATGTTTTGAAGTACACCATTTTCTATATCTTTTTAATTGGGATAATGAATTTGTATTAGTATTTTGCACAATGCACATGTCACTTTGGGTAGTTATTTATGGATTTAATAAGGTGTATTAATTTTGAAGGGTATTGTTTCTTTATGGATTTTATATTTTTTTGTTTTTGTGCCGGCACAAAAAAAAAAGGGGGTGTTAGTTACTATATAGACTGAAAGAGAATTGGATACGAGTTTACATACATACTTTGCATAATATATGGGCAACTATTTAGGCCAGGTGTATATACACTTTTTCAGGGCAGGTTGAGGAGGCTTTTTAATCTCGTTGTTGTTTTTAAATGTGTGTCTTTTGCATAATAATAAAAATTGTATGAACTTTCATTGGTTGTGCTCTTTTGTGTGACCCCTGGGTCTGGCTGATCCCTGGGTTCACCTTTGCTCATACTATAATAAATACTACTGGACAGAAAAATATACAATAACATTATTTTTGCAATATTGTCAGGACTATCTATTACATAAAAAAGAGATGAAAAAGAAGGGAAGAGAAAAAGAAAACGTAAGTAAAAAGATATTTAGACAATCACTCCATTCCACTACCAGACTCTAAGTTCTGCGCCCAAAACAATTCCCAACACCATAAGTGTTCTGCCAATGTTCCCAGGCAAATATTTGTTGACCCAAGGCAGCCAGACTCGCTTGAAGTTCTCAAGCTTACCTTCATTTATTGCGGAGATCTTCTCCATAGCCATACATGAGCCAACTCTGTTCTTGAACTCCATAAAATAAGGCTAGGTGTCTTCCAAGCCCTAACAATCACTTGTCTGTCAGCCGTGAACAAATAGTGCAACAATTTTCTCCCTTTACTGGCTTATTTAACAGAGCAACCCAAGGATCCCTTAAGATTGGTTGCCTTACAATATTAGATATCACTCTAAATATTTTATCCCAAAATTCTTGTACCACCCTACACTCCCACCAAATATGTTTAAAGGATCCCAAGGAGTGACACCCCCGATAGCAATTTTCTGGATATCCTGGCACATTACAGGCTATTCTTTCGGGCACTAAATATCAAAGCAGCATTAATTTAATGTTGGCTTCTACCGCTTGCACTAAAATGTTCCCATGGAGAGAACTATGCCACATTGTCACCCAAGCCTTAACTTCCATCTCCTTACCAAACTCATCCACTACCATTTTCTTGGATAACTTGGCATATTTACAGAGGAAGCAGAAGATAAAGATAAATATACATCTGACAGTATAGCTCTGACCCTCGGATCCACCAAACATCTCTTCTCAAAAGCGATAACATGCACAACCCTGTTTTGCCTTGAATAATAAAACTAACCAAGTTATGCAGTTGCATATACACAAGCAGGTCTTTTGTACGCAAATCAATTTTTTCCCAGAATTGGGAGAAATCCCCCCACAAAGGCAATCTGCTATACGCCTTGCTCCTTTAGACGCTTTGCTGACAATTAGAGAAAATCTGAGGTGATAGCATAGCTAGGCTGAAACATTATATTATTACAAAAAGAAAAACAAGGTAAGTGGGGAAATCAAATTTTCAGAGTATTTAATTCCATCCCAAATTGAATGTGCAACAATAGGATTAAGTGTATCAGCTTATGCCTGTGGAATAATCCATAAAAGATTATCAATAGCAAGTGGAGGCACAACTCTAGCTTCCATACACACCCAGAGGGCGATGTCCTGCGTCATATGGTATGTAGCAAGTTGTGCAATTTGCACCACCTAGTAATACCGCCTTTGGTCTCAAAAGCAACCTCTTAGCAACCCTAGGTCTCCTCCCATCCCATATAATATTAAATACTTTTTGCTGCAAATGATTACGTTGTTTTTTAAGTGACTTTTACCTGCAAGATTCTAGCATAGTATAAAAACTTTGGAAGGAAAGTCATCTTTATGGCATTTATTCTGCCAAGCTTCAACAGTTTGTAATCTTTCCAGCGAGTTAATAGGTCAAGCACACGGGGTAGATACAAGAGTTATAACCCCTCGTTGCACTCATAGACCTATATCTCATCATTCCTTTATAAATGTGGTTGTAAAGTATTGTGTTTAATATGTTGATCGAAATTTGAGATTTTTGAGCAATAAGAGCAAAACCTCATATTCCTCTAATAGGTCATTTAGTCGCCTAAACAGTGGTGGGGAGTTGCAGTCAACAAAAATCCTTTATATTCTGTTTCCCACTTAGCATCAAACAAAGACAATGATCTAACCCAAATATACTCCCGGCCTATAATGTTGAGAGCACTAAAATTTTCCACATTAACCTCCAGCCCCAAGATAGCAGCATAATTTTTTAAAACAATAAATAAATTAGGAATCGTTATTAATGGTTTAGTGATGAATAAAATAACATCCTCTGAAAACGTACATATTTTATATGAAGTCCCTGACAGTTCAAAACCATATATATATTCTGAATCTCTGGTTGCGTGTGCAAGAGGCTCAATCGCCATATGAAAAGCAGGGGTGATACTGGGCATCCTTGCCAGGTGCCTCTCTCCAAATGAAAAGCTTGGGATTTAAATCCACAATATTTAACAAAGGCAAGGGGAGCAGCATAAAGGGCTCTCAAACTAGACATGAATCCAGGGCCAAAGCCCCAATGGGCTAATAACTGAAATAAATAATTCCAAGACACTGAATCAAATGCTTTTCGCACATCAAGTGAGAGAAGCATTTTTGGCTACTTTATTACTTCCTTACTTTATAATTTTCTACTCCACCTGTCCACCTGCATGAATAACATGTGTGATCCTCCTTATATTGTCCCCTGCTTGACACCCTGGGATGAAGCCCACTTGATCTTTACCAACCAAGACCAGCAGAAGATGCTATAATCTATTCGCTAAAATATTTGCATTAACTTTAATATCCAAATTTAAAAGTGAAATTGGCATATAGTTTGACCATAGCAAAATGGTCCGAGTCAGGTTTCAGAATCATACTTATAGAGGCCGTCAAAGTATCCCTCGGAAAAGACCCCATACCTAATTTATTGGTGCCTTGGTGCCAAGGTATCCACCAAATTCTTGTAATAAACCACAGAGAATCCATCAGGTCCCAGACGCTTTCTAACTTTTAATCCATTTATAGCTTTTAGTATTTCCTCGAAACAAAAATCACAATCTTAGGATTCCCTAGCCTCTTGTGAGAGTTGAGGTAACCTTACAGAGGAACTGACTAAAGTCACCAGAAACTGCCATGGTTGAAGCAGAATAAAGCTTTTGAAGTTGTGCGCTAAGAATCTCAACTATTCTCTTTGGATTGCTAGCTGGAGCTCCCCTGGTACCTCTCAACTTAATTGGTTTATAAAGTTGGTTTGGGATCCAAGGCCTGTGCGCCAAGAGAGCATCTGGCATGTTAGCATTAACATAATACTTATGTTTGACCTGTCCACTCCCTCATCTGATAAAAGGGAACATCCAGGAGTTCCCCGGAGGCTTTGTAACCTGGGACTTTAATTTCAGAATGATCCCATCATGGTCAAACCACAAAATTGGAACCAGCAACCGAAAAGCCTTGGCAGATAGGACAACTATCAATATGAGGCTGTAGAACCATGTTCGAACCTCTGCGCATGCTTCAATACTTCCTCTAGAAGTTCAGTAAAGAAATGCAACTGATGTGTGTGTGTTAGTCATTTTTTTTGTTTTTTTCGTTCCATTTTCCATTCGTTTCCATTTTCCATTTGTACGAACGTTCGGGCGCTTTCGTATATGCGTTTTTCGAAGAACGAAACTAAATCGGATCATTTGCGTTAGTTTCCCTACAAAATGTGATATTTTTCATTCGTTCAGAAAACTTACGTTGTTGGGATGGGCTTGCATCTGATTCAGAGAGCTGATTGCCGAGGGACCACCACCCTATTAAACCGTTTCATTTGCGATCCACTTACGGGCCCTTTGAGGCCTCGGATTGCTATTGTTGAACATGTTTTGCGGCTATGTGGAGGAGTCTGCGCGCCTTTAGCTCCAAGGCATTGCATGTATCAGCATGGCCGAGGCAATAAATTGTATAGCAATGCATACCTGTATGCCTTATAGAAGCATTTTAATGCTGACCTTAATTAGTCCTTAGCATGTAAACCTTTATTTTCCCACACATCCATATAATTGCTATATTTTTTTAGACTTATGTCCTTTGTGAATTATATTTGGATTGTTGAACTTGAATCTTAATTTTTTGTAGGAGTTATTGTTTTAGTTGGTTACCTTTGCTTTGTGTAATTATTTTATATTTGGTTGCAGGAACCGCAAGATGTGCCACTCGCACAACATACAAGCAGTGTTTGGTCCAGCTATGTGATTCCTCAGTGTTCTTGCAGGGCATCCAGGGTCGTCCCATGATGCTTATATATTGCAGAGCTCCGGCTTATTTCGTCAGTTTGAGTCAGGAGAATTATCTGGTGAATGGCTCCTGGGTAAGTTTGCTCACATTCCATCAATCCATTTTCACTGTATGGCAATGAATATAGTTGATAACTTATGTCTTAACCTATGGCTGTTTTTAGCCCTTGATGACATGTTAAACAATATTGTAGCTTAGAATGTGTATTTTATGTTAGTATTTTTAAATTCTTTCAGGGGATTCTGGAGTTCTCTAATCGGGCCCTATGCACAACCCGGGCTGTGGTGACGAAGGCCTTCGGGCTTTTGAAGTCCAGATTTAGGTGTTTGGACCATACAGGGGGGGGGCACTGCAGTATGACCCCAACAAAATTATACCAATAATTTAATTTAAGTTCTTTTAACAGGGACCACACGTGCCAGAGTGGCACAACTGAGTGTCAGGTTCCTTCAGTTGGTGGGCGAGATGCGGGAGCTGCGCGACCAGTTGGGGACCACAGATGAAGAATAATGTTCTGTGGCCTGCCATTGCTATGTATTTAGCTTTTTATAGTTGTAAAAATTTTAAATTTAAAAAATATTTTAATATTTTATATTTTATGATGAAAAAAAAATAATAAAAGTTTCAGCGTCATTTCATTTACAAAATACATTAACACAAAACTAATGGGCCCAGAAATATTTAAAGATGAATATTCACATGACCGAGAAGTTTTAGGGGGCTAAAATGTAAGAAGAACATAACCGGGAAGTGGTTTGGGACAGTTTTAGGGGTGAAACATGGAAAGTGTAGGAAAGCGCAAAGTGGTTTAGCTAAGCATTGTAGTAGTAGTGAGTGAGCCAAATATGTAGGCGAGCACTTTAATGAGTTAAGTTTGTAGTGTGCAGGCGCAAGATCGCAAGGATTTACGTTCGGACGATTATTTATTGAAAAAGGGAAACAGAATAGGAGAATCGAAACGGGAAACGTAAAGGATTCGTGGAAGGAGACGATGGAAAAAGGGCAAAATCGAAAGCCGATGTTGTAACATGAGAAAATGAATCCGAAAAGTCATTGTCAGGTCCCGAGGGACGCCCACCTTCCAATTAAGTCCGCAACCCCCAATCTCCACTGCTAGCTTCGCCTATAGACAAGCCCCCGTTTGCCGGGACGCTGGACACGCCTCACCGGACACGGTTGCCCCCAGGACTTCTTAGCACAAAGGATGCAGACTTATGCAGGGGAAGGCAGACGAACCTGGAACGAGACTGGGTAGGTCAGACGGGCAGGGATCATACAGGCAAATCAGTCCAATAAAGCGCGGTACAGGAGGATGAGACAGAAGAATAGTCGAGTCGAGCCAAAGGTCACACCGGGGAATCACAGATACGCAGTACAGAGGAGCAGGCAGAAATCGTGGTCAGGAAAACAGGCTAAGGTCGGTCCAGGCAGCAATCAAGGATGGTCATACACGGCAAGATACGTAGACGGAAACAGACACCAATTCGCACCCAGCAGCACGCTATCACGGGCAAAGATCAAATCCAATAGGAACACCTTTATAGGAAGTGGCCGACCAGATTGAGGGACATGATTGGTGCAACTTAGGAACCTGGGGCTGATTGCCCCATTCAAACCACAAGGGCGTTCCGCCCAAAGCAACCTTGGGCTCATTGGCCCAGAAATGATTACCTCCGGCGGGCGCGCTGTGTGCAGCGCCGCCGGAGGGCATAAAGCCTGAGTGCTCGCGCGCGCGAGCACGATCCTGAGCGTCAGGAGCGCGTCGCGATGCCAGGGACGCGGCCGCTCCAGACGCTGCTCGTGACGGAGCCGCCCGAGCCGCCGCTCGCGACGGAAACAGCCGAGCGGCTGCTCGCGGTGGAAACAGCCGAGCGGCGGCCGGGGACGGAAGCCGTCGAGCCGCCGCCTGCCGAAGATGCTGCCTGCGCTCCGGCCGACCGAGTGCAGCCGGCGTGGGACCGAAGGCCGGGTGAGTGCGAGGTCCCCGTGGCACTACCCCCCCCCCTTCACGAGGGGCCTCCGGACCCTTACCAGGTTTATCAGGATTCTCACGATGGAATATATTGACTAAGGTTCTGGCATGAACATCTTTGGCCGGTACCCAAAACCTCTCCTCAGGACCAAAACCTTTCCAATCAATTAAATACTGTAATGAATTTCGAACCATTCGAGCATCGAGTATTCTGTTAATTTCATATTCAGGTTCATCTCCAATTACGACTGGAGGAGCAGATGACACCTGAACATTTTTGGCGGATTCTAACAAAGAAACATGAAAGGTAGACGGAATCTTCATGGACATAGGTAACTTGACTTTAAAGGTAACATTACTCAGCTTGTTAGTGATGGGAAAAGGACCGATGTATTTAGGGCCTAACTTAGGCGAGGGCTGTCTAAGGGCAATATTTCTAGTGGATACCCAGACCCAGTCTCCTACCCGAAATGGTGGTTCCCGCGATCTATGTCGATCCGCGAACACTTTATATTTTTCAGAGGCTTTCTTAAGGTTCATCTGTATCTCAGACCACACCTTAGTCCTTTCCCGTAGCCATTCCTCCAAGACCGGCAAGTTGGAGGAAGGACCAGAGAAGGATGACGCCTTAGGATTCCTGCCATAGTTACAGAAAAACGGCGAAAACTTAGTCGAATCGCTAGGCGCATTGTTAAAGGCGAATTCAGCAAATTCGATAAATTCCGCCCACTGTTCTTGACGATCAGACACAAAGCAGCGTAAATATTGTTCTAAACTCTGATTCACCCGCTCGGTCTGTCCGGTAGACTGGGGATGATAAGCTGTAGAAAGAGAAACTTTAATGCCCAAGCGATTACAAAAGGCTTTCCAGAAGCGGGATATAAACTGAACCCCCCAATCTGAAACAATATTCTGTGGTATACCATGGAGACGGAAAACATGCTTAATGAATAGTTGCACCAGGTCTGGTGCCGACGGAAGTTTTACCAAAGGAATAAAGTGTGCCATTTTACTGAAGTGGTCAACCACCACCCAGATAACAGTATTCCCCTGCGATTGAAGTAGATCGACAATGAAATCCATGGATATGTGGGACCATGGCTCGCTAGGAATCTCCAGAGGTACTAATAATCCCGCTGGAGATCCATGGGTTGTCTTACTCCGTGCACATACAGGGCATGCTTCAACAAAGGCGGTTATGTCACGTCTGATGGTAGGCCACCAGACATGGCGTTTGGCGACAGCCAAGGTTTTCCGAACCCCCAAGTGACCGGCGGACTTGGCATCATGAAGTTCCTGTAAAACGGCGAGACGTAAATGAGGTGGAACAAATAAGCATTCAGAGGGTTTACCGGGAGGAGTATCAATCTGATATGGCGTCAAAGAACTAGACAAATCAGGGAGAAGGGCGCCCACTATACAACCTAAGGGCAGAATCGGTTCAGCAGGATCGAATCGATCCTTACAATCTCCGAAATTTCGAGATAAGGCGTCTGCTTTGGTATTCTTTTTCCCTGGTTTGTAGGTGATAATGAAATTGAAACGAGAGAAAAAGAGTGCCCAGCGAGCCTGACGGGAGTTGAGCCTTTTGGCGGACTCTAAATATTCTAGATTCTTGTGATCTGTATATACGGTAATGGGGTGTAGAGAACCTTCCAGCCAGTGACGCCATTCTTCAAAGGCCAGTTTAATACCCAATAGTTCCCTATTCCCAACATCATAATTACGTTCAGCAGGAGAAAATTTACGTGAAAAGAACGCACAGGGATGCAGTCTCTCCGGATTACCAGAGTACTGAGAGAGAACTGCTCCCACCCCAAGTTCGGAGGCGTCGACCTCCAACAGAAACGGGTGATTAGTATTGGGATGGATCAACACAGGAGCTGAAGTAAAGGTCTTTTTCAATAATTGAAAGGCGCTTGTTGCTGAGGGAGGCCACTCCTCAACAAAAGTGCCCTTCCGAGTAAGATCTGTTAAGGGACCCACAATGGAAGAGAACCCCCCTTATGAATCCTAAAAACCTCTGAAGCGCCTTAAGGGTTCTAGGTTGCTCCCACTCCAGTATCGCGGATACTTTGGAGGGATCCATAACCAACCCACACTTAGAGATTAAATATCCTAGAAACGGAATTTCAGAAACTTCAAATACACATTTAGAGATTTTAGCATACAGATGGTTCTCCCGTAACCTTTGTAACACCGCTTTTACATGTTGACGGTGTTCCAACAGGGAATGGGAAAAAATGAGTATGTCGTCTAAATAGACCACCAGAAATCGACCCAAGAAATCGCGAAAAATGTCGTTCACAAAATCTTGGAAGACTGCAGGGGCATTACATAGGCCGAAGGGCATCACCAAGTATTCATAGTGGCCATCTTTGACATTGAAGGCAGTCTTCCATTCATCTCCCTGGTGTATACGAATAAGGTTATATGCCCCTCTAAGATCAAGTTTGGAAAAAATCTGAGCCCCAGATACCTGATTAAAGAGGTCATTGATTAACGGTAATGGATATCTATTTTTTACTGTAATTTTGTTTAATCCCCGGTAGTCAATACAGGGGTGTAAACCGCCGTCCTTCTTCTCGACAAAGAAAAATCCTGCACCAGCAGGTGAGGTAGAAGGACGGATGAATCCCTTCTTGAGGTTCTCAGAAATATAATCTTTCATGGCCAGCTCTTCAGATCGTGTGAGATTGTATATCTTCCCCCTAGGGGGCATAGTACCTGGAAGCAAATCGATGGGACAATCATAGGTCCTATGTGGGGGAAGAGTGTCAGCGGATTTTTCAGAGAAAACATCCGCCCAATCTGCGTAGGCTGGTGGTAAACCATCAAGGATGACCTATGAGGACCTAAGGGATGTGGAGAAACAATGCTCATAACAGAATGGACTCCATTTAACAAGATCCCCAGATTCCCAATTAATAACCGGATTATGGGTCTTTAACCATGGGAAACCTAATACAATAGGAGAAACAGGACTCTCAATAATAAAAAACTCTAATTCTTCAGAATGAGCAGATCCCACAATTAAATTCACCAAGGGGGTCTTAAAGGAGACCAACCCTCCCATGATGGGCTTGTTATTGACAGCCAGGACTCGAAGGGAATTTTCTAACGGAATCAATGGAATATTAAGGGTGGAAGCAAGTGACCTATCCAAGAAATTGCCAGCCGCTCCACTGTCTATGAAAGCAGAGACAAAAGTCTTGGAAAGGCCCCAAGAGACCATAACTGGTAGGAGTAACCGATTAACATGAGGGAATGATACCTGACCGCCTAGATGAAGTCCCTCAGCAGGATCTAGGCGCTGTAGTTTCCCGCCACCGGAGCCTTGTTCGGGCAATTTTTAGCGAAGTGGCCAGGATTTCCGCAATAAAGACAAAGGCCTTGTGATCTACACCAAACTTTCTCTGCCTGAGAAAGATGGGTTACGCCAAGCTGCATGGGTTCTTCAGACGTCATAGAAGAAGGGGCGGCAGCACCCCTAGGCCTTGACTCTTGGCGTGGGGGTACCCAAGGTTGATCTTTGCCTTTTTCTTGGCGTCTTTCCCTGAGACGTCTATCCACTCTAATAGCCAGTTGCATATATTCATCAAGGCTTTTGGGTAGCGGATAGTTCACTAGAACATCTTTAATGTTTTCTGAGAGTCCAATTCTAAATTGGCTGCACAGACCTGGGTCATTCCACTTAGAATCAATGGCCCATCGACGGAACTTTGCGCTATACTCCTCTGCTGAGCGTTTTGCCTGTCTAAGATTCCGTAGCTTGGAGTCTGCCGTTGAAGCTCGATCAGGGTCTGCATATAATAGCTCCATGGCAGAAAAGAAGGAGGAAACTGATTGTAAGGCTTCATCTGTAGGTGCCAATCCAAATGCCCAGGTCTGAGGATCACCCTGGAGAAGTGAGATAACTAGGCCCACTGGTTGAGTTTCTGACCCAGATGAGTGGGGCCGTAGACGGAAATAGAGCTCACAAGAGTTCTTAAAGTTAGAGAACTTCATCCGTTCCCTGAAGAATTTCTCTGGAAGAGGAATCTTTGGCTCAACAGTAGGTCCAGGATCCAGTGGCGCAGGTAGTTGGCGACTTTCCTGCGTAGCCACTCGCTGGGCCAGCTGGTTGATGGCGGTGGCCATAGCTTGCACCTGCTGCATTAATTCTTCTAGGAAATAATGTATGTGGCCCGTGATAATGTCAGGTCCCGAGGGACGCCCACCTTCCAATTTAGTCCGCAACCCCCAATCTCCACTGCTAGCTTCGCCTATAGACAAGCCCCCGTTTGCCGGGACGCTGGACACGACTCACCGGACACGGTTGCCCCCAGGACTTCTTAGCACAAAGGATGCAGACTTATGCAGGGGAAGGCAGACGAACCTGGAACGAGACTGGGTAGGTCAGACGGGCAGGGATCATGCACGGCAAATCAGTCCAATGAAGCGCGGTACAGGAGGATGAGACAGAAGAATAGTCGAGTCGAGCCAAAGGTCACACCGGGGAATCACAGATACGCAGTACAGAGGAGCAGGCAGAAATCGTGGTCAGGAAAACAGGCTAAGGTCGGTCCAGGCAGCAATCAAGGATGGTCATACACGGCAAGATACGTAGACGGAAACAGACACCAATTCGCACCCAGCAGCACGCTATCACGGGCAAAGATCAAATGCAATAGGAACACCTTTATAGGAAGTGGCCGACCAGATTGAGGGACATGATTGGTGCAACTTAGGAACCTGGGGCTGATTGCCCCATTCAAACCACAAGGGTGTTCCGCCCAAAGCAACCTTGGGCTCATTGGCCCAGAACTGATTACATAAAGCCTGAGTGCTCGCGCGCGCAAGCTCGATCCTGAGCGTCAGGAGCGCGCCGCGATGCCAGGGACGCGGCCGCTCCAGACGCTGCTCGTGACGGAGCCGCCCGAGCCGCCGCTCGCGACGGAAACAGCCGAGCGGCTGCTTGCGGCGGAAACAGCCGAGCGGCGGCCGGGGACGGAAGCCGTCGAGCCGCCGCCTGCCGAAGATGCCGCCCAGCCTGCGCTCCGGCCGACCGAGTGCAGCCGGCGTGGGACTGAAGGCCGGGTGAGTGCGAGGTCCCCGTGACAGTCATGCTGGAAAATGACATCCTCGTACTCGTACTCTGGCATACGAACGGATGGAAACTTTACTGAAGGTTAGCAATGCATGCATAGAATCGCTCGCACACTCATACAAGAGCAGGAAAATGTAAAAAAAAATACAGATCAGTACTAAAACAAAAGTCTTTTTTTGTCTCTCTGAATCGAGCCTATAGTACAAGGCAAAAGTAATCTCAACGTCCTGCATAGTTCCTATTAAGATCCCATCTGGATCAGAAATCTCAGACATGCAGGTAAACAGTGTAGTCTTTCTAAACCCAGTAAATATGCCCTTTTGCTTAGTGGGGACACAGGATACGAAATATTGTGGTGTCAAAGTATGGCATACTATCTCAGGATTTAAAGACTGAATGTTCCTGAATGCCATGTTCTGTTTCTGTTGGGAATTTAGACACAGAACATTAGGAAAAAAATCACACATGCCATTGCAATAGCTTGGAGGCAAAAGGTGAAAGAAAAAGAATGATAAGAAAGCATAGAAAAAAAGGAAAGGAGAAGAAAAGAAAGAAGAAGAGGAAAAAAGATTAATTAGATTCCTTCAATACAATTGTTTTAAAAAAACCCACAGGGGAGCTACTAGACAGTATTGCAAGGAGAACCGTGGGATAAATAAACAAATGCACTTCCACCTACAGAAAATAAAGACAGAGAAAAGTGCGATCTTTATAAAAGCTTAAAATGTAAAACTTAGAGGCACTCTCAATATTTATAATCACTACATACAATACACAACATATTAAAATCCCTTAAAAAACACATAAATCCAACAATAACACACAGGACAAACCAACATAAAGGTGTGTAGGCGATGTGGAGAGTCTCACCACACTAATTGATATAAAATATGTGCTAAATCATTCAACAAAGTGTTCCAACAGTGCAACTAAACATGTGCAAATCCTGCCTGTGATCCGGATCACTATAAAATCTATATATTTGTAAAGTGCAAGTGCTCCTAGTCAAACAATCAATTAAGAATTAATATTCCCAACCATAACAACTCATAAACATATAAACATATCAATCTAGTCTATTCACCAATTAAAAAATAATATGAAGATATAATCACCTGTATTTATTATTAGGCATCCCAAAGGGAAACCACTGATGTATATCACAATACCAATCAAAAAATTAAATCACAAATCTATCAGAAATAAAGCCAAGGTTTCATGAAAATAACATGTGTGAAGTCTCCCCACCGCGTACCGCACCAGGAGCCACGCGTTCCGTGGGCACATCACCCACTTCATCAGGCTGATCTCATGCTGGCTACACTGAGCTTAAGTAGAGCACTGGCACCTCCCCCCAAGTAATCACCACAAGTGGATCCCTCACCTGCGACGAGGATTTGTATCCGGGTCAGCAGACAATGGAATCAATAGAAGACACATTCGAGTCACTGGACAGCGCCGTCACATGACAGCAGTCAGCTGGAGATAATCTCACAGGGATGGATTGTGTAAACAACACTGCGTCCATAGCAACCAAGACACTCACAAGCATGCTGCTGCATATGTGGGGCAGATAAGAGCTGAGCAACACATCACCGGTCAGACAGACATCAACAGGGATCAAAGGGTGGTGAGGTGGCAGTGAGCACCCAAGTAAGATAAAAAATCAATAACAAACATACATATACCAACTATACTACAAACAATAATTAATGTAGAGAAAAAAAAAATAATATATATATATATATATATATATATATATATATGTGTGTGTAAAGTAAATAACCATGCATAAAAATAAAATAAACATATCAAATATATAGTGCTCAATCTAATGCGCTTGATATAATCATTGTGAGTGAGCTATTAATGCCCACAAACAACAATCATTAATCTGAATTACTCTATGGTGACTAATGCACGGATACCGGGTGCCCACTCTCATGTGGCCAGCCCCACTTTCTGGATCAAAGAGCCAGAAATCATATAAGTCAGTTCAATTGATCTCAATCTAACAATCTGGCAAAGGCCACATGCATGTGCGCACCCAGCCTGCACCAAATTTCAGCCAATAATACAAACACTGGCAAATATATATAATTAAGTGCAAAAATTTCTTATATAGCATATGTGAAAATAAACTTTGTCATTGATACTCTCACCCCAAACCTTTCAACTAAACAAATAAGCCTGTATTCCCTATTCAGGATACCCAGGTTCCATTATTAACTAATATGGAGATTTTACTTAACCAGCAACAGCTAATTACTTTCCCTTGCAAAAGCTTAGAATGCAAATCTTGGAGGCACTTGGCTTATAATTTTGCACAAAGTCGCAAAAGCGGAAAAGAACATTGACATGGATTGAAACAGATTCCTCAGGGTCTCACTGACTGCCACCACCCACTAACCAATCCTGCCTCTTATCATTATTACACTCACCCCAACTTTTTCAACTGGGATTTAAAGTGGACCAACACCCACGGGTGATCGGCCCGGGAATCTATAAGATTCCCGGGCCGATCACCTTCCTCCCCGCGGGACATCCGAGATCGGGATGTCCCGCGGGGTGAAACCCCCCCAAACACCCCAAACTCCTTACCTTATTTTCGGCTCCTCCGCCGCCGCCTCCCACGCGTCAAGAGTGACGCGCGGGAGGCGGCGGCGGAGGAGCCGCTTGTCCGCGGCTTGTCCGTCGGTGCTGGGAGTGGGGAGAGGTGAGTTTTTCGGGGGGTTTCACACAGCGGGGCACCCCGATCGGGGGTGCCCCACCGAAGTGGACCAAGACCCAGGATAGTCAAAATCCTGGGTGTTGGTCCACTTTAAACATACCCTCAATTAATTTATGAATGCAACAAAATGTAAAGTAAACCTGGATATCCTATTCGGGATACCCAGGTTTCACTATAGGCCACTATGGAGAACTCACATAACCTGCAATAGTTAATTACAATGCTATCAGCCCCCGTGAACCCATGAGACAAGAGAAAAAAAATCATCCCTCCAAATGGACCAGCAAGCTTATAACCAAACATTCTTTGAATAAAGTACCATAAGCAACAATAAAAAAAATTATGTTCAAACTTGCAGAAGAAGCTATCAACCCGGAAAACTACACAGGACCCCAAAACAGTCCTTCTGAAGTGGGTCAGATAAACTTCAAGTGATTATGGAGGTCGAAGGTGAGCTGATCTCATCTGAGTATGCATACCGCTTTTGCTACTTCCCAGCTCTTTGTTCCTTAGGGGAGCCCTCCAATTTACAAGCACATCTGTAGATCTTTCACCCATCAGGCAAAGCTCCAGCAGAATGTCCTGTAACTTATCTCCCTTTGTTGTATTCTTATAGGTGAAACTAATGGAAAGTCACACTTGTACTTAATTCTGTTATTCTGTAAGAATTTAAGGAGGAGATGCAAATCCTTTTTTTAAGTAATAGTGGTAAAAGATCTGAAAAAAAAAGTTGAAAGTTATGGCCTCTGTGCTCTGTTCATTTCTAAAAGTTGTTGTAGAGCAAGCTTTATTCGTATAGGTGAAACTAATGGAAAGTCCCACTTGTACTTAATTCTGTTATTCTGTAAGAATTTAAGGAGGGGATGCAAACCCTTTTTTTAATAATAGTGGTAAAAGGTCTGAAAAAAGTTTAAAGTTATGGCCTTGGAATGATAGTTGAGGGTTGCCAATGGCAGATTGCTGTATTTTCCCCTTTGTTTTAAAATAATAGAACCTTACTACAATGTCACGTGGGGGGTCTTCTGGTTTTCTTCTAAGGGTTAATGCTCTGTGTGCTCTGTGTGCTCTGTTCATTTCTAAAAGTTCCACTGGCTCATCAGGCAATAGCTCATGGCTCAATGTGAGAATTGTTGAGAATCCCTGTTCTCAGCATCCTCAAGCTTATTTAATACCAAAGTGTTCTCAGTCTTCAGCTTTGCAATGTCCTCTTCATGTGATTCTATCATGGTGATTACATCGCCCAGTCTCTCATCTATAGCATTTAGGCAACAAGAAACTTTTTATCAACTCCTTTGTTAAAGTGCTTGGTTATTTTTTTCGTGTTTATGTTCAGTGCCCTGTTAAACATTAGAGCAATCTGATTAAGCAAAGCTGGATTAAGCTCAGAACCATGCACAGAAACCCCATCATGTGTTTCACTTGCGGTTAATGTAGGCTCCATTACTTCCATCTCCTCGGTGCTGTACATAGGCAGGGGAGCGGTCACCATCTTGGATGCCACTCCAGTTGCAGGCCGCAGCCAAATCAGGGTTGCCACCAACCTTCGGTGACCCATGACAACCTCCAGACACTAGATCCAGCCTTTGAGTGTACCTCTTCAAGCTTAGTGCTGCCGTTTGCCGATAATTCTGTCTAGCGGGCTGGGATCGGTTTCAATGCGCACTTGGCCTTTATCTCTATACCACTGGCTTTTTGGGACAAATCATTTGTGCCAAAATGTAACACAAGATACATGCATTCACATTTTTTCCCCTTATCCCTACTGACAGTTGTATCTAGGAGACATCTTACCTGCTTTACCTCATTTCTATTGTGTCCCAAGTCAACACTCTAATGGTTGAATCACCAACAAGAAGATGCCGTCTTTTCTTGGTAAGTTTCTTAAGCTCATGTTGCTGCTCTGTTTCACTCTTTTTATTCAGTCCTTCTGCACAAAAGAGTCACTGTTGGCCTCCTTAAAAACATTCCCATCTAGTTCAGAAAGAACATCAGAATGATTATATACCATCCAGATACTCACCCATTGCAATCTGGTTTTAACATGCTGCACTCAACAGAAGCTGTCCTCACCATAGTAACAAATGAACCTTGGCAGCCAAATGCAATGATGACCACTCACTGCTCATTCTGCTAGATCTCTCAGCATTTGTCAGAGTAGACCACAATGTCCTACTTTGCATGGTCCAATTTTTTGGCATTATAGGGCCAGTCCAGCCAGACTGCCTGTTTTTTAAGCCCAGCTCTCACACAGCACATCATTTTTGAATATAACAGCACCCTAGTGGGTAAGCTAAATCATTTGCCCCTTTTGTCTACATATCCCATAGGGTAGTGTTATTTCCAAAAGATATCCTTAACTCATCCTTTAAAGTTAAAAAGTGGACCAAGTTGCATGGTGCAATTCATACCCAAACTTCACCAAATAATTAGCGTGACCAATTACACTTTTTACTCCTGGTGCTTAATCAACCCCAATTTGATGCAACATTTCAAAACGCTGTAATCAGAGCTCTACAATACATATTTCCATTTTAAAGAAAAAAAAAACAATTACATTTTATTTTTTTAAGTCATATAATACATACTATTATGTTATACTGTAATTGTGACATGTTTAAACTGGCTTTTGGGCAGGATAAAGGCCGTTTAGTAAAGTTCTAGCAGACCTGTATCCACTGCAATAAAATCCCTGAGATATGTTTATCACTTTATCCTTGAATCTCAAGGTGTTGGTCTCAATGACACTATGCACTACTATATATGCTGTGCTTTTAATTGAAGGTCTACACTTGATCTATTCCTCAACAGCACAAAAAGGTAATGAAGTACCAATAGGAATGCTGAGAGGATGAGTAATTGCTTGTGAGACACTAGACAGTGTGCAACTAATGAATGCTGCTTCTAAAAGATCAGCTTAATTGGAAAGTGAACCCCTGAAGACTTTATTTTGTCTTTAGTTTGGTCCCACTTACCACAGTGACGATGGAAGGCTGGGGGGTCATCACAATACAGGAGGAGATAAACTTGGAGATAAAAACAACATGCTCTAAGCAACTTCATTACTACTTAGGCTCAGTATACATGTGAAGTGCTGATAATAAAACACAACTTTCTATTGTTATCGCCATAGAAACTGTCTTTTATCAAGCCCACTTGGGCTAACATATTGTTTATTCGTTTTGATAAATATGACTTTCTATAACTAGCACCTGCATGTAATAGAATTTTTGCATCCTGAATGTGTATCTGTTAAAGCAGTTCACCATATTAAATAAAAATGTAAATGGAAAGCACGTACTAGGAATTAAGCATTAGGAATAAAGTAAAACAAGGAAAACTATTTTAAACTATTTAAAATAGTATTGTATCATTATATTTTATCATTTGCACATCCGCTGTGTCTGTGTGTGAAAAATTTAATAAATAATTACAAAAAGTCTTGAGGTACTCCTACTGTGGGCAGGGACGGATTATAAGGAGGGCACAAAGGGCATGGGCCCCGGGGCCTCCACCACTTGCCCTGAAAAGGGGGCCTCCACCCTTTGCAGGGCTTTTGAAAGCAATGTGGGTCCCCGCACATCTGGGCAAGCCTTTTTTGTTTTTGCCAACCTGCAGCCAAAGCCACCACAGGGCAGGATGGAGAGCCTAGAGCAGAAAAGCCGTCGCCAGAAACGCTACAGTGATGGGTGGGTGCAGAGCTGTCAGTTGGTGGTCACCAAGCTGGACCAGCTGGGCGAATACACCCCCCTTCCCCAGAACGGCAAAGCAGGATTTCCTGAGCAGCACACACCTGCACAAGGGTGGCACAAGGGACTCGATCTGACCTTCCAGTAACCGGGCAGGTTCCAGACAACTACCGATCAGTTACTTTTACTATTATTTTAAAGGAAAATAACACTGTATCTGGGGCCACAATCATATTTTGTGCCCAGGGGCCTCCACCACACTTAATCCAGCCCTGACTGTGGCAATACAGAAGCATCTCGATTCAGATACACTGCTGCACACCACCTCCCCGCGGCCCAAGACTGAGTAACAGTTACAGTACTGGCCTTTTCTTTGTTCTAGTGTGGTTCACTGTCCCCACCATCAACCTATTAGGTTCACCCTGCAGGCTTGTATTCAGCTGTGGGCCAAATGAGACAGATTGGTTAAGCTTCCCCAACATGATGCCATGGTTAGGGGAATTCCAGTCTCTTTGCAGCATTGATCCCATGAAGTGCTAACATCCAGCCATTTCTCTGTCTTCTGCATACTGAAATTGTCCAGCACTAATAAGCACCTCAGCATGAGTAATTACACAAAAACAATGAGGGAGTTTGCTCCTTTGTGACTGGCAGCAGAGGTGCGCCTTGAAGCCAGTGGGGGAGCATTCTGCTATTGGCCCCTGACTAGAACTATAATGCAGAAATACAATCCAAGGCACTGTTAAGTGATTGCTCTGTTTTACCTGTCTATCATATTACCTGTCATAAACACAGGTGAGCCAGGGGGATGGAAAATCACCTGTGGCTAGCAGATAACTTGTCATTAACTACCTACGCCCACATTAAATCTGTAGTAGTTCTATTTTATTTGTAAATGTTATAAATGCTCTTTTATGTTTGGGGGGTCTCCTGGGCAGGAACTGCGGGCTACCATTACATATGTGGTACCATTGCAATCAAGAGAAATGGGGCTTTTACATGCAATATGTCTTTGATAAAATACATGTTTCACATTAAATAAACAATTTTTTTTTTAAATACATTTCGTTTTTTTGTTATCAAAAATATTTTTAAAAAAGTGGAAAAATTGCAAACACGTCATTTCATGTTAAAGCCTAAACTTTGCTGCAAAAAAAATATATTATTATCTTGGAAATCACAGTTAAACATAAAGCATAATGATGAAAAATTAACTGTCAACAGAGAGGGACAAAATCTCAAGTAGCCTGGCAGTTAAAAGGGTTAAAAGTACCTATGCATGTTGGATATTAGGGTTGATTCAGAGAAACAAAAAAAGACTTTAGTTTTTGTGCCGATCTGTTTTTTTTTTTAATTTTTTCCGCTTTTGCATGAGTGTGCGAGCGATTCTATGCATACATTACAAGCCTTCTGTAAAGTCTTCGTCCGTTCGTATGCCAGAGTACGAGTACGAGAATGTCATTTTCCAGCGTAACGTTTCTGTTTTTTTTTCTCATGTTACAACGTTGGCTTTCGTTTTTGCCCTTTTTCCATCGACTCCTCCCACGAATCCTTTACGTTTCCCGTTAGATTCTGATTCCCTTTTTCCATAAATAATCGTCCAAATGAAAATCCTTACGATCTTACGCCTGCGCACTACAAACTTAACTCATTAAAGTGCTCACCTACATATTTGGGTCACTCACTTCTGCTACAATGTTTAGCTAAATCACTTTGCGCTTTCCTACATCTTCCGTGTATGACCCCTAAAACACAAATCACTTCGCGGTTAGGTTCTTTTTCCATTTTTCTAAATATTTCTGGGCCCATTAGTTTTGTGTTAATGTATTTTGTAAATGAAATGACACTGAAACTTTTATTATTATTTTTTTGAATACCAAATGCCATTTTTGTTTGGCCTTTTTTTGAAAATGTTTTTTTTTAAATGTAACATTTTTTTTTCTTCATAAAATATAAAATATTAAAAAACTAAATACATAGCAATGGCAGGCCACAGAACATTATTCTTCATCTGTGGTCCCCAACGAGTCGCGCAGCTCTTGCATCTCGCCCACCAACTGAAAGACCCTGACACTCAGTTGTGTCACTCTGGCACCTGTGGTCCCTGTTAAAAAAACTTAAATTAAATTATTGGTATAACCTTGTTGGGGTCACACTGCAGTGCCAAACACCGAAATCTGGACTTCAAAAGCCCGAAGGCCCTCGCCACCACTGCCCGGGTTTTGCAGAGGGCCCAAATATAGAACTTCTGGTCTGTATTCTGCAGGCAAATAACGGGCGTCAGGAGCAAGGGCAGAAGCGGATATCCAGAATCCCCTGAAAGAATTTAAAAATACTAACATAAAATACACATTCTAAGCAACAATATTGTTTAACATGTCAACAAGGGCTAAAAACAGCCATAGGTTAAGACATGAGTCATCAACTATATTCATTGCCATACAGTGAAAATGGATTGATGGAATGTGAGCAAACTTACCCAGGAGCCATCCACCAGATAATTCTCCAGACTCAAAACGAAAAAATAAGCCGGAGCTCCGCAATATATAAGCATCATGGGACCAAAATATAAAATAATTACACAAAGCAAAGGTAACCAACTAAAACAATAACTCCTACAACAAATTAAGATTCAAGTACAACAATCCAAATATAAATAACAAAGGACATAAGTCTAAAAAAATTTACCAATTATATGGATGTGTGGGAAAGCAAAGGTTTACATGCTAAGGACTAATTAAGGTCAGCATTAAAATGATTCTATAAGGCATACATGAAATGTATTGATTCAGGTATGCATTGCTATACAATTTATGGCCTCGGCCATGCTGATACATGCAATGCCTTGGAGCTGAAGGCGCGCAGACTCCTCCACATAGCCGCAAAACATGTTCAACAATAGCAATCCGAGGCCTCAAAGGTCCCGTAAGTGGATCGCAAATGAAACGGTTTAATAGGGTGGTGGTCCCTCGGCAATCAGCTCTCTGAATCAGACGCAAGCCCATCCCAACAACGTAAGTTTTCTGAACGAACGCAAAATATCAGATTTTGATGGGAAAATGATCCGAACTAACGCAAATGATCCGATTTAGTTTCGTTCTTCGAAAGCGCATATACGCATTAGCCCGAACGTTCGTACGAATGGAAAATGAACAAAAAAAACAAAAAAAATGAGTAGCACACACAAAAACTTTCACAGAATGCTACGGAAGTCCAGACGAATGTGCCTCTGAATAGAGCCTATTGTCCTGTTCGGAGGACTTGTGCCTTCAGTTTTAGCTTGTTATTTCTTGCTTGCATATTGATATTTTATAAAAATCTGTTTTTTTAGGGAAACCCTGTGCAACCAAAGAATTCTTTGAGAGATTTCTTCCAGAAAGGTGAGCTCAATACAACAAGCCAGGTACGCCTAGAAAGCTTACATGTATAATATATGGTTTGTGGGGGATATTTCAAATGTAAAGGATTGTTTTGGCTGAAAAATTGCAAGGTGTGCATAGCAGTTGTGTTTTATTTGAAAATCCCCTAAAGTGCTGTTTCAGTTTGGGGGAGTCTCCTGGGCAGGAAAGGGTGTCTACCAATACATATTTGGTACCATTGTAACTGGAAGAAATTGGGATTTTACGTGCAATAAGATTTTATTGAAAAACGTACATACGTACATAAAAAAATAATACAAATTGTATAAAACATTATTTTTTCCACATATTCACCCAAGAATATTGATAATATGCTTAACAAATGACAACAAACAACATTTCATGTTAAAGCCCAGACTCTGCTGAAAAAAACAATACATAATTTTACTAGGAAATCACAGTTGATCATGTGTAGCGCAAAATAGTGAAATATGGAAGAGAGCTGAGAGATTTCTGTGGCATAGTGGGAATGTAGCAGGTTAGGAATGGACAGACCTCCCTGTGATCTTGATCAATTTCACTTAAAGCGGACCAACAGTCAAAAATTAATTAAATCAGACCAACACAACAAACATTCCTCCTGCACCCCTCGCCAGGGCAATTTAGATTGCTTCAATTAAAAATAATTTACGTTTTTCTAATGACTACTAGGATAAATTTTAAAAACAAGATGGCCGCTCATGGGCTTGCAGGCCACGTGCACACAGGAAGTCATGCTGGGTTTCCTGTTACTGTGCATTTCAGTTGTGTCAGTTGGGAGAGGAAGCTCCAAAATGGCCGCTACCTTTCTTTTCCAACTGTGCCATGCTGTTGGACCAGTTTATGGCAGGGTTTAGTTCGCTTTGCAGGACTTGCTTGAGACTTGGAGTTGTTTGTGTTAAGTGTAATGTTTTGTTTACGGTTTTTCTTAAGTATACTAGACAGTTGAATGATTTTATCTCTAATGCTAGCTTTATGGGGAGCCCAGTTGGTCTGAGAGGATATTTCCTCTGGCTTATTGAAGTCTAAGAAGAGTTTTATTTCAGCAGCTATTTCATCTCTAATGGATCGAGAGGTTAAGAGAGATTCATTGAGTTTACAAAGAGGAGATGAAGATTTACCCTGTAAGTTTCTGAGGAACCGAGGGTCGATAACTTCCAGGACCATTTAGATGGGGAGAAAGATGTGATACATTCTTGAATAGGTCCTATGGGCCTGCGAGTAAAAAGTGTAGTCTTTAGCATGGCAATTGGACTCTCGCCAGATGTCAACCATTTCGTAGGAGTGCAATAATCTCAAGAATTGGGAACCTGCTTTTTAGGGAGGATAAAACCTAGGATTTGTCTAGGACTGGATCTATTGCCAAGCTGGATCAGATTGTAGTTGTAGCTGTAACCAGAGCATGAAGCTAACACTAATGTAAATTTTGACATGATTTTAAAATGCAGACTGGGGAGGGGGAAGCAAGTGTCGAGGTGGCTATTTTAGATTTGAGGTCATGGATCACATTTGTTGGGGTCGTAGCCAGGTTTGCCGATAGCTGTGTTTCTGGGGTCTCGGGGTAGGTTTATTAAGGCCTAAGTTAGTGGGGGGTGTGTACCCCTCAGAACATTAGGGTGTCTAAAGGGCTGGGATGGGCATGAACCGAAAATTTCCAAGGAGATGCCTAATTTACAGGAAAGGCCATAAGAGGGAGACTATTAGGTAATTAGGATCCAGGGTTAAAACCCTGATAGTTTATAAGGGATAGGTAGATAAGGGCGAGTTGAGAGTTGAAGTGCTTAAGGATATGTGTGATAATATGAGCTCAACAGGGTTATACACATAACATAAACATATAAAATAAAAACCCATAGTGGGGAAACATTAGAAAACCTGAAAACAAAAGTGCAAGGATTATACCATTCACTGTAACTTGTAACAGTACATGCCAAAGTTGAAGCGATTAAGATTAAAAAGGGAGGGGGGTGAGTTCATCACTGACTATTGACAGAGATTCTCACATTTCAGCTTGTTGTGTTTAGAAATCCCCAAATAACCGATCTTGACACTTTGGAACAGTGTTTAATTTCCCGGCATTGTAAGGTCAAGTGGCTAATTTTATAGAGTGTCCAGGACTTGGAGGTATTCCTGATGGATTCTTGCTTTGCTCCTTGATGGAGCCATCCAGTGTTATTTATGCAGTATGTGGGGCGTTCTTCATGCTGTTTTTTCTGTTGATGAAAAATAGTAATCGGGTTGGAGGGATATCATTGGTACCAGAACCAAGGTGTAGCTGTCAGTAGCAGGCTATGCTAAGTTGTGTGAAAAACCCCGAGGGGTGTGCGCCCTCAGTTAAGTTGGCCTGTGGGGGTCAACCGGCCGATGGCAGTTTGCCTCGGGGAGTCGGAGTGTGGCGAGGTTCAGGATTGTCCCAGTGAGAGAGCAATGAGACCCAGCTCTTGGACAGTGGAGAACGAGAAGGACTTGTTTCTGTATGTGAAATGGAGCCAAAGAGGGAAGGCCCAGCAATACTTAATTCCCTGTTGCTAGAGCGAGATAAGAAGGGGCTTGAGAGCCCTTCTGCACTGGATAGTGATGGAGGTAATGTCTGAAAAAAACTATTTTAGCTCCCCTGGTTTCTAGTTCTGCGGTTTCGCTAGAAGCTCTGAGGATTTTTTCCTTTATGGAGTAAATGTGGGGCTTGATGATCACATCCCGTGGGAGGCCATCCTGTCTCATTGGAGTGAGGGCTCTATGACAGCAATCATGCTCTAAGTGAAGGTTGTCCACATCTGGGATTAGGCTTTTAATTAGGTCGTACAGTGGGCAGATCATTAATACTTTCCTGAAGACCACTGTCCTAAAATTGTCACTTCTGGACCTGTTTTCAAGATCTTCTATTTTGTTGTCAGAGGAGTCTAAGTGAGTGTAAATGTCGCTGACTCTGTCAGTGGTTCGGTTAACTTTGGAGATGGTTGAGTCCAGCTTGTTTTCAATTAAATCAATTCTTGCCCCAATACTTTTGATATCTGTTTTGAGTACTCTAAATTCAGAAGACATATGACTTAAAATTTTAGTGAGTTGTGTCTCTATCAGGGCAGAACGTTTAGAGCAAAGGGAGGACTCACTGTGTCCAGGGATTACTTTATATAAGTTCCTTGGAGAGACTTTTAGAAAAGTGTCACATACCCACACCTAGATGGAGTGGACAGCAACAGATTATTATAATTAGCCCCCATAGTCTAGAATGATAGTCTAGAGATTTGTGCACTATATGAGGGCTGTTGAATATAAAAACTACATTTTCTGACAAAACTGAAACTTTTCTTCTTTTGATTGTAATCCCGCTTGACCTCAACACACTTATTCCACTTCCATTAGTGTCCTCAGAATAGGAGAGTTTTTGCTCTTGTGGGAAAACTGTTACTGCTTCGGTGTATTATCATCAGGATAATTGCCCTTACAGACACTTTCCATTGTAGTGCAGCAACACACCGGGTTGACAACTTCCTGCAGCTTTTCTCTTTGATTGCCATTCATAATTCCTTTAATGTTGATCATAGGTGTCTTCAGTGATTGTTGCTTGAATGAATTATAGTACTAAAACACCTTCTGTATCCCAAAAAACTGCTGCCAGTTTATTGCTGCACACTAATTTAAAACTGGTGACCCCATATGTCTCGATTGCATGGACTACTGGTCTCAGGATAATAGTGGTCTAACAATAGAAGTCTCCTGGAGTATCTCTAAGCATGTCTAAATTTTCTTGGCTAAATCGCTTGGTTACATCGCTGGCAACATGTTTTTTTGCTTAGGCATCAACATTCATCTCACCCATTGGGAACTGACCTTTGACATTATCAAAACATAATTTTTACTGATTCTGGAAAATGTGCCAAATGAAATGTCTAATTCATGAGCTATAACACAGACTTTCTTCTGAAAACTTACAAATCATGGCCGCCTATTTACGGCACATTCCTCTAAAGATGCTTCAACAGGTCGCCCTAAACAGAAGTAATCTTCAATTGATTCCCTGCTCCAGCTAAAAATCCTGGCTCAAAACTTTACTTGGTAGCAGGACGCGTATGGGCGGTAAATTGGTTCCCAGGCCCTGAATAATAATGATGATAATTCTGTATAAATAATAGTGATGGAGCTGTTCCCACCCCCTTTGCTCAGCTTGAATTGCCATGAAAACACACAGGGAGGGATTCAGCCACCATGGATCGCTCCCTGTGGAGTGTTCAAAAGGGAGGCTGGCAGCTTCCCAGGTGAGTAGCTCTGGCTGCATTGCATGTCCTAACTTTAGGGACTCAAAAAAAAGAGTAGACAGTGAGCGACAGTGAGCGAAAGGTAATATCTGGCGCTCTGGAAGCTAGTGTGTCAGCGCTGTACGCTGAGCCACCTCTAGTAATACATGTGACGCTACATGGCGCTGTTAGAGTCGTTTACCAGATTTGCTATTATAATTGTGGTTTTGCATACAGCGCCCGGCCTTCACCAGATGCTGCCTGCCACTACGAGGCCCTACCTGGTGCTATCCCTTCTTAAATAACCTCCTTAGAACATAGAACATCTACCTCATTTCAAATCCTCGCCTGTAGAACTGCTCCATCAAAGGTGCAGGGGATTATCTTTAAAAAAAAAATAAAAGAAAAACATTTCTTCCACATTTTACCACATCTCTTATTATACAATATTTAGCAATTCATAAAGCTACTTCCTTAAAGGGTAATTCCACTTCCGATGGCATTTTTTAAAGTTTCCATTATATGGGTTGATTCAAAGAAACATGTAACAGCTTGGATTTGGGTCACGATCATCCTATTTTTCACGTCCGCTCGTGCGTTCGTATGAACTTGCGAGTGATTCAATAAGCAAATACGTTTCTATCCTAAAATATACGTCCGTTCGTATGGCAGTTCGGGAATCAGACCTATGTCAGTTTCCATCCTGAATTTTCCATTTCATTTCTCAGGTTGCAACATTGGTTTTGCCCTTTTTCCTTTTTTGTCTGGACGTAAATCCTTCTGATCTTGCGGCTCCGCACTACAAACTTACCTCATTAAAGTGCATTCTAAATATTTGGTCTTTTATTTTTCTTTATTTCATTCATTTTTAGTAACCAACCATTAATGAATGCATTTGCATAAGTAAATCTTACTTTGTTTAATTTTTAGTTAACTTGCATTTTTTACTTGTGGATTTAATTTTAATATTTATGCTTCAAATGGTACAACTTTAAATTTTTAGTGTGGTTACCCACACCCTCTACATACAGATTGCTCACAAATATTAAAAAACACCCAGCAACTTCTGCATGTTATGAGCCTAGAAACAGCCAAGATGGCGGCTCAGGTATTATCGGGCAGCCTGCAAACAGAAAGGGCCTTGTGACTGTGTTGCTCTGGATTCTTTGATTTCTGACCTTTCCATGCCCCCAGCTCTGCTGTGTCTGTGCAAAATACAGCAGTAACCCACATCCTGCACTTTATCCCGCTCTCCTCTCCTCAGTAAGTGTGATGCATCTGACCAAAGATGTGCTTAAATAATTAAACAAAGCAAAGGTAAACAACTACACCAATAAATGCAATCTAAAAATATTATTCTAGTACCTCAATTTTAAAATAAATAACAAAGGACATAAGTTTCTTTAATTAACGCAAATATATTGCAAAATAAAGGTTTACAAGCAAAGGACTAATTAAGGTCCACATTAAAATGCTTTTATAAGGCATACATGAATCAGGTATGCATTGCCATACAATTTATGGCCTCGGCCATGCTGATACATGCAGTTCATTGGAGCACAAGACGCGCAGACTCCTCCACATAGCCAAAAAACCTGTTCACGAACAGCAATCCGGCTGCTAAAAGGTGTCGGCTGTGGCTTTCTTTTAAAACGCGTTTAGAGGTTTCTCTGAATCACACCTAAACACATCCAATTAACCTAAGTTTTACGTTTTGATCGTAAGTTTTAGGATTTGATCCTAAGTTTTACGTTTTGATCCTAAAATTTAGGAACGAACTTCCGCTGATCGTAAGAGCATATACGCATTCGTACGTAGGCTCGTGCGAGTCGGAAATGGCCAAAAAAACAGGAAAAAATGACTAACACCCACCCAAACTTACGATTCTCGATACGAAATCAATTAACTTTTGCTCTTTGAATCGAGGGGATAGTGTGGCAAAGTAAAGGCTCCAATGTGCTAAGCTGATCTGTTATTTTTTAAATTTTCTATTTGATTGCAACTCTGTCTTTTAAAAGAAAACAGATTTCCACAGCAACAATGTGTTTACCTTAGCTGTGCACACCAAAGCGGTGATTACGATTACCTATCATAGACTTCCTCTCTATAGCTTGCTAATCATCTGATTGGCTAAGGCATAGGGGACTGTTTAACCTATTTGGCTGAATTTCAACATCTTCAGTTTGGAATCATCACAGTTTTGTGTTCCAGTAACAAGTGTTAATGACCGGGTTCTCAGCTCGATATGTCATTAGGTTGCTTAGGCCCTTATTTAAGAAGGGATAGCGTCAGGTAGTGGCTGGTTAATGACAGGTAGCGTCAGGTAGCGACTGGTGAACACATTTATCAAGCAGAATCTGTTTAGCGACTGGGATAGCACCATGTAGCATCTGATTCATCATTTTCACAGCCTCAACGAACAGCGCCAGCGTTCAGCCTTGCACAGCGCCAGGTATGACCTCTCGCTACCTGGCGCTCTCCCATACATTTCAATAGACAATCCTTTTCTTCTCTTTAAACTGTTTTTTTTTTTTAATTTAAAAAAAAAAAAAAACACAAATAATTCCGTGACCTCTTCTGGCATTGAAATAGCAGTTTTTTCATAATTTTTTCATTTTTTTTATATATTTCCTCAGAAATGACATTACAGGTCTGGCATTAAAGTGTTCATGTTACAATGTTGTTACAATGTCATTCCATATGTTTTCACTTTGTTACTAGTTGATAGATGCTTGAAAACAGACTTTAAACACACTGCCTCCTGCGCTCTGGGCTTCAAACAACTATTTTTCAGCGGCAGAGATTTTTGCAGCTGTTTTTTTCCTGAATATGGTGTGAGTCGGTCGCTATGAGCAGTCGCTAACATGCGCCCCCATACAGCGCTGTACTGGTCAAATAGCGACTATAAAGTAGTGACTCACGGCCGAGCACTGCGACTACTAGCGGGCGCTCTGAAAATGCCTGCTACAGACGCTCATCTGTCGCTACCTGCCGCTAATGATGAATCAGCCTCCCCGACTTAGCCAAAGCTGCTAAAGAGTTCACCTATTACATTGGAAGAATTGTGGGACTTGTAGTCCCTCTGTTTTACTCAAGGCCGTGAAAACCATTCCCACTGTAGCAAAACCCCAGGAATATGAGAATCATGGAAATAGTATGCTGATAAGTAAATCACAGGTCTGGGGGCACAATCCTAACACAAATGTTTATTTTACATTCCAAAAGAGGAAAACAATAAGGCAGAACACCAAAAACCTGACTAAAAGAGTGTTTCCCTTTAAATTTACAAATAGCATGACCTTATTTCTTAATCAATTCTAAGAAGAATTGCACATCAAACCATATTATCCTTTAAAAACAATTGCTGGCAACTAAAACGCATAGACAATATAAAAAGAAAAAGAAGAAAGAAAAAAAAAGAAAAAAACAACGTCTCCCAAGCCTTGTGAGTCAGGATCTATTCCTGCTATAATCTCACCATATACTCCATAAATTTTCGAGCTTGATTAGGCAATAAGGTATTTGACAAGACAGGTCTTCCACTTTATTTTGTACTGAATTTTGTGCTCAAGATCACAGATGGTCCACACAAGTGATTGATTTATAAGGTCCTTATTTATGATGTGCGCCTTTTTGTGGCTATATCGCCAGCTTCAAGTGCTGGCATTCCCATTGAATCTGGTCCTACATTGGCGCCAGCAGTCTCCGTGCCAAATGCTAAATAATTAGCTGTGTACTACATTGGCGCCAGCAGTCTCCGTGCCAAACGCTAAATAATTAGCTGTGTACTACATTGGCGCCAGCAGTCTCTGTACCAAACGCTAAATAATTAGCTGTGTACTACATTGGCGCCAGCAGTCTCCGTGCCAAACGCTAAATAATTAGCTGTGTACTACATTGGCGCCAGCAGTCTCTGTGCCAAACGCTAAATAATTAGCTGTGTACTACATTGGCGCCAGCAGTCTCTGTGCCAAACGCTAAATAATTAGCTGTGTACTACATTGGCGCCAGCAGTCTCTGTGCCAAACGCTAAATAATTAGCTGTGTACTACATTGGCGCTAGCAGTCTCTGTGCCAAACGCTAAATAATTAGCTGTGTACTACATTGGCGCCAGCAGTCTCTGTGCCAAACGCTAAATAATTAGCTGTGTACTACATTGGCGCCAGCAGTCTCTGTGCCAAAAGCTAAATAATTAGCTGTGTACTACATTGGCGCCAGCAGTCTCTGTGCCAAACGCTAAATAATTAGCTGTGTACTACATTGGCGCCAGCAGTCTCTGTGCCAAAAGCTAAATAATTAGCTGTGTACTACATTGGCGCCAGCAGTCTCCGTGCCAAACGCTAAATAATTAGCTGTATACTACATTGGCGCCAGCAGTCTCTGTGCCAAACGCTAAATAATTAGCTGTGTACTACATTGGCGCCAGCAGTCTCTGTGCCAAACGCTAAATAATTAGCTGTGTACTACATTGGCGCCAGCAGTCTCTGTGCCAAACGCTAAATAATTAGCTGTGTACTACATTGGCGCCAGCAGTCTCTGTGCCAAACGCTAAATAATTGGCTGTGTACTACATTGGCGCCAGCAGTCTCTGTGCCAAACGCTAAATAATTAGCTATGTACTACATTGGCGCCAGCAGTCTCTGTGCCAAAAGCTAAATAATTAGCTGTGTACTACATTGGCGCCAGCAGTCTCTGTGCCAAAAGCTAAATAATTAGCTGTGTACTACATTGGCGCCAGCAGTCTCTGTGCCAAAAGCTAAATAATTAGCTGTGTACTACATTGGCGCCAGCAGTCTCTGTGCCAAACGCTAAATAATTAGCTGTGTACTACATTGGCGCCAGCAGTCTCTGTGCCAAACGCTAAATAATTAGCTGTGTACTACATTGGCGCCAGCAGTCTCTGTGCCAAATGCTAAATAATTAGCTGTGTACTACATTGGTGCCAGCAGTCTCTGTGCCAAACGCTAAACAATTGGCTGTGTACTACATTGGCGCCAGCAGTCTCTGTGCCAAAAGCAAAATAATTAGCTGTGTACTACATTGGCGCCAGCAGTCTCTGTGCCAAATGCTAAATAATTAGCTGTGTATTACATTGGCGCCAGCAGTCTCTGTGCCAAACGCTAAATAATTAGCTGTGTACTACATTGGCGCCAGCAGTCTCTGTGCCAAACGCTAAATAATTAGCTGTGTACTACATTGGCGCCAGCAGTCTCTGTGCCAAACGCTAAATAATTAGCTGTGTACAACATTGGCGCCAGCAGTCTCTGTGCCAAACGCTAAATAATTAGCTGTGTACTACATTGGCGCCAGCAGTCTCTGTGCCAAATGCTAAATAATTAGCTGTGTACTACATTGGCGCCAGCAGTCTCTGTGCCAAACGCTAAATAATTAGCTGTGTACTACATTGGCGCCAGCAGTCTCTGTGCCAAACGCTAAATAATTAGCTGTGTACTACATTGGCGCCAGCAGTCTCTATGCCAAACGCTAAATAATTAGCTGTGTACTACATTGGCGCCAGCAGTCTCTGTGCCAAACGCTAAATAATTAGCTGTGTACTACATTGGCGCCAGCAGTCTCTGTGCCAAACGCTAAATAATTAGCTGTGTACTACATTGGCGCCAGCAGTCTCTGTGCCAAACGCTAAATAATTAGCTGTGTACTACATTGGCGCCAGCAGTCTCTGTGCCAAACGCTAAATAATTAGCTGTGTACTACATTGGCGCCAGCAGTCTCTGTGCCAAACGCTAAATAATTAGCTGTGTACTACATTGGCGCCAGCAGTCTCTGTGCCAAATGCTAAATAATTAGCTGTGTACTACATTGGCGCTAGCAGTCGCCCTTAGGTATTGGCTGCCCTATGTCAGCACTTTTTGGACCCCCTGCCTGATTAGCCCAGCGCCAGTGAGAGCCACTTTGTACTGAAATTTTTTTGGCACTTTTACTTATGTTTTTTTTTCCTCCTTGAAATCTTTGGCGCTGTATTTTTCCAGCACTGGTCAGTGTTTCTTCCTTAAAGTTACAAGAAATCACTGCTGGGGACAAATGGAACAAATTTTACAGTGCGTTTTAGCTGCGTTTTAGTTGTTGGTGTCCAAATTACATATAGGTAAGCAAAAGAAGCCATTACAATCAATTTTATTACCCCAAAACAAAAAAAAACATTTTGGACCATCTAGGTCCTGCGTTTCAGTTATTGACAAGTTCCAATGCAACAAATAAATGTGTGTAATATTAATTATAAAAGAACCAGCCATGGACAACAAGCATGGGGCTAACTTAACCTTTTGCCTGGAAAGTACCCTCCAAAAATGTAATATCTGGTGTGGCCGTGCACAGCCATAGAGGGATATGCCGGTGGTGCCACAAGCTGATTTCTAGTGTGCCTAAACTCTTACAGGCTGATTCATTACTAGCTGCAGGTAGCGACAGATGAGCGTCTGTAGCGAGGCATTGAGAGCGACCGCTAGTAGTCGCTGTGGTCGGCCATGGTTCGCTGTTTCCGAGCGTCTCAGTCACTGGCCGACATTCATGAATATAATCCCCTCGATTCAAAGAGCCAAAGTTAATTGATTTCGTATCGAGAATCGTAAGTTTGGGTGGGTGTTTGTCATTTTTTCTTGTTTTTTTGGCCATTTCGTATTCGCACGATCGTTCGCGCATAGACGTATATGAACATACGCATTTCGTACGAGAATCGTATAATTTGCGTTAGTTCGTGTGTTTTTCCCGTCCAAATCGTATTATTTGCGTCCGATCCTATTTTTTACGTCCTTCACATGGGCTTGCGACCAATTCAGAGAGGTGATTGCTAATTGTTTGGAAGCCCATTAAAGAGCTGCTTTACGAAATGTTTGCCGGCAGCTATTTGGCCTCGGGAGTAGGATGGAGCGGAGCGAGTTTGTGGCACATCAAGGGCTTATGCTTTTTGGCATTGAGTTGATCGAGATGTCTGAGAGCAGATTGCCCCTGCGTCGTCGCATGAACATCGATAGCATGAATGATGTTGAGCTGTTCGAGCTGACCAGGCTTAATCGCGCTTCCCTCCATAAATTATATAGTGAGCTGCGGCCATGGTTAGCCCGCACCACAAGGAAGGGGCATGCAATTTCAGGTATGACCAAGATGCTTGGCTGCCTGCAATTTTTGGCGAACGGCTCGTTCCAGAGGCTGGGTGCCCTCTCCGTGGGGATGTCACAGCCTACGCTGAGCCGCGCACTCTCTAAATTTTTGGAAGGCATGGCTGCCATAACTAGGGATGAGCGAATCGATCCGGACGAACCCGGATTCGATCCGAATTTCAGGAAAAATTCGATTCGGATCGAATCCGAATTTCCCCGCGATTCGATCACTCGAAGTTTTCCTTTAACATCCATTCATTTACATTACAGGCATTCTAAGATGGCGGGCGGGACATGTCTGGACATGTATCCCGCGCCAGTGCAAGCTGGGGCAGTCACATGCAGCCTATCAGCAGCCAGCAAGCCCGGTGACGTCACACAGCGGTATTTAACGGCGGCCATCTTGCTTTTCCTCATTTCTCTATTGCATTCGTGACAGACAGACAGAACGCTGTGTAGCTGAGGCAGTTAGACAGGCTGGAGACAGGCTGGAGACAGGGACAGACAGGGACAGGCTGGAGACAGGCAGGAGACAGGCAGGAGACAGACAGGAGACAGACAGAAAGCCAGGGAAAGGTAGGAAAAACGGAGCTGGCTGACAGGGAGATTTTTTTTTTTTCATCCAGCCTTTGTTAGCGTTTTCAGGCTGCTTATAGTAACTAACTGTGCATATATACTGAACTGATCTTAAGTCTGCTGTGAGGCATCCCATTCTGTGACTAAAGCAGCCTCTGTTTAAGACCATATAACCATTTGCTCTAATCATATTTGAAATTAGGCCTGATAAAGACACTTTTGCTGGCCAAAGCACTACTGTACCCTGGCAGCTCGATTCCTGCCCGGGGCATCCCATTCTGTGACTAAAGCAGCCTCTGTTTAAGACCATATAAGCATTTGCTCTAATCATATTTGAAATTAGGCCTGATAAAGACACTTTTGCTGGCCAAAGCACTACTGTACCCTGGCAGCTCGATTCCTGCCCGGGGCATCCCATTCTGTGACTAAAGCAGCCTCTGTTTAAGACCATATAAGCATTTGCTCTAATCATATTTGAAATTAGGCCTGATAAAGACACTTTTGCTGGCCAAAGCACTACTGTACCCTGGCAGCTCGATTCCTGCCCGGGGCATCCCATTCTGTGACTAAAGCAGCCTCTGTTTAAGACCATATAAGCATTTGCTCTAATCATATTTGAAATTAGGCCTGATAAAGACACTTTTGCTGGCCAAAGCACTACTGTACCCTGGCAGCTCGATTCCTGCCCGGGGCATCCCATTCTGTGACTAAAGCAGCCTCTGTTTAAGACCATATAAGCATTTGCTCTAATCATATTTGAAATTAGGCCTGATAAAGACACTTTTGCTGGCCAAAGCACTACTGTACCCTGGCAGCTCGATTCCTGCCCGGGGCATCCCATTCTGTGACTAAAGCAGCCTCTGTTTAAGACCATATAAGCATTTGCTCTAATCATATTTGAAATTAGGCCTGATAAAGACACTTTTGCTGGCCAAAGCACTACTGTACCCTGGCAGCTCGATTCCTGCCCGGGGCATCCCATTCTGTGACTAAAGCAGCCTCTGTTTAAGACCATATAACCATTTGCTCTAATCATATTTGAAATTAGGCCTGATAAAGACACTTTTGCTGGCCAAAGCACTACTGTACCCTGGCAGCTCGATTCCTGCCCGGGGCATCCCATTCTGTGACTAAAGCAGCCTCTGTTTAAGACCATATAAGCATTTGCTCTAATCATATTTGAAATTAGGCCTGATAAAGACACTTTTGCTGGCCAAAGCACTACTGTACCCTGGCAGCTCGATTCCTGCCCGGGGCATCCCATTCTGTGACTAAAGCAGCCTCTGTTTAAGACCATATAAGCATTTGCTCTAATCATATTTGAAATTAGGCCTGATAAAGACACTTTTGCTGGCCAAAGCACTACTGTACCCTGGCAGCTCGATTCCTGCCCGGGGCATCCCATTCTGTGACTAAAGCAGCCTCTGTTTAAGACCATATAAGCATTTGCTCTAATCATATTTGAAATTAGGCCTGATAAAGACACTTTTGCTGGCCAAAGCACTACTGTACCCTGGCAGCTCGATTCCTGCCCGGGGCATCCCATTCTGTGACTAAAGCAGCCTCTGTTTAAGACCATATAAGCATTTGCTCTAATCATATTTGAAATTAGGCCTGATAAAGACACTTTTGCTGGCCAAAGCACTACTGTACCCTGGCAGCTCGATTCCTGCCCGGGGCATCCCATTCTGTGACTAAAGCAGCCTCTGTTTAAGACCATATAAGCATTTGCTCTAATCATATTTGAAATTAGGCCTGATAAAGACACTTTTGCTGGCCAAAGCACTACTGTACCCTGGCAGCTCGATTCCTGCCCGGGGCATCCCATTCTGTGACTAAAGCAGCCTCTGTTTAAGACCATATAAGCATTTGCTCTAATCATATTTGAAATTAGGCCTGATAAAGACACTTTTGCTGGCCAAAGCACTACTGTACCCTGGCAGCTCGATTCCTGCCCGGGGCATCCCATTCTGTGACTAAAGCAGCCTCTGTTTAAGACCATATAAGCATTTGCTCTAATCATATTTGAAATTAGGCCTGATAAAGACACTTTTGCTGGCCAAAGCACTACTGTACCCTGGCAGCTCGATTCCTGCCCGGGGCATCCCATTCTGTGACTAAAGCAGCCTCTGTTTAAGACCATATAAGCATTTGCTCTAATCATATTTGAAATTAGGCCTGATAAAGACACTTTTGCTGGCCAAAGCACTACTGTACCCTGGCAGCTCGATTCCTGCCCGGGGCATCCCATTCTGTGACTAAAGCAGCCTCTGTTTAAGACCATATAAGCATTTGCTCTAATCATATTTGAAATTAGGCCTGATAAAGACACTTTTGCTGGCCAAAGCACTACTGTACCCTGGCAGCTCGATTCCTGCCCGGGGCATCCCATTCTGTGACTAAAGCAGCCTCTGTTTAAGACCATATAAGCATTTGCTCTAATCATATTTGAAATTAGGCCTGATAAAGACACTTTTGCTGGCCAAAGCACTACTGTACCCTGGCAGCTCGATTCCTGCCCGGGGCATCCCATTCTGTGACTAAAGCAGCCTCTGTTTAAGACCATATAAGCATTTGCTCTAATCATATTTGAAATTAGGCCTGATAAAGACACTTTTGCTGGCCAAAGCACTACTGTACCCTGGCAGCTCGATTCCTGCCCGGGGCATCCCATTCTGTGACTAAAGCAGCCTCTGTTTAAGACCATATAAGCATTTGCTCTAATCATATTTGAAATTAGGCCTGATAAAGACACTTTTGCTGGCCAAAGCACTACTGTACCCTGGCAGCTCGATTCCTGCCCGGGGCATCCCATTCTGTGACTAAAGCAGCCTCTGTTTAAGACCATATAAGCATTTGCTCTAATCATATTTGAAATTAGGCCTGATAAAGACACTTTTGCTGGCCAAAGCACTACTGTACCCTGGCAGCTCGATTCCTGCCCGGGGCATCCCATTCTGTGACTAAAGCAGCCTCTGTTTAAGACCATATAAGCATTTGCTCTAATCATATTTGAAATTAGGCCTGATAAAGACACTTTTGCTGGCCAAAGCACTACTGTACCCTGGCAGCTCGATTCCTGCCCGGGGCATCCCATTCTGTGACTAAAGCAGCCTCTGTTTAAGACCATATAAGCATTTGCTCTAATCATATTTGAAATTAGGCCTGATAAAGACACTTTTGCTGGCCAAAGCACTACTGTACCCTGGCAGCTCGATTCCTGCCCGGGGCATCCCATTCTGTGACTAAAGCAGCCTCTGTTTAAGACCATATAAGCATTTGCTCTAATCATATTTGAAATTAGGCCTGATAAAGACACTTTTGCTGGCCAAAGCACTACTGTACCCTGGCAGCTCGATTCCTGCCCGGGGCATCCCATTCTGTGACTAAAGCAGCCTCTGTTTAAGACCATATAAGCATTTGCTCTAATCATATTTGAAATTAGGCCTGATAAAGACACTTTTGCTGGCCAAAGCACTACTGTACCCTGGCAGCTCGATTCCTGCCCGGGGCATCCCATTCTGTGACTAAAGCAGCCTCTGTTTAAGACCATATAAGCATTTGCTCTAATCATATTTGAAATTAGGCCTGATAAAGACACTTTTGCTGGCCAAAGCACTACTGTACCCTGGCAGCTCGATTCCTGCCCGGGGCATCCCATTCTGTGACTAAAGCAGCCTCTGTTTAAGACCATATAAGCATTTGCTCTTATCATATTTGAAATTAGCCTGATAAAGACACTTTTGCTGGGCATAGCACTACTTGTCCCTGCCAGGTGTACTTACTGCTGGTTTTTAGGGCATCCCATTCTGTGACTACACCAGCCTCTATTTAAGAACCTAACCATTTGCACCTATTCTAATTGAAATTAGGCATGATAAAGACACTTTTGCTGTGCATAGTCTTACTGCTGCCTGCCAGGTGCTCTCTGGTTTTTGGGACATCCCATTCTGTAACATACCATTAGCCTCTGCATTTACTGTAAGCTGCACAGTTATTTAAAGAAATTTGGCCTGTATGAGCCTGCTAACACACTGCTGCTGTGTGCATATATACTGATCTCAAGTCAGCTTTGGGGCATCCCATTCTGTAACATACCATTAGCCTTTGCATTTACTGTAAGCTGCACATTTATTTAAAGAAATTTGGCCTGTATGAGCCTGCTAACACACTGCTGCTGTGTGCATATATACTGATCTCAAGTCTGCTTGGGGCATCCCATTCTGTAACATACCATTAGCCTCTGCATTAACTGTAAGCTGCACAGTTATTTAAAGAAATTTGGCCTGTATGAGCCTGCTAACACACTGCTGCTGTGTGCATATATACTGATCTCAAGTCAGCTCTGGGGCATCCCATTCTGTAACATACCATTAGCCTCTGCATTTACTGTAAGCTGCACATTTATTTAAAGAAATTTGGCCTGTATGAGCCTGCTAACACACTGCTGCTGTGTGCATATATACTGATCTCAAGTCTGCTTGGGGCATCCCATTCTGTAACATACCATTAGCCTCTGCATTAACTGTAAGCTGCACAGTTATTTAAAGAAATTTGGCCTGTATGAGCCTGCTAACACACTGCTGCTGTGTGCATATATACTGATCTCAAGTCAGCTCTGGGGCATCCCATTCTGTAACATACCATTAGCCTCTGCATTTACTGTAAGCTGCACATTTATTTAAAGAAATTTGGCCTGTATGAGCCTGCTAACACACTGCTGCTGTGTGCATATATACTGATCTCAAGTCAGCTTTGGGGCATCCCATTCTGTAACATACCATTAGCCTCTGCATTTACTGTAAGCTGCACATTTATTTAAAGAAATTTGGCCTGTATGAGCCTGCTAACACACTGCTGCTGTGTGCATATATACTGATCTCAAGTCAGCTTTGGGGCATCCCATTCTGTAACATACCATTAGCCTCTGCATTTACTGTAAGCTGCACATTTATTTAAAGAAATTTGGCCTGTATGAGCCTGCTAACACACTGCTGCTGTGTGCATATATACTGATCTCAAGTCAGCTTTGGGGCATCCCATTCTGTAACATACCATTAGCCTCTGCATTAACTGTAAGCTGCACAGTTATTTAAAGAAATTTGGCCTGTATGAGCCTGCTAACACACTGCTGCTGTGTGCATATATACTGATCTCAAGTCAGCTCTGGGGCATCCCATTCTGTAACATACCATTAGCCTCTGCATTTACTGTAAGCTGCACATTTATTTAAAGAAATTTGGCCTGTATGAGCCTGCTAACACACTGCTGCTGTGTGCATATATACTGATCTCAAGTCTGCTTGGGGCATCCCATTCTGTAACATACCATTAGCCTCTGCATTAACTGTAAGCTGCACATTTATTTAAAGAAATTTGGCCTGTATGAGCCTGCTAACACACTGCTGCTGTGTGCATATATACTGATCTCAAGTCAGCTCTGGGGCATCCCATTCTGTAACATACCATTAGCCTCTGCATTTACTGTAAGCTGCACATTTATTTAAAGAAATTTGGCCTGTATGAGCCTGCTAACACACTGCTGCTGTGTGCATATATACTGATCTCAAGTCAGCTTTGGGGCATCCCATTCTGTAACATACCATTAGCCTCTGCATTTACTGTAAGCTGCACATTTATTTAAAGAAATTTGGCCTGTATGAGCCTGCTAACACACTGCTGCTGTGTGCATATATACTGATCTCAAGTCAGCTCTGGGGCATCCCATTCTGTAACATACCATTAGCCTCTGCATTTACTGTAAGCTGCACAGTTATTTAAAGAAATTTGGCCTGTATGAGCCTGCTAACACACTGCTGCTGTGTGCATATATACTGATCTCAAGTCAGCTTTGGGGCATCCCATTCTGTAACATACCATTAGCCTCTGCATTTACTGTAAGCTGCACATTTATTTAAAGAAATTTGGCCTGTATGAGCCTGCTAACACACTGCTGCTGTGTGCATATATACTGATCTCAAGTCTGCTTGGGGCATCCCATTCTGTAACATAACATAACCTACCTACCATACTAAGCAGCTCTCTTATTTAAACTAAGCAGGCCTCTTGGAGGCTGAGTGTCCACTTTTGGGTGTGCATTTATATTCGGTTTCATATACAGTGGGGTATCCCAATTTGTAAGATAACCTACCCCAACCATGTAAACTAAATAGGCCTGTTGCAGCCTGAGTTTCTCTGCTTGCGTATGGCCTGCATTACAATCTGTCTCTTTCAATGACACTGCTGCCTGGGGTATCCCAATTTGTAAGATAACCTACCCCAACCATGTAAACTAAAGGTTACGTCCTTCCAGAAGGAAAACTTATGCCGAACACTATTTTTGTTAGGGGCATTGACCTTTGGATTGATCGGCATGAAATTAATTTTTTTTTTTCAAAGTATGGCGCTGTGAAGAAGGTCAAAATGATGTCTCATACTTGGATTATTGTTACTTTTTGTTCAGCTTGAAATATAACAGGCCACACGGGCATCCCAAGGCACATGCTATTTTAAACCTATCTGTTATACAACATAAGCGTTGATCAGGCTACTTCAGTTTGCACTTGTTTTTGACTGATTTTAATAAACCAGGCCGCAGGGCACCCCAAAGCTGCACCTTGCACCCTATCTGGTATACAACATAAGCGTTGATCAGCATCAGCTTCATTAAGCTACTTCAGTTTGCACTTCCTTTTTGACTGCTTTCATTTAACCAGGCCGCAGGGCACCCCAAAGCTGCACCTTGCACCCTACCTGTTTATACTAAATAAGCATCTACAGCCTCAGCTTTATTAAGTTATTGCATTTTGAATTGGTTTTGGTCTGCTTTAAATACACCAGGCCGCAGGGCATCCCAAACCTGCATGTTGCACCCCATCTGTTATACTAAATAAGCGTTGATCAGCATCAGCTTTATTAAGCTATTGCATTTTGCATTGGTTTTTGTACTGCTGCCAAAACACTAGCCCATATGGGCATCCCAAACCAGCACATGTCACCCTATCTGTTATACTAAATAAGCTTCTACAGGCCCTTTTTTTATTTATTTATTTTTATTTATATAGAGCTGCAATGGCTTATATTGTGAGGTTAATTTGCCATTTTGCAGCATAATATAGAGCAGCCCCTGTGTAAATCTGAGGGGCAATAGCTTATATAGTGAGGTAAATTTGCCATTTTGCTTCGTTATATAGAGCAGCCCAGTTGCCATCTAAATCAACTACTGTCCGGCCAGTACAGCTTTTCCAGGGCAAACTCTGCTAGTTGCGGGCACAAGTCAAGTTTGGCTTCCCAGCAAATCCAGTGGATCTTGAAGGTGTGTTGGCATGGTCATGTCAAGGTATGACATGACCTGCTGTTTGAGGTCCAGCTCCAGGTCTTCCTGCTTCTCATGAGTAGACTCACTATGCGGGTGTAGAAAGCTACTCACTAGCGACTGAAGACTGAGGTTGCTGCTGATGGAGCTGCTGCTGCTCCTTCCACCCCCCCAGCAGCCATGGCAGTGGAAGGTGATCGCAAAGTTCCCCTAGAGTCAGACCTGCGGGAGTATGGGCCATGGCGCAAATAGACATCGCCCAACTGACTACGTGGGATGTCTCTGTAGTAGGTCAGTTTTTCCTCCCTCTCAGTGGGCGTAAAAAATGCCCCCATTTTGTGCCGGAAGCGAGGGTCCAATAAGTTGGAGAGCCAGAAGTCTTCCCGCTGACAAATGGAGACAATTCTGCGCTCACTAGTACGCATGCATGTGAGCATGCATCGTGCCATTTGTGCAAGTGACTCGGAGGGACTACCTGTCTCCATCTCCACTGTAAACTGCCATGGTGTGTCTGGGTCCTCTGTCTCGCCTTACTCACAACCCTCTAGCTCCTGTGGCTGCACCTCCTCTCCTGTCAGATGACTAGATAAAATGGTCATTTTGTGAAACCTAAACTGTGGTTTGCTGTGCCCCACCCCCTCCTCCTCCTCCACTTCAGCCCCCACAGGCTTCATGTGGCTGTGAAATGTATGTGCCATGTCTCCAGTGCCCTGACCAGCCATGCTTTCCAACATGTGTTGTAGTACATGAAGCAGTGGAATCTCATCGTTCATCTCATAGTCCTGGCAACTGACTAATAATGTAGCTTCCTCAAAGGGCCTAAACAAACGGTCGGTGTCACGTATGAGCTGCCAATGGTTTACATTGAATTTACACAGGGGTGTCCCCCTATCCGTTTGGATCATCCAGAAATCCGTGATGGCTTTTCTCTGTTCCTATAGTGCAGTGGTCCTCAACCCTGTCCTCAAGGCCCACCAACATGTCATGTTTTTTGGATCTCCAAATAGCCAGCTCTATTGCTCTGCAGCTGCACTAATTACTCCACCTGAGCATCTTTGTGGAGATCTGCAAAGCCTGGCCTGTTGGTGGGCCTTGAGGACAGGGTTGGGGACCACTGCTATAGTGGATCCTGCATATGGAGGGTGGAATTCCAACGGGTGGAAACATCGCAAATCAGACTATGGTGGGGTACACCTTTGTGACGCTGAGGCTCAATAAGGTTGTGCTTGGTGGTGTAGGAGTGCCAGAAGTGCATGCTAACTTTCTTTCCTGTTGTTCGGATGTCTTTCAGATGGGGGCAAGACTTCAAAACTAGACTGAACACGTGTGCCATGTCAGGACGCATGACTCTGGCTTCCTTGTCGCAGCGCAAACAAGATGTTCTTCCAAGTGTCAGTCACCATGGGTCCAAATTTGCAGTTTTCGTGGATTAAGCAATGCTTTCATGGATTGAGTTCTCATTTTTAGTAGTTCCTCCCATGTGTGACTCTGATGGTCAAGGAAAACCATGTGAAGAACAGCGTGAAACCACAATCACCAAGGGGGCCTAAAAGGATATATATTGTCCACCATGAGTCTATAGTTACAGCTCCAGGCGTAGACAACACTGTGCACTTTGGTACACACTGACAGGCTAAAGGACTGGCCCACCTTCTGTTCAACAACCATGCCATGTGACTCTCCACCTCGGCTCGGCACAAGCCATCAGTTCTCTGAAAGGTCCACCACTGGGTAATGCAGCAGGCTGGACTTATGGTGACGCTGTCTGAGAGGAGAAATCCCTCAGACATCAAGATTAAAAATTCCAAGAATTTTTGAGGGCTAATTATTCAGAGGCAAATGATAGCTAGTTGTTTCTGATTTAATTGCAAGGTGGAAACACACCCTCAAACAAAACTTCACTTTCGCAATACTATTGCATTTGTCTATTCATAATTTTATGTATATACACTAACTAACCTACTTTTTCTCCACAGGATGCTGCATGGAACACTGCCACATCGCTGAGTAGCTGATTTTTCCTACCAACAGTCCGCAATAATTCGCTGCTGCTGCCGCCGCCACCGCCGCAGACTCCAGGGACCCTCTTCCACTACCTCGGCTTGCAACACCTCCTCCCACGACACTCTCCTCATCACTAGTTGCCGGATAGTGGAAGAAGAGGCGAGTGTCTCCTCCACTTCTTGGCTGGGCAGTAGCTGCTGAATTTTATGATTATCAGATCTTGGATATCAGATCAATGGATAGTGGAGCTGAACCCAAAGCATAACAGGCAGACAGTTGACTGGGGGTGTCAGATGCCACTTGTGATGCAGTGGACTGCTTTTGCAGCACTTCCAGACAAAGTTGCTTCATTGGCTGACACAATGACTGGTAAAGCTGTGGAACATATGGTTGAAAAGCAAGAATAACCATTTGTTTTTATATGAAAAAGACCCTGGTTTATACAGACTTTTTTTTTCCAGAGACTGCCCTGCGTGGAAATGAATGGCGCATGGATCAGCCAAGCTTTCCTCCCAACAATGCCTGATGTATTCCAGTAGATTGATGACGGGGCCAGACCAAGAAAGATGGATCGTGCAAAACAGATTTAAGGCGCTGCTCTCAAGTTACAGACATTCCTCCGCATCGGACCACAAGTAAGTATTGATAAAAAATCCTTTACGTTACTCTTACTTTTTATTAATATTCTTCGGATAAGACGGATCAGACATGATTCCAGATTAAAAATTCCAAGAATTTTTGAGGGCTAATTAGTCAGAGGCAATGACACCTTCTTGTTTCTGATTTAATTAAAAGGTGGAAACACACCCTCAAACAAAACTTCACTTTGGCAAACTTTTGCATTTGTTTATTCATAATTTTATGTAGATATTACTAACTAAGCTACTTTTTCTCCACATGACTCTCCACAGGGTGTGATTCATCCAATTTTTGGGCTCCTGAGGCCAACCCCAGGGTCTGTTTAAAGTAATGTTTGGGCTCCTGCTGCTGCTGCTGCCAACTTCTGCCAACTCCAGGGTGTGATTCATCCAATTTTTGGGCTCCTGAAGCCAACTCCAGTGTATATTTGGGCTCCTGCTGCTGCTACTGTCAACTCCTGCCAACTCCAGGGTGTGATTCATCCAATTTTTGGGCTCCTGAGGCCAACTCCAGTGTATATTTGGGCTCCTGCTGCTGCTACTGTCAACTCCTGCCAACTCCAGGGTGTGATTCATCCAATTTTTGGGCTCCTGAAGCCAACTCCAGTGTATATTTGGGCTCCTGCTGCTGCTACTGTCAACTCCTGCCAACTCCAGGGTGTGATTCATCCAATTTTTGGGCTCCTGAGGCCAACTCCAGTGTATATTTGGGCTCCTGCTGCTGCTACTGTCAACTCCTGCCAACTCCAGGGTGTGATTCATCCAATTTTTGGGCTCCTGAAGCCAACTCCAGTGTATATTTGGGCTCCTGCTGCTGCTGCTGCCAACTTCTGCCAACTCCAGGGTGTGATTCATCCAATTTTTGGGCTCCTGAAGCCAACTCCAGTGTATATTTGGGCTCCTGCTGCTGCTGGTGTCAACTCCTGCCAATTCCAGGGTGTGATTCATCCAATTTTTGGGCTCCTGAAGCCAACTCCAGTGTATATTTGGGCTCCTGCTGCTGCTACTGTCAACTCCTGCCAACTCCAGGGTGTGATTCATCCAATTTTTGGGCTCCTGAGGCCAACTCCAGTGTATATTTGGGCTCCTGCTGCTGCTACTGTCAACTCCTGCCAACTCCAGGGTGTGATTCATCCAATTTTTGGGCTCCTGAAGCCAACTCCAGTGTATATTTGGGCTCCTGCTGCTGCTGCTGCCAACTCCAGGGTGTGATTCATCCAATTTTTGGGCTCCTGAAGCCAACTCCAGTGTATATTTGGGCTCCTGCTGCTGCTACTGTCAACTCCTGCCAACTCCAGGGTGTGATTCATCCAATTTTTGGGCTCCTGAGGCCAACTCCAGTGTATATTTGGGCTCCTGCTGCTGCTACTGTCAACTCCTGCCAACTCCAGGGTGTGATTCATCCAATTTTTGGGCTCCTGAGGCCAACTCCAGTGTATATTTGGGCTCCTGCTGCTGCTACTGTCAACTCCTGCCAACTCCAGGGTGTGATTCATCCAATTTTTGGGCTCCTGAGGCCAACTCCAGTGTATATTTGGGCTCCTGCTGCTGCTGCTGCCAACTCCAGGGTGTGATTCATCCAATTTTTGGGCTCCTGAAGCCAACTCCAGTGTATATTTGGGCTCCTGCTGCTGCTGCTGCCAACTCCAGGGTGTGATTCATCCAATTTTTGGGCTCCTGAAGCCAACTCCAGTGTATATTTGGGCTCCTGCTGCTGCTACTGTCAACTCCTGCCAACTCCAGGGTGTGATTCATCCAATTTTTGGGCTCCTGAAGCCAACTCCAGTGTATATTTGGGCTCCTGCTGCTGCTACTGTCAACTCCTGCCAACTCCAGGGTGTGATTCATCCAATTTTTGGGCTCCTGAGGCCAACTCCAGTGTATATTTGGGCTCCTGCTGCTGCTACTGTCAACTCCTGCCAACTCCAGGGTGTGATTCATCCAATTTTTGGGCTCCTGAAGCCAACTCCAGTGTATATTTGGGCTCCTGCTGCTGCTGCTGCCAACTTCTGCCAACTCCAGGGTGTGATTCATCCAATTTTTGGGCTCCTGAAGCCAACTCCAGTGTATATTTGGGCTCCTGCTGCTGCTGGTGTCAACTCCTGCCAACTCCAGGGTGTGATTCATCCAATTTTTGGGCTCCTGAAGCCAACTCCAGTGTATATTTGGGCTCCTGCTGCTGCTGCTGTCAACTCCTGCCAACTCCAGGGTGTGATTCATCCAATTTTTGGGCTCCTGAAGCCAACTCCAGTGTATATTTGGGCTCCTGCTGCTGCTGCTGCCAACTCCTGCCAACTCCAGGGTGTGATTCATCCAATTTTTGGGCTCCTGAAGCCAACTCCAGTGTATATTTGGGCTCCTGCTGCTGCTGCTGCCAACTTCTGCCAACTCCAGGGTGTGATTCATCCAATTTTTGGGCTCCTGAGGCCAACTCCAGTGTATATTTGGGCTCCTTCTGCCCCTCATAGTGATGCCACTTCAACTCTCTGCAATTGTGCCGCTCTGCGATTCTATTAGCGATGCCTCTGATCTGCATGTGATATTTCTTCAAAGTATTATTTAACTAACCCAGCACGCATCCTGTGCGTGTTACAGCAAGGCTGAATGGTTTACAACCCTATTGAGGCTCTAGGAGGCTCAGAAATAGCCGTTTTTAATAGCGATTCGTCGCGAATTTATTCGGGTCGAAACGATTTTTGTCGGAAAATTCGGCGAATCAGTCGAATCGAATTTTTCAAAAGTTCGCTCATCTCTAGCCATAACTCCAAAATATATTTATTTTCCGGATGATATGGCAGCCAGAAACGCCATTAAGCTTGGGTTTTATAATGTGGCCGACATGCCCAACGTTATTGGTGCTATTGACTGCACACATGTGGCACTCGTACCTAGGGCTGCCGACGAGTATATATATAGGTATTGAGATTGGTTATTATGTTGCCCAACGTGTAATGTAACCTGTTTTCCTTTGCGGCAGCATATTTGTTTATCCCTCATTTGTGTAGCTGCTTTCTGTAGGCTTTTCATTAGTATTTCCCAATAGAGTGCAGACATGTTTAGTTGTTAATTTTTTATTTTGGGTCAAATATCAATTACCCTTTTTGTATGTTTTTGCCTTAAGGAATCGTAAAATGGGACACTCCCTTAATGTCCAGGCCGTGGTTGGTCCGGACATGCGTTTTATGAGTGTCCTTGCCGGCTACCCAGGATCGTCCCACGACTCCTATATACTCAGGCGATCTGGGTTGTTTCGGAGATTTGAGGCAGGTGAATTTTCGGGGGCATGGCTGCTTGGTAAGTGTGTCCTATTTGTGTGCTATTAAATGTTGGATTAATCTTGTATTTGTTGATATGTTATTATTTGAATTCTTTACATAAGCCTGAAACTGCCTTTTTCTTGGGTCATATATTATGAACTTCCAAAAAAAATGCTTGCCTCGCTTTGTCCTTCAGAATGTTTTCCCTTTAGTTAGGATGTCTGTAAGTTCCATGTCCCTAAATATATTGGTTGGGAGTTTATACCCAAGGATCTTTGAGCTTTGGCTCCTTTTGTACTATTGGTCTTTAAATGTCAAAGTGGACTTAAACTGCATACATTGTAGTTTCCATATAAATGTGGATAGCCCCTCAGCAGCATCCTAATTGTAACATGTCTGAAAACTAAAAATATATTTAAATTCAAAATCCCCTTGGCCGTGCAGATGTTTGTTAATTAATTGGTATATTGAAGTGCCATTTTTAATTAGGTACTACATTAGTGGCAATATTTATTTTGCTAATGTGCCCTGGGTGTTTTTTTTTCCCCTTTACCTTACATCATTATGATATATGTAAATTTTTTTGTGTTTGTTGTGTTGCCTTTTTAATTTTGATTACATTTAATTGTCTGTTTAAGGTGATTCCGGGTACCCACTTCTACCCTGGCTCATGACGCCTGTGCTGCGGCCCCAGGATGCCTCTCAGGAAGCGTACAACCGTGCGCACCGCAAGACACGGGCTGTTGTGGAGAGGGCCTTTGGGCTGTTGAAGACCCGTTTTCGTTGCCTGGACCATACTGGGGGCGCCCTGCAATATGATCCCAAGAAAGTGATCGACATTATAATGGCATGTGCTGTTTTGCACAATTTTGCCATCCTGGAACGTGTCCCACGTTATGTGGATAGCCTGCCCTCTTCACCCGTAGAGGATGATGTCGAGAATTTTGTGGGGCCACCCAGTGAGTCTGGCCAATCAGTTCGAGCCAACCTGATCTTGCAGCATTTTACTTAATTTTATTTCGTGTCTCAACATTCTGTGTGTCTGTGTTATCCTTTTTGTTAAATATGTTGTTTTGCCGTAATGTGGCATTACCTCAAAGTAAAACATTTTTACCTTAATTGTTGCCTAATGTATTTCATGTAGTTTCCTTAGCTTTAGATTTGCATTGTTACACCTCTTCAAACAAAAAATATCTGGTTTAGCCCAAGCTGTTTAAAATGTGTTCCCACTAAAAACGCCACAAGTATTGTAAGTGAGATTTTTTTTTTACTTAGAAAATTAAAAATTATAGTGCTTAACAGAAAAAATTCCACATACATCTGTGGTTACAAATGGATAACATTACAAAAAAAACATCGAGCACATCTACACCTGGAAGTGAGTGGCACAACCAAACAAGGACACCCAGTCCAAAGGCCAGCCTAGTCCAGTCATTAATATTGCCTGTGCCCAGGGATATTTGGGCATGGCCATAATGTCACACAAACATGTCTGCAAACAGGAGGAGCACCAACCAAATACATATTTATAGCCATAAGTGGCCAGATACCCTCCACATAGACCTATGGCATTGGCTAGTGGCCTTAAGCATTACTCTAAGGAGCTATATGGGAGCAAATACAAAACACAACCTGCATGAGCAACACAAAATGGATTGTTTGAAACCTCAAAGGACAAGTAAATACAGTGGGGGTTAAGAGAAAAGATGTCCCACACACCCATGGCTTAATAGGGTGGCTGCCCATAATACCCAGGTGGAGGTCCAGGTGGAGGTCCATGTGAATGGGACCTAGCCTGGGCCATGGCAGCATTGTGAATTTGAAACTGCTCCACAATGTTTCTCTGCATATTGGTCATCTCAGCCATGGCTGACTGGATGCCATTACTTGCAGTGACCACGTTGCTGTTGAGGGTACGCAACTCCACGAGGATGCCCTGTAGACTGGTATTGATGTTGACCATGTCGGCATGCCTTTGCTCACGCTCTGTAACGAGCTGTGCCTCATAAGAGTCCCTTTGTTGGGTCCATAATTGAAGCAGGGCACTCTGCCTCCCCTGGGAAATTGTGGGGCGGCGTAATGGAGTCCGCCGCACAATTACCCTGGCTCTTGGGCGTGCCCTGCCGCGTGGTGTCGTCCCCTCAACAGCAACAGGCCTGCTTTGCAAATCCTCAGCAGCAGAGTGAACACTGGGGACTGTAGTGTCAGTCTCCCCATGTGCATGCACAATGGATGGAGATTCACTCTGCTGCTGAGGATTGGCCAGAGAAACATTATGGAGCAGTTCCAAATTGGGACCCAGGGGGAGGTCATCCGACGTGCCCTGCATGGAGACATCATCATCTTCCTCCATGTCCTGGATCTCTTCCATGAGTGTGCGGGTCTGTAGGGACATATAAAAAAAAAAGTGTAAGTTGGCGTCCAAATTTGGGATTCCCACAGTTTAACACATTCTTAAGCACTTGGTAGTATTTATGGTACTAAATTAACTTACCGGAAATCTCGGATCTGGGCTCCTATGCTGTACGGACCTGGTAGGCATAACCAAACTGGGGGGTGAGTTTACCCTTGCTGAGGGATCATGCTGGGCTGAAGAAGAGAAAAACAAACCACGTAAACACACACATAACCATTTTTGGGATAGGTAATCAAATAAACCTCTATTTGTAATATTAATCAAGCAATGGGGACATTTGTTCAAAGACACGCAAGTTTAGATAGGTGCAATGGCTCGCGTAAACTGCTAACTGACCTCAGTTCTAAGTCAGGAAGTGTACCCAGTCAGCATACAACTTTCAACGCACATTTTTGGATTTAGACTACCATTCGCTAGGTCCGGGGTACTCAAACAATTGTTTGAAAGGTCCATTTAAAGGTATGTGGTGAGAGGTGAATGTCTGGCCATGGGGCTGACGCAGGGGGTGTCTAGTTAGAAATAAACACACTGGTGGAGGGGCTGGAGATTTCCAAGTGCAAACTAATAAAGGCTGCTTGCCCTTGCTGGGCTGGATGGGGCAGAGCTGAGGGGACAGGGATTGGATGGCTAAAGGGGGGAGTTAACGTATTGATGGTGATGGGATGGATGGAGCAAATCTGTTACAAATGTATGGGGCTTATGTGGGGGGGGGCATGGGGGGACTGTGGCAGATGGGGCAGAGCAGGGGCAGCGGGACACGATTGTGCCAAGAGAAAGTTTTACCAAGTTACTGTGTACCTTGCAATGCCACTTCCTGTGCAGTACTTCATATTGCAATGCTATGTTTCAGGGAGCCATCACATTGGGCAGGAGAACAACCACTACATCGCCGATCAAGGGGGCAGCTCTGAGCACGTCAACACAGAAGTAACTGAGTGCAGGGCTGTCTGGGCAGGGGTCCTGGAATCTGGTGCCAAGGTCCGCATTGGTACCCCGGCCCGCCAGTTGAGACTCGCTGCTCTAGGTCAGATATGTTTGGGGGTGGCTAATTACATTGTTAACTCAAACACAACTCACACAACAAATAGGCAACCCATACATAATGATGTGTGTTTTGTGATTGATTCAAAATATATCACTTTTCAGGAGAAACTTCATGACTTTACCAATCCAATTGGAAATTTGATCTTTGCCATAATGGATGTGGTCCTAAATGTGTGATTCCCAGGGACCCAAAGAGGACACAAACAGGCACAGTAGTGCGAGGCCAAGCAAGGCTAACCATAGGGGCATCCCGTTATCTTGTTACTAGTGAACTTTAGATTATTTAGCAAACAGGCAAACATGCAGATTTAAGAGTACTCACCGTGGGTACGGGTCGGTGAGTCTGTGTCCCTTAGACCAGCATGTCCACCGACCGCGACCGGATGGAGAAGTCCCAGCACAATCTCCTCAGCAGGGGTAAACTCCAATTTAGAAGGAAAGCCACCTCCAGTTTTCAGGCTGAAAAGAGAAAATCATTTGGTACTCAGAAAAGGTGCATACAGTACATCCTAAACATTATATTTGGAGAAAACATTTATTTACCTGTAATTATGCCTTTTAATTTCTTTTTGCCGTACAGCATACTTCAGATCAGAGATTTTCTTCTGAATTTGGGACACATCTTTCCTTTCTTCCCCCGCTGCATTTACTTGTCATAGGATGGTTTCAAACAATTCCATCTTGCGCTGCTTTGTGGTGTGTTTTGATTTGCTCCCATAGAGCTCGTCATAGTATAATGTAAGGCCACTAGCCAATGCCATATTTTGGTCATGGGAGAATCTCCCACTCAACTGGCCGCGGCGCAATGTGCGGCCAGATGGTTGGCTTGGCTGCTCCTCCATGTGTGCAGACACATGTGGTGACATTATGGCCTGGGGCTGGGTAGGGGAATGGCCGGATTGGTGGCTTCCCAATGACTGGACTGGACTGGCCAAGGGACTGGGTGTTCTGGCGTGGCTGGCCACCGAACTTCCAGGTGTAGATGTGGTCATGGTTGCAATTCTGGGCCCTCTTGGGGGGCTATGTTCCCGGCTGGTGCCAGGTCGGGGGCTCTGTTCCCGGCTGGTGCCAGGTCGGGGGCTTCTGGCCCTGGATGGGGTTCTTCGGGCCCTGTAGGGGCTTCTGGCCCTGGATGGGGTTCGGCGGCCTCTGGCTGGGCTTCTGGCCCTGGATGGGGTTCGGCGGCCTCTGGCTGGGCTTCTGGCCCTGGATTGGGTTCGGCGGCCTCTGGCTGGGCTTCTGGCCCTGGATGGGGTTCGGCGGCCTCTGGCTGGGCTTCTGGCCCTGGATGGGGTTCGGCGGCCTCTGGCTGGGCTTCTGGCCCTGGATGGGGTTCGGCGGCCTCTGGCTGGGCTTCTGGCCCTGGATGGGGTTCGGCGGCCTCTGGCTGGGCTTCTGGCCCTGGATGGGGTTCGGCGGCCTCTGGCTGGGCTTCTGGCCCTGGATGGGGTTCGGCGGGCCCTGGATGGGCTTCTGGCCCGGGATGGGGTTCGGGCCCTGCTGCGGGGCCTGGGTTGCCGAACTGCCCTACTTGAACCCATGGCCGGTGTGGGCTCCCTTGTGCGGCCTCTTCTGGGGGCAGAGGTGGTGGGTGCTGCAGTTGGCTGCTTTTTGGCTGCAGGGGCACGTGGCTTGGGGCCCCTTTTTTGGGTTCCTGAGGGTCCAGGGTCCCTTGGTGGGGCCGAGGTAGTAGTCTGGCCTCTCAGCTTTCTCCTACCTTGCTGGGACCTTGTTGTTGGGCCCTCCGCGGTCTTGCTTTGCTGGGGTCGCTTGCTCATAGGCTTTTTAGGTGCCATCTTACACAAATGCTCAAAGAGAATGAGCTTTGGGTGCAGGGACCTTTAAATAATGAGCCCAGCGTGTGACGCCTATGCGCACGACTACGCGCTCGTACGAACGTACGTTCGAGCGGAACCAGGAAACCGCTGGGGTTTCACTTATCTGCTGCCTTGAAGAAGCATAAAGATGGCGCCCACTATCTTCACCCGTCAACAGGAAGAGATCCTCATGCTGGTAAGTGGCTGCCTGTGCATTTTAATCTAATAGTCAATGATGGCCTAAATGTAAATGATGCGTTTGGAACTAGTTTGGGGTCTCTTAATGTTTAATAACTGGCTCCTCACACTTCATCCTCAAGGGCCGAGCCTGGCCACGTTTTCACCTGTCTATGCTGATGTCCTAATTCGGCCAATTGCTCCGGCTTAGCAACAGTTAATTAACCTGTGGAGTAGCGGGGCTAGCTGGCAAACCTGGCCTGTCTCGGACCTTGATGCGGATGTTTGAGGAACACTGTTTTCCTAAGCCATAAAAACACAACGGGAAGCCACACACGTGGTCCAAAAGCCTAAGCATTAGCCTACATCTTGGATGTTTAAACCATCCTAACATGCCATAGATGCAGGTGGGCTGATTCTTGATGTTGGCTATTATCTGTATGTACATGGTGTGTGATACATATAACATAAGACCAGACTCTCATTCACAGTCAACGTCCTCTTTAAGGCACTCCCCAAAAATGGCTGCCACTCTAAATGTGTGTGTTAATGACATGAAATTCTCAACTTGTGATGCAACACATATGGGTGTGTGTGTAAAAGTAAAATCTCTGTGTCCATTATGTTTTTCAGATCATGCTTCAGCGCCGGTATGACTTCGCGCCCAATGTGTGCGAGAAAAGGGACATCGCCCGGGAGATCATCGCCGAGATACACCGTGTCACCAGCACCACCTTCACTCACACCCAGATAATGCAGCATTGGTCGGACCTGAAACGTCTGCACATGCCCCAGGTGCGGAGGTTTTTTGGAATCCATTTCCCAAGTAAGTACCAAGCAATTGCATGGTATATGTTCCAAATGTATAAGTTATGCCTTTATTTATAATGACTTTTCTTTGGTAGTGTTGGAAATGGATTTCAGAATTCGCCGCACCCGGAGGCGTACAGGCCGACCAGTGCTGCATGAGTCTGCATCTGTGAGTGAAGGTGGTGGATCTCCCGGGCGACGGACCTACCCCTCCTCTGTGGCCTCCTCAGACCAGCCCCTGGACCTTACCACAGAGGAGGGGCCAAACCGCGTGGGCGTGGAGTCATACCTGGCCAGGCATGGGGAAGGCTCTGGTATGTCACTCTTCATGTATAGGCACAAAGATATACATGGCAGGCCAAAAACTAAGTTATCCTTTATTATGTATTTGTAGAAGCTTCTGGTGCGGGTGAAATAGTGGAGGAGGAGGCAGCAGAGATGCTGGAAGTCGATCCTGGCGAAGGTGAGTGATGTCAGCCAGACTGGGAGCCAGATATGTTGGGAATAGTGACTCTCTACAAGTACTAACCAAATGTCACATGTTTCTCCAGGGACTTCTTCACAGCATAGCCAGGACCAAGGGCAGCCTGTTGGCCCCAACCAGCCATCTGTCGGCCACCAACTCCGTAAGTCTCCATGCCATTATTCATATTAATGTTTTGTTAGCTAATAACACACACATAACTAAAGGCGTAGCCAATGTGTAGTTCACACTTTCATGTGGGCACTTCGTTAGCTTAAAGAGGACCCTAACTTGTATTAAGAACCTAAGAATTAGCCATCACACTGTACCTACAGATTAGAAACATGGAAAAACACCCTTCAGCCATCTAATGCATGTTATTAGACTGAACAAAACCAATATTGCGGAATATGGAATGCGCAATATTTACAGGCAGCATGGGATACAGATTGAAAAAAGGAAGGTGCTGCCATGCATTGTGGGACTGATGACCTTTCCCTCAACCCAGCTATGCTCGGGATTCCCAACGCACCACTGTAACCTACTCCCCTGTACTTTATCCAACTCTCCACTCCTCATTAAGTGTTATGCTTCAGAGTCCAGATGGCGGCGCTGTAATCCCAAACAAACCCAAATTTACTTTGAGCTGGTGCAGAATCATTTGGGAATAGTTATTGGTTTTCATTAAATAATGTTGAAGGTCCGGTTTAAGGAGTTTAAAGACTTACCTGTGGGAAATGCATTAACTGTATCCCTTGGAAGAATGACATATGTCATGCATTTACATGTATTTGATTAACCCAAAATCTATTTCCAGCATACAAACCGGTCTGGGACTCCTATTTATGTTTCTTTCTCTATTGGTTACAGGGATGATCCCCAAAACATTGGCGGCAAAAAAAAAAAGAATGAAGGAGTTGGTGGCCGAGCTGCTGGCCATACAGGCGACGTTGGGGCCAACAGATGAAGAAGACGAGGAGGATTAGTGCCCTTGGTCCTGGCTACTTTGGTTCCAAGTTTTAAAAACTTAATTATTGTTTTTAAAGTTTTAAAGTTTAGGGTTTTTCAAACCCCCCCCCAAAAAAACTATGTTTTTAAGGAAAGCAAAAAAAAATTTTAAGATGTTTGTTACAAAAAAAAAAAACCCAAAAAAAAAGGGGTTTAAAACCAAACACCCCAAAAAAAAAAAAAAAAAAAGGAAAAAAAAAAAGATCCCAAAAGCACCCAAAGATTTTAAATAAATTATATTTCAATACTTCAAAAATGTGTCTTTTGTAATATGCGCAAACACAAACAATTACACAAACCAGAAAAAACACACTTAGAAACATATAGACATATGTACATTATGTGGTTTGGGTAAGTTTTAGGGTCGTCAACATGAAGAAGTATGCAAGCGCTAAGGGGTTTAGGTAAGTTTTATGGACCGATAAATGAAGTTGGATGCAGGCGCTAAGGGGTTTAGGTAAGTTTGAGGGACCGATAAATGAAGTTGGATGCAGGCGCTAAGGGGTTTAGGTAAGTTTGAGGGACCGATAAATGAAGTTGGATGCAGCCGCTAAGGGGTTTAGGTAAGTTTTATGGACCGATAAATGAAGTTGGATGCAGGCGCTAAGGGGTTTAGGTAAGTTTGAGGGACCGATAAATGAAGTTGGATGCAGCCGCTAAGGGGTTTAGGTAAGTTTTATGGACCGATAAATGAAGTTGGATGCAGGCGCTAAGGGGTTTAGGTAAGTTTGAGGGACCGATAAATGAAGTTGGATGCAGCCGCTAAGGGGTTTAGGTAAGTTTGAGGGACCGATAAATGAAGTTGGATGCAGGCGCTAAGGGGTTTAGGTAAGTTTGAGGGACCGATAAATGAAGTTGGATGCAGGCGCTAAGGGGTTTAGGTAAGTTTGAGGGACCGATAAATGAAGTTGGATGCAGGCGCTAAGGGGTTTAGGTAAGTTTGAGGGACCGATAAATGAAGTTGGATGCAGCCGCTAAGGGGTTTAGGTAAGTTTGAGGGACCGATAAATGAAGTTGGATGCAGCCGCTAAGGGGTTTAGGTAAGTTTGAGGGACCGATAAATGAAGTTGGATGCAGCCGCTAAGGGGTTTAGGTAAGTTTGAGGGACCGATAAATGAAGTTGGATGCAGGCGCTAAGGGGTTTAGGTAAGTTTTATGGACCGATAAATGAAGTTGGATGCAGGCGCTAAGGGGTTTAGGTAAGTTTGAGGGACCGATAAATGAAGTTGGATGCAGCCGCTAAGGGGTTTAGGTAAGTTTTATGGACCGATAAATGAAGTTGGATGCAGGCGCTAAGGGGTTTAGGTAAGTTTCTGGTTGAGGGTGCGCATGCGCAAGATCTTATAAACATACGAACGCACGAATCTAAGAGGCCAAAAACCAATGAAAACCAGAGGCAAACGCAAGTAATTGGAAGAGGTGGACGATGGAAGCAGGCCAAAAAACAGGCTGCCGCCGCAACAGGTGAGCACATGAACGTGATTTTTACGATTGGCAACTGACTGAGGCAAGTTCGGGAGATATCATACGAACGGACGTATCTTTTAGGATAGAAACGTATTTGCTTATTGAATCACTCGCAAGTTCATACGAACGCACGAGCGGACGTGAAAAATAGGATGATCGTGAGCCAAATCCAAGCTGTTACATGTTTCTTTGAATCAACCCAATTGTGTCGCTCTAACACCAGTACAGCGCTGTATGGGAGTGGTAGCGCCAGCTCAGTGCGGCCAACTCACACCATATTCATCAAATAAACAGCTTCACACAGCGCCGGCGCTCAAAATCGGGTCGTTGTAGCCCAGAGCGCCAGATGCTGTGTGATTAAAGTCTGTTTTTGAACATGTATCCACTAGTAACAAAGCGAAAACATATGGAATTACATTGTTATTACATTGTAACATGAACACTTTATACCAAACATGTAAGGGCAATTCTGCATAAAAATATTTTAAATCAAAAAAGTTTTCAAAATTACTTTTTCTAGGCCATGAGAGGTGACACAATTATTTGATAATTAAAAAAATGAATAAATAAAATAAAACTCTTTTTAAAGAGAATGAAAGGATCGTTCATTGAAATGTATGGGAGAGCGACAGGTAGCGACAGGTAATACCAGGAGCTCTGGGAGCCACAGCGCCGGCAGTATACGGTGAGCCGTCTGTGATGATGAATCAGTCGCTACGTGCCGCTGTTAGAGTCGCTCACCAGATTCGCAATGATAAATGTGGTATTGCCTACAGCGCCAGGTGGTCACCGTTCGCTACCTCTTGTTACCTGTCCCTGCCAGACGTTATCTGGCGCTATGGCTTGAATAAACCCCTCATTCAGTTTCCTTAGCTGCTCATTTATATGCACACCAAGAAAGGCTGATTGGAGCTGAGCCACGCCTGCGCAGTGGGAACGCCAATGGGATTTACATATCAGGTGACAAATTTGGGGTTTGGTCCACCTTAAAGCGAACCTTCACCCTGAATAAGAGTCTATCTTATATGTTTCCCCCATACTGTACATACAGATTGCTCACATTAAAAATCATCCTACCTGCATCTACTGCATGTTATGAGCCTTTAAACATCCAAGATGGCGGCTCATGGAATATCAGGCAGCCTGCAAACAGGAAGTGCCTTCTGACTGTGCTGCTCTGCATTCTGGGATTGCTGACCTTTTCCTGACCCCAGCTCTGCTCTGTCTGAGTAAAGCACAGCTATAACCCACCCTCCTGTACTTTATCCTGCTCTCCTCTCCTCAGTAAGTGTGATGCTTCTGAGGCAAGATGGTGGCGCCCGTATCCTAAAGTCCTGAACCGAGTTGCAGCCCCGTGGGGGAAAGAATAATAAGTAAGTGACTAAAAACTTAAAATATATTAACTTTAGATGCTGGGGAATCGTTTTTTAAGGGTTTGGGCTTTTCAATAAATCATGCTGAAATTCCGGTTTAAGAAAATTGCCACACTTTAGTAAATTTCTCCATTTACACATAATTTAAAATATTGTTCTGCAAGAAAAAGTCAAATCAAGACATTAATGTTTTGCTACATAGTAATAATATGCACACAAGCATTTAAATTATTTTAACAAATCATAGTATAAGTATATAAAATCCAGCTATGCCCCCTTTCTGTCTGGCATAAAAATAAAGCAGCTTCAAGCAAAGCAAAGCTAGTTTCAAGTGATTTCTGTTGCAATTATCCGGAAATGTTCCTCTTGCACAAGGGTCACTGAGATGTCCATGGCTTTGTACTTTAAGAAGTATGTTGCAATTACTATATTTTCCATATAATTCAGCATGCACCGAATGGGTTATAGAAACGGCAGAGCTAGAATTATTAATCACTTGCGTAATTCATTTTCCTTTGTGCGACCGTACTTGAGATTTCGAAGTATTACATGACATAAAAATTTTCTTTGCTTCCCAGAGGCAAATTTTCAGCTAAAGTGTACAGCCTCTGATTAAACATTTCAGCCAGCACATAAGATGAAGGACTGGTGGGGCTGGAGGAATATCTTAAGGATCAATAAAAGTTCTTATGTGTAAAGCAAGAGGTGAGCGGCTGCGGACTATTCATTTTTTATTTTTTTTTATTTTGTAACGTGAGAACAATTTAAATCATTTGCAAAATAAAACCGCTATATTAACCATTGGCAAGATAATAAATAGCTCCACGGGATTAATCCAATAAACTCTGAAGCGGTTACAGTATTCGTATTCGCTATAAATCGCTGATGCATTTTCTCATACAAAGTTTTCAAAGGGCAGTTAGGAATTACTTTAACAATAAAAGGGATATATCTGTAAAATGTTAAACTATTAACAGTAAATAGTGCTGTTTGAAAATTAAATGGTAAACAATAAGAGTATCATCTATAAATATAATGTATTATTTTAATATGTTTTTTGTGTTGAAGTGGACCTAAACTGTATGAAAAGTTGAAAGTTAGCCTGTAACCTCAACTCACCAAACCACTCTCCCACTGCACATACATAGACTTCCAGCACCCCTCAATCCCGCATAACAAAATGGCTGTTGGCCACCGGGAACAGGAATCATTCATGATTCATTGGCAAGTATTAAAATGCACAGTGATAAATCATTATTCAGGAGAGCCAACGCATACACCGTGGGAGAGAGTGTAGGGCAAAGCAAGGGGGTCCACAAACAGGGGCATCCCAAATCAGGATGCCCCTTTAAAGTTGACCAAAGCCTGGAAAGCAGGGTTATTGGTCCAATGAAAACCTTGTCTAAAAGACTCCAGGGTTGGCTGATTACCTGTCCCTGGGACTCCCAATTAGGGATGCTCCATTCTATAAAATCCCGCAGTTTGGATCTGACAATCCTAAGGCGCATGTGTGGGATGTGGTGGCTTTCTTGACATCTTCATTACTGGGGCATATCTGAATGTCTGGCACCGGCATGCACAGACTAAGGAGGGTGGTGGATGGCATGTAGCCACTCCCACCATCTATACCAGCTCTGTGTGTAAACAGCATTCTATGGCTATCATTCATATGCACAGCATAGAACACTGCTTTTACAAGAGCCCAGGCGTAGAACTGGCCCTGAGGTTAGTATACCCTGGGGGCAAATGAGGTGGGGGGTTAAATAAAGGGTTGTGTTCCACTTTAGGTCCTGTAGGCAAAGTTTTTCCCTGCATGTCAATTGTCCCTATTTCACATTAATATTTAATAATCACAAAAGTATTGTGTAATTATTCTCTGGAAATGGAAAATAGGTGTTCAGTGTGGATGCATTTATTTGTAATTCTCCATTTAGGGGCAGTTACTGCCTAGAGGGAAGGAAATGGGCTTGTGGTCAGAAGGTGACAGGTTCGACCCCCGGGCCTTGAGCAAGGCACGTGTGCATTTCACTGCCCCTTAGTGTGTGATTCACCTGTGTGTAGTCACTAATATAGTGTTTATTCACTGGTGTGTTCATGGACTGTGTTGTGCATGGATGGGAAAAATGCGGAGAAAGAATTACATATGTGCATTAGCACCCAATGGACACTATATAAAAAAAATATATGGATATTGCATCAGCTCTTCCACCAGCTTCTCCCTACATTATATATACCACCTTTTCTACTGATTCCTCAATTCTACTAGCCCCAGCTGGCCAGTTAAGGTCTGCTGAGTGGACAGAGCATGGATTCCCCTGCAGAGCACTGTGGGCTCTGGAACAAGGGTGTTCACACCGTTGGACATACCAAATTTTAGGGGAGGATATAATCTGAAGGAGGAGCATTCCTAATGGTTTTGGTCCACTTAACTCTGTGTTACCTTTAACAAGGGCACATTCTTTAAGTAGCATTCGTGACTGGTGCCCTGGCCCTTTGGGCATTTGCTTCATGTGACCTCATTGTTAAAACACGTAGTGCTTCACAATCCTTTATTCCATAAAGACCAAGTAAATTCTAATTACCTTTGCGTTCTATTTAACCTGGACAGAACTAAAGACTTTCCAAAGTCTGGTTCTTTCTTCATGATCACAGATGGTACACACCTACTAACAAGACCACTATTAGCAATTGGATTAGACTGGCTGTGACAGGTGCTTAATCGGCCCATGACAAAGCACCACACCAATGTCAAGACTACACACTCCACAAGACCAGTCAGGTTTTCGTGTGCATTTTGGCACCAGGTCACTGTGTACATCACATGTGTCAAACTCAAGGCCCGGGGGCCAGATGCGGCTCTTTAAGCCTTTTTATGTGGCCCTCTTATAGCTGGCAGATAGCTGCAGTGCCCCTTCCAGCCAGCCATGTCACTCCAAGGCTGCTGACACCTGCAACACATCTTAGCACCTGTGTGTGATGCTGCTAAGTGTTGTGCCAGTATGAAGAGAAGTGTCTGCAACTGTTAGTCTTAGTGCAAACAGCTCTCAGTACCCAAGGGGGGCCCACCTAAACCACTCAACTTACGACCACAGCAAAGGGGTTATTGCAAGCTATTGTCAAATGGGGTGGGAAAATTATAGTAGGACTGTTTTGCGCTAAATAATTCTGTAATGATACATGTTCATGGTCGAGTTAGTATTTTGTTTTGCATCTGTTATTAACCCATCCTTTGAAGGTGAACAGAAAGCTGATGTGGCCAAAAATTAGTTTGTTCTACAACATTAACGGGCAGTCATGGCCTAGAGGTAAGGTAGCAGCCTTGTGTCTGGAGGGTTGCAGGTTTGATTTATTTTTGGACACCGGACATGACTGAAGTGCTTTTGGGTAAGGTACCTAACCCCCACAACTGCTCTCCAGGTGCCATCATTAGGGCAGCCCACCACAAGCATACAGTGGCTACCAATACCCCCCCCCAAAAAAAAGCAGCCATTAGGTCTTCAGTGCTCTACAACATAGGTCAGGACCGTGCACCACCACTCTATGCAATGCACCAACGGCAACTGACTGGGGGTGGTAACATGCATAGGAGACACACAGGCATTTCTGAAACACAGTACCTTCTGCCCCCCCCTCTCCACACACACACAAATGACACAGAATAAAATATGTATTCTACATACTTTACGGGTTCTCTTGCTTATTTCTATACAGTACCTGCTCATACTGTCATTAGAGGTGTTTCTTTTTATTCAGTGTATAGTGTAATTATGGATTATTTGTATTGTTGCTGTTCCTTGAATATAAGGCTCGATTCAGAGACACATTCGTCTGGACTTCCGTAGCTGTCTGTGAAAGTTTTTGTGTGTGTTTGTCATTTTTTGGGTTTTTTTCGTACATTTTTCATTCGTACGAACGTTCGGGCAAATGCGTATATGCGCTTTCGATGAGCGAAAGCAAATCGGATCATTTGCGTTAGCTCGGATCATTTTCCCCACAAAATCTGATATTTTTAGTTTGTTCAGATAACTTACATTATTGCTATGGGCTTGCGTCTCATTCAGAGAGCTGATTGCCGACGGACCACCACCCTATAAACCCGTTTCCTTTGCGATCCCCTTACGGGACCATTTTGACCCTAGGGGCATGTATTAATATATGGCTTTGTGCCTCATTTTACACGTAGCTCACATTTCACATACACACTAACATTACTAACCGGCAGGAATAGTCGGAATGTCGGTGTCCTGTTGGGTCGAGTGTCCCTCTAAGGCCACAGGATGTAGCAGGCCCAGCACCATCTCCTCAGCTCAGGTAAATTGCAGTTTAGTGGGGTATCCTCCGCCAGTTTGTAAGCTGCAAAAGATAGTTGTACACATTTTGCTAAATGGTGCCAATGCAAGACAAAGACAAATCCACAAAGTATATATGTACCTGTAATGGTGCTGTTTATTTTCTTTCTTCTGTGCTGCATACTTGAGGTCCAATATTTTCCTTTGATTCTGCTCCACATCTTTGAGCTCTTCCCCTGCTGCATTGACCTGTCTGGTGAGCTCCTCCAAAATTTCGGCTTTGCGCTGCTTGCTTGTAGTTTTGGATCTGCGACCATATAGCTCATCATAATACAAGGTGAGGCCACTAGCCAATGCCAGAATTTGGGCCTCACCAAACCTGCCACTCAACTGGCCTCTGGCTCTGCGCAATGTGCGCCCTGTTGATTGCGGTTCTGGCTCCTCAGTGTTTGGCGGAATTTCAGGGGACATTCTGGGCTGGCTGTGTGGGTATGAAATGACGGACTGCTGGCTGGCTGCAGATTGCACCGGACTTGGAAAGGGACTGGGTGTTCGTGGATGGGTGGCCACTGAAGTCGCAGGTGTAGATGTGGCATATTCTGAGTGCCTTGTCACCTGTGCCGGTGGAGAATGTGGCCGAGGAGGAGAGGGTGTTGTTGAGGAAGTCGGGCTTGGGGCCCTGTGTCTCTGTGGGCCCTTAGAAGAACCATGCCCCTTGGAGGTAGTCAGCCGGTCCAGGGGTGAGCCAGAGCTTTGGTGGTGGTGATGGCGAGCTAGAGCTGCTGGGGCTTCTTTCCTGGTGTGTCCTTTTTTTAGCCTTGGCTTGGTAGACACTTGGGTGGGGTGATCTGGGAGGGCTGGGGCTTCGCACCCTCTTGGTACCTTTTTTGTCGCCCTTGGTCGTTGCCTTGCTGGCCTGTGGCTTCCTCTTGGCCTCCGGATCCTTTTTTGGCCTGGATTAGGGAGGAGGCTTCGGCTGAGCACTGCGGGTTGCCTGCAGCTTGCTTTTGGGCATCTTTGAGCGAGTTGTTGGCCCTGCACATTGCTCCTGCTGCTTGGATGGCAGTTTGCTGCTGCTGCTGCTGCTGCTGGTGTCCTTTGCTGCTTTTTGAATTTTTTTTTTTGGTGCCATAATGTTGAGACTCTCTAAGAGAATGCGCTGTGTGTCCAGGACCCTTTAAAAAGATTGGCGGGGTCTGACGCTTACGCGTACGCGTACGTACGGATGTGCGTACGGACGTTCGTACGGACGTTCGTCCGGCCGTGCGGAACCCGGAAACCGCAGGGGCATTACTTATCTGCTGCAGACAAGAGGCAAGATGGCGCCCACAATCTTCACCCGCCAACAATAAGAGATCATCATGCTTGTAAATGTCTTTTAATGCCTTTGATTTGCCATCTAAAAGCATGCCTAGCCCTTAAGGAAGCGCCGGAAGAAACGGTTTGTTTACAAAGTGTCTAAAACTCTGCGCCAAACCGACGTGAGGGCCCACACGTGCGAAACAACCCTGAGGCCAGCTTCAAGGATTGGATTAGCCTAGAATTGTGTCTGTTAATGTCATTTAGTCCAAAGATCGATTGGTGACAGATATTTGTATGCAGTTTTAACTACATCCTATGTTTCTGTTGTGTTTTGTAGACCATGCTGGAGCGCAGGTACAACTACCTGCCCAACTCTTTTGAGAAGCGCACCGTCGCCCTGGAGATCATTGGGAAAATCCAACAGAGGACGGACACCACCTTCACCCACACTCAGATCATGCAGCATTGGTCGGACCTGAAACGGCTGCACATGCCCCGGGTGCGGCGGTTTTTCTGACTCCATTTCCCTAGTAAGTACATAGCGATTGCATGCCAGATGTAACTCATGCAGAAGGTAGACATTTTTTTATAATTGTTTTTCTTTTCTAGTGTTGGAAATGGATTACCAAATCCGCCGCACCCGGAGGCGCACAGGCCGACCAGTGCTGCATGAATCTGCAGCTGGAAGTGAAGGTGGTGGATCTCCAGGGCGACGGTCCTACCCCTCCTCTGTTGGCACGGCGTGGGCAGGGAGTCGTACCCAGCGACGCAGGCGGGAGCCTCTGGTATGTAACTCTTCATGTAACCACACACACATATACGTGCTATTTACGACAAAGCTAAGTCCCTTAATCTGTTTTTCTAGATGCTTCTGGGGCGGTTGAAGATGTGGAGGATGCAGCAGATCTTGCCCAGGAGGCACAGGGAGAAGGTGAGTGATGTGACACACACATTGAAATTGACATTTATTACTGCTGACTAAGACATTAGAAGTGACCCTATTTGCCATGTCTCGACAGCCTCTACTTCACAACAGTGGCAGGGCCCAGGACGTAGGGTTGTCCCCAACGAGGCATCCGTCGCCCACCAACCAAGTAAGTTGTAATGTCATTCTTTGCAGTATGTGGTAATTGACATGATCACTCAGATACATCAAGCCATAGTCAATAGCATTAGCAGAATGACCTGTGCCCACTTCCTTAGATTAATTACTTAGCAGCATGACCTGTGCCCACTTCCTTAGATTAATTACTTAGCAGAATGACCTGTGCCCACTTCCTTAGATTAATTACTTAGCAGAATGACATATGTCGTCATGATTTAATTTGCCAACTAACAAACATTCCATCCACAGGTGAGAAACATGTTTGTCTCAAACTAATGTATTTTTTCTAATTTTATCCAGGGACCACACGTGCAACAGTGGAATCGAAGGGTCCTTGAGTTGGTGGCCGATATGCAGCAGCTGGTTGACTCGTTGGGGACAACAGAAGAAGACTAGTGTCCTGGGTCCTGTCGCTGAATTTTTCAAATGTAAATAGTTGTTTATTTTTAATTTTTAAAAATATTTTAATGTATTTTTAAAACCAAACAAAAGTTTGTTCTATTTTTTATCACAACATTTTTTAAAACCCCCCAAAAACATGGGCTTCTAATATAAAAACAAAAAAAAGTTTCAATATTTAGAGAGGAAGATTCAGATGACCGGGAAGTGGTTTGGGTAAGTTTGAGGGGCCTAAAATGGAAAAAGAACCTAACCGGGAAGTGGTTTGGGTAAGTTTTAGGGGCTAAAATGGAAGAAGAACCTAACCGGGAAGTGGTTTGGGTAAGTTTTAGGGGCTAAAATGGAAGAAGAACCTAACCGGGAAGTGGTTTGGGTAAGTTTTAGGGGCTTAACATGGAAGAAGAACCGAACCGGGAAGTGGTTTGGGTAAGTTTTAAGGTTCTCTGTGCTCTCCACATGTTTCTTGCGCCATACTTATACATTCCTTGAAACATTAAACTTTACCAGTGTGCTGACTGTATTGCTTGTCACTGTTTGGCTCCCCAGGGACTATGTACCTTGGTAAACACAAACAGAGCTCCGCATCAGGGGAATGTCAGTGTCTCCAACTTGGCACTTTTGTAGATGTGTAAAGAGATTTACAAATGTTTTCTGCTTGACTTACTGAGCTTACTGGCATGCTACCTACAGACCCAAAGGATGATAATGAAGCCTGAGGAAGAATGAAAGAATGTCTACTGGCCTTGCTGACAGCTGCAGGAAAGTTCAGAGAGCTCTTCCAAAAGGAGGACTTGTTCTGTGCATGTCTAAGAAACTGAAGTGTCAAGCACACCGTGTTTTGAAGAACAGGCAATTGAAGCAATAGGATGGTCTGGGACTAAAATTGTGTCTACATCTGAAAAAAACAGAACTTTCATCCAGACAGCTTGTGTATGCTTTCCAGCAATTAGTATTAACCGGATAAGCCTACTTCATCAAATAGATCATAACATAAGCCTAGTGATCTACCTTTTCTATGTAGAACACACTTGTAAGCATGTTTTACAGAGCCCCATGTGGCAAGAGTCCAAGTTCCCCCCCTGGCTTCTTCCTGGTAATGTCTTAAGGGCTAGGAGTGTGGCAGGGGCCTCTGCACAGCAGAAGCCTAGATTAAACATTTGGGGGTGGAGAACCCTTGTTCACAGTCCTGCAGGAAGAAGGTAAGAGGGGAAGGGTATATGGACAATTCGGTGTGAGATGATAGGAGGCTTGCTGGGTTTCTGGCAGGGGGTGGGGGATGCAGGGGGATACGCAGGTGTGGTGGATGCTGGGGAGTGCCCAGGGGTTAGGGATGAGGGAGTATGCTCTGGGGTGGGGGGTTTCAGGGGGATCAGCATGCCCAATGCCAATGTGATTTCTAATTGAGGGGACCCTTCTGCTGCTGAACCATGGGCCAGGTTACAGCTGTCTCAACTGTATTTTAGCCATTACTTGTAACAATTTCAGAGTCACTGAAATACAGTCCATAAGCAATGTACATTGTATCGAAGTTGCACGGGTTTTTAAAGTTGTCCTCTAGCACTCAAGTATTCCGGGGTTAAGATAAAAGAATAACTCACCTGTTCCCGTCAGCCAGCACATTTCTTCTGATGGTCACAGTAATGAGGCTGCACTGGCTCGACATCCTGACTTTGCGCAAGACTGCCAGGCTGGGCAAGGTAAGCGTGACAATGCACGGAGCTTTTCCTCCTTACCTTTTCATATGTTGATAACACAAGATGACCAACTTTTCATAACAACAGATATTGGACATGTAAAGTAAAATTCAGGAGTGAACACATCTACAGTCCACTGTTAAGAAACCACTCCCTAAGCACTTGAAGCACTAGAATTGTACCTCACTAAGGTAGGTGCATGGTTTGGACAGTACTCTTTGGAGCCCAAGAGGTGAGCTAACTTTCTCAATCACAGTATCACACCAGCCCCTCCCTCTTCAAAACAGAGAGATAGGACAAAAAGAACACAAAATACCTGACTGGCATCAGCCATGCTAACTAATCCTTGCATCAATAATGAGTCACAAAAAAGACGCCCCATTGGCATCTTGAGGAAAGGGAGAAATAGGTCCCCCTTTTTTATCCAGGCTTCCCAGCCAGGGACTAGGGGAAGGGCGGGGGGGTTCAACATTGCATGAAATGCCACTCACATTGACATATCAAGTGGGAGACCTGTGTCTCCAACTGTGGGTGTGGGCATCAGCATTTGACGCCTGCCACAACCAAAAGAAGATGGAGAATGAGGCACCGAAGAGCCCCAAAGATTAAAGGAAGACCTGGCACGGAACCTTGAACACCACCAAACCAGAGAAAGATAGGAAAGAAGGAGGAAAGAAGATGGGTGAAAGAAACAGTGAAACTTGCAGTGAATTTGTAAGGGGTCCAGGGGACCCCTACACAAGTTCACAGGGTAGGGGGCTGCCCTGTCACCTGCCGGCATTGGCGAGGGACATAATGGTGCCCCCCACATTGGGGATGCTGGAGGTGCGGAAGAGCACAGTGCTCAACATACCGTGCTGCTGTTAAATCTGTAGAGCTTCCTGTGAGTGGGGCTGACAATGGTTGCCAGGCAATGCCACCACCTGCTGCAGCAAAACCCACAAGACAGGTAAGTGGCTACTTGTGACACTAACATGTAGAGATGAGCAAATCAGTTTTGATACATTTCAAGTCTGTTAGCATTTTTGAACAAGTCTTTTTGATGACTTACTTATGCACATTTGTCAGTAATGAACAGCTGCCTTTTGCATTATTTTAACATAAAATACCATGGCAGCTATAACAGCAAATATGTCAACTAACTAGAGTGATTACCGGTGAGCCTTTTGCCTCTTCTTCTTAGTTCTCAGTTTGATTTCCACCTCAGAGTAGGCAAAAAGAAGACGTTGACAGCACCACCTAATCAATGTCCTGAGTCCTGAAAGCATAGAGAGAAGGAGAAAAAAAGAGTTCAGGTTTGGGAGTGTGGCTGAGGTGGGCAGCACAAAGCTGACTGTCACTGGACTGACAGGTGAAAGCTGCTGTGGCATTTTTATTTGTTAATGTGTATCATTTTTTTAAAAAGACAGTGGCAGCCTACTGGTATGTCTGCCAATAAGTTAAAATAGAAACGCTTCCGCTGCTAGGTCTGTTTTAAAAGGTAACTAAATGGGAACTGCGTCCATCCACCAAATGCTCTTCTGACATCCAGTCTTATTTCGGCAGATAATTATATGTGGTATGTAAGTGACAGTGTAAAACCATTTTCAAAAGAAATACAATTTTGTTTTGTTTGATAAATGATAAAAGGATTGTAGAATGCTTTATTTTTAGTTAAGCTACTATGATTACTACTTCAGCTGTCACGCCCAAATGTGAATAGGCGCTTAATATAACTGTGGGCCTTTGACAGGCAAATTGCATAAATAATGAAGAAGTATTCTAGCAAAGAACAGAACAATGTGATCTATAATTAAAATGCTAATAACTGCAAAAAATATATTTAATGCACACAGACAGAAAACTGAATTCTGAGGTAGCAAACAAGTAATTTGTAAAAGGGTGTATGACATGTTTTAAAACCCTGCAACTTTCAGTTCTTCTGTAAGTTTATGCAACACAATTTAATTGTGACAGTTCAATGCCTAGGATTGCTTGCTACCTGCATACATATAGAAATACAGTCACATATACAATTCCTCTTCGGGATCAAAATAGAAAATATACTGGTTAAAATAAAAAGATATAAAATATATAAGTATTAGAGATGAGCGAGTAGTATTCGACCGAGTCGGTATTCGATCGAATACTACGCTATTCGTCATACTCGATTTCGATCGAGTACAGCGGCGATGGCGCACTCACAATTTGTTTCCCCTCACACCTTCCCTGGCGCGTTTTTTACACCAATCACCATGCAGGGGGGGTGGGACAGGTCCTGGGAGGACGCTGGCATCGCGAGAACGGCGTCTAGACGCATTGGCTGGAAAAACCATGTGACCTCGAATCTACAAAACTCAGCACTTCCTCTTCGTCAGCATTAGCAGCTTGAACTTAGTGAGGGATAGACGCTCACAGCAGGGAAAGACAGGCTGTAGCTGGCAGGGCCCCAGAAGCTCGGAATATCGCATTTACCACCATATATACCAGCTACCAGAAGACAAGAGAGTCATTAAGAGCCCTTATTAGGGCTACTATGCTGAACGGTATATAGCTCATATGTAGGCAGGCAGGGCCCCAGAAGCTCAGAATATCGCTTTTACCACCATATATACCAGCTACCAGAAGACAAGAGAGTTATTAAGAGCCCTTAATAGGGCTACTATGCTGAACGGTATATAGCTCATATGTAGGCAGGCAGGGCCCCAGAATCTCAGAATATCGCTTTTACCACCATCTATACCAGCTACCAGAAGACAAGAGAGTCATTGAGAGCCCTTATTAGGGCTACTATGCTGAACGGTATATAGCTCATATGTAGGCAGGCAGGGCCCCAGAAGCTCAGAATATCGCATTTACCACCATATATACCAGCTACCAGAAGACAAGAGAGTCATTGAGAGCCCTTATTAGGGCTACTATGTTGAACAGTATATAGCTCATATGTAGGCAGGCAGGGCCCCAGAAGCTCAGAATATCGCATTTACCACCATATATACCAGCTACCAGAAGACAAGAGAGTCATTGAGAGTCCTTATTATTAGGGCTACTATGCTGAACAGTATATAGCTCATATGTAGGCAGGCAGGGCCCCAGAAGCTCAGAATATCGCATTTACCACCATATATACCAGCTACCAGAAGACAAGAGAGTCATTGAGAGTCCTTATTATTAGGGCTACTATGCTGAACAGTATATAGCTCATATGTAGGCAGGCAGGGCCCCAGAAGCTCAGAATATCGCATTTACCACCATATATACCAGCTACCAGAAGACAAGAGAGTCATTGAGAGCCCTTATTAGGGCTACTATGTTGAACAGTATATAGCTCATATGTAGGCAGGCAGGGCCCCAGAAGCTCAGAATATCGCATTTACCACCATATATACCAGCTACCAGAAGACAAGAGAGTCATTGAGAGCCCTTATTAGGGCTACTATGTTGAACAGTATATAGCTCATATGTAGGCAGGCAGGGCCCCAGAAGCTCAGAATATCGCATTTACCACCATATATACCAGCTACCAGAAGACAAGAGAGTCATTGAGAGTCCTTATTATTAGGGCTACTATGTTGAACAGTATATAGCTCATATGTAGGCAGGCAGGGCCCCAGAAGCTCAGAATATCGCATTTACCACCATATATACCAGCTACCAGAAGACAAGAGAGTCATTGAGAGCCCTTATTAGGGCTACTATGTTGAACAGTATATAGCTCATATGTAGGCAGGCAGGGCCCCAGAAGCTCAGAATATCGCATTTACCACCATATATACCAGCTACCAGAAGACAAGAGAGTCATTGAGAGTCCTTATTATTAGGGCTACTATGTTGAACAGTATATAGCTCATATGTAGGCAGGCAGGGCCCCAGAAGCTCAGAATATCGCATTTACCACCATATATACCAGCTAGCAGAAGACAAGAGAGTCATTGAGAGTCCTTATTATTAGGGCTACTATGCTGAACAGTATATAGCCCATATGTAGGCAGGCAGGGCCCCAGAAGCTCAGAATATCGCATTTACCACCATATATACCAGCTACCAGAAGACAAGAGAGTCATTGAGAGTCCTTATTATTAGGGCTACTATGCTGAACAGTATATAGCTCATATGTAGGCAGGCAGGGCTCCAGAAGCTCAGAATATCGCATTTACCACCATATATACCAGCTACCAGAAGACAAGAGAGTCATTGAGAGCCCTTATTAGGGCTACTATGTTGAACAGTATATAGCTCATATGTAGGCAGGCAGGGCCCCAGAAGCTCAGAATATCGCTTTTACCACCATATATACCAGCTACCAGAAGACAAGAGAGTCATTGAGAGCCCTTATTAGGGCTACTATGTTGAACAGTATATAGCTCATATGTAGGCAGGCAGGGCCCCAGAAGCTCAGAATATCGCATTTACCACCATATATACCAGCTACCAGAAGACAAGAGAGTCATTGAGAGCCCTTATTAGGGCTACTATGTTGAACGGTATATAGCTCATATGTAGGCAGGCAGGGCCCCAGAAGCTCAGAATATCGCATTTACCACCATATATACCAGCTACCAGAAGACAAGAGAGTCATTGAGAGTCCTTATTATTAGGGCTACTATGCTGAACAGTATATAGCCCATATGTAGGCAGGCAGGGCCCCAGAAGCTCAGAATATCGCATTTACCACCATATATACCAGCTACCAGAAGACAAGAGAGTCATTGAGAGTCCTTATTATTAGGGCTACTATGCTGAACAGTATATAGCTCATATGTAGGCAGGCAGGGCCCCAGAAGCTCAGAATATCGCATTTACCACCATATATACCAGCTACCAGAAGACAAGAGAGTCATTGAGAGCCCTTATTAGGGCTACTATGTTGAACAGTATATAGCTCATATGTAGGCAGGCAGGGCCCCAGAAGCTCAGAATATCGCATTTACCACCATATATACCAGCTACCAGAAGACAAGAGAGTCATTGAGAGTCCTTATTATTAGGGCTACTATGCTGAACAGTATATAGCTCATATGTAGGCAGGCAGGGCCCCAGAAGCTCAGAATATCGCATTTACCACCATATACCACCATTTACCACCATTTACCTCCTTTAAGCTTCCCTTACTGATGGGGTGACGCAATGTAACAAACCTCCTCCTGTAAGCTTCCCTGACTGCTGGGGTGACACAATGTAACAAACCTCCTCCTGTAAGCTTCCCTTACTGCTGGGGTGACACACTGTAACAAACCTCCTCCTGTAAGCTTCCCTGACTGCTGGGGTGACACACTGTAACAAACCTCCTCCTGTAAGCTTCCCTGACTGCTGGGGTGACACAATGTAACAAACCTCCTCCTGTAAGCTTCCCTTACTGCTGGGGTGACACACTGTAACAAACCTCCTCCTGTAAGCTTCCCTTACTGCTGGGGTGACACAATGTAACAAACCTCCTCCTGTAAGCTTCCCTGACTGCTGGAGTGACACACTGTAACAAACCTCCTCCTGTAAGCTTCCCTTACTGCTGGGGTAACACACTGTAACAAACCTCCTCCTGTAAGCTTCCCTTACTGCTGGGGTGACACACTGTAACAAACCTCCTCCTGTAAGCTTCCCTTACTGCTGGGGTGACACAATGTAACAAACCTCCTCCTGTAAGCTTCCCTGACTGCTGGGGTGACACAATGTAACAAACCTCCTCCTTTAAGCTTCCCTTACTGCTGGGGTGACACACTGTAACAAACCTCCTCCTGTAAGCTTCCTTGACTGCTGGGGTGACACACTGTAACAAACCTCCTCCTGTAAGCTTCCCTTACTGCTGGGGTGACACACTGTAACAAACCTCCTCCTGTAAGCTTCCCTTACTGCTGGAGTGACACACTGTAACAAACCTCCTCCTGTAAGCTTCCCCGACTGCTGGGGTGACACAATGTAACAAACCTCCTCCTGTAAGCTTCCCTGACTGCTGGGGTGACACAATGTAACAAACCTCCTCCTTTAAGCTTCCCTTACTGCTGGGGTAACACACTGTAACAAACCTCCTCCTGTAAGCTTCCCTGACTGCTGGAGTGACACACTGTAACAAACCTCCTCCTGTAAGCTTCCCTGACTGCTGGGGTGACACACTGTAACAAACCTCCTCCTGTAAGCTTCCCTGACTGCTGGGGTGACACAATGTAACAAACCTCCTCCTGTAAGCTTCCCTTACTGCTGGGGTGACACACTGTAACAAACCTCCTCCTGTAAGCTTCCCTTACTGCTGGGGTGACACAATGTAACAAACCTCCTCCTGTAAGCTTCCCTGACTGCTGGGGTGACACAATGTAACAAACCTCCTCCTTTAAGCTTCCCTTACTGCTGGGGTAACACACTGTAACAAACCTCCTCCTGTAAGCTTCCCTTACTGCTGGGGTGACACACTGTAACAAACCTCCTCCTGTAAGCTTCCCTGACTTCTGGGGTGACACACTGTAACAAACCTCCTCCTGTAAGCTTCCCTTACTGCTGGGGTGACACACTGTAACAAACCTCCTCCTTTAAGCTTCCCTTACTGCTGGGGTGACACAATGACACAAGAGGACATGTCTGACCACATCTCACACACACACACACACACAATGACAATTAGGGGTGGGGTCTATTTATTTTCCCCCTTGCCTATGCCATCTGTGGTTGTCATTAGGCAACGTGATTTTAAGGGGTGCAGAATTTTGCTCTTCTTTTTTGTACAGTTTGGCTTGGGGTCCATGGCAATGTAGAGGAAAGAAGGTTTCCTTGTCTTGTCTCACTTTACGTAGAAGTTATATTGTGTTTGGAGTGTATTGTTGAGTGGCTGTTATAGTGGCGTAATAGTGCGACTTGGGCGCGTTATATGCACCCAGACATGCTTCCCCTGCTGTCCCAGTTGCATTCCAGCAGTGTTGGCATCATTTTCTGATGTTTCAGGGTGGACTTGGTGACCTCCAAGTGGTCGAATTGAGATTTCCAAGTGGCGAGCATTTTTTTCCCATAGCCTATAATGGGATTCGATAATCGGTCGAGTAGTCGAGTAACGCGGTCTATTCGAATCGAAATTCGAAATTTCGAATATTTCACTACTCGCTCATCTCTAATAAGTATGAGATAAAAAAAGTATAATCTATAATAAAAAGCCAGAGAACATTCCCTTTCTGTATTTTAATTCAAGACATTTTGACATTGATTCAGTAAGAGTTGAAATAATTCTCAGGCAGCCAAAGAGCTGCCTGCATTCTGATCAGATTGTCTGCCGTGGGCATGACCTAGGCTACACATGTAGCAAGTTATGTATACTGCAATGTGCATTGGATGATTAACATTATCCCCTCCATCCTCATCTCCTCCTGTAATGTATTTATTCACGTGGGGAAGATTCCAGAGAAGCCCTGCCTCTCTGTGTAAAAGATTTACTCCTCCCAGCTTGTCACTCAGTCCCCGGCTGGGAACCAGGATGGAAGCGGGGAGGACCTTTGTCTCCCTTTTCTACAGATAGTGGCACAGCATTTAAGGCCTGCTGCTGCCTAAAGAAGAGCCCTGAAGATTGACGGAAGACCCGGTGCAGGACATAGCACTCCCCCCTGGCCAGAACAAGATGGCGTCCGGCAGGGGACAGAAGAAAGAGTTAAGTAGTGAAATTTAGAATATTACATTTATTTGTGCGTGGCGTCTATTTTTCTTACTACTTGGAGTGAACTGTTAAGGGGTCCAGGTGACCCCTATAACAGTTCCCAGGGTTGACACAGTTCCTCGGGTGACATGGTGGTACCCCACCTGATTACCTGCACCCCTACTGCACCACGGGTATCGCCTTGGAGTTCCTCCAGGGCCAATACAGAGTGGCATAAGGGATGGGTATACCTGCAGGCCCAGGGGCTGGCCGGGCAGCCTTTGAGTCTTGGATTACCAGTCCCTATGCCTGGTGCCCGGGCTAATTGGCTATGGGGAGGGGGTTCACATTTACTTTTTTTATTGTAATTATATTTGTAAATAATAAAAAAGCAACAAACAATACCGCCTGTCATTTTCATTGAAATAAACTGCTGGCATGGCCTTTTTCAATTCGCATACAATAACTCAGTAGACTGTCATGCAAGTTGTAAAATGGCGTATGAGCAGAAAATGTACTCATGGTTTTGGTGCATTGATCATGCACATGCTTAATTGTGGAGCATGTGTCCCTGAATCATGTGTCCATGAGTAAGTTTCCGCCTTGTGCCATGGATTGCGCACGATGCTAAATCGACCCTATACCTGCTACTTTGTGCTTCTCTATCACATAAAATTCAATAAAATGTATGTTTGTGGCTGTAATGTGTAAAATGTGGAGACGTTTAAAGGGTATTAATATGTTTTCAAGGCACTGTAGTTAAGGGCAGGTTATGGTTATATAGAAATAGAAATAACTACCACTTTCACATTCTATAACATAAAAAAATGTTTTCTAGTATAGCTGCAACACTTTCATTTTACAGATCGTTCTAAAATCGTTTTTTCTTCCAGGCCCAAGCATCATTTCCAACTAGATGAAAAAATACACACTTCGTCTTATGAAAGCGCCCAACATGTTTAATAAGTTACAGTCTACAACAACAATCACTGGATTCTGGAAGGTATTTTCTTTTCAGATCTCCTTAAGGCATATTTATTTGATAAAGTTTAGAAGCAGCATGTAACTGCACTCAAGTTTAGTGATTGTACATTTATTGACTGTGTACATGTTCAAAAATGGAAAGAGTCTACCGGTAGGGAAAACACATGGATGCCTTATTGATCTATCTTGACATTAAAATATAATAGCCAATAATATGAAAGTACTGTTTCCAAGTGCTATGCTATTTATGTTGCTGTTTTTCCTTAAAGGAACACTTACCAAGCAGTGGTAGGTGCACGTTCTTGTGCTCCGCCATTCAGATTTGGGGTGGGAATGCGAGCAGCTGGCTTATGAACGGCACCTGGAACTTTTGAGATTGTAGATTGGCTGATCTCAAGCCAGGGGACATGGCTTCGGCAGCAACAACTTTTTCTAAAAAACGTTGCCACCACCGAGCCATCAGCATCACAGGAAGGGCAGGTGGAGGACACTGGAAAAAAAGGTCTTTTTTCACTTTAAGGGACTTACAACCCATACGCAGGTGGCACTTAAAATAATAAACATAGATTGTGGAACATGATAAAATAAGGTTGGGAACCTTCAAGTTTGGCATGACAGAGAGCATCACTTAACAATGTCTGGCAGACCCAGGAAGTAGTATAGAGTGGAACTACAACATCACACCTCCACTATCCAAACAAACCCCTTTTACCTCACTGCACATGCTGTTGTCTGTCTGGTTGCTTTGTCATCTAAGCCTATCAAGAGAATGATAAAGCTGTTAAGCCCATCTTTATATGGTAAGCTCACAAGGGCAGGGCCTTCACTTCTACTGCACTCTATTGTCAATGTGTATTTGTTGCATTTCTATAACATCTAATTCATAATGCCCTATGTATTATAAATGTATTAATTGTTATTGTTATAAGAATGTATTTTGACATCTACCTTGTACTGTGCCAAGGGGGGTTCCTTATATATAAACAATAATAATATTAAAGAAGAGCAACCACCTTATGACTGGCCATGGAGGCCATGAAGATTCTAGAAACCACCAGATTAAAGTGAAATAAAGCATAAAAACACACATAAAATATAAATGTATTATTGTAAAGCATACAAACCACGGCATGCTTATTAATAATCAGCTTCATTTCACCCATCCACCCACTCTTGGAATCCACCGCATCTGCTGCCATCTTGCTGCACCCAGAAGGGTTTACGCATCCCACAATCCTTCCGGGAGCGTGATTCAGTTTGATAGTCGGACCCACAAATTATAATCAAACCGGCCGACAAGGGTGGTGCCATCGTAGTATTGAACTACTGGGATTATAAAAGAGGCATTGAGGACCTATTGAAGGATGATGAGAGTTATCAACAGTTATCGTTTAACCCAATGCATCAGATACAAGCTAAGGTCCGATCATATGCTGATATGGGACTAGCGAATGGCTGGATATCAAATGATACTGCAAAGTTCTTGATAATGGAACACCCCATTATTCCAGTCATCTATGGATTACTCAAAATCCATAAAGGGTTCGAACCCCTGAAGTACCGTCCCATCGTGGCGGGAACTAATTCTGCAACACAACCTCTGGCACAATGGCTTGACACATTATTGCAACCATATATGAGGCAGTTACCCTCTTATTTAAAGGACACGGGTGACTTCCTTCTGAAATTACAGGATGTTCCTACACAAGATATTACATATATGGTCACGATGGACATCACATCCTTATATACTAACATACCCAACACCGATGGCATCACAGCTACCCGTTTTTTCTTGCAACGGGATCCGGTGGGTATTCCGACTGAGTATATCTTGAATGGGCTTGAATTGGTGCTTAATGGCAATTTTTTTAAGTTCGAGAATACCTTTTATCGTCAAATAAGGGGCGTGGCCATGGGCAGTGCGGTGGCGCCATCTTTTGCCAACCTCTTTGTAGGATTCTTGGAAGAAAATGCAATATGTCCCTCCGAATTGTTTCTGAATCACGTTGTGTTCTGGGGGCGCTATATAGATGACGTGATGGTATTTTGGAAAGGATACCATCCGTCATTGCTACAGTTTATCACTGTCATCAATTCGATTTTTCCCTCCATACAATTTAACCCGGAGATCTCGACCGAGCGTGTCACCTTTTTGGATGTGGCATTAACAAGGACAGATCATGGTCCTATTTCCACTAGTTTGTTCAGTAAACCGACTGACAGGAATACCCTACTGAGGTATGAGAGTGCACATCCCAAGCACCTTCTTGACAATATTCCTATCTCTCAGTTTTTGAGGGTCCTCAGAATTAATTCAGATGAAGAAGTCCGGATGGTACAATTACAAATGATGTACGACAAATTTCGCGTAAGGGGGTATCCCGTATCGGTCATAGATATGGCCTTACAGAAAGCTAAAGATATCTTTAATGAGAAACCCACCAAGAAGTCTAAGATGGACTGTGTACCATTTACCCAGACTTTCAATGTAGTTTCACCTAAGATTGAAAAAATCTGCCGCAGACACCATAATATACTCATATCTGACCCGAGTCTGTCACCAGCCCTGAAGAAGCCACCCCTCAGGGTATATCAAAGAAGTCGGAACCTGAGAGACCTGTTGGTACGGGCTGACCCCATAGAGAAATACAGAAGTGCACCGCGGCCACTGTCTACCAAACGAGGCTGTTACAGATCTTTCAACTGTAACATCTGTAACTCCCTGATTACAGGAGAATCCTTCACACACCCACATACTGGCTACCGCTTTAAGATTCGGGACTACTTTAACTGTAACACCGATTTTTGCATATATATTCTGAAGTGTCCCTGCGGGCTGGTATATGTCGGTAAGACAGTGGGCCCCTTTAAACGTCGTTTCCAAAAACATAGGAGCGACATCAAGGTTCTGAAAGAAAAAGCTGAGCGTAATGAAACCACTGAATCAGATAAATCTGTGGCGGTACACTTTCTACTCAAGAAACATCAGGTCCATGAACTTAGGGGAATGGTAATTGATCAAATCCCCAAACCTCAACGCGGTGGTGATCGCGAACAACTCCTTTTACAGAAAGAGACATTTTGGATTCACAAAATGGATACTGTGACTCCACGCGGACTGAATACTTCATTTGGCTTTCACAGCTTCTTAGAATTGAGATAACTATCTGTCTTATCTGCTGCCTCACCTTTTCACTGCTATTTAGTCCCTCTTTATCCTCTTGTTTCTGTAGTTTTTCCCTACTGTTCCTTCACGTCTATTCAGGTCTTCTTTATTCTTCTCTTGTTTTGCTTTTTCACTTTTTTCCTCTTCACTTCTGTTTTGGTTTAGTTCCTCTTTATTCTCCTTTCTCTTTGCCTTCCCTTTTCTGCCTTTTCCTGCCCCCACATACTAATACACATATGCTAGTTAGTTCTTCCTTATCACGGTCTCTTTGGATTCTGACTGTCTTCTATATTTCTTTTCTGGTTCATTTTTTTCTTGCCCCCCTTTTTGCTTAATGGTCGTATCTGTTGTCTTACTCCTTCACTTCTATTTAGTCCCTCTTTTTCCTCCTCTTTTTTCTATTCTGCCTTTTTTCCTCACTATTATCTTGGTTTAGTTCCTCTTTATTTTCCGCACTTCCAATGGTCTTATTTGCTGTCTCACTCCTTTACTTTAATTCGGTCTTTCTTTATTCTCCTCTTGCTTCATTCTGTTTTCTACTTACTGTTATCCGGGTTTAGTTCCTCTTTGTTCTCCTGCTTTTTTCTTTTTTCTTTCTTTCTCTGTTCCCTTACACTAACCACTCCAGCTAGTTTTTCCTTACTATGGCCCCTTGTTTTGCCCCTCTGTTTTTCGCTTTTCTCTCTCACACATCCCAGCTGTGTTTTTCTGACTTTTCTTTGGCCTCGATCCACAGTATCACAGCCATTGCCCCTGATGACTTGGCCCTTAGTACCTTCTTTTAACACCCCCGTTTTTAGGGGGCCACATTGCACTATAATGTCACACACAGTGGATAGGTTTCCTGTCACGCTGAGTGTGATCGTTTATGTGGGCTCTGTGCCTAGTTGTTTTGTCTTTTTTACGGGCCAATCCGGGGGCTCTGTGTATTTTCATGGTTACATATGTATTTTTATAACTGCTTTGTTCTTAGTTTCTCCTGGTCAGGGTTCCCCTGCAGGCACACACTTTGTCTGTCTTCAGTGACAGAAGCTGCGCCCAGAGCCTGTCAGGCTCTTTTGGGCGGACCTCACAATGTGAGGGCTTCACTGCCGGCCGGCCAGCACTAGTGTGTTACCAGCTGTTGCTGCCATACAAGCAGTGCAGCACAGCGGTTTCTGCCTGGGGGGGGCTCTGCCAGTGAGTATTTATGATTATTATTTGTTTGTTGCTTATTATAAGATGCCACTGTCGGTACTGACAGCAGCACCGCTGTGACGTCATTCTGACGTCAGGTGGGCTTTTCTGACTCTGCTATTGGTTACTCATGTATATATAATGTGCTGTGTCTGTGTGCCACTTGTTGTGTGTTGACCCTGATGAAGGGGGCCTGCTGTAACCCCCGAAACGTTGGATTGGATTGAAACTCACTAATATAGTTTTATTTGTGCTTACTACTGGAGTGCTGTTTTTTTCTCGATTTCTCAGTTTGATAGGGCACCTAATTTAAGAAGGTCAGCACCAGGCAGCACCACTGTTTTGGTCTCCGCGGCATCTGATTTAAGGAATAAAAACGTCAGTGCCGATGTAGGTGCTAGCTAGCGTACTATTATATAAAAGTTGCAGCATCAGGCGCTCTGGTTGAAGCAGCGTCAGATGAAACCTGGTGATGTAGGTCAGGATCCCATAGAGCACAATGGGCAGAACTGGATTGTAGTGTCTAATGCTTAGAATTAATATTGTACAGAAATGTCACAAAATGATTGTTATTTATTTGGGGGCGTTATTAAAATTAATTTTAATGGCTTCTTTTGCTTAACAATGGGTAATTTGGACAATAACTAAAACGCAGATGAAACGCACTGTAAAGTTTGGGTGGGCCACGGCCCCATACCACTATGTCTCTATGTCATTTGCGTATTTACGCTAGCATTACTGAATACCTGGCGAGCTAGCTGGAGGCTATGTGTGGCTATAAGCACCCGTATAATATATAAGGTTCCATGAATTATTGATACACCGCAAGTATACATGTCTATATCCCAATGGGATCCAGTGCCTTTGTAACAACATTTTCTGCAGCCAGATCAACAATATTGTGAGTCCCAAAAGTAGTATAGCCCATAGTTGCAGACTACATCCAGGTGTGAGGAGTGCATGACTGAGCCACAGGTTTTCTGGGAAGACAGATGCCAGGCAGGTCTGACCTTAGGACCCTTTCGCACCTTCTTCCTTGTGTCGCACTGAAACAAAAAAAGTGGAAAGAGAATTGTGTCCATTGAGCCAATTTTTTTTTCAGATCCTTGTGTTGCATTTTTTGCTCGCAGAATGAGTGCAAGCAAAAATGTCAGCCATAGTCAACAGTTAGCCCAGAAAAAGCACATGTATTGGTTACTCACCATCAAGTCCTTCATTGACAGTCTCCATTGCTGTTTTAGCTGTTGCTGCCAGGCCTTCAGCCACTGCCATCTGTTGCCCATTCCTAGTCCTTCCTCCACCACCTCCTCTTACCGAATCTTGGCCCTACCTGCTGCCATCACCTGAATCTAATGTCGGATTCTTCAGTGGCTGCTTCCTGGAGCCAATGTCTTATATAATAAGAGAGGGAGGCATGTAAGACTGAATAATATATTGAAAGTTGTTAGTAGACCCCCCCAGATGCTACAGGGGATGTGGAGCAATTGGAGAATACCAGTGGTACAGGGCTCATGGAATGAGGCGTACAAAGTGTTATCTCACATCTTGGGTAGATCTCTTTCCCCGACTCCGCTTGAAGCTTTATTATCATTGAAGCAGCAGCCCTATACGAGGGATGAGGGGAGTCTAGTAAAGCATCTATTGGTTGCCGTGCGACTAACAGTGGCAGCGAATTGGAAACCCCCCAGACTATTATGGCAGGAGGTAGAGGCGAGGATGGCGAGCATAATGGTGAATGAGCAAATGACGGCCTCCATTATGTCTAATAAGGAAAAGGCTGACCAGGTGTGGGAACCATGGAGAGAGTTCCAACGGAAAAAGTGTTAGGGGCTATTAGGTTTGATGGCCCTAGGGAATAGGGTTAATGAGCACTGACCCAGCAGGAGGGGAGATGTTGCGTGCTCTGGGACGCCCCTCTTCCTTCCATCCACCTTTATAGAGGCCCTAACTTCGCCACCCTTCCTTTTTTTCCCCCCTTATTCCCCTTTTCCTCTCTTCCCTTTTCATTCTTTACCCTTTCTTAACTTCTCGTCCTTCCCTCTTCCCTTCTTTCTGCTTGCTTTATTTTGTTCTGTTTAAACAGGTAGTCCATAAATTGCTATGTGTGGTTTAATGTATAATGAGTTTATAAATTAATTTGCATAACATCCTCTACCGCAGCTCCTCCCAAGAGGGTCTTTGGTAGAGCAAATGATCCCCCCCCCCCCCCCCCCCCCGGGGCGGGTTCTGGTCACGGTGGTGCAGCCAGGCTGTTTAGAGTTAACAGAGACTCACATAGGATTTATTAGAACTTGCACTTTAATAATGATAAAGACAGCAATTATCTGCCATTTATACCACTTAGATTAAATAACACCAGTATGCTGCATTATTATCTGTTTGACTGGAACATGCTGTGATTATATACCATTTTGTAAACTCAAAATTTGCTCAATAAAAATATTGTAAAAGAAAGTTGTTAGTAGACCCTTCTGCTGAGTTTGGGTAAGCTTTAACCAATTTTATTGATAACAATGTAACTTTAACACAGTTGTGCTCAGAACAGATATTCAATAACCAAGTCTTTACTATGTCCAGCACGTTATGTCACAGGAGGAGCAATAATAACCCTTATTGTGGACCATAAACCGGCACAACAACCTTCATATAATCAAAAAGGTTACTTTATTTTAATATGTTACAAGCCAAACCAAAGAATCTAGAAACATATAGACACCGACTCATTTAAAACCAATTGTCTACCCTGAACTATAAATAACATCAATATTATACAATAAAGGGTAAAATACCACAAGCGGTGTCTCTTGTCTCTACCTCTTAATAATACAATACACATGGATGTATCACAAAGTGACCTCCATATTCTCTATCTAATGTGCACACCAATATATCTTGATAAACAAAAGGGGGGATATATGCTTATATATAATATAATAATCTATATAAAAAAATAATCTTTATAAAGTGCGAGTGCTATAATTTAGAGGTGAAAGAAACCAGAGATATGCCCCAGGAGCACCCATAAGTCGGGGACGCCCCTCTCGAGAACGAACATCTAAATCGAGAGGGAGTCCGTCGCAATCCCGTAGCTCCTCTTTTTTATCAGGGAGCGAGACGGGAGACGAACCCGACGAGGGGGTAAATCGAAAAGACAAACACGATTTAAACCCCAAACTAAAAGATCACAGGAGATGGGGCTATGGCAGTCAGATGTGTCAGTTCTACAGATAGATCATAGAAATCCCCCACCCACTTCGCCACTGCATACCTCTAACATTGACTATGCCTGCATTTCTTTGCCTGAACCTACAAAGAGCCAGGATCAGACCTTACAGGTGATTAACTTATCTGAAGTCCCACTGACAGATATTGAAAGGTTAGTACTGCAAAAAGGATTATCCTTCTCCCCCACATGTAATTTAAATAAATTTGAGGTAACCAAGGATATTTTTCTTTTTTGTAGGCGGTTATTACTTCAGAAGCTTTGCTATGGTGCAGCGATGGAGGGATGGGGTTGATTGGGATCCCCAAGACTTGGCTATGTTAGATACCCTTATGGAACTGGAACAAGACAAAGATATTAAAGTAAACAGACTCTACCATAAGCCATCCACTTCCATACCACTCCTACTCACTCCTACATTACGACAGCTTCCACCCCCCACATTTGAAGAAGGGGATCCCAACCGGGCAATTCCTACGGGTAAGGAGAAATTGCACCAATGACCAGGAATACAATAAACAAGCAGCTAGCTTGACTAGACGCTTTGAGGCTCGAGGCTATCCCAAGAGGATTATTACACAAGTGAATTTGAGGGCGAAACAAGCCAATCGCGGTAAACTTCTACAAAAAACGAGAAGGGAGCCCTTCAAAGAGGTGAGATTGGTCACCAGGTACAATCAGCAATGGGGACTACTCAAAAGGGTCCTGGGAAAACATTGGGACATCCTAAAAAGTGACCGAGACGTGGCACAATGGATACCAGAAACACCCCAGATTGTGGCTAAGAGAGCCCCTAGCATTAAGGACAAGCTATGTCACAGTCACTTTACACGTGAGGAAACAAGATGGCTACCCCCTAAACATCTCAAGGGATCAGTTGCATGCGGATCTTGTACCATATGCAAACACATGAGCAAAACATGTGAAGTCAAAAACCCCCACACGGAGATCAGCTATAAGTTACGGCAATTCATTAATTGCAACACTAAATCCGTGATTTACCTCATAAGATGTTCGTGTCCGAAACTGTATGTGGGCGAGACTAAGAATGCCCTAAAGAATAGAGTTCAGGCCCATTTAACGAATATTCGGTTGGCGAGCCGGGATCAAAGCCAAGGTAAGAACTTGACACCAGTCGCCCGCCATTTCCTGAATTATCATAACTCTAGAATAGACTCATTAGAAGTAATAGGTTTACAGCGGGTCACCTTGGGGATTCGGGGCGGTAACATCAAGAATAAACTGCTACAGGAGGAATTAAGGTGGCTCCTTTATTATAGCCCAATTGGGGCAGCGATACACTGTCTCCATTGCCAAGGTGTTGGTCTCGCCCCCCGCCGCTGATGGCGGCCGGGTCATCGGGTGAGGGGGCGATACCTGCACTTCCTGGCCACACAGCCTTTTCACCTGTTACTGAGTGGTTTAGAGGGCGTGGAGCTCTAGTGTGCGCTCCTATTGGCTGGGGGGGGGCGCTGGGCCTGGGTTTAAGGGAGGAAGCCAGGGACCCGGAATTTACTCCTTCTGAAGCTGTTGGCAAATGGCGGAGCCAAACCTGAACTTCACTTCATCCTAAAGGCGGTATCTCTCTTATTGTCTCCCCTTAATGCTGCTATTTATGTGCATGCTGTGCTTGTTTGATTAATCTAAACCTCTTTGTAGGGATTTATATTCACTGTTTTTATTGTGGTAGCTTGAACATTTAGGTTTGATATTGTTTTTCAGTTGTTGCATCATGTCACCTTTGGATTTTTACATTTTTCATTTATAATTTATTTCTTTCACCTCTAAATTATAGCACTCGCACTTTATAAAGATTATTATAGGATTGTATATAAGCATATATCCCCCCTTTTGTTTATCAAGATATATTGGTGTGCACTTTAGATAGAGAATATGGAGGTCACTTTGTGATACCTCTATGTGTATTGTATTATTAAGAGGTAGAGACAAGAGACACCGCCTGTGGTATTTAACCCTTTATTGTATAATATTGATGTTATGTATAGTACAGGGTAGACAATTGGTTTTAAATGAGTCGGTGTCTATATGTTTTTAGATTCTTTGGTTTAGCTTGTTGTAACATATTAAAATAAAGTAACCTTTTTGATTATATGAAGGTTGTTGTGCCCGTTTATGGTTCACAATAAGGGTTATTATTGTGCATGTCTAGTTTAAAAGTTGGGACCATCGGAGCACCTCTTTCTATTTATTTTTTCATTCGTCTTATTAGAATAGTGGTGCCCGCCCAAATATTTAAATGTCACAGGAGGAGGGTATTTATTTGCTGTAGTAAAATAAAATATCCGGAACCCCTGGCGAGCAGGGTAATTGCCATTTTTGCACCAAGGCCACTGCTCAAAATATTGTCTCACTGTCCAGTATATAATATATATATTTGAACATATGCAACCCCCACACACACAGGACAGTAATGGTTTAAGCAGAGTAGATGCCCTATCATGTATTTAATTGCCACACGTCCTTTCCCCACAGTCAGTTTAATCTTTGTTGTGAAAACTTGTCTATTTGCAAATTAAAATACTCCATAACCATTTCCTCAGTTAGTTCCCAGTTATTTATATACTTTCCATTTCTAGCTTTCAAAGACTTCCCAGCAAAGGATTAAATCAGTTTAAAATCAACCAACATTACAGTTATTTGAAAGAAGAAAGACAATTCCTATAAACACAGGTATTCCTGGTAATGTGGTCATTAAAGTAGTATGTTCCCCAAGCCATGATTTATAGATTCACTGTATGCATTAAAATATCCATTATTCATGTGGGTTTTAATGACATGACAGCATCAATGTAAATATATTTCCCTTGCTCCTCTACCCCTAAGCAATAATCATCATACACACGTGTGAAACTAAATACCCATTTAAGACACACAATATGCAGGAATTTAATAAAAAGAAAATGGAGAAAAATACTCACTGAATACCTAATTATGCCATGATGTTTTGATCAATTTTTGTAGCTTGTGGTTATAAGGCCTTAAAGTGGACCAACACCCAGGGGTGATCCGCCCGGGAATCTATAAGATTCTCGGGCCGATCACCTCCCTCACCGCGGGACATCCGAGATCGGGATGTCCCGCGGGGTGAAACCCCCCAAAACCCCAAAAAACCCCTACCTTATCTACCTACCGCCTCCCGCGCGCCGCTCTAGACCCGCGCGCACCCGCGCCGGCCATTTGTGAATGGCCGGCGCGGGCCCTGTAAGAGTGATGTGCGGGAGGCGGCGGCGGACGCGCTGTCTTGGACGTCGCTGTCACCCGCTTGGACGTCGGCGGGGATTGGACGGCGCGGTCACGTGGGAGCGTGGTGAGGTGAGTTTTTGGGGCTTTCTGGGGGGTTTCACACAGCGGGGCACCCCCAATCAGGGTGCCCCCCCGAAGTGGACCAAAATCCAGGATAGTCAGAATCCTGGGTGTTGGTCCACTTTAAGGCGAATCAAAAACAGCTCTGGCTAGCCCTGTGGCTTGACTGCAACTGGGACATCCCAATTAAGGATGTCTCGCTGTATGACATCTTATCAATCGCTCACAAAATATACTTTTCATTTCCCTGGCCTCCCGTTAGCTGAGACGCTCCAGCGCTCAGCCATTCAGTTAGGTTGGGAGCAGTAGTGTGCCTCAGACTAAAAAGAAGCTAGGGATGTGGCCAGAGGGCTTGTCACATCAGCCAGGAGATTTTAGATCAGCCAATCCGTGGTATACCTGGAAAGCAACACATCTCATCAATCAAAGAACAACCTCCCCACAGTAAAATGTGGTGGTGGTAACAACATGATGTGGGGATGTACTTTTTAGCAGCTTTGACTGGGAAACCGGTCTGAGTCACGGGGAAGATGGATAGTGCTAAATTTTCTTCTGCAAAAACCTGTTCCAGTCTGTCAGTGATTTAAGGGTAGAACGGAAGTCTGAACAATAGGGTTGATTCAGAGAGACAAAAAAAGACTGAGTATACGAGCGATTCTAAGCATGCATTGCACGCCTTCTGTAAAGTCTTCGTCCGTTCGTATGTCAACGAGAATGTCATTTTCCAGCTTTCGATTTCCGTTTTTTTTACTCATGTTACATCGTCGGCTTTCGTTTTTGCCCTTTTTCCATCGTCTCCTCTCACGAATCCTTTACGTTTCCCGTTAGATTCTGTTTTCCTTTTACAATAAATACTTGTCCAGACGAAAATCCTTACGACCTTACGCCTGCGCACTACAAACTTAACTCATTAAAGTGCTCGCCTACATATTTGGTTCACTCACTTGTGCTACAATGCTTAGCTAAATCACTTCGCGCTTTCATTCTTCTTCCATTTCTCACCCCTAACACTTACCCAAATCACTTCGCGGTCAGTATATTCTTGCATTTCTCACCCCTAAAACTTACCCAATTCACTTCGCGGTCAGTATATTCTTGCATTTCTCACCCCTAAAACGTACCCAAATCACTTCGCAGTCATGTTCTTCTTGCATTTCTCACCCCTAAAACTTACCAAAATCACTTCGCGGTCAGAATATTCTTGCATTTCTCACCCCTAAAACTTACCCAGATCACTTCGTGCTCATGTTCTTCTTGAATTTCTCACCTGTATAAAAAAGAAACAAACATTATTTGTTGGCAAATAGATGTATCTCAGCTATGGATGGAATGTTTTTTAGGTGGCAAGCTAACTCATGACGCCATATGTCATTATGCTAAGTAATTAATCTAAGGAAGAGGGCATATGTCATTATGCTAAGTAATTAATCTAAGGAAGAGGGCATATGCCATTATGCTAAGTAATCAATCTAAGGAAGAAGGCATATGTCATTATGCTAATGCCATTGACTATGGCATTAGGTATCTTGGTGATCATGTAAATTACCACATACTCAAAAGAATGACATTACAACTTACTTCGTTGGTGGCCGATGTCTGCTTCGGGGACCACTCTGGGTTCTGGGACCTGCCTCTGTTGGGAAGTTGAGGCTGTAGAGACATGTCAAATAGGGTCACTTCTAATGTCTGAGTCAACAGTAAGCAAATGACAATTTGAATGTGTGTGTGACATCACCCACCTTCTCCATGTGCCTCCTGGGCATGATCTGCTGCAGACTCTTCCACAGATCCTTCACCCGCTACATATGCATCTAGAAAAAGAGATTAAGGGAAATAGCTTTTGTTTAAATAGCATGTATGTGTGTGCGGTTACATTAAGAGTCACATACCAGAGGCTAAGGGCTCCGTCGCTTGGTACGACTCTCTGCCCACGCCGTGACGCCCCTCCTCTGTAGAAAGGTCCAGGGGCTAGTTGGAGGCCGCTACAGAGGAGGGGTAGGACCGTCGCCCTGGAGATCCACCACCTTCACTTTGTGCTGCAGATTCATGCAGCACTGGTCGGCCTGTGCACCTCCGGGTGCGTCGTATTTAGTACTCCATTTCCAGCACTAGAAAAGAAAAGCATTTATAAATAAAGGCCTACCTTCTGTATTAGTTACATCTAGCATGCAATCGCATGCCCGAAAAATTGCCGCACCCGGGGCATGTGGAGCCGTTTCAGATCCGACCAATGCTGCATGATCTGGGTATGTGTGAAGGTGGTGTCCGTCTCCTCCTGGATCCTGGAAACGATCTCCAGGGCGACGGTCCTCTTCTCAAAAGAGTTGGGCAGGTAGTAGTACCTGCGCTGAAGCAAGCACAAAATCAACATGTTAGATCAAACAGCATACAAATATCTGTCACAGTTAGATCAGTTGACTAAATGACATTCCCAGACACATTTCTAGCCTCAAACTATCCTAGATGTAAGTGAGTTGGTTCACACATGTGCACACTTCTGTTTGGCACGGATTTAGACAAATCTTTAAAGATAAATGTTTCTTCCTGCGCTTCCTTAAGGCCTTGGCATGCATTTAGATGGCAAATCAAAGTCCTTACAATACACTTACGAGCATAATCAGCTCTTCTTGTTGGTGGGTGAAGATTGTGGGTGCCATCTTTCTTCTTGTCCGGAGCAGATAAGTAATGCCCCAGCAGTTTCCGGGTTCCGCACGGCCGGACGAACGGCCGTATGCACGCGTACGCGAATGCGTAAGCGTCATACCCAGGCATTAGTATTTAAAGGGTCCTGGACACACAGCTCATTCTCTTTGTGAGTTTCAACATGCCAGCCAAAAAACAAGTCGATAAGGCCAAACCAGGCAAGGAGGCCAGCAGCAAAATGCCACAGCGGCCTGAGGAGGCTTCTTCATGGCCGACCACTCGGCCCCAAATAACAACGCCAAAGGTGCGGGAAATGCGCAGCCACAGTGGCCAAGCCAAGGCGACATTACCCACCAAGTCTGCTAAACCCAAACCATCCAGCAAAGCCCCAGCCCCCAAAAATCACCATCCCCTCCTCCCCGGCCTACCACATCCGTTCTGAAAGAACGCTCCACTGGCAAGGCCAGTAAAAGCCACAGGCCCAGAAGCCCCAGCCCAGCCAGCTCAGCATCTCCAGAGCCATGTGGGAAACACACCCATGGCCATGGAAAGAGCAAGAGCCACAGGCCCAGAAGCCCCAGCCCAGCCAGCTCAGCATCTCCAGAGCCACGTGGGAAACACACACATAGCCATGGAAAGAGCAAGAGCCACAGGCCCAGAAGCCCCAGCCCAGCCAGCTCAGCATCTTCAGAGCCACGTGGGAAACACACCCATGGCCATGGTAAGAGCAGGAGCCACAGGCCCAGAAGGCCAAGCACAGCCAGCTCAGCATCTCCAGAGCCACGTGGGAAACACACCCATGGCCATGGAAAGAGCAAGAGCCACAGGCCCAGAAGGCCAAGCACAGCCAGCTCAGCATCTCCAGAGCCACGTGCAAGTACCTCCCAGGGGCATGGAACCACAAGTGGCAAGGGCACAAAGAGGCACAGGGCCAGAAGCACCACACCCTCAAGCACACCCTCACCTCCTCAGCCACATTTGCCACCGGCACAGGTGGCAAGCAACTATCCATATGCCACATCCACGCCTGCAAGTTCAGTGGCCACCCAGGCAAGGACCTCCAGTCTATTTACAAGTCCAGTCCATTCTTTATCAAGCCACCTGTCCAACATTTCAACACAACAGAGCCAGCCCAGAATGTCCCCCGAATTGCCTACATCCAGAGATGAGCCCGAACAGCAAGCAATAGGGCGAACATTGCGGCGAGGACAATTGAGTGGCAGGTTTGGTGAGGCCCAAACTCATTGGCATTGGCAAGTGGGCTGACCCTACATGAGCTATATGGGCGATAATCCAAAATCTACAAGCAAAATGCGAAAAAATTTAATCTTGAAGGAGCTCACCAGACAGGTCAATGCAGCAGGGGAGGAGCTTAAAGATGTGGAGCAGATCCAGCGCAAAATTTCTGACCTGAAGTATGCAGCATGAAAGAAAGAAAATAAACGGCGCAATTACAGGTACATATTTGAGTTGTGCATTTGTCTGCTTGTTGTATTGTCCACAATTTACAACATTTGGCAACCTATATTTTTCAGCTTACAAACTGGCGGAGGCTTCCCCACAAACTTACAATTTACCCGAGCTGAGGAGATGGTGCTGGAGTTGATACATCCCGTGGCATTAGAGGGCCACTCTGGGCGACTGGACACAGACATCCCTACCATTCCAGCAAGTTAGTAATGTTAGTGTGTATGTGAAATGTTGTAAACGTGTAAAATGAGGCTCACGGGCATATATGAACACATGTCCCTAGGGAGTGGCTTGTAGGGGAGGTTACAGTTTTCGCAGGGTGTTTAATGTCTGCGGTCTGTTCATTTTCCAATTTGGCAGGCCATACACGACCTTGGACAGGGTTTATGGTCACTATTAAAGTCTTTATATTAGCAAAGCACTGCCTGTTATGTGATTCTACTCATATACAACACTTCCTTCTTTGTCTTTAGGCCACTTGGGTTTTAGCTGTGCTTTGGTCTCAAATACTTGATCAGGGGTCAGGGAAAGGTCTACATAGGAAGAATGCCCACCAGCATACTCTTAAGCAAAATGCTATTTGCAAGCTGAGTGTGGGACCCTAATGGGCCTTTATGGATGTGTGAATGAAGCCTCATAAGTAAGTCATACATATAACAGATAATGACATTCATAGTGAAGGTCACCTTGAACAGTTGTGGGAGTTGGCATTCCTGCTTGGCCACGTGTTTTTTCGAAGCATATGTAGTAATCCAGATCATCAAGGGATTTTTGGGTGTTTACGTGCCTTTTTATTTAAAATACAGCCCAGCATCAAGCCTCAGCAAGTGTGGAAGCCTCATCCAGTTTGACCATGCCGTCAACTTCCGTGCTGCCTAGGAGTGAATGAATGAACATGACTAATTAGCATAACAAATATATTTAGGGCCCAAACTTAACCTTTTTTGGCACTTGTCCCAACAGACCCACACAATGATGGAGAAAATCCAGGAGATGGAGGAGGATGCCAGCTTGATGGGACCTTCAGAACTGACCCCCCTGGAACCTAATTTGGCACTGTCCCAACATGCTACTGCACCAAATCCTCTGCAGCAGAGTGAAGCTGGACACATGCTGTCAGCCCATCGTGGCCAGCAGGCTGAGACTGAGTCTACAGTCCCCAGTGGTAGCTCTGCTGCAGAGGATTTGCCGAGCACATCTGCGACTCTTGCTCGCCCTAGAGGTTCAGCATCTGCAGGCGCTCAAACCCGAGGAATTGGTAGACGTAGTCAGCAACTTCGACCAGTTTCCCAGGGGAGGCGCGTGCCAATCCTGGAGTCAGCGTGGCACCATGAGAGGCGTTTTTTTCACCAGGTGACTCAAAGAACCACAGAGCAGCTTAGTGCACAATTATAGATACATTAAATAATACATTCACCACCATGCTGACAGAATTTAGGACGGGCAACAGCCACATGGCCACCTTAACTAATAATTTCACAGCCATGCTCGAGGAAGTTAGAATTAGCAATAGACTCATTTTGGAACAGTGGCAGATTATGAATGCTACACATGCCCAGGTGATGGGCCACCTCCAAGGCCCACCACCAGGGTTTTATGGGCAACACCCATTTAACAGCTATTTGCCCTGTATCTGCTCCACATCTTTCCCACACATCCACAATGTATTGACCTGTCTGGTGAGCGCTACCAAGATTGCCTTTTTTATGGCTGTGCTTGTCTGATTTGGATTTTCGCCCATATAGTTCATTAGAGTTCCGAGATACCCCACTAGCCAATGCCTGAGCTAAAGCCTCACTGAAGCTGCCGCTCAAGCTGCCACGCTGCAGGCTTGGGCCTAATGAAATTGTGTCTGTCTCATCCTGTTTGTAGGCCTGATTGGGGGACATTCTGCGCTGGCAAACTACTACTATGAACCCTGGCAAAGATTGGACTGGACTTGCATTTGGACTGAGGGTTATTATTTTGGTGGGCCACTGACTTACAGGTGTGGATGTGGCATAGGTATGGCTGCTTTCCACCTGTGCCTGTGGCAAATGTGGCCAAGCAGGAGAGGGTGTGTATGTTGCCCTATGTATTACTGGCCAAATATTGACATGCAAATGGTTGCTCCCTATGTCTGTTTATTTTATTTGTTATTGAAACCTTGGCCTGGAGTGCATTACTTAGAAACTCCTGGATGTGGCCAATTGCTAGGTGCCATGATTCTGCACCAATGTATATTTATGGTGTCCTATGTATGTACATGAAGTCTGCGAGTGCCCTTCAACTTTTTAATATTGAAATAAAAAATATTGAATGTGACTTTAGCTGTTGTTGACTAAGTTGATGCATTAATGTTTGGATTTTTTTGAGATTACTGAAGTTTTTTCTAAACAAACATGTCCCAAAAATGGGGCTCAGATCATGTGTGAATATTTTAGTAATTAAATCATTACTATTTGATACAAAAAACAATACTAAAGCATTCACAAAGCCAAATTATAGTATAAATAAATAATTACATGCAACAAACAAACACAGGAAAAACAAATTAGGCAAAATGGGTGCTTATCAAATTGGCTCAAACAGCTTGGCCAGAGGCACTAGGTATGCCATGGTAGTTCTCTTTTGGGTCCTGGCTGGGTGGAGAGGGGGGAAGATCCACATACCGGGGGACACGCTGCATTTTGGCAATGTTGTGGAGGACACAGCAGGCCAGTATGATATCGATGACCTTGTTGGGGTCATACTGGAGTGCCCCCCCGGTATGGTCCAAACACCTGAAGTGAATTTTTAAGAGGCCAAAGGCCCTCTCCACAACAGCCCGGGTCTTCCGGTGGGCCCGATTGTAGGCGTCCTGGGGCGCATTCTGTGGCCGAAGGACGGGCGTCATCAGCCAGGGAAGAAGCGGATAGCTGGAATCACCTGAAAGAATAAGAAAATACTTATATAAATTGCACATTAAAAAAATAAATTTTGTGACAAGCGGTAGTTCACTCTGACTAGGAGCCTATCTTAAATTGTAGCCACCCCCTGTACATACAGATTGCTCAGCTAAAAAAAAGCCTAAAACCATCTATTGCATGTTCTGAGCCTTTAAACATGCAAGATGGTGGATGAGGACAAATCAGGCAGCCTGCAAACAGGAATTGGCTTAGGACTGTGCTGCTCAGCATTCTGGGATGTCTTACCTTTTCAGGACCCCAGATCTGCTTTGTCTGAGCCAAGCACAGCTCTAACCCGCCCCTGCACTTTCTTCCGCTCTCCTCTACTCAGTAAGTGTCATGCATCTGAGCAAAGATGGCGCAGACCCTATCATAAAGTCCAGAACAGAATTGCAGCTGAGTGTGGGGAAGAATAATAAGTAATTTACTAGAAAGTAGAAATATATTATTTTGAAATGCTGGGAAATCAGTTTTTGAGGGTGTGCTTTGCTAAAGATCATGGTTAAGGTCTGGATGAACATGTCATCAAGGGGTAAAAACAGCCATAGGTTCAGAAATGGGTCATAAACTATATTCATAGGCATACATTGAAAAGCGAATGACGGTATTTGCGTCAACTTACCAAGGAGCCATCCACCTGAGAATTCTCCAGACTCAAACCGACGGTACAATCCAGAACGTCGCAAGATGTACGCGTCATGGGATGAGCCTTGAAACCCGGCGAGGACGCTAAGGAACCGCATGTCCGGGGCCACCACTGCTTGGACATTCAGTGAGTGGCCCATTTTGCGGTTCCTGGGAAAAAAGAAAAGTTCAAAAAATTAGCAAGGCAAGGTAAACTACTCAAACACTAACTCCTAACACCCTCCAAAAAACATGTTGAGCAATACAAATAACACAAACTAAGTACCTAAGAATGTTTTGGCCCAAAAAAAGTATATGTATGTTGGAGCAACTAAAGATTAACTTTAAAATGAATAATTAAGGTCCACATAAAAATGTTTGGCTTTGGCCGACATGAAAAACATTGATGAAGCTAAAGACGATCAAATGTATCACAGGGACAATTTACAAGGAGGGATTAATAGATATACAGTGTAAGCTGTTTCACAGGGACAGTTTACAAGGAGGGATTAATAGATATACATTGTAAGCTGTTTCACAGGGACAATTTACAAGGAGGGATAAATAGATATACAGTGTAAGCTGTTTCGCAGGGACAATTTACAAGGAGGGATTAATAGATATACAGTGTAAGCTGTTTCACAGGGACAATTTACAAGGAGGGATTAATAGATATACAGTGTAAGCTGTTTCACAGGGACAATTTACAAGGAGGGATTAATAGATAGTTAAAATACAAATTTTCAAAACTAGATAACAAAATGACCGATTTAACTTACCTATAGATGTGCTCGTCGGCTGCAGGAGGGACCAATGCAACGTGGGTGCAATCAATCGCACCCATGACATTGGGCATGTCGGCGATATTATAAAATGCCAGCTTAAGTGCGTTCCAGGCTACCATGTCGTCAGGAAAATAAATATATTTCTGACTAAAGGTAGCCATGCCTTCCAAAAACTTGGATAGCGCGTGGCTCAGCGTAGGCTGGGAGATCCCCACTGAGAGGGAACCCAGCCTCTGGAACGAGACGTTCCCCAAAAATTGCAGGCAGTTAAGCATCTTGGTCATACCTGAAATTGCTTGCCCCTTCCTTGTTGTGCGGGCTAACCATGGCCGCAGCTCACTATACAACTTACGGAGGGAAGTGCGATTAAGTCTGGTCAGCTCGAACAGCTCAACATCATGCATGCGATCGATATGCATGCATCGCCGGTGCAATCTGGCCTTGGCCCTGCTGATACATTCAATGCCCATTAGCTGGAGCTGGTGATGTTCCTCCACAAAGGCACAAAACATGTTGAAAGCAAGGTATCCGAGGTCAAAATGGTCCCGTAAGGGGATCGCAAATGAAACGGTTTTATAGGGCGGTGGTCCCTCGGCAATCAGCTCTCTGAATGAGATGCAAGCCCATACCAATAACGTAAGCTATCTGAACGAACGCAAAATATCAGATTTAGATGGGAAAATGATCAGAACTAACGCAAAGGATTCGATTTACTTTCGTTAATCGAAAGCGCATATATGCTTGAGCTCAAACAAACGTACGAATGAAAAATGCAACGAAAAAACCTAAAAAAATGACAAACACCCACAAAAACATACACAGACAGCTACAGAAGTCCAGACGAATGTGTCTAATGGCTAATGACCCGAAACCTAAGGCTAAAGCAACACTTGAGTGGTTTAACCCTGTCAGTGCCAGATGACCTAGACATGTTGTTTCCTTTGGTTACCACAATATTTTTTAACCAGTTTGCACTATGTGCATGTTTAACTGTCATTTTTGCAGAAATTTACAGGGATTTCTACGAAGATTATATGTTTTTTTTCAACATAAATTGTCTTGTTTGAATTTTATTAGTGCTTTCTTAATATTTCTGGGTGAGATATGTGGGAAAAAACTGTTAAAAATTAATTATATTATTATATATATTATATATAGCGTTTATTAAATAGAAAATGTACGCGTTATGGGTCAGAGGTTGGCTGACACCCCGCTGGTGGCTTGGGCTATTTACTTCCTTGCACGCAGTTTGGACAGCCACCAGTGGCTGTCAGCAGAGTCCCTAGATGTTCTATCTGCCCCTCATCTGCTGCATTTAAAGTGGGCCAACACCCTCCACTGATCGGCCTGGGAATCTATAAGATTCCCGGACCGATCAGTCCCCTGACTGCGGGGCACCCCGATCGGGGGTGCCTCGCTGTGTGAAACCCCCCAGAAACCCCTAAATCCCTACCTGCTCCTCGATCCAGCGGCGCCCGCCGCCGCCTCCCGCGCGTCCTGTTTGTGAATGGGCGGCGTGGGCGCGCGCCCTCTAAGAGTGTCGCACGGGAGGCGGCGGCGGGCGCGCTCTCTTGTCCGTCGCTGCCTCCCGCTTGTCCGGCGGCGGGGATTGGCAGCAGCGGTCACGTGGGAGCGGGGAGAGGTGAGTTTTTGGGGCTTTCTGGGGGGTTTCACACAGTGGGGCACCCCCGATCGGGGTGCCCCACCGAAGTGGACCAAAACCCAGGATAGTCAAAATCCTGGGTGTTGGTCCACTTTAATGTTGGGCCTATTTAGGTTAGAAACACCCTTACTTCTTGTAGCAGGATTTTGTGTGGCCTACCTTTTGCTAGACTGGTGCTTTTCATCCCGAGGCTGCTCAGCTACCTCCTGCTACCTCCTGTTCCTGTTCCTGGTCTTTAATGTTGCAGGCCTCCTTGCGGCTCCTGGGGGCTGCCGACTCCTGTCCCTTTTAGTTTATTTATCCTGTGTTGTGTCATTGCTCTGGCCTAAAAATCGGATCCCAGGTGGAGAGCTACATCTGGGGAGCTCCCCGGCCTTGACAGTAAATTTAAAAAAACATGTTGCTTGTAAATGCCCCAATACTCCTGATTACAACGGTACCACATATATATTGGTACTGCCTCTATAGTATATACACCCATAGAGTGATAGAAAATAACTCATGGACAAGCCCAACAGCCACTGCTCTAAAAGACTCCCTTAACCCTTAGTGTTCAACTCAAAGTTTTAAGCCAACATAATGTTCTGCTGAGAACTGTGATCTGTGGGCATTACTATATTTATAAATGAAGCCATGAATGCTTGAAGATACGTTTTTTGTTTGACCACAAGAAGAGTAAAAGGGGTGGGAGTAGCTCCATCACTATTATTTATACGAAAATTATTATCATTATTATTCAGGGCCTGGGAACCAATTCACCACCCAGTTTAAACCTCTCATCATCTAAATATTAAGCACTGAATGGGAGTCGGCAGCTCCCTCCTGGTGTGTAGCTCTGTATTTTACTAGTTGCAGTACATGTCCCTATTATGGGGCTCATACATATAGAGTAGGGACCACACTAAACACAGAGTGCCTTGTCGGGGCGGTGGGGCTTCCACATGTATCTGCAGATATGTGCAACCAAATCTCTGTCTTTCCACACAGCTACACATGTTTGGTGCTTAATACTCAGATGAGATTAATGGGAGGGCCCACTTTGGGGCCTCCCACATTACCTATTTAATTCTCAGAGCAGCTTGCCTTTTCCTATCATTTGTTTGACCACAAGCATAGTTTCTGTGTTACTGGTATCCTAGTGTACCGCATAGATTTCATGTTCAGTAATCAGTGCAGGTAACATCTAATCCTGTATTTATATACATCAGTATATTTACTGATGTATTTATTTATGACAGTGCTTTTGTTAATGGTTTATATGATCTCTACAACAATGTAAAACTTCCTTGGGTTATGCAAATGACGGGGAGGCCGATTCATTAATAGCGCCAGGTAGCGACAGATGAGCGACTGTAGCAGTATTTTCAGAGCGCCCACTAGTAGTCGCTGTGCTTGGCCGTTGTTCGGTTGTTGACAGCGACTCAGTCGGTGTGCGGTAATGTTGAATATTGGGTGAGGAGTCGCTATTTGACAGGTTCCGCGCTGTATGGGAGCGCATGATAGCGAATGGCCATAGCGAACGGCTCCCACCATATTCATTAACAAATCACGCTCAAAAAATTCTCGCGCTGTGAAATGCATGTTTAAACCCCAGAGCGCTGGCGGCGATGGGTTAAAAGTAGTTTTTTAACCCCCAAACAACCATATTTTTTGAAACCAAAAAAAAAACAAGTTTATAAAAACATTTTGTAATATGAATACATTAATATCAGACCTGTAATATCAATTCTGCACAAATTTTTTTTTTATTTTTTTTTTACCTTAAAAAAAATATCTTATATTGCAGAAGTGGTAACAGAATTTTTCACATTAAAAAAAAACAAAAAAAAACAAATTAATAACAATTATTTATGATTATTTAAAGATTGTTCCATTGAAATGCATTGGAGAGCGCCAGGTAGCGAGAGGTCATACCTGTCGCTGTTCAAGGTCGCTCGCTGGCGCTGTGGGGTGAGGCTGGAATAATGATGAATGATCCGCTATCTGGAGCTCTCTCAGTCGCTAAGCAGGATCGGCTTGATAAATGTGTGATTGTGGTGGGGAGCCGGCGTTCTCGTCGCGCTGACCGTCATTACCGTTCGCTCACCAGTCGCTACCTGGCGCTATCCCTTGTTAAATAAGCCTAAGCTGACAGGTGCCAAGCTACCAATATTATTTTTTGTAAGATGTCTCATTTTTTTTTATTTGTTCAAGTGTGATGCACATCCTGTTTCTGAGATAACCTCGGATAATTTAGATGAATCAGGTTTAAAATACAGCTTTGGAGAAGGTCATGATGTCGCTTTTCCTGGTTTAACCAGCAGCAATTCATTGCTATTTTTTCCTTTACTTTCTACAACCCATCATTATTCCCTTATTCAGTATGAGTGTTAGTCTTGTTAACTTGCATAAAGGGATATTGCTATTCTGTTTAATATCTAATGTAACAAAGAATACAAAAAAGTATAAGAATTGGTGTCTTAGGAATAGAAAACTTTAGACTTTAAATTGCTTTTACTGCATGAATTGCTGAAAACCAAAAAATATGTCAAAGAAGTTTCATTAAAGATTTTGATCTTCCTCATGGCAAAAGATCTTAGTTGTCCATTTTATTATTCTTTTGTGTACTATGCTTACATTGTTTTTTTGTAATGCTGAGCTTGCAACACACCCTGATTACAAACTGAAAGTCAGTTATAGTATATTGTTATAGTATATCTTATCTAATACCATATCAAAGAAAACACTGCTACACTGACAGCCATTAGGCTTTGTTTAAAATGATTAGCATATTCAACACCTGTTACTTTTGCAATCGTTTTCTAACAGTGCCTTAAGTTCAATGTCACAGCGAGTTGCTCATCTACTGGGTTGACATACCTACTATTTCTCTTTTCTTACCCTGTTTATTTTCCTTCCAATGGCTAGTCAATGAAATGAGTGCACCTACCTCCTAACTATCTCTAGCCCTCTTATCCTAGTGGCTGCCTGGGAAGGTAGTTTTCGAGTCATTGGCCTATCTTCCAGCTCTTTACTTCGACCCTGCCATAGTACACCTAAAGTTGGACCTCTTAAAGCAGCTAACCATATATTATCTTACTAAAATTCTTCCACTTTCATATCCATTGTTCTATGACACCCCCATGTATGCATGCATATTAGTATATACTTGATGACAGATCTGATTTTGAGTAAGATTAAAGAAAGAAATGCTGAGTAGGATACATGGCTTTGTGCATATGCCAGGTGTACGTGCGGATCGCACCAAATGACATGCACAGCATTCCTTTTCAGCCGTCTTCCATCTGAAATTCTACAGTTTTGAAGCGCATTTAGTTGCTAAGCCCTGAACTGGTCCCGACTCAGGTAACAGGGAATACTCTCCGAAATGGAGAATAGAGATTTGCCTAAAACACGGAAGCTGGAGAGACAAAATCACATTTGAGAAACAGTAAAGAAAGGGGAGAAATATTTAGTTGTCATTCATTTATAGGTGCTTACTTTTAGGTGTCTAGGTTTTAGGTGTTTTATAGGGGATATTCTGATTCCAGGTCACCTCCATTGTTGTTTTTTTAAATGTTTAGTCCCAGATGTTCTCTTTACCCCATCCTTCTAGCCCTGTTTTGCATATTACTGCTTAATAATTGTGCTACTAATGTTTTTTTTTTTATTAATAACACTTATGGTGTTTTTATCATTAAACATTTTGAGATATGTAAACTTTTAACTATTTTTTTCTCACCAAAACCCCCGAAAAAGGAAACATTACTATAAATAAACTGCGGCTGACACTTTCATTGCTAAAAAACATGCCGGATGCTGCCGATATATATGTTTTAGAAATGAAATAAGCCTGTTAGTCAGTGAAGTCGGCAGTCTACTCCAGCTTTTTGCTGGAGGCAATTCACTCTGCAAATTGACACTTTTGCCTACGCTTTTACATCTTCTAAACACCCCATAAGTCAGTCGCAGGCACTGGTTTGGGGTTGAGAATTTCAGGTGCAAGTTTCCACCTTAAACAATGTGCATCAAATATTATGCTATACTTAGCTCCATCCATTTTCCGGTTAACTCTGACCAGCTTCCCAGTCCTTGTTAAAAAAAAAAAAAAACATCCCTGGGTCATGATGCTGCCACCACCATGTTACACAGTGGGGACAGTGTGTTCAGGGTGATATGCAGTCTTAGCTTTCCCACACATAGAGCATTTGGTACAACTCCTACAACACCTGTCATCCCAACGGGTGTGAGCTCTATTTGGATGAAAAACAGAGACCAAAACATATTATAAACTGCTGCACTTATTGGCTAAATAGGCACACAGTGATGCGGCAGTTTGGAACACTGGATCAAGGGGAATGGTGCCAGGCACCACATAACAAAAAACAGAACACTTGCAACAAAATTAAAATGACATGGCAGATGGCATAGCCATCTAGATAAAATATGTAAAGTAAAGCCAGCAATCCTGGTTGTATTGTATAGTGGTGCAAGGGACTAGACAGAGTTATACGTGCTAGGCCACGTGGTATGAGGACTGGACTGCAGAGTAAATGATTCAGGAGATTTGGACTATCCCGGGTTTTGTTCAGTGCCCCGGCATCATCCTGAATTGGGATGCTTCACTGTGTGAGACCATCCAGAACACCTTACAAACTTACTTATTCCCAGTACAACAGTGCGGGTTCTTGTTTAATCAGAACCATTTGCGTGACATTTGGCAAAGGGAACTGATGTTCATCAATAGGGAGCACAAGTGGTCGCGTCCCCCGCTGGGGAGCACACACAGAGCTCGAAGATGCAGGGGAAGCACCCACTCGCACTCCCTATTTTAAACAATCAAAGCCGTTTGCCAAACTACATAGGCACGAAAAATGGCTCAGATTGGACAAAAGCCTGCACATGTGCCATTAGACCGACGAAAGGTACATTGATAACAGCAATCTGGGGGATTTCAAAACAACGGAGCGATGACACCACATGTAACGCAAAAGTGGCTCAGCAAGGGTGGGATTTTCAGCTAGAACTGGTGGTATTAAAGGGGAACTACGTAAGGCAGCAGAATAGTTACCTGCCAAAAGGCTCCTCATGGGGACATCACTTTGGGGATGGGGTTTTGAATTAAACAAGGTTGCCAGTAGAATTGTAGCCACCACACCTGTAATGGCATTGCTTATTTCTGAAATATAACTGGGTTTACAAGCTGTGCATTTTCCATTTTAAATTCCTGTATACTGGTTCTTTATTTGTGTATACTCTAATCTGGTTATATCTACCCCCTTGTGTATTGCCAATACACTTGTTTTCTGTTTTCTTTGGATTTCTTAGATTATACTACCTTTACAGAGAGTGTATGGAACACTCTGCAGTCTTACAGGGCTAAAATCCTTCCTAGTAAAAAGAATAATAATATATTTCTACATTCAAAACACAGTTCTTAAGGAATCATTCTCCATGTGCACTCATCTACCACTGACAATGACTACAGTGGGAATATGGTAATGTCTAGTAATTCAGTAATAAAACATATTCTACATATTCTTGGCTGAATAACGGCGCTGCTGGAATGCTACTGAAGGTATGCAAAGGATTTGATTTTGTCCTGCATTCGCATGATCAAAGAGCCATTCCACTGTGTTATAATCTACAGTTTAATCGCTTCATTGAAGGTTTCGTGATATGACTTCTGAACTCCAGTGTGAGACATTGTTCACTGTGGCAGTATGCTTCTTTTCATGTTTAGCGGCCTAGCCTCATACAATATTACATTACCTAAACTCAAGAAGGAAATCAAGGCTGACAAAGGGCTGAAAATGGCATATTTTAATTACTTTTACACACTAGAAAGGATATGCTGCGGTCTGTAATTGTTGTACATGGAATAAATTCATCCTAAATAGTATGACATTGAGCCTGCATCAATATCGACCTCCTCCAGAGGTGCCATTGGCTAATGCATCTCAGGTGCTGGATGTCATGGCAGTTCACCTACTGGTTAAATGGAGATGCTGGCATGGCATGTAGGACAAGGCCAACAGCAGCTCTAATGGTCGAAGTGCAGTGTATAAATACTATACATGTAGATCCCCCTGTGTACATTATAAACATACTGTTGACAGTGCCAAAATAGCAAATTAATAACAGTTCCAGTTTTGAAAAAGGATACTAGCCAGAAACACAACCTGATTTTTGGGGACATGAAAATGATTGCTGCTTTTAGACATTACACGGTGATTGAAAATTGGATAGAACATACAGTAGGGATTGAGGGATGTATTGCAGGGTTTACATGCACACATCACAGCTGTGAGTCAGCTGTGTGCTGTTTACATTTTAAAGTGGCTCAAACCCATGCCACAATGACCCTGCAATCTAGGACTGCTGAATTCCATCCCCCTGGGGCATCCAGAATTTGGATGCCCTGCTGTGTGAAACCCTCCAGGTCACCCAGAAACCCACCTTCTTTCCTGGATAGTGGGCACATCCCTGTTATCCCTTTAGCAGGATGTATGATCGTGCCAGGCATTTCGGGCACGCTTCCTGTTAGAGGGTAGCGAGGGATGCGGCTGTCAGCGTGCTCAGATCCACTCGCCTTAGACAAGCTATAAGATGAAGGGACGGGAGCAGATCCTAGCATGCTGACAGGACAAGAGGGCTGCGCATTTGCCATAGGATCGGGGAAGGGTGAGTGAGATCAGGCCACCTGGGGAGTCACACAGCTGGGCATCCCCGATCAAGGTGCCCCAGGGGAGGGACTTTTTAAGGAGAACAAAAAACAGCTTTCCCTCAGGGCATCCCAAAACAGGATGCCCTGCTCTGTAAAACTCCCAGATTGCTCTGTACTATTAACCTCTTCCTGGTCCTACTGCACATGCACTGGCTCTCATCCAATCAGAGCTGTTTTCATGCATAGGACATTTGGCAAATGGCTCTTCACAAAGATGCGGGGATGCAGTCACTTGCGTTTCTGTATGCAGAAGGGCAGAGACTTTGCGGAATGACATATGCATGGCAAGCAGCTCTGATTGGACATGTACATGTGCCATAAAATGGGGTAAAAGGTGAGTTTTACAGGGTGATCTGAGGGGTTTCACACAGCTGGGCATCCCAAAGCAGGATGCCCGGAAGTTCAAAATCCCTGGTTTTTGTTCCTCTTTATGAAGAGAAATAATTTGAGACCCCCTATATTTGCTATGACCCCCTGCCCCTTTTTCTGCATCCCCAAAGCCCAGGACAGTGCAGAAGAGCCCACGGCTTGTGAGGGCTTATGTGGACTGGGGGCCTTTAGTGCCAGGAGGCAGCCACTCGGTCTCCACTTCCTGGTCTACCAGCCCCCATAAATAGTGCCGGGGCTGGTTTTGCTGGATAGGGGGAACCCATGCTGTTTTTTAACCCTTAAAAATAAAAAAAGATGTGGGGTTTCCCCCTCCTGGAGAGGGGGAACCTATGTCTTTTTTTTTAATTGTTAAGGGAGGGTTAAATACAAGTTTAAACAAATACAACATAGGGTCCCTCTCTTGCCATCAGCTCACCATTAGCAGAGAGCAGAGATACCGGGAGCTCAGCCGGGCCGCTGAATTCTGCAGAGACAGGCACAGGACAGATCGGTGTTCGAAACAGCGAGAGAGCAGGTGAGTTAGGATTTCAGGGAAAAGTTTGGTCGGCTCCAACTCCAAAAGATTCAGACTCGTGCCGAATTCAATTTTCCCCAAAATTCGGAGGAAACCGGTTTGCTCAGCCCTAATCCTAGCCAGCTCACCAACTTAAAGTAGACCAAAACCAACTGAACTTGTGAAATACATTTGGCCAAGGCCCCTGTTGCTACTCCCCTCTTAGGCTGTAGAAATTGTCCTGGAACACTTTTTTTGTTGTTCTTCTTTGTACAAAGGCAGGAGATAAGTCATTGCATAGGTGTAACAATGACATCATTGCCACACACAACAGTGGCAATGGATGGAGGAGGCAGAGCTTAACAGCTAAAACAGGCGCCATTATCTGGGATTAGAGTGAAGCAGGAGCAGTGAAAATTGGCAAAAGGCACTTTTCATAGGTGAAGCCATTCAGAGGATCCTAGTTAAAATGTGGGTTTTGGCCTGCTTAAAAAGCTGGTTCGTTCTCTAAGATTCTTTTCTTTCACACAGTTTTATTCTCAAGATGCCAAGAAGGCTGAGATATATGAGTACTTGAAGCACTTTTCAGTACCAAGATTATTTTATTATACAACTTTTACAAGGTTTTTGCTATATCAAGGCCTCATAATAACAGTACAATGGAGATGTTGTATTTTTACTTGATACGCCTATAACTGTAGTATACGCTATCTAGCAACACTGATTTTCCTCTAGGATGTCTCTTTCTGGTACTTTGTATCTGTGTCAAATATGACCTGACAGGTCTAAACACTAAAAACAAATTATAGCAGCCATGTGCATATTCTCTATCACACTGTAACAATCCTAGAGTTCTGCGAGCCCAACAAAACCCTGCTTCTCCATATCGCTTGCTGGGCTCTGACTTTTGATTATGGTCTGGCTGTTGCATTATGTGGGTTCTCTTTGCTTTAGGAACAGAATTTATGGGGGTTATTTAAGAAGGGATAGCGCCAGGTTGTGCCTCGTAGCGGCAGCCAGCATCTGGTGAACGCCAGGCGCTGTATGTAAAACCACATTTATGAAAGCGAATCTGGTGAGGGACTCTAACAGCCCCATGTAGCGTCCGATGTATTATTACAAGCGGCTCAGCGTATAACGCTGGCATTCTAGCTTCCAGAGCGCCACGTATTACCTTTTGCTCACTGTCGCTCTCCCATACATTTCAATGGCCGTTCATTTGCTTGTGTTTAAACAGCGTGTTTGCCAATTTTTTATTTTTGTTTTCTTTGCTCAAATCAATGTGTGACTCCTACCGGAGCCGCTGAGCTACGACGACGCTAAGACGTGCATAGCTCAGCAGCTCTGAGCGCGCTGATTGTACGAGCGCCCGTGCATGCGCCATAGGACTGCACAGTGAGATGAGTTGATCCGAGCGATCTGGGGGGTTTCACATAGCGGGGCACCCCTGGTCGGGATGCCCCAGGGGAGTGGACCAAAACCCAGCATAGTGAAAATCCTGGATTTTGGTCCACAGTATCTGGCGCTCTATGCTAAAGCGCCCAGATTTAGAGCGCCCACGCTGTGTGTGCTTTTTTGCTAGGTATGGTGTGGAGTGCCGAGAGTCGGTCGCACTGAGTTGGCGCTATCTTTTGCTCACTGTACCGGTGTTGGGCCAGGTTACTACAGCGACTGAGGTGCACTGTTACAGCGCCTGATACCCGCTTAGAGCGTCTACTAGCGGTCGCTCTCAGCACCGCTATACAGACGCTCATCTGCCAATACCTGGCGTTAGTAGTGAATCAGCCTCCACATCGCTTGCTGGGCTCTGTCTTTAGATTATGACCTGGCTGTTACATTATGTGGGTTCTCTTTGCTTTAGGAACAGAATTTACAATGCCAAAGTTCTAATGTGACCACCCGTACGTGGGACTATCACCACATGAGTCGAATAAGCATAATACTTTTTCTCAGGACTAATAATGCAGATCACGTTAGCGTCTTCAGAAAATTTAATCTCTAATTATGTATAAATCTCATAGGATTATTTGACTACCTCTGGCTTTATAGCAGGATTATGTATCATGAAATAAAAAGTGAAAGCGACTTTTTGTATATGTAAACCAAACCCCACTTGCAGTTAATTCATTTGATAACAATGTAATTATAACTGAAATTCATAAGTAATTAACTTCACACATTTTTTTAAAAAATTGGAAAAAAAAAACAACCTTTTTGGTTCTTTGCAAAGTATTATTTCAGTTTTTATACACCAATTACATTTAATCAGCATATCTCATAAACTAGCTTTTTTGTCTTTTTAGTATGTAAATATTTCTGGTGTCTCTCTAGCCCCAGAGTTCTTATTATAGACACTTTCAGGAGGAGAGACAGTTGTAGAACTGCTGTTTCTTTTTTATCTTCTGGAAAAAATGAAGCATACCTGCAGAACATGAATGGCCAATTAAACAGCGGAAAGCATAAAAGTACATTGGCTACTTTGGAATACACAGCTGGATTCTGGGCTGGGGCTGCTATCCAGGTATTTAAACAATGTGATCATGTGAATTTAGCTGTGCCATTCCTAAAACCAGCGCTTGTGGCAGAATTGTTGTTATAAAAGAAATATCCACCAGTGGAGCATATGTTGGCATTAAAAGTTGGAAAACTTACCTCCCACATGGCTGATCACTCATGGTTACCGGTTTCAAAATGTAACTGATCAGCTGTCACCGTAGAAGAAGGGAGCCAAGGCTGTGTTTCCGGCATGTTTCCTCTAGCACACATGTGCTCAACCTGTGGCCTGGGGGGCCCATGTGGCCTCGAACCTGCTCTGGGGAAAGGGGGAGCAGTAACTAGAACCGACGTGTAAAGGTAGTTGAAAAGCGGTACAGTAAGCATGGGCAATTGTACTGAGAGTGATTTCACTACTAACGCCAGGTATCGGCGCCTCAGTCACTGTAGTAACCTGGCCTGATGAATGTAATGTATGTTGGGTGCTCTAACACTAGTACAGTGCTGCAGGGAGCGAAAGTTAGCGCCAGCTCAGTGCGACCGACTCTCAGCGCTCCACACCATACTTATCAAAGAAGGACACACACAGCGTTGGTGCTGTAAATCTGGTCGCTATAGCAAAGAGCGCCAGGTGCTGTGTGATTAAAGTCTGTTTTTGAACACATATCCACCAGTAACAAAGCGAAAATACATGGAATTACATTGTTTTAGTGCCATGACATTAACACTTTAGTGCCAGACCTGTAATGACAATTCTGCATAAAAATATAAAAAGTCAAAAAAGTTTCTAAAAGTGTTTGTTTGCAGCGAGGAGAGGTCACACAATGATTTGAGCAAAAAAATAAATAAATAAAATGTCAAACAAGCTGTTTAAACACAAGCAAATGAACAGCCATTGAAATGTATGGGAAAGTGACAATGAGCGAAAGGTAAATTCTGACACTCTGGAAGCTAGATCGCCGGCACTATATAGAGGTGACAGTGGTGGGTAAAATCTCTGGCACAGTAATGTCTTGTATTGTATGCTTAGCATTGGTGGGAGCTTAGATGAGCTTAATATTGGGAACACGGTTATGATATGGGACTAATGGGGAGGGCTATTAATAAGGGACCCATAAATTCAGAGAGATAAGCCACTCGGCATGTGTATGCTAGCATGTGAGAATTGTTACTTATGAATGTAGGGGTGTGGTGGAAGGACATATGAGTGGAATTTGTGAAGTGTGGGTATCCTGACTGTTGTAGGAAATCTTTATTTTGCTATTCTAATTGAAAAAAATCTGAACCTATTTATAGTGGCCCGCACCCAGGTTCCAGATCCTTTAAGTGGCCTGTGCTCATCAAAAGGTTGAACCCTCCTGTTCCAGCAGCAGGGGCAAAACTGACAGGCTGATTCATCATTAGCGGCAGGTAGCGACAGATGAGCGTCTGTAGCAGGCATTTTCAGAGCGCCAGCTAGTAGTCGCAGTGCTCGGCCGTGAGTCGCTACTTTATAGCGACTCAGTCGCTGTTCAGCAATGTTGAATACATTGTGAGGAGTCGCTATTTGACCAGTACAGCGCTGTATGGGAGCGCATGTTAGCGACTGCTCATAGCAACCAACTCACACCATATTCAGCAAAAAAACTGCCTCACAAATCTCTGGCGCTGAAAAATAGTTGTTTGCTGCCCAAAGCGCAGGAGGCGGTGTGTTTAAAGTGTGTTTTCAAGCATCTATCAACTAGTAACAAAGCGAAAACATATGGAATTACATTGTAACAACATTGTAACATGAACACTTTAATGCCAGACCTGTAATGTCATTTTTGAGGAAATATATAAAAAATGAAAAAAGTATGAAAAAACTGCTATTTCAATGCCAGAAGAGGTCACAGAATTATTTGTGATTTTTTTGAAAAAAAAAAAAACCTGTTTAACCCTTTTGTTGCCAAGCACGTAACACCTACGTGCTGGCTTGGCTGGGCCTTAAGTGCCAAGCACGTAGGTGTTACGTGCTTGACTTTCCTCGCTTGTAGTTTAAAAAGTAAAAACAACAAATACTCACCTGACCCCTTGTTGGATCCGGCCGGGTCTCCTCTTTAATTTGGTGCCATCCGATCCCCCGTGGGGGGTCGGATGGCTCCAGGAGAGCCCCCGGAATAGGCCGCCCCCCCCCCGCTTCTGCAGCAGCAGCTTCTAACTGTAAAAAAAATAAAAAATAAAAATGACATTCACTTACCTGTGTGTGCGCTGGCTCCCGCTGTCCCTCCTCTTCACCTGGGGGGCCTCCGATCCCCCCCCAGGACTTACCGATCTTCAGGAGAGAGCCTGGGAGGCTCTCTCCTCTCTTCTGCACGATGGCGGCCGCCATCATGCCTCTAAGCCCCGCCCCCTTGGGGGCGGGGCTTATGAAGTCATCCCGGCCCCGATCTCAGGCTTCAGCCTTCTCAGCTTCTCAGATGCCGGTGATCGGCACAGGGGAAGGAGGTGACAGGAGATCCTCTGATCTCCTGCCTTCTCCTTCTCTGGATGCCGATCACCGGCATCTGTCAGCTGAGCGGCGAGGGACAAGAGCTTGCAATCGAAGGTAAGTACAGTAAAAAAAAATTTTTTTTTTTTCTAATAAAATACTTTTTATTATTGTGTGGTGTTTTTTTCACATTAACCCTTTGTGAGCTGGTAAGGGGTCCATGAGACCCCTTATACCAGTTCACAAGGCTGGGGGGGTGGCAAGTCACCTGCCCTAGCGGGTGGCTTGCCATTAACCCCCGCACCCCCATTACCTGCCTCCCCAAAGGCCAGGGGGGGGCAGAAGAGCCCGGGCCCACATAGGCTATGTGGGCTCGTAGGCTGCAGGGTGGGGGGGCCACCAAAGCTGGCCCCCCCACTCTGTGCCTACAAGCCCCCATAGCTGGTCCCGGGCTGGTTACTTTGGGTAAGGGGGACCCCACGTCATTTTTTTTTTTGGATTTTGAAGGGTTTTTAACCCTTCAAAATCCAAAAAAAAATGGGGTCCCCCTCCCCGGGAAGGGGGACCCTATGTCATTTTTTTTTTTAATTAACCATTTGTCATCCAGCAGCTATAAAAGGCTTCTGGGCAGGAAAGGGTGTCTACCTATACATATGTGGTATCGCTGTAACCGGGAGAAATTGGGGTTTCTCACGCAATAAGATTTTATTGACAAACTTACATTTTTTATTACAAAAAAACTCTACAAATTGTAAAAAAATGTTTTTTTTTTGTTTTTTTTCACACATTTCACCCAAAAAAATTGAGAATACACCTAAAAAATACAAACAAGACATTTCATGTTAAAGCCCAGACTCTGTTGAAAAAAACAATATATAATTTTCCTGGGAAATCCCTGGAAATCCCTTCAAAAATGACAGTTGAATATGTGTAGCGCAAAATGGTGAAACATCGTCTGGCAACAGGGAGTGGCAAATGCTGCAGGTAGGCTGGCAGCGAAAGGGTTAAAGAGTAGAAAAGGATCGTAAATTGAAATGTATGGGAGAGCGTCAGGTAGCGAGAGGTCATACCTGGTGCTGTGCAAGGCTGAACGCTGGCGCTGTTCGCTGAGGCTGTGAAAATGATGAATCAGACGCTACATGGCGCTATCCCAGTCGCTAAACAGATTCTGCTTGATAAATGTGTAATTGCGTGCCGTGTCCGGCGTTCACCAGTCGCTACCTGTCACTACCTCTCATTAACCAGGCGCTACCTGACGCTATCCCTTCTTAAATAAGGGCCTAAGATTTGGTAGTGTATCCGGAAGTACAGACCTAAAGATTGCTGCAGCATAAGAGTTAGGGCATTAAATAAAAATATACAGATGCCCGTCATGGCACTACAACTTTGATAAACACATGCATTGTAATCCCTTACAAGCTTTTTTCTTCCAGGAAAACGGATGTGAGCAATTTTCAGTAAATACTGTATATAGCAATGCCTTTAGATTGAAACAAAGCCACAATTACCAGCGATGTGAGGGGAGATTATTTCTCATGAACCTGATATCATGGAGGAGTTGCTTCACTGTAAGTGCTGATAAGATAAGTGTGCTGTACATTAAATTAAGCACTATGAGCTGATTCCTTTGTTGAATTATTAAAGTGTTCCAAACTACGAGCTATAGATCTGACTTCTTTCTCTACTCCAAGGCCTGGCTACTTAAACAGCCAACAGCCTTGAACATTTGGATCTTCCTTACCCAGAATCCCAGCTATGCTGCTCCCTGAATTCAACTGACATGTTTTTAAACCCTCTCTTTGCTGCTAGCTAGAAGCTCGGGGGGGGGGGGGGGGGGGCACCCAGAACGCTGTAGCCCCCTCGCACCTAACTGCACAGGACACTTTGAATACTCACCTTCCTTACGAGCCAACGCAGGGAAAGGAGCAACGTGATTGGCTGCTGGACGGCCACGTCGGCCGTAGTCACGTTCTCTGTGCCGGCTGCCGGCAGGACCTGCCCACGTGCCTGCCCTGCGGCCAATCGCGGGACTTCTTTTCCGGCGCTGGCTCATAAGGAAGGTGAGTATTCTAAGCGTCCTGAGCAGTTAGGTGTGAGAGGGCTCCAGCATTCTGGATGCCCCCTCGAGCTTCTTGCTAGCAGCAAAGAGAGGGACCAACATCCGTTAATGTAATAACGGGTGTTGGTCCGGTTTAAGATTGACTACAGCTGTGCAGCAATCTGAAATGCCCTTGGGAGGGATGCATAAAAGTACTGTTTCTTTTAAGGCTGTTGGTCTGATTTAAAGGAGACCAAAACCTGTACAGGCCCTTGATTCTAAAAGAGTATAGGGTCAGGTGAAAGCTTTACCTAGAGGCATCCTGATTTAAAATGCCCCACAGTGTGCCCCCCCCTCCAATTTCCCATAAACTCACCCTGTTAAGGGATCCCTCAGTATATGTTCGGCTTTTCGGTGGTATCCCCACTTCGCACTTTGGTCCTCTTAAAAGAAAATGTTGTAGGTCATTGTTTGCTTACCTCCAACACAGAAGATTTACTCTGATCTATTGCTGACAAAAGCTGTTGTTGCTGAGATGTGTCCTTGCTCTTTATCAGAAAGGGGGCATTAAAGCATGTTGTGGGGGCCATTCTTTATCCCACCTCACCTGGAACCTGTGCCAGGACTCACTGCTTCCTGGGCTAATTTTTGGACTTAGGCCCTTATTCATCAAGCGATAGCGTCAGGTAGTGTCTGACGAGCGCCAGGTCCCGCCAGCTAACGTCTGCTACCGACTCAAGTACGCCCGGCGTCGGCCACAATGACGCATTTATCAAGCTAAATGAGGCTAGCGCCGGCGAGAGCGACGGCAAGCGCGGCATTCATCATGAAGCCGACTGCAACGAACAGCGCCGCTGCTAATCCCATCACAGCGACAGGTATGACCTGGCGCTACCTGCCGCTCTCCCATACATTTCAATGGCAGACGCTGCAATGATTGTTTTAAGTGGTTTTTGTGTTCTTTTCTTTGGCACAAAATTCAACACATGTTTATAGTGATATGTTTTATTAATCTGGCTGGTTATTTTTATGTTTTTGAAGTTTTTATTAATTTTGACAATGTAATGTTGTGAGTGACATGGGAATTGCATCTCCTCCAACCAAACTCATTGGCATCAAAATCGCTTGTTTTCACCACACACGGGGCTTGTAAAGCTATTTTGTAGCCTGTCAGGTTGGGCGGTCACGTTCGCTCTTCGAAATTGTCAGCGCCCAAGCTATTCGGCAGCCCTGTCCTTGATGAATCTGTGGTGGTCAGAGTTTGTGCAGTCGCTGTTTTAATTCGCTATGTGGCGGCGCGAGCGTCGCTGTGCTTCGCTGCGCTGCATTGTGCGGCGCTGTGCTGTTCATACATGTGCCCTTCTGCCATTTGCAAGGAATTCACTTCCCGCGACCCCAGTCGTTCTTAATGAATACACTGTAGTTGTGAGCGTGCCTGGCCACATATTGCAGGATTAACATTCAGTCGTACCAGCTCATAACAACCCGTTATGCATTCTCATGTGTGCCACATTATCATGTAGTTGTCTAGTTTGATTTTGTGATGATTTTAGGAAGGAATAAGATTTGTATATTTAAGCACAACTTGGTTTGCTTTATAAGGACCTATGCATTACAGTATGTAGAACCCCCTGCTAAATCAAGCTAATAATTCGTGGCGCCTTGGGTCCTATCTTGTTTTAAAGCGTCATTTTATTTTTTCCGCCACTTAGCTTGCACATAGCTGATATTAGCTTGTCCCTGTTGCGCGCATCTTTGTTTTTGAATTTTTAATCACAGTTTCTTTCGTCATATCCGGTTCCGGTATCCTCCTTTGCGTTTCAAAGCCACCTAAAGCTAAAAATGTCTTGCGCTTATGCCAATAGCTTGTTTTCAAGCGTCATTTTATTTTTCCCGCCACTTAGCTTGCACATAGCTGATATTAGCTTGTCCCTGTTGCGCGCATCTTTGTTTTTGAATTTTTAATCACAGTTGCTTGCGTCATATCCGGTTCCGGTATCCTCCTTTGCGTTTCAAAGCCACCTAAAGCTAAAAATGTCTAGCGCTTATGCCAATAGCTTGTTTTCAAGCGTCATTTTATTTTTTCCGCCACTTAGCTTGCACATAGCTGATAATAGCTTGTTCCTGGTGCGCGGAGCGTTTTATTTATTTATTTTTTTTCCCATGTCGCTTTGGTCATTTCCGGTTCCTGTTTCCTCCTTAGCGTTTCCACAATGCTGCCAAGACGCAGAGTCATGCGCCTCCCCAGCTCCTCCTCCGACTCCGACCCCACCACCCCTCCCCCACCTCCCCCACCTACCTCACCTCCCCCACCTAGCACCCCTCCCACCCCTTCCCCTCCTGGGCATGCCAAGAAAAGGCGCTTACGGGTGGATAGCCGCGTTAATGGCCAGGTGGTCAAAGTGAGTATTTGGTTTTGGAATTTTAGGTTTAAAGTTGCAGAACACACAGGGGGGATTGGCCAATTGGATCACTCCCCGTGGGGCATCCCCATTCTGGATGTCCTGCGGGGATGACCCCCCCTGGAGGGCCATAAAAATTACCTCAGTCCCATCTGTGCATGCGTGAGCTGCGGATGCCTCTTGCGCTTACCTCTAGCAGGGTGTACCCCTGCGCAAGACATTTGTTAATGTTGTGTGCAGGCGCACTCCCTGTTAGAGTCAAACGCCACATGCGTACTTTGCCGCGCAGACCCAGCTGAGCTGGTATGCACGTCCAAACGGCCTTGTATGCGCATACCACAGCGGCGCAGAGCGCTGTGCTCGGCTGGCGCAGTCACGTGGAAGCGTCCTCAGTGGTGTATTTGTGGCCTTCCAAGGGGGTTTCAGACAGCGGACCACCCACAATTGGTGTGGCCCACCAAAGTGCACACAAACCCAGAATAGTGATAATCCTGGGTGTGGGTCCACTTTGATCGGGTCTCTGTATAACTGTTTATGCCATTGTTCTGATGTCATGTATTGATTTGTGTTTGTTTTTCATTTCTCATAGGATTTCTGCGTGAACCAGTACGACTATGCCCGTGGGGGAAAAAAACAAATTGCCATGGAGGTGAAGGCCACAGTGTCCCGGCGCTTCCACACCGAGCTCTCCATCCGAGCTATACAGCAGAAGTGGTCGGACTTTAAGCGCCGGGACCCTGAAGGCGTGTACCGCCTATATGATGCCTACGCATCAGGTAAGTTAAAGCTTATGCTATGTTTATACTTTTTGCCTAATCATCTGCTAAGCTGTGTCCATTTGTGCTCTTTATATTAATTATTTTCTTTCACCCCCTCAACACAGATAAGCGTCCTCCCCTGGGGAAACGTGGGAAGGGATTCCTCCCCCGAACCAGGCAGGCGGACTCGGGGGAGTCATCGGGGGAGGGTCCCTCCCGCGGGTCCTATTTAGAGGACCCAGGGGAGGAAGGGGATGACGCCCCAGAGGAGTGTGCTGCTGGGGGGCTGGCAGGATCAAGCCTCAGCTCCTCACACTCTGAGTCTGAGGAGTCTCACCAGGCAAGGGGCCACTCTCAAGTGGGGATTCCAAGTGGGGTGGTAGAAATGGACTCTCCCACACTCCCTGAAGGAGCAGGGAGTGAGAGGGAGGAGGGTGGCCCTTTGCCTGGTGGATCTTCCGACCAGAGTGTGAGGAGCAGAGGCTCCCCGCCTCCTCCTCAGAGCCCTCCCTGGGCTTCAAGTGGCGGTGCATCCCCTGGTGAGTGTCCTTTTTTTCATTGTTAGTCTGTGACAGGTTTCATCTTGCAATTTGTACTTAGCCCTTGCCATTCCTCTCTAATTTGCAGGGCATCATATAGGCGGCACCTCCATGGCCTTTTGGAGAAGCATTCTCCACGGGCATAGTCGTGGTAAGTGTTTGTTGTTATCCATCACATTCCCTATGTTATGACATTCCTTAAAGTGGACCCACAAACATTGTTGATAGTGCTTTGATTCTCGAAGCTTCCCTGAAAAATCACATCCCTCACCCAGGGCACCCCCCCAAAAAAAAACCCCACAAACTCCTTACCTCTTTGGGGGTTGCAGAAGCCACCGTCCCAGCCTCCTGTGTGCCACTCTAGATGTGTGTGCGCCTGCGCTCTGTTTCCTAATGGGCTGCGCATGCGCACACACTGGAGGAGTGATGTGCGGAAGGCAGCGGCGGCGGCGGACGTTGTCTCACTCAAATTGTGGTGCTCTGCCAAAGCGGACCAAAACACAGAATTGTTGCAATCCTGTGTCTTGGCCCACTTTTAACAGACACATGTTTCCTGGTCCATTGTCACAGCTGGTTTGATAATGTACCTTAACCTCACAAACCCCACTACAGTGCTAGCCAACTGGCAACCACCCCTATGTTTCTGCCCACACCATGATGGGTGTTCTCATTTCTTTTCTTGGGTTAAGTTGTTCCCGCTAACACATGTTGCACACTAGTAACATTAGCCAATCAACTGCTAATGAGTCCTTTACATTGCACTGTCTATGTTATTTGCACATTATCTTTAGGGATACATGTTGCAACCATAACTAATTTACATTAACTCATGGACCAGGAAATATGCTAATTTTGGTCAACCTGTATGTAACCAAGCAAGCCTTTGATTTTTCAGACTCCATAACCAGATGGATGTCAAATAGTCAGGTGTCATTGGCCCACTAATTGTGTTTTTGTCTTTTGCTTTCTGTTGACAGATGTTGCTACGCAGACGGAGCCAGAAAACCTCCTCCCCACCCCAGCTCCAGGGACATCCAGCAGCATGGGCCCCCGCCACAGCTGCGATGGTGAGTACATCCCACTTCATATGCCTAAAGACTTGTGAAACCTATGTCTTCTAGTCACATCTGCAGACATTTAAAATGTACCTATGTGTTAATTTCACACACATCTAGATTCCATGTGTTTGTACAATAATCCAACATGCCTGTCTGCATGCTTGATTGTTGCCTCACATTCTTCATTTGGCCACATAGAGACTATTTGTGCCTTAGACACAACCAAATGGGCCGTATTAGGTCTTGACCTCTAACATTATAGGGCTAACTCGTTTACTCGTTAGGACTTAGGCCCTGATGTTTGGCTGTGACTAAACACATAAATGGACACACTGGGACTTATACCTTCTTTGCTTCCCAAGAGTTAAAGTGGAACAACAACCAGGATTTTGACTTTCCTGGGTCTTGGTCCACTACGGTGGGGCACCCCTGATCGTCACCGCTGTGTGTCAACCCCCTGAACTCACTTTTCCTCCAGCCGACGTACAAGCCGCGGCAAAGCGGCTCCTCCTCCTCCGCCTCCCGCGCATCCCTTTTTACGCGCGCGTGCCTGCGCCGGCCATTCACAGACGGCCGGCGCAGGCACGCACACGTCTAGAGGGGCGCCAGGGAGGGCCCGGCGGCCATGCCCCACCGAAACTGAGGTAGGGATTTTGGGGTGTTGGGGGGTTTCACCCCGAGGGACATCCCGATCTCGGATGTCCCGCGGGGAGGGAGGTGATCGGGCCGGGAATCTGATAGATTCCAGGGCCGATCACCGGTGGGTGTTGGTACACTTTAAGAGTAAATGTATGCTTGGGATGTGTTGTTCAAATTCCTGCCAGTCAATAGTACTCATATCATGTTAACAAATAAGCGCACAGTGGCCAGCAATGTTAATGTGAGTGTCAGCTAATTGGACACACTGACATTACATTGCTACATCTGTGTCTGTTGAGGTCACATTCAATTTATTAATAAATTGTTGTTTATACATCTCTACAGCTTGTGAAAACCAGCATCGCAGACTGTGGCGGGAGATCAGGCTCCTGAAGCTGATGCTGCTGGCCAAGAAGAGGTGCCGGCGGCGTCGTTAGGGTGGGGGGAAGGCTGGCCTGTTGACGCCCTTTGTTGGGCAATGTTGGCCCTGTTGGCCAGGTTTTAAATTAAAAATTTTTGATTCACATCATTACAGTGTGGTGCCTTGCAAAGCATAGTTTAACTGTCTCTAAACCCATTTGTGTGTCAATTTAGCCATACCTTTGGAGCCATTTCATGTGTTAACCATAGTAAGCTATGGTCTCAAATGTGTGGCCTAAATTTACAAATACATTGACATATCTAGATCAAGATACTCATCCCTGACTGTGTTATTAGCTATGTCTTAGGAAAAACACAATTTAGAGGTGGGTTAAGCCAATATATTTACAGAAACAAAAACAAACAAAATTAATATTCTTGGCTGGGTGGCCGGGGAGGTTGGGAGTCATTGCTAGGGGCGGTGTTGGGGGACAACAGTGCAGTAAAAAATATAGACTGCTGTTGTATGAGCTGTTGTATCAACAACAAAGTTTGGTCCTGCCGCTGTATCGCTTCTTGCTGCTGCTGGATAGATTGTTCCATTGCATTGGCCAGCCGACCAAGTTGCTGGTTTTGTTGAAGGTTATGCATCAACAGGTCGATCTGGCGCTGCTGGGCCTCATGTTGTTGCTGACACATCAGCACCTGCTGTTCCAACGCCGCAATGCGCTCATTAGTTCCATCACGCGGCTGTTGGCGACTGTAGTCCTCCAGCATCCGGACCCCTAGCTGGTAAAAATCGGCACTGGTTGGTGCAACACCTCCTCTTGCTGGGGTTTGAGGCTAACAAAATAGAAAACAACATTTTAGACAAACAGAAACAATGCATGTATGCCCCTCAAAATAATTTGCTCAAACAGTCACTATACAACTTACCCTTGTCTGAGCCTCGGAAGCTTGGCCACATGGGACTTGGGAAGAGGTCCCAGCTTGGGGTTCTGGTTCCGCCTCCTGCCAAAACGACAAAGAAAGGAAATGTGACATGTTGCTTCATCCACTACCCACGAACATGGCAATGTGGTTATAGGTCGTCTAAATCAGCCATGTTACCTCCGTGTCGTCCGCCACAGGTAGGAGCGAGGTATCGCTGCCAGAGAGGGGCAATTCAACATCAGAGATGTCCGGCAAGTTGGCATATGCTAAACAGGAAAGTCAGGTTAGTAGGTCAGTGGACCAAACTCAAATGTAACATGGCTAGGCTATCGAGGCCATACCTCCACAAAGTGCAAAATTACACACTAGACCAAAGGTATCTGTTAAACTCAGATTGTTAACATGTATGTTAGAGGACTAAGAGGCAATAATTTTGGCAAATAAGATCAGACACATTGCTTAAATTACACATACCCGCAATCTCCCAGATGTCTGGAGTGGGGCCCTCACTCGAGCTTGGACCTTTAAAATACATGTGGACACACAAGTTGCCAGAAGCAAGTGCCACAAAAGTAGAGCCAAAATACAGACTAGAGCAAGGCAAAACAGCTTACCCTCATCTCTGGCAGCCTGAACTTGAGGGGCCCTTTCTGGACAGCCACTTCCGATATTCGGGTCAACTAAAAAACACAAGTAATGGCTCTAAATATTCATCAAACTACTACGGTGAATGTTTGTCCAAAAATATGTCCTCCAAAATACATTGCTATCACTCCAAGAACTATTAGACTGACCCTGGGGAGGGAATAAGCACTCCCAAGAGGCATCTTCAAGTTGACAGAGCAAACATGTAGATTATTAGACTAACCAAATCGAACCAGTGTAACAGAAACAGCATAAAGGATACATTATGTATTGCTATACACACCAACAGGGTCCTGTTGACCTGCAACATCGGAAGTGGGGTCCAAAGATGAACCAGTCACTTGGCCTACCAATAAAAAAGAGGAATGAGACACATGCACTTGGGTTAAAGTGGATAAAGCAAGGTTGACACATGCACTTACCGACATCCAAAGAGTAGCTTGGCTCCTGAGGAGATGCTGGGGCCAATGGCGTGGGAGCTAGGCAAAAATCAAGCAAACATTGAGCCATTGTTAATGTGCGTTAAGGTGTGTGTGAGCAGCTCATTCACTAATATTCACTAATCAAGGCCAGTGTGGCTTCCACATTTATATGCAGATATATGGCCACACATCTCTGCCTTCCAACATGTTAGGGCCTTGTTAGTTAGTTGCTGTGAGTGTTAAAGTGGGCGTGAAATTAGGCCGCAGGTCCATATTATTAATACTCCACAGTGCCCCACTCGATTGTTGGAGCTGCTCCCACACCCATTTGTTCCCCAAACAACCAGCACCGAAATTAGTGGTAAATACCTTCAATGGCAGACTGGGTTAGGCTTGAGGTTGGTTGAAGGGCAGGAGTTTGTGTGTCCTGAGGCACATCCCGGACAGCAGCATGTGCACCTATGCAGAAAGCAACAGACAGGAAAGTAAAAAATGTATGAGGTCTAATGTACTACTTCACAGGTCCTACTGTTAGTTGGTCAGAAAGAGAAAATGCTAATCACATACATTAACAGTAGCTTTTATAAAAAGGCAGAAAATATGTACCTTCAGTCCAACCTGTGGTGTCATCCCCAGGATCCACACCCTGCAGCCGAGCCAGTGGAATTTTGGCCTTCAGCATCTCCTCATACGGCCTGTAGGTACTCTTTGGAGCCTGGATGGTCCCACTGTCCACATCAAGATCGTGATTCATCTTTTTCATAAGGGCCCCTCTCAAAGTGTAGAAGCGTTTCCTGCAGGATGGGCCACTACGTGGGTGTTGAGCAGTGCTACTAAGCTCCACACCAATGGCATCCCACAGTTTGCTTCTTTCTTGTTAGCCTATGGACTTGCTTTGGGAGCCAAAGAGTAGCTCCCATTTAGCAAGTGTAAGGCGCACAAGATGATTATTCTCCGCCAAATTAAATTTAGGCTCCCTCTTGGCACCTGGGCGCTTAGCCTGGGGTGCTGCCCCACCTTCAGGCTGGGCCCTTTTCCGTAAGGGAGGTCTGCGCACAGCACCCACCAAACTCCTACTTGGGCCTGCTGTGGCCGGCAGATGTCCTGAATTTGGCTCCATCCTGTAGCTGCACACACACACAAATACACACCCAACAAGCACGCATGCAGACTACAGAATGGCATCGCAATCTCTTTGGGTTGGGCAGGTTTTATGTGCTCTAACAGCCAATCACAAACCAGCCCACTTAATTGATTCACACATACAGCCCAGTTCCTTCTAGCCACACCTCCACTGCACTGACTGAAGCATGTGTGTTAGCCAATTAACTCATTACAGACCTCATTAACCAAACAACACACACCCAAATACAACAATGGACTGATGTATCTGAAACCCTTGTGACATGTGGCTAGCCTAACGGCTATTTAAATAAACAGCAGCTTACCTTTCATTGGCCCACCACTGAATTTTCGCCCATGTCCGTTAATGCACGCAAGTTTCGGCTCACGTACGCTAGTAGCGCTACTAGCGTGCGCGTGCGCACTCCGTTTCACGCACACCTGGGTCGGCTAATTGGCGCCCGGAAATAGCAGAGCAACGCAAAAGGCGGCAAAGCGGACCTGTCCTTTTTGAAAGTGAAGTATAAATGGAAGGAATTTGCAAGCTTCTGGTATTCTTACACTGTGGCAAAGGCTGTGGTGTGGTGCGGTGCTTGCTTCCCTTAGCTCATTTGAGTCTCTGTCTGGGTTCTGTCCTCACTCTCTGTGGCTTGTTGGGTGATTTCTGACATCAGTGCTGTTTCTTTAGGAGCTTGTTTTTGGTGGCATATGCAAATATTGTGGAGCATACAGCAAGTGAGGCTTGATTTTGGGGCCTTTTGTGGGCTGTGCAGCAACTCCCCTCTTGGTTGTGCCTAACTTAGAAAGCTGTTTTTCAGCAGGCTGGTGGTTTGGACCACTATAGTTCTGGTTTTGTGGTGAGCTGCATTGTAGCGGGTGTGTGTGGAGTGTGATTGTTTGTGTGTGTGTGGTGTGTTTGTGGTTTTTGTTTTTGTTTTTTTGATTTTGTATATCTCTTGAGTGTGTGTGATGGATAAGAGGGTGATGTATGGTGTCTGGGTGGATGGATGTATGTGTATGCTGAAAGAGCAGGAGGAAAGGGAGCGGGGTGTTGTGAGGCTTAGGGCACCCCGCTCCTTTGCAATCCGCCTTTCAGTATGGGACTTAAGTGACGAGCAGATCAGGAGCCGCTTCCGTCTGAATCGTGCTGCACTACAGTCCCTATATGATCAGATTAAGCACAAAATCGAGCCATCCACCAAACGCACTCAATCCATTCCAGGCATAGTACGCCTGTGTGCCACGCTGAATATTTTGGCACGAGGGACCTTCCAGGCAACCTCCGCCCTCCTCAGCGGGATAAGCCAGGCTACTATGAGCCGCATACTAATCCAGGTAGTTCTGGCGATTTGTGATTTAATCCCAATTTACATCAAGTTTCCTGAGGATGAGGAAGAGGTTGCCAAAATAAAACATGCTTTCTATCTGATGGGAGGGATCCCGAATGTGCTAGGGTGCGTTGATGGTACACATATCCCTTTCCACCCTCCCCGTGCACAGGAGCTGTATTACAGAAACAGAAAGCAATTCCATTCGCTCAACATCATGCTTGTCTGTGACCCAGACATGAGGCTGCGGGCGGTGAGATCGGGGTTGCCCGGCTCATGCCACGATTCTTACGTCTTGCAGCGGACAGTCCTGTGCCGGAAGTTTGAGAACAACGAAATGCCAGCTGGCTGGCTACTGGGTAAAAAATTAACCATGTCAAAGTATTTTGACTCAAATATGTGGCCTAGTAAGCCAAATTAGAAAAAAAGATAAACAAAACATGTACTAGTACTAATTGCTGTCTCTCTCCTTGTGTTTTTTCAACAGCGGACAAGGGATATGGGCAGAGAACGTGGGTCATGACTCCGGTCAGGAGCCCACGGACCTCTGCCCATGAACGCTACAATGCAGCACATCGCAAGACCAGAAGCATTGTGGAAAGAACCATCGGCCTGCTGAAAGCACGCTTTCTCTGTTTGGCACGGCCAGGAGGAAAGATGCTCTACAGCCCACAGAAGGTCTCCAAGATCATCCTCGCCTGCTGCGTGCTCCATAACATTTGTATATGCCACCGAATTCAAGCCCCCGAAGAGACAGCACTGGTGCCAGAAATCCCCAACTTTCCCGCAGGAAGAAGTGAGGACACCCAGACTGGCGATGAGCTAAGGGAAAGGATGATCACTTCCTTTTTTGCGGTAAGCTAACTACCCTTCACTCTAATCCAAGTACTGCACTACTGGGTAAATGTATTTGACCTCCCATCAAAATGAGAAAAAAACCACTCTAAGGGGGGTGTAAGATGACCCAAACCACTCTAAGGGGGGTGTAAGATGACCCAAACCACTCTAAGGGGGGTGTAAGATGACCCAAACCACTCTAAGGGGGGGTGTAAGATGACCCAAACCACTCTAAGGGGGGTGTAAGATGACCCAAACCACTCTAAGGGGGGTGTAAGATGACCCAAACCACTCTAAGGGGGGGTGTAAGATGATCCAAACCACTCTAAGGGGGGTGTAAGATGACCCAAACCACTCTAAGGGGGGTGTAAGATGACCCAAACCACTCTAAGGGGGGTGTAAGATGACCCAAACCACTCTAAGGGGGGTGTAAGATGACCCAAACCACTCTAAGGGGGTGTAAGATGACCCAAACCACTCTAAGGGGGGTGTAAGATGACCCAAACCACTCTAAGGGGGGTGTAAGATGACCAAAACCACTCTAAGGGGGGTGTAAGATGACCCAAACCACTCTAAGGGGGGTGTAAGATGACCCAAACCACTCTAAGGGGGGTGTAAGATGACCCAAACCACTCTAAGGGGGGGTGTAAGATGACCCAAACCACTCTAAGGGGGGTGTAAGATGACCCAAACCACTCTAAGGGGGGTGTAAGATGACCCAAACCACTCTAAGGGGGGGTGTAAGATGATCCAAACCACTCTAAGGGGGGTGTAAGATGACCCAAACCACTCTAAGGGGGGTGTAAGATGACCCAAACCACTCTAAGGGGGGGTGTAAGATGACCCAAACCACTCTAAGGGGGGTGTAAGATGACCCAAACCACTCTAAGGGGGGTGTAAGATGACCCAAACCACTCTAAGGGGGGTGTAAGATGACCCAAACCACTCTAAGGGGGGTGTAAGATGACCCAAACCACTCTAAGGGGGGTGTAAGATGACCCAAACCACTCTAAGGGGGGGTGTAAGATGACCCAAACCACTCTAAGGGGGGTGTAAGATGACCCAAACCACTCTAAGGGGGGTGTAAGATGACCCAAAACACTCTAAGGGGGGGTGTAAGATGACCCAAACCACTCTAAGGGGGGTGTAAGACGCAAATGTTGGTTAACAATTAATGCAATATTTTTTTACAGCGAAAACACAAATTTAAAGATATATACTAACTGCACTTTTTTTAATATTTCAGGCACCCCGAGATGCACCGTGATCACTAATTTCATTTTCAAGAACTTTTCTGAACTTTCCTTTGAATTCTAATTTCTGTTGGATTTTTCATTTTCATTTTCATTTCTGTTTTAATTTTAGTTCATTTTTAGTCTAAAAATAAAAAAAAATATATATATACATGTGGCTATGTGTTTAATTCTGTTGTAATTTTCCTTTTCTTTCTAATTTCTGGATTAATTTTCCTTTTCATTCTCATTTCTGGTTTAATTTTCCTTTTCTTTCTCATTTCTGTTTTTATTTTCCTTTTCAATCTAATTTATGGTTTAATTTTCCTTTTCATTCTCATTTCTGTTTTAATTTTCCTTTTCTTTCTCATTTCTGGTTTAATTTTCCTTTTCTTTCTCATTTCTGGATTAATTTTCATTTTCATTCTCATTTCTGTTTTAATTTTCCTTTTCATTCTCATTTCTGTTTTAATTTTCCTTTTCTTTCTCATTTCTGGTTTAATTTTCATTTTCATTCTCATTTCTGTTTTAATTTTCCTTTTCATTCTCATTTCTGGTTTAATTTTCCTTTTCTTTCTCATTTCTGTTTTTATTTTCCTTTTCATTCTAATTTATGGTTTAATTTTCATTCTCATTGGTGGTTTAATTGTATTTCCTTTTTCTTTAAAAAATAAAAAACAAATAAAATACATGTGGCTATGTGTTTAATTCTGTTTTAATTTTCCTTTACATTCTAATATCTGTTTTAATTTTATTTCCTTTTCAACACAAAATAAAAACTAAAAAAAGTAAAGAAACATGTTGCAATGTGTTTTATTCTGAAGGTACTTGATTCCCAGCCCACAGCAAAGCAAAGCGCAGGCGCTGTGTTGAATAGCGTCGTCAAACTGACTGACAGCGCCTACAAAGCTGAGGTCCAACATCATATTCAGCAATGTAGGCGTTGTTCCCAACAACGCCAGGTAGCGACTGAGGAGGCCTGCTATAGCGAATCGCTACCGCCCGCGGCGGACGCTAGCGGCGCTCATAGCGCCATACTTCAGTCGCTCATCTGTCGCTACCTGGCGCTATTGATGAATCGGCCTCCCCGTCGACTCCTGATTCTATGTAACTTATCAGAGAGGCAAAGGCTTTTCTGGTCATTTAAATCACTGACATCTACAGATAGCATCAAAAAATGCTGGGTCCTAGAGCGACCCAAATACTCCCTAGACAACTATACTGCACACCAATATTGTATAAAATATATAAAAGTAGAAATTTATTAAATCATCCTTAGTACAACACAAAACATTACATGACTAAGTTAAAAAACATAAACACACAATAAGAGGGGTGGGTTTATCCTGATATGAGCTATTGAACAATAAATATATAGTTAGAAATAATCAATACATAGTAATATGTCCTATCAAATGAATATTAATTGTGTACTTCACATTGGCTGAATATGCAAACGTACTAGAGTGAAAAAGTGAACATGCATAAAGATTAAAGGTGAGCATGCATAAAGATGAAAAAGTGGTTGAAGAAAAAATCAAAGTGCAGAACAGGGTGCAAAAATGGCTAAGTGCTAATGGTGCACAGTGAGAAAATATAAGTGCTGTGGAAAAACCACAGTATACACATATAGAGACTGATGATGTGCAGTTATAAGGACGCCTGTATATCAGCCAAAGGAATACAAAAACAATTAATCTGATAATATAAACATCACCACATCCAGGAGCTCAAGGACCCAACGCCACAGCTAGCCACCGACGCGTTGCGTGGCCTTCTGCCACTTCGCCAGGGTGAGTAAGTTCTACAGATAGCATTCACCAACCAGAAAGCACAAATGAATCAAGAGTTAGCTGAAATCCTTCCCTAAGGGACAACTCAAACTGTGCATGTCCACAGTATAACACTCACCTGGCCTAGGATCCTGTGGCATACTTACCAACAATATACAGAGCCTGGACCTGTGCCTTCCCCCACCCCCCGAATGGTTGCTGGCGGTAGAGGAAGAGTAGAGAAAGCAGAGATACTTGCCACAAAGCAGATTGCTCACTTTGTCTCAAATCATGGCCATGGGTATGGAGATTATCTAGATGGGAAAAAAGGGATTAAAAGTCTATTTAGTTTTAAGGCAAATATGCCTCTATTGGAGTGCACAAACTTTTTTGGGCCACATTGTCTTATTATTCCACTAAGATTCCAGGGCTAGCCACTGGCCTTTCCCTGGTGTATCCCCTGCTATGTGACACCCCCACCTTATTCCTAGATGCTTTGCTGATGTAAAAAATGGTGTCCGCACCCCCAGAAACTTTGGGCTGTGCACGTGATTCTGCCCCCAGCCATTTAGATAGGCTGGGTGCGGGAGCACATCAGCTGCTGGGGATGTGGCAACTCTCACTCCTGATTGCCACAAGCAAAGCTGTTTGCCGAACATCACACATGCTCGGCAAATGGCTTTGCCTGGAAAAGAGCCCATGGATGTGCCACAGGACCAGGGAAAGGGAAGTTTTACTGGACAATCTGGGGAGTTTCACACTGGGATGCCCCAGGGGCATGCACCAAAACCCAAGATAGTCAAAATTCTCCCTGGGGAACAGCAAGGCTAGCCTCTTCCAGCAGCTCCCTTGGTGCTGTAAACAATGGGGAGGGAAAGCATCTGCACCCCCAGCATATTTTGGCTGTGTGCACATTTATCTCAATTGGTTGGGGTTGGGAGCGCTCCCGCTTTCGCTCTTAATTGCTGTAAACAGAGCCATTTGCTAAACGTTAAATATACACTGCAAATGGCTGCAATTCGACAAACGCCTGCACATGCATCGTAAGGCCGGGCAAAGGTGAGTTTGTATGGGCAATGGGTAGGGAGATTCCCACAGCGAAGCATCCCAAATCAAGATCGAGGGAACAAGACCCGGAATAGTCAAAATCCTGCTTTGCTTTAAGGTGCCGCAAAAATTTAAGTTGCAAAATTGGAAACAGTTTACTGGAGGTAAGTAAGTGTCAGCCTACCTAGAGTTTTTGTCGCCATCTGTTGCCAGACCATTTTTCACTATTTTGCGCTAAACATGTTCAGCCGTGATTTTGAAGGGATTTCCCAGGAAAATTATATATTGTTTTTTTTCAGCAGAGTCTGGGTTTTAACATGAAATATGTATTCTCAATATTTTGGGATGAACTATGTACAAATTAAAAAAAAAAATCTATTTTTTACAATTTGTAGTATTTTTGTAATAAAAAATGTGTGTCAATAAATGTTATTGCATGTGAAATCCCAATTTCTCCCAGTTACAACAGTACCACATATGTATTAGTAGACACCCTTTGCTGCCCAGAAGACTCCCCCAAACTGAAACAGCGCTTTAGGAGATTTTCAAGAAAAACAACCCTTTAAATTTGAAATATATGGCAGTACTCACCTCAAGCTTTCTAGCCGTACCAGGCTTGTTGATGTGGCCGAATTTTCTGGAAGAAATCACTCCATGAATACTGTGGTTGCACAGAGTTTACCTAAATAAGAATACAAAAGCCGAATCAAAGCCAAATTTACCTAAAAAACATGCAAAACAAAAAAAAAAACAAGTTAAATCTGAAAAAGCAAGGTCTCCCAAACAGAAAAATACCCAACATGCATAGGTACTGTCAAGGAAAGAGTTGCCAAACACCCCAAAGTAAAGCATGCATGTAACAGTAATATTTTACTTGAAAATGTAAGCTCTGTAGACAAAGTGAGCACTGAGATTTTTCTACCAAAACAGCCTTTACATTTGGAATACCCCCATAAACCATATATTCCCACAAGGTCCCCCAAACAGACAGGTCAGTTTTCACCATGTTGCGCTATGTTTAACTGTGATTTTTGCAGGAATTTCCAGGAAAAATATATATTAGTATAGTATATATTAGTATATATTAGTTTTTGCAGCAGAGTTTAGGCCTTAACTTGAATTGTATAGTTTGTAATTTTTCTACAGTTTTTTTTTATATTTTTGAATAATAAAAAAACTAAAATAAATAAAAAATTATTTTTTAGAAAATTGTCTCCTTTATTTTAAATAAGTCGCAGGTGACTTGCCATCCCCTAAGCTTTGTGAACTGGTATAGGATTCTCATGGATCCCTTACCCATTCACAGAGGGTAACTGTAAAATTAAACACACACACAGAATAGAAAATGACATTTATTATTTTTTTTCTCTTTACTCACCTCCGATCCCCCACTGGCCCCCCGGTGATCATGTCTGATGACAGCTGCCGGGTGATCGGTGGAGGGGGGCTGAGGGGGCAAAAGATGCCCCTGAGCAATATACATCGGGTAGATGGGGAAACCACCAAGAAAGCAGGTTCACAATTTAAAATGATGTACCTGTTGTGGCCCATTTCTGTAGAGCAGGCCATGTCCTAAGTGACCTCAAACTCACAGTGCTCAAAGGGGGCTTCCACTCACAATAGGAGAGGACTGTAAGTTCTTTCAATTATTCAAATCAATGGACTGTGGGTAAAGATGGCCAAACCTGAACCTCATTCATACCGAACTTTGAGAGTTCAGGTTCCCAAATTCGAACACGGGCTTCAGCCAGAAGTCTGAATTCAATTTCAGTGTCTGGCCCCAATATGGAAAAGCTGGTTGATGGGCCCATCAACTTGTTTCACCTACAGGATGCAACAGCCAAAGCTGCTAGGACTCACCTCAGCCCTGATCCTCTTCAGCAGCAGCAGCGGAGCGACTGCGGCTGTGTTCTAATTTGGCCTTGGGGCTACAAAAAGATAGCCGCCGGCTCCCAGGACACTCGCTGATAAAGATGATCAGAGCTAAGGTGAGCACATTTACTGTTGCACACTTTGTGCCCCCCCCCCCCCCCCCCTGCCACAGCCTCCTCCAAAGTTTGGGTCCCTATTGATTTGGGACTCTGGGGACCAGGTTCTTTGAACATTTATTCAAAGATCGGCTGAACTTTGGGGGGTTCATCCATCTCTAACTGTGGGCTAATCAGTGATAATAATTTTTATGTCATGACATGTATTAAATGGACTGGATTCACCACATGATCTGATATTAAACAGACTGTCTTGGCTGATGTGAGCAATAAAAAATCCACACACTCTCTCTCTCTCCCATCTCATTCTTACGAGCATCAGCATCGCCATTACTTGTCATAACCCTGTGATTGTTATTTCACAGCTTACAATGTTATGTCTTTGCCATCCTTTGCATGTCAGTAAAAAAAACAATTGTGCTTTCTTTGTAGTTTTGTGTATAAATGTGTGTCTAAGTTACAGATGTGTACTTTGCCTGAAGAAGAAGCTTGAATTGCTTAGAAAGCTTGCATTTTCAATCTATTGAGTTAGCCAATAAATGGTACCTTAATCTTGAATTTCCTGCTTACATTGAGGACTAACATTTTACAACAACTTACTAACACTATTGTCGAATCCCTTCAGAAAACCTGTTGATCAGCTGATTGAAAGGCTGATTCAGTTCATTACAGCAGGAGTAAAGTAAAATCTCAAACACGTGAAAATATTTTCATGCAGCACAACGCACCGCTCCCAACAAATGACCACATTGCTTCGTATTTAATTACCACTAGTAATTGGAGACCAAAAATAACCGCAACACTTGAGGATATTCTTTAATATATGTATATAGTAGCTTACACAGTTTTTAAACATGTTTTAGAAACTCAGAATGAAGTCATGCATACTTATCCTGTTATGTTTATTATGTTAATAGTCATGTGCAAATACCTATTACGCGTGTGGAGTACATTATGGAAATGAGCTAGGCTCCCAGTACAGAAGAAGCAGCAGTAGTTAAAGAATGAAATGGATTTAAATTAATCCATTTCTGCATTGCAATTTAATATTCACATCAAAGCATGGTAGAAAAGACATCTTATTAAGATGCATGTGAAAACCCCCAGCTCTTCCTATACTTTTGTTTCAGCCCTTCAGACAAAAAACGAAACAAGACAAGAGTGCATTGATTTTGCGGAGTGAATTCTTCTCCTTGCAGCTGCAGTGGATTCATATAAAAGGAGCTTACTTTTTAAAAAGCGTTGCTAATTCTCCAGAAAGCCCCTTCAATATACCAATTTTTTCCAACCTGGCAGTTTAGGATTGCATCTGCCGATTACTTAGATATGGAAGTAGCTATTTCCCATAAAATTGTTCCCCTGTTCACAGTACCGAATCTTCTTAGAAATCCTCCTAAAATGGTTGTTGGAAGATACATTATTTTAATGCTCTATTCAGCACCATGTATAAAAGAACAAACTTGTTCGGCTTGAGTCTATTTAGTTCAAAATGGGATCTTATTATATCTAAATGGCAAGATGCATCTGTACAATAACACGTTTGGAATATCCATTTATTTGAGGTAACATGTAAAATGGGCTTTAATGAAATGATATGCACATATTGAGCTGAGCAATGTACAGTATATGGAAGAAATTGCTGTAAATACTGCAATGTGTTTCCTTAGGAGCTGCCATTGTTATTTTAATTAAACCATTTAAAGAGGAACTAATGCCTCTTTTACCGGGCATGGAGTCTAAAAGACTGATTCCCTAACCCTGGGACATACCCTTTTGGGAACCTGTTTGGTGACAATCTCCTGAGTTGCCTAATATACTCACCTTGATTGGTGTTCCCAAGCCTCATGCACAAGCCACTACAGGTTCTCTTCAGCATTTATGAATAGCTGTCAGGATACAAATACCCCAGCAGCGAGCGTTCCTATCAGCTTTACTAACAGGCTGATTCATTACTAGCACCAAGTATCGGCAGATGAGTGTCTGTATAGCTAAGAGCGACTGCTAGTAAAGATCGGCTATCAGGCACTGTAACATAGTGCCTCAGTCACTGTAGTAACCTGGCCAGCACTGATGAATGTGAATTAAGTTGGGGGCTCTAATACCAGTACAGCGCTGCAGCGAGCAAAAGGTAGCGCCAGCTCATTGCGACCGACTCTCAGCGACTCACACCATATTTAACAAAAAACACACAGCGTTGGCGTTCTGGATCTGGTCGCTGTAGCATAGAGCGGCAGGTACTGTGTGATTTAAAGTCTGTTTTTGAACACATATCCACCAGTAACAAAGCGAAAACACATGGAATGACATTGTTGTAACATTGTGACATTAATACTTTAGTACCAGAGCTGTAATGACAATTCTGCATAAAAATAAAAAAAAATTTAAAAGTTTTCAAAAATGACTTGTTCTAGGCCAGGAGAGGTCACACAATTATTTGAGAGAAAAAAAAAACCCTGTTTAAACAGAAGAAAGGGAATGTACATTGAAATGTATGGGAGAGCGACAAGTAGCAACAAGTAATACCTGGCGGAAGGTAGCCAGAGCGCCAGCACTATAAGCTGAGCTGCCTGTAATGATGAATCATACGCTACATGGAGCTGTTAGAGTCGCTCACCTGAATCGCCCTCATAAATGTGGTATTGTGTACAGCGCCCAGGGTTCACCAGATGCTGCCTGCAGCTACGAGGCACTACCTGGCGCTATCCCTTGGTGAATAAACCCCTAAGCCGTTCTAAAGTAGTAGCTTCGGGGCATGTGCTGTGGGATCATAGACAAGCTGAATAAATAAGGCGTTCAGAGGGTTTCACCCAGCAGGGCATCCCAATTCAGGATGCCCCAGGGCAGAGGAACAAAACACATTAAAGGGAAAATCCTGGGTTTTGTTCCGCTTCTAAGTAAAAAAAAATTGTGGTTAGAAAATAAAATAAATAAACCCTCTCATCCCTCTAACCACCCAATCAAGTTTAATTTGGCACAAAACGTGAAAAATAATATCACACCTGGTCCTAGCTAATTTCCAAATCCCACCCCAGGGATTAGATGTATAATTCCAGCTTTCATGTCTGCAGAACCTCTGGGGATCTTGAAAGAAGATTTTGTCACAGTGACGAGACCGCCGCCAAGACCAGCTTAAACTACATTCACTGTAATAAAGCGAAAATGCAAAGACAACACCTGGCAATGGAGTGGGTGTGAACATTCACTGTGACTGACATGGGGGGTTAACACCGGGGGACCTTGTAGGTCTCTGAGCACCCATTTTTTACAGTCCCTTTTTATCTGTAAGTTAGCATTCCCCTCATTTGTTATATTCAAGACTAGAAAGGGTAAAATTGTTTCGAGTCCTATCTGCCTACACTCTATTCAGACTACAACAGGGAGTGAGGAAGGTACCAGCAGGGTCAACTGGTAGCAGTCAGCAGTAGGGATGAGCAAATCGGTTCTAACGAACCTGAATTCGCTCCGAATTTCAGGGAAAATTCGATTCAGCACGAACCCTAATTTTTAGTGGTTCGTGCTGACCGAATTTTCCCTGAAATGAAAAAAAAAAAAATGCCGGCATGGTGGGAGCGGGGAGACCGGCTGGCAGCGCATTTTTTTTTTCAGAAAACACTTACCGGCATGGTGGGAGCGAGGAGGCCGGTTGCGCTGTCAGCTGTCATCAGAGGACGCGTCATCAGAGGAAGCCGGCTTCCTCTGATGACTGGATGTAATGTTGTGCTATGGAAGCTGCTAATGGAACTATTGTGGATAAAGACTGTATGACCTTCTGTGAAGTGTAAAAGTGTCCCTCGAGTTCTGCTAATAAAGTAAGTGCCCTTTTTATAAAGCCGGTCTCATTTGGAGTTATTGGATGCAAGCCCACATCGGGAGGTCCCCCAAGCCCGTTAACAAAGAACCACTCCCCACACCCCTGAGGAGCTAAACACCCCTCAGGGACCCGTATGCTACACCAATATCTAGTACGCCAATCCAAGCTGATTATTTAACATTAGGCGTTGTGACTTACAGTGCCGTTCTATATAAATAGTACAAATAAAGATAAGAGGGTCCCACAACCCCCCAACCTCACCCACAAAGACCAAGTGGCACCACTGGCTATACCAAAAATCTGCTAAATTTTATTGATACATGATGATACACACACATATTAAAACCATACTAAAAAAACACACATGACACAAATTGCCTTAAGAAGGGAAGGAGGGGAGGGGGAATCCAAGATGACAAAATTGCTGTTTGAGGGACACTGGTCAAATCACATCACATAAAACTGATCATACATGTTTTGGGTCCACTTTGATCCCAACCGGAAAACTATACAAACAATGCCAATGTGCATTCACAATGAACGCCAGAATAACCTATCTACTATATATAAAATATGCCTATCCCAAAAGTGCCATGTGCCTAGTGCAATACGCCTATGTGCAAATGTATAAACTAATATGCATACAAAGAAGACCAGCCCGGTAGGGACAAAGAAGACATATACATATATAAAGAAGATCCGCAAAATCTCACGTGTCCAGTGTCAGACCTCTTAGCGGCAGCCCCCGCCGACGCATTGCGTGACGTTAGTGCGTCACTTCTTCAGGGCAGAAAGCTAGCTGCCATCCTCCACACTTTGTTCCTTTATACTCACCCCCCCGGGCGATCTCCCGCCCCGCGCCGAGGACGCCCTGAGTGCCAGACGCGCTCCGGCCAGCCGTCCCGTGCTGTTCTACCTTTATTTGTAGAGTGGGTTGTGCCTTTACCCACCAGTATGCACACTGGATACACTTTCAAAAAATAGGCTGGTGCGGTCTCATTTTGTCTGATTTCATATACTATATAAATAGTAACTCCAAAATATAAATAGGTGCCGGCGCTTAAGAAAGGGCCATTAGAACATAAGGGATTGGTGGACAACAGAAAAATGTTCAGGGCTTTACTTGGGCAGAGCGAACATGGCAATTGCACTAGGTGCCAGGTCCATTCTTTAAAGCAGAGGATTCCACAACCCAACCACCTGTTAATTTTCTGTAGTTGGAAGAGGGACAATGTTATTGGCGCTGGCTATATGCCAGATTCCTTACATCCTTACATCTATATTGAGTAAGGGGGGGGGGGTAAAATGTTTTTTCTTCCTGTCTTGGAAACTAGCTTTATATGTTTTTTCCAAACTTACTTTTCAGGTAGTTTCCCATATAGTTATTCACTAGTAAGAACTCTGTTTTAGTAAAATGTGTAACTTTAAACATCAAATCATGAACAGAATAAAGGCCTTTTTATTCATTTCTCCAGCACAAGGGAGTTTGAAATTAGAGATCTTCGGCTGACAGCTCCAAGCTCCTTTCTGAACATTACCATGTGCACACTATAAACTGTCATAAATCATACTTCGATGTGTGACTTTAAGAACTGACATCTTGTATAAAAAGCTTTTAAAAAAGGAATGCACCTAAAATATAAGATTTAAAGAAACGGATCTGCTCTTCTATAGTTTTGTCTATTTTTGGTTTGCAGAGCAATTCCCTTACAGTATTTTCGTTATGCTTATTATAACCACAGGGTGTCAGGGCTGTATTTAGGGTAACTGACACCTCAGGCATCCTTTAAAGTCATCCTATACCCAGAAAATACCTTTATGTCGTCACCTTCTATCCCTAGCTCAGTGCCCCAAAAAAGCCTGTGTCTCTTTATTACATAAGCTCTCTGGCCTTGCAGCAGTGCCCCCCCCCCCGCGTACTTTCCAGTTCTGAGCTAAACTGCCACATGAGGTGTATGTGGCAGTTTAGTTTCTAGTGCTTTCAGATTTATTGCAGTTTTTAGGGTAGATTCATGCTCAATGCACCAAAATGCACAGGTTGAGCGCAAATGAATTCACATGCACCTAGGCGCATAATTCATGGCTGTGTGCGCACGCACGTGTGGAGCGCCACAAATACCTTGTGCCTGAAACTAACGCAAAATTCCTCCACAGATGCAAAGGTTGCTCCCCCACATGCAGTCAAGCGCAAAATTAGCCATTGCACACCATTTCAGTGTGCATTGCAGAGGACATTGCAGAACGCTAGGTACACAAGGGAGCCATGAGCTTATTTAAGGGCATATTAAAAGTTTACCAGGAATTTGAGAGTTAGCTCTCCCATATCTGTGTTATAAAAATTGAAGGCCCATTTACACTCCAAACCAGATTTGGAGAGTTAGCTCTCCAGCCCCTCTTTTCTCTCTAGTAAATGTCCAATGAGGTTACAAAGCAGAGCTGAAGAGTTAGCACTCTAGTCCCTCTTTTCTCCCTAGTAAAGGCCCAATGAAGTCACAATGCATATTTGGAGAGTTAGCTCTCCATCGCCTCGTTTCTCCCTAGTAAACTATTTATTCTCTTGAAGAACATGCCTCAAGCTTTCTAGGCCTACCAAGCTTGTCATGGGCACAGTTTTCTCAATTAATTCTTTGGTTGCACAGGGTTTCCCTAAAATAAATCTTAAAAAAACATGCAAACAAAAAAAACACGTTGACTCTGAAACAGCAAGGTCCATCAAACAGAACAATACCCAACATGTGTAGGTACTGTCACAGGGTAGGGTTGCCCCAAACACCCCAATATAAAGCATGCGTGTAAGGGTAATTTTGTTTAAAAAAGTGTGCTTTTTCAACCAAGACCACAAAAACCACCCCCTTACATTTGACCCTGAAGACAAAATCCACATAACCCTTTAAGGCAGCGGGCTCTTCTTATTGTAAGTTGTAAAAAAACACACCACACCACAGAGCCTAATGTAATTTATTAAAAAATGTTTTTTTCCTTTACTTACCTCTGATTCAATGCCGCTCTGTGTATCAAGCAAAATGTGGGACATAGGGAATCAGAAACCCCTTCCCCCTGCATCCACCCTCCACTGACCGCTTCTGACATCTCTGCCGGTGTCTCTGTCGGCTTTATACTGGAGGGAGTGGTATGACGTCATCCTGCTCCTCGTATAAAGGTCTCTCCCTGTGGAGGCCGGCATAGCTGGCATAAGCGGCACAGGAACAGACCATGTAATGCCCACAAAAAGACCTTGGGGGTGTTGATCGGAGCCCCCCCCCCCTCCTGGAGAGGGGACCCCTATGTCATTCTAATTAAAAATTGTTTAACCCTTAAAAACTTTTTAAAAATTGTTTTGGGGTTTCCCTCTTTCCAAGTAAACCAGGCGGGGCACCAGCTATGGGGGCTAATAGAGCATTGTGCATAGGCAAATCCCTGTGGGAATTTATCATTATGCAACAATAACTTTATTGTTATATCTAAAGTTTGCAATGATTGGTGTCATGTTTGATTATTTCCTGTCAATATTACCTTCTACAGGCTGCTCTACAGGCTTGTTCATAAGGACACTAAACTAACCCAGTATTAGATCAGAACCAGTATCAGATCAGTGTATATCAATACAATATAAGGAAATCATTTTGGCTTAGGGTACTGGGTTGTAGAAAGGGGAGGGAATAGGCACACAGGGCGGATACAATTTAGAGCAATTGTTCGTTAATGGTGTTAATATCCATGGGGAAAATCTGGTCTTATACCAATTGGTTTTGCAGGGTGGTATTCTGAAATGGCGACCTGAGGGGAGTAGCTAGAAGAGAGTATGTCCTAGGTGACTGGGGTCAACAATTATCCTTTTTACACAGGATTTTAGCCTGCTGACATACAGGACTTTGATTGCTAGAAGCAGATAACGATTAATTTTCTTCTTGTAGTCTTTTCCTATAGTTGCAGGAGGTGCCTCCAAACCAAGTAGTTAAGAAAGAGGATATGGTAGATCCAATCAATGAATTGAAGAAGACTAGCTTTTGTTTAGGAAAACCAAATGTTTTTTAGTTGTCTAGGAATGGGGCCTTCTTTGTTGGGACTTTTTTAGTACCATTTTGGTGTTTGCTTCCCATTTCAGGTTCCTGGATATTGTGCATCCAAGGAATTCCTGTAAGAGTTTTGGTCTAGTTTAAAGCTGTAAAGATAAAGGTTACATGACAAATCACTGACAGTCCCCCCAGTAGGCAGGTGGGAGACTGTCACAAAAGGTTTCTGCCCATTATTCTAATTGCCTTGTTTGATAAATTCTGCACCTCATTATTACTTACTCCAAATATGAAGCACTGTGATGGGCTCCTCATAGTGTGGTGTGCTGTCCTGCAGCAGGCCAGAGAAGGCATGTTAGGGTAGGGAGTTGTATGACTAATACAAAATGAATATATCCTGTTATTATCCTACACCTTAAGAAAATGTGTTCCCCAGCAACATTAGAGTCCAATGGTTAAAATCAGTGGTTCCAACGAGTGGTACTCGAGATCCTATTAGGTGGCACCTCAACCTGATCTGCTCCCTTCTAAAGTTTATCCAAGCCTGATGAAAGCTGAGAACTGAAAATGTCCGGCCCAGGTCCGCTCATACCCCACCCAGACCTGCCCCCAGGGGAGCTCAGCCAATCAGCCCACTTGCTTTTGCCCGAGTCTGCGCCGTAGGAGTGAAAGAAAGGTGAGTGTATGGGGCGACCGGGGGACACACACACGGTGGGGCATCCCAATTCAGGATGCCGCGGCACCCAGGAACAACACACAGGAAAGTGGCATTTCTGTGTGTTGTATCTCTTTAGGGTGAGTAAAATAAGAGAATATACCCCAGTGTGACATATTTCATATATATATTTACAGTCAGACTGGCATGTCAAAGGCTCCCAAATGGGCCCCTGTGGGGAGAGGCCCCCTGGGTTTTTTCCTTGTATCCTTGTGGGCCAGTCCAAGGCTGTATATTTATATATTAGCTGTTGATTAAGAAATTAGGATCAAGAGTTCTCTGGCCACCGACGGCATATGCAGTTGTTTGTTCCTGCCATCATCAGATTCCCTGTCTCTGAGTCAATTTCAACCACTACATCATGTTGATTGACAGTAGAGATTACAGAACGGACAAGTAAAATCTTATAGATTTTCTTATCTTTGGATGACATATGACATGATCAGGAGAACGTGTGGTCAAATTTAAACAGCAGATGAGCAAGTTCAGTTCTACAGGTAAGACGGCAGACCACCATATATATTCAGGATAAGTTCATCTGTTAAACTAAACCTGTAAGGTACACCTGCTTGTTAACTTGTTTATTTGTTAAGGCATACTTGCCAACTTTCCATGGTGGGAAAGAGGGACAATTAAAATTGAGGGATGAATAGGAGATAGATTACAGTTACAACCATATAAACCCTTTGAAAAGGCAAAATGAATCATTTATTGCTGCAGATCTGCATGTTACAACTCAAAGAGGGACAAATGAGAGCAACAAGGTATGGGGGACATGGACTCGAACGTGGGGCAGTCCCACCAAATCAGGGACAGGTGTGAAGTATGGTTAAGGGGGTTCCATGATGGCCTAAACATTTACTGCAAGCTTTAGTGAAAAAAAGAAAGTTGTCAAAATATGGGTTAAATGAAGCTATCTAACAACCTAACAACACCAGGAATTTCTCTGTGGATAATGGTAGAGGTTGCTTTGAAACTGAAGGAAAAAAGAAGAAACCCTCTTCAGCTATAGTAAACCTCTGAATTAATGCTAGAGGTTACATTTATCAGAATACTGTATGTTAGAGTAGAGACATTTCATTTTTTTATTGTATAACATTTTCATATAAAGCTAGAGCTCTGTCTTAATAAAATGCAAAAGAGCAGTTCCCATATAACTTATTTTTAGCTTGTAAAGGAGTGATCATCAGTAACCATAACCATATTTTTGTATTTATTGATATACTTCTACCACCAGAATACAAATGTGTTTGTAACTGTTCCATTTTATCAATAAAGGGGACCAAAACATGTGATTTTGCTCATCCTGGATTGTGGACCATTTTCCTGGGGCTTTTCGATTTGGGATCCTGTATTGCAATGCCCCACAGTGTGAAATCCCCTCTCAAAACTCACCTTTCTACCAGTCTCAAGAAGCTTGTGCAGGTTCTCAACCAATCTGTGCTGTATTGCATCTTAAAGTGGACCAAAAGTCTGTTTTTATTTATTTATTTATTCAAGTTTTTTAATGCAAAATAGAAAAATACATTGATAAGCATGCAAATCGCTGCATGCTTATCAATGTCCAATTCACGTTACCTTGTGGCTTCAGGACTTCACCAGTAGCATTCTGATTCCAAAAAACAGCCCTGGGTTTTACCAGCCCATGGCCAAGCCCAGGACATCCCTGCTGAGGCCTCCCCCCCAACCATGATGCCGGGGCTAGAGTTCCTTGGCTTGTGGGTGCAGTAGGGCTGGTTACAGGAAGCTAAGAGGGGACAGGGGATGAATGTGGATGTTAAAAGCAGCAGCCCAACTGATCCCAAAGCAGTGCGACCCACCGAGCATTGTCCTGGGTCTCCCTATGTCCAGTCCGGCCCTAAACATTGCTCTCCTTTGCAGCGCAAGAGCAACAGCTGCGGATTGGGTGATGCCAGTCACCTGAGCTGCTGATTGGGCATGGTAGAGCTCTTACCCAATGCTCAATCGCGGAAGTGAAGGACTCGGCTGCAGAGCATTGAGCTCTGTTTGGAAACAAGATTTTCATCAATCACAAGGTATTTCACACAAAAGCATATCCCCGGCCACACAGGGTTTGGTCCAATTTAAGACATTTATTTGGGGGCTGATTCGATACTAACGCCAGGTATCGGCAGATGAGAATCTGTATAGCGGTGCTTAGAGCGACCGCTAGTAGACACTGTAAGGGGGTATCGGGCGCTGTAACAGAGCCCCTCAGTCTCTACAGAAACCTGGCTCGCATTGATGAATGTGATATATGTTGGGCGCTCTAACACCAGTAAAACTCTGCAGGGAGCGAAGGAATCACCAGCTCAGTGTGACCGCCTCTCGGCGCTCCACACCATGCTTATCAGAAAAAGGCACACACACTCTAAATCTGGTCGCTATAGCATAGAGCGCCAGACGCTGTGTGATTAAAGTCTGTTTTTGAACGCATATCCACCAGTAACAAAGCAAAAACACATGGAATGACATTGTTTTAACACTGTGACATTACCACTTTTGTGTCAGACTTGTAATGACAATTCTGCATAAAAATGTAAAAAGTCAAAAAAGTTTCTAAAAACGTTTGTTTGCAGCCAGGAGAGGCGACACAATGATTTGAGCAAAAAAATTAAAAAATGTCAAACACAAGCAAATGAATGGCCATTGAAATGTATGGGAGAGCGACACTGAGCGAAAGGTAATACGTGGCGCTCTGGAACCTAGAGCGCTGGCGCTATACACTGAGCTGCCTGTAATAATACATTGGAAGCTACATGGCGCTGTTGTTGCTCACCAGATTGGTTTTCATAAATGTGGTATTGCGTACAGCGACCGGCGTTCACCAGACACTGCCTGCCGCTACGAGGCACTGCCTGCCGATATCCCTTCTTTTTTTTCAACAATAATTTTTATTGTAAGACTAAAGAAGGTACAGCATGTTACAACAAACCTTACATTTTATAAAACAGGTTATAACATCCAGAGGAATGTAGACTTACACATATATAGCAGACATTATCTTCTTTAAAAAGGAAAAAACATGATGCACAAATAGAATGAGACAAGGAAACATGGATGTGGAGCGGAAGGTGGGGAAAGGATAGTCCAAGTGAGGAGGGGATAAGGGGAGGGCAAATGGGGGGGAAGGGGTACGGGTGTCCAAGCTCCACCAGCAGTACAGCCAAGCTAGTGGGACGTTAAATTATGAGGAGGCGACGTTCAGTCCTACATTCCCACCAGATGTGGATATACGTTCCTTGCCGATATCCCTTCTTAAATTACCCCCTTGGTAAACATGCCTTAAATATCTAGTTAAAAAAAGGACTGTATTACACTTTGGCCCTTATTCATCAAGCGATGGCGTCAGGTAGTGTCTGACGAGCGCCATGTCCCGCCAGCTAACGTCTGCTACCGACTCAAGTACGCCCGGCGTCGGCCACAATGACGCATTTATCAAGCTAAATGAGGCTAGCGCCGGCGAGAGCGACGGCAAGCGCGGCATTCATCGTGAAGCCGACTGCGACGAACAGCGCCGCTGCTAATCCCATCACAGCGACAGGTATGACCTGGCGCTACCTGCCGCTCTCCCATACATTTCAATGGCAGACGCTGCAATGATTGTTTTAAGTGGTTTTTGTGTTCTTTTCTTTGGCACAAAATTCAACACATGTTTATAGTGATATGTTTTATTAATCCGGCTGGTTATTTTTATGTTTTTGATGTTTTTATTAATTTTGACAATGTAATGTTGTGAGTGACATCTAAATTGCATCTCCTCCAACCAAACTCATTGGCCTCAAAATCGCTTGTTTTCACCACACACGGGGCTTGTAAAGCTATTTTTTAGCCTGTCATGTTGGGCGGTCACGTTCGCTCTTCAAAATTGTCAGCGCCCAAGCTATTCGGCAGCCCTGTCCTTGATGAATCTGTGGTGGTCAGAGTTTGTGCAGTCGCAGTTTTTATTTGCTATGTGGCGGCGCGAGCGTCGCTGCGCTGCGTTGTGCGGTGCTGTGCTGTTCATACATGTGCCTTTCTGCCATTTGCAAGGAATTCACTTCCCGCGACCCCAGTCGTTCTTAATGAATACACTGTAGTTGTGAGCGTGCATGGCCACATATTGCAGGATTAACATTCAGTCGTACAAGCTCATAACAACCCGTTATGCATTCTCATGTGTGCCACATTATCATGTAGTTGTATAGTTTGATTTTGTGATGATTTTAGGAAGGAATAAGATTTGTATATTTAAGCACAACTTGGTTTGCTTTTCAAGGACCTATGCATTACAGTATGTAGAACCCCCTGCTAAATCAAGCTAATAATTCGTGGCGCCTTGGGCCCTAGCTTGTTTTAAAGCGTCATTTTATTTTTTCCGCCACTTAGCTTGCACATAGCTGATATTAGCTTGTCCCTGGTGCGCGCATTTTTTTTTTGAATTTTTAATCACAGTTGCTTTCGTCATATCCGGTTCCGGTGTCCTCCTTTGCGTTTCAAAGCCACCTAAAGCTAAAAATGTCTAGCGCTTATGCCAATAGCTTGTTTTAAAGCGTCATTTTATTTTTTCCGCCACTTAGCTTGCACATAGCTGATATTAGCTTGTCCCTGTTGCGCGCATCTTTGTTTTTGAATTTTTAATCACAGTTGCTTTCGTCATATCCGGTTCCGGTATCCTCCTTTGCGTTTCAAAGCCACCTAAAGCTAAAAATGTCTAGCGCTTATGCCAATAGCTTGTTTTAAAGCGTCATTTTACTTTTTCCGCCACTTAGCTTGCACATAGCTGATAATAGCTTGTTCCTGGTGCGCGGAGGGTTTTTTTTTTTTTTTTCCCATGTCGCTTTGGTCATTTCCGGTTCCTGTTTCCTCCTTAGCGTTTCCAACATGCTTCCAAGACGCAGAGTCATGCGCCTCCCCAGCTCCTCCTCCGACCCCACCACCCCTCCCCCACCTCCCCCACCTACCTCACCTCCCCCACCTAGCACCCCTCCCACCCCTTCCCCTCCTGGGCAGGCCAAGAAAAGGCGCTTACGAGTGGATAGCCGCGTTAATGGCCAGGTGGTCAAAGTGAGTATTTGTTTTTGGTATTTTAGGTTTAAAGTTGAACAACACACAGGGGGGATTGGCCCTGAAATATCTAATTTTTCTGGGCCAATTGGATCACTCCCCGTGGGGCATCCCCATTCTGGATGTCCTGCGGGGATGACCCCCCCTGGAGGGCCATAAAAATTACCTCAGCCCCGTCCCATCTGTGCATGCGTGAGCTGCGGATGCCTCTTGCGCTTACCTCTAGCAGGGTGTACCCCTGCGCAAGACATTTGTTAATGTTGTGTGCAGGCGCACTCCATGTTAGAGTCAAACGCCACATGCGTACTTTGCCGCGCACACCCAGCTGAGCTGGTATGCACGTCCAAATGGCCTTGTATGCGCATACCACAGCGGCGCAGAGCGCTGTGCTCGGCTGGCGCAGTCACGTGGGAGCGTGGTCAGTGGTGTATTTGTGGCCTTCCAAGGGGGTTTCAGACAGCGGACCACCCACAATTGGTGTGGCCCACCAAAGTGCACACAAACCCAGAATAGTGATAATCCTGGGTGTGGGACCACTTTGATCTGGTCTCTGTATAACTGTTTATGCCATTGTTCTGATGTCATGTATTGATTTGTGTTTGTTTTTCATTTCTCATAGGATTTCTGCGTGAACCAGTACGACTATGCCCGTGGGGGAAAAAAAAGAATTGCCATGGAGGTGAAGGCCACAGTGTCCCGGCGCTTCCACACCGAGCTCTCCATCCGAGCTATACAGCAAAAGTGGACGACTTTAAGCGCTGGGACCCTGAAGGCGTGTACCGCCTATATGATGCCTACGCATCAGGTAAGTTAAAGCTTATGCTATGTTTATACTTTTTGGCTAATCATCTGCTAAGCTGTGTCCATTTGTGCTCTTTATATTAATTATTTTCTTTCACCCCCTCAACACAGATAAGCGTCCTCCCCTGGGGAAACGTGGGAAGGGATTCCTCCCCCGAACCAGGCAGGCGGACTCGGGGGAGTCATCGGGGGAGGGTCCCTCCCGCGCGTCCTATTTAGAGGACCCAGGGGAGGAAGGGGATGACGCCCCAGAGGAGTGTGCTGCTGGGGGGCTGGCAGGATCAAGCCTCAGCTCCTCACACTCTGAGTCTGAGGAGTCTCACCAGGCAAGGGGCCACTCTCAAGTGGGGAGTCCAAGTGGGGTGGTAGAAATGGACTCTCCCACACTCCCTGAAGGAGCAGGGAGTGAGAGGGAGGAGGGTGGCCCTTTGCCTGGTGGATCTTCCGACCAGAGTGTGAGGAGCCGAGGCTCCCCGCCTCCTCCTCAGAGCCCTCCCTGGGCTTCAAGATCATCCCCTGGTGAGTGTACTTTTTTTCATTGTTAGTCTGTGACAGGTTTCATCTGGCCATTTGTACTTAGCCCTTGCCATTCCTCTCTAATTTGCAGGGCATCATATAGGCGGCACCTCCATGGCCTTTTGGAGAAGCATTCTCCACGGGCATAGTCGTGGTAAGTGTTTGTTGTTATCCATCACATTCCCTATGTTATGACATTCCTTAAAGTGGACCAACAAACATTGTTGATAGTGCTTTGATTCTCGAAGCTTCCCTGAAAAATCACATCCCTCATCCAGGGCACCCCCCCAAAAAATACACCACAAACTCCTTACCTCTTTGGGGGTTGCAGAAGCCACCGTCCCAGCCTCCTGTGTGCCACTCTAGATGTGTGTGCGCCTGCGCTCGGTTTCCTAATGGGCTGCGCGTGCGCACACACTGGAGGAGTGATGTGCGGAAGGCAGCGGCGGCGGCGGACGTTGTCTCACTCAAATTGTGGTGCTCTGCCAAAGCGGACCAAAACACAGAATAGTTGCAATCCTGTGTCTTGGCCCACTTTTAACAGACACATGTTTCCTGGTCCATTGTCACAGCTGGTTTGATACTGTACCTTAACCTCACAAACCCCACTACAGTGCTAGCCAACTGGCAACCACCCCTATGTTTCTGCCAACACCATGATGGGTGTTATCATTTTTTTTCTTGGGTTAAGTTGTTCCCGCTAACACATGTTGCACACTAGTAACATTAGCCAATCAACTGCTAATGAGTCCTTTACATTGCACTGTCTATGTTATTTGCACATTATCTTTAGGGATACATGTTGCAACCCTAACTAATTTACATTAACTCATGGACCAGGAAATATGCTAATTTTGGTCAACCTGTATGTAACCATGCAAGCCTTTGATTTTTCAGACTCCATAACCAGATGGATGTCAAATAGTCAGGTGTCATTGGCCCACTAATTGTGTTTTTGTCTTTTGCTTTCTGTTGACAGATGTTGCTACGCAGACGGAGCCAGAAAACCTCCTCCCCACCCCAGCTCCAGGGACGGCCAGCAGCATGGGCCCCCGCCACAGCTGCGATGGTGAGTAAATCCCACTTCATATGCCTAAAGACTTGTGAAACCTATGTTTTCTAGTCACATCTGCAGACATTTAAAAAGTACCTATGTGTTAATTTCACACACATCTAGATTCCATGTGTTTGTACAATAATCCAACATGCCTGTCTGCATGCTTGATTGTTGCCTCACAGACGATTTGTGCCTTAGACACAACCAAATGGGCCGTATTAGGTCTTGACCTCTAACATTATAGGGCAAACTAGTTTACTCGTTAGGACTTAGGCCCTGATGTTTGGCTGTGACTAAACACATAAATGGACACACTGGGACTTATACCTTCTTTGCTTCCCAAGAGTTAAAGTGGAACAACAACCAGGATTTTGACTTTCCTGGGTCTTGGTCCACTACGGTGGGGCACCCCTGATCGTCACCGCTGTGTGACAACCCCCTGAACTCACTTTTCCTCCAGCCGACGTACAAGCCGCGGCAAAGCGGCTCCTCCTCCTCCGCCTTCCGCGCGTCCCTTTTTACGCGCGCGTGCCCGCGCCGGCCATTCACAGATGGCCGGCGCAGGCACGCACACGTCTAGAGGGGCGCGAGGGAGGGGCCGGCGGCCGTGCCCCACCAAAACTGAGGTAGGGAGTTTGGGGTGTTGGGGGGGTTTCACCCCGCGGGACATCCCGATCTCGGATGTCCCGCGGGGAGGGAGGTGATCGGGCCTGGAATCTGATAGATTCCAGGGCCGATCACCGGTGGGTGTTGGTACACTTTAAGAGTAAATGTATGCTTGGGATGTGTTGTCCAAATTCCTGCCAGTCAATAGTACTCATATAATGTTAAGAAATAAGCGCACAGTGGGCAACAATGTTAATGTGAGTGTCAGCTAATTGGACACACTGACATTACATTGCTACATCTGTGTCTGTTGAGGTCACATTCAATTTATTAATAAATTGTTGTTTATACATCTCTACAGCTTGTGAAAACCAGCATCGCAGACTGTGGCGGGAGATCAGGCTCCTGAAGCTGATGCTGCTGGCCAAGAAGAGGCGCCGGCAGCGTCGTTAGGGTGGGGGGATGGCTGGCCTGTTGACGCCCTTTGTTGGGCAATGTTGGCCCTGTTGGCAACCTTTGAAATTAAAACTTTTTGATTAACATCATTACAGTGTGGTGCCTTGCAAAGCATAGTTTAACTGTCTCAAAACCCATTTGTGTGTAAATTTAGCCATACATTTGGAGCCATTTCATGTGTTAACCATAGTAAGCTATGGTCTCAAATGTGTGGCCTAAATTTACAAATACATTGACATATCTAGATCAAGATACTCATCCCTGACTGTGTTATTAGCTATGTCTTAGGAAAAACACAATTTAGAGGTGGGTTAAGCCAATATATTTACAGAAACAAAAACAAACAAAATTAATATTCTTGGCTGGGTGGCCGGGGAGGTTGGGAGTCATTGCTAGGGGCGGTGTTGGGGGACAACAGTGCAGTAAAAAATATAGACTGCTGTTGTATGAGCTGTTGTATCAACAACAAAGTTTGGTCCTGCCGCTGTATCGCTTCTTGCTGCTGCTGGATAGATTGTTCCATTGCATTGGCCAGCCGACCAAGTTCCTGGTTTTGTTGAAGGTTATGCATCAACAGGTCGATCTGGCGCTGCTGGGCCTCATGTTGTTGCTGACACATCAGCACCTGCTGTTCCAACGCCGCAATGCGCTCATTAGTTCCATCACGCGGCTGTTGGCGACTGTAGTCCTCCAGCATCCGGACCCCTAGCTGGTAAAAATCGGCACTGGTTGGTGCAACACCTCCTCTTGCTGGGGTTTGAGGCTAACAAAATAGAAAACAACATTTTAGACAAACAGAAACAATGCATGTATGCCCCTCAAAATCATTTGCCAAAACAGTCACTATACAACTTACCCTTGTCTGAGCCTCGGAAGCTTGGCCACATGGGACTTGGGAAGAGGTCCCAGGTTGGGGTTCTGGTTCCGCCTCCTGCCAAAACGACAAAGAAAGGAAATGTGACATGTTGCTTCATCCACTACCCACGAACATGGCAATGTGGTTATAGGTCCTCTAAATCAGCCATGTTACCTCCGTGTCGTCCGCCACAGGTAGGAGCGAGGTATCGCTGCCAGAGAGGGGCAATTCAACATCAGAGATGTCCGGCAAGTTGGCATATGCTAAACAGGAAAGTCAGGTTAGTAGGTCAGTGGACCAAACTCAAATGTAACATGGCTAGGCTATCGAGGCCATACCTCCACAAAGTGCAAAATTACACACTAGACCAAAGGTATCTGTTAAACTCAGATTGTTAACATGTATGTTAGAGGACTAAGAGGCAATAATTTTGGCAAATAAGATCAGACACATTGCTTAAATTACACATACCCGCAATCTCCCAGATGTCTGGAGTGGGGCCCTCACTCGAGCTTGGACCTTTAAAATACATGTGGACACACAAGTTGCCAGAAGCAAGTGCCACAAAAGTAGATCCAAAATACAGACTAGAGCAAGACAAAACAACTTACCCTCATCTCTGGCAGCCTGAACTTGAGGGGCCCTTTCTGGACAGCCACTTCCGATATTCTGGTCAACTAAAAAACACAAGTAATGGCTCTAAATATTCATCAAACTACTACGGTGAATGTTTGTCCAAAAATATGTCCTACAAAATGCATTGCTATCACTCCAAGAACTATTAGACTGACCCTGGGGAGGGAATAAGCACTCTAACTAACCAAATCGAACCAGTGTAACAGAAACAGCATAAAGGATACATTATGTATTGCTATACACACCAACAGGGTTCTGTTGACCTGCAACATCGGAAGTGGGGTCCAAAGATGAACCAGTCACTTGGCCTACCAATAAAAAAGAGGAATGAGACACATGCACTTGGGTTAAAGTGGATAAAGCAAGGTTAACACATGCACTTACCGACATCCAAAGAGTAGCTTGGCTCCTGAGGAGATGCTGGGGCCAATGGCGGGGGAGCTAGGCAAAAATCAAGCAAACATTGAGCCATTGTTAATGTGCGTGCAAAAATACAACATGCATTAAGGTGTGTGTGAGCAGCTCATTCACTAATATTCACTAATCAAGGCCAGTGTGGCTTCCACATTTATATGCAGATATATGGCCACACATCTCTGCCTTCCAACATAGCTACACATGTTAGGGCCTTGTTAGTTGCTGTGAGTGTTAAAGTGGGCGTGAAATTAGGCCGCAGGTCCATATTATTAATACTCAACAGTGCCCCACTCGATTGTTGGAGCTGCTCCCACACCCATTTGTTCCCCAAACAACCAGCACCGAAATTAGTGGTAAATACCTTCAATGGCAGACTGGGTTAGGCTTGAGGTTGGTTGAAGGGCAGGAGTTTGTGTGTCCTGAGGCACATCCCGGACAGCAGCATGTGCACCTATGCAGAAAGCAACAGACAGGAAAGTAAAAAATGTATGAGTTCTAATGTACTACTTCACAGGTCCTACTGTTAGTTGGTCAGAAAGAGAAAATGCTAATCACATACATTAACAGTAGCTTTTAAAAAAAGGCAGAAAATATGTACCTTCAGTCCAACCTGTGGTGTCATCCCCAGGATCCACACCCTGCAGCCGAGCCAGTGGAATTTTGGCCTTCAGCATCTCCTCATACGGCCTGTAGGTACTCTTTGGAGCCTGAATGGTCCCACTGTCCACATCAAGATCGTGATTCATCTTTTTCATAAGGGCCCCTCTCAAAGTGTAGAAGCATTTCCTGCAGGATGGGCCACTACGTGGGTGTTGAGCAGTGCTACTAAGCTCCACACCAATGGCATCCCACAGTTTGCTTCTTTCTTGTTTGCCTATGGACTTGCTTTGGGAGCCAAAGAGTAGCTCCCATTTAGCAAGTGTAAGGTGCACAAGATGATTATTCTCCGCCAAATTAAATTCAGGCTCCCTCTTGGCACCTGGGCGCTTAGCCTGGGGTGCTGCCCCACCTTCAGGCTGGGCCCTTTTCCGTAAGGGAGGTCTGCGCACAGCACCCACCAAACTCCTACTTGGGCCTGCTGTGGCCGGCAGATGTCCTGAATTTGGCTCCATCCTGTAGCTGCACACACACACACAAATACACACCCAACAAGCACGCATGCAGACTACAGAATGGCATCGCACTCTCTTTGGGTTGGGCAGGTTTTATGTGCTCTAACAGCCAATCACAAACCAGCCCACTTAATTGATTCACACATACAGCCCAGTTCCTTCTAGCCACACCTCCACTGCACTGACTGAAGCATGTGTGTTAGCCAATTAACTAATTACAGACCTCATTAACCAAACAACACACACCCAAATACAACAATGGACTGATGTATCTGAAACCCTTGTGACATGTGGCTAGCCTAACGGCTATTTAAATAAACAGCAGCTTACCTTTCATTGGCCCACCACTGAATTTTCGCCCATTTCCGTTAATGCACGCAAGTTTCGGCTCACATACGCTAGTAGCGCTACTAGCGTGCGCGTGCGCACTCTGTTTTACGCACACCTGGGTCGGCTAATTGGCGCCCGGAAATAGCAGAGCAACGCAAAAGGCAGCAAAGCGGACCTGTCCTTTTTCAAAGTGAAGTATAAATGGAAGGAATTTGCAAGCTTCTGGTATTCTTACACTGTGGCAAAGGCTGTGGTGTAGTGCGGTGCTTGCTTCCCTTAGCTCATTTGAGTCTCTGTCTGGGTTCTGTCCTCACTCTCTGTGGCTTGTTGGGTGATTTCTGACATCAGTGCTGTTTCTTTAGGAGATTGTTTTTGGTGGCATATGCAAATATTGTGGAGCATACAGCAAGTGAGGCTTGATTTTGGGGCCTTTTGTGGGCTGTGCAGCAACTCCCCTCTTGGTTGTGCCTAACTTAGAAAGCTGTTTTTCAGCAGGCTGGTGGTTTGGACCACTATAGTTCTGGTTTTGTGGTGAGCTGCATTGTAGCGGGTGTGTGAGGAGTGTGATTGTTTGTGTGTGTGTGGTGTGTTTGTTTTGTTTTTGTTTTTTTGATTTTGTATATCTGTTGAGTGTGTGTGATGGATAAGAGGGTGATGTATGGTGTCTGGGTGGATGGATGTATGTGTATGCTGAAAGAGCAGGAGGAAAGGGAGCGGGGTGTTGTGAGGCTTAGGGCACCCCGCTCCTTTGCAATCCGCCTTTCAGTATGGGACTTAAGTGACGAGCAGATCAGGAGCCGCTTCCGTCTGAATCGTGCTGCACTACAGTCCCTATATGATCAGATTAAGCACAAAATCGAGCCATCCACCAAACGCACTCAATCCATTCCAGGCATAGTACGCCTGTGTGCCACGCTGAATATTTTGGCACGAGGGACCTTCCAGGCAACCTCCGCCCTCCTCAGCGGGATAAGCCAGGCTACTATGAGCCGCATACTAATCCAGGTAGTTCTGGCGATTTGTGATTTAATCCCAATTTACATCAAGTTTCCTGAGGATGAGGAAGAGGTTGCCAAAATAAAACATGCTTTCTATCTCATGGGAGGGATCCCGAATGTGCTAGGGTGCGTTGATGGTACACATATCCCTTTCCGCCCTCCCCGTGCACAGGAGCTGTATTACAGAAACAGAAAGCAATTCCATTCGCTAAACATCATGCTTGTCTGTGACCCAGACATGAGGCTGCGGGCGGTGAGATCGGGGTTCCCCGGCTCATGCCACGATTCTTACGTCTTGCAGCAGACAGTCCTGTGCCGGAAGTTGGAGAACAACGAAATGCTAGCTGGCTGGCTACTGGGTAAATAATTAACCATGTCAAAGTATTTTGACTCAAATATGTGGCCTAGTAAGCCAAATTAGAAAAAAAGATAAACAAAACATGTACTAGTACTAATTGCTGTCTCTCTCCTTTTGTTTTTTCTACAGCGGATAAGGGATATGGGCAGAGAACATGGGTCATGACTCCGGTCAGGAGCCCACGGACCTCTGCCCATGAACGCTACAATGCAGCACATCGCAAGACCAGAAGCATTGTGGAAAGAACCATCGGCCTGCTGAAAGCACGCTTTCTCTGTTTGGCACGGCCAGGAGGAGAGATGCTCTACAGCCCACAGAAGGTCTCCAAGATCATCCTCGCCTGCTGCGTGCTCCATAATATTTGTATATGCCACCGAATTCAATCCCCCGAGGAGACAGCACTGGTGCCAGAAATCCCCAACTTGCCCGCAGGAAGAAGTGAGGACACCCAGACTGGCGATGAGCTAAGGGAAAGGATGATCACTTCCTTTTTTGCGGTAAGCTAACTACCCTTCACTCTAATCCAAGTACTGCACTACTGGGTAAATGTATTTGACCTCCCATCCAAATTAGAAAAAAACCACTCTAAGGGGGGGTTTAAGATGACCCAAACCACTCTAAGGGGGGTGTAAGATGACCCAAACCACTCTAAGGGGGGTGTAAGATGACCCAAACCACTCTAAGGGGGGTGTAAGATGACCCAAACCACTCTAAGGGGGGTGTAAGATGCAAATGTTGGTTAACAATTAATGCAATATTTTTTTACTGCGAAAACACAAATTTAAAGATATATACTAACTGCACTTTTTTAATTTTTCAGGCACCCCGAGATGCACCGTGATCCCAATTTTCATTTGCTAGAACATTTCTGAACTTTCCTTTCAATTCTAATTTCTGTTTGATTTTTCATTTTCATTTTCATTTCTGTTTTAATTTTAGTTCCTTTTTAGTCAAAAAATAAAAAAAAAACTAAATATACATGTGGCTATGTGTTTAATTCTGTTGTAATTTTCCTTTTCATTCTAATTCCTGTTTTAATTTTCCTTTTCATTCTCATTTCTGTTTTAATTTTCCTTTTCTTTCTCATTTCTGGTTTAATTTTCCTTTTCATTCTCATTTCTGTTTTAATTTTCCTTTTCATTCTCATTTCTGTTTTAATTTTCCTTTTCTTTCTCATTTCTGGTTTAATTTTCCTTTTCATTCTCATTTCTGGTTTAATTTTCCTTTTCATTCTCATTTCTGGTTTAATTTTCCTTTTCTTTCTCATTTCTGTTTTTATTTTCCTTTTCATTCTCATTTCTGGTTTAATTTTCCTTTTCATTCTCATTTCTGGTTTAATTTTCCTTTTCATTCTCATTTCTGGTTTAATTTTCCTTTTCTTTCTCATTTCTGTTTTTATTTTCCTTTTCATTCTCATTTCTGGTTTAATTTTCCTTTTCTTTCTCATTTCTGTTTTTATTTTCCTTTTCATTCTCATTTCTGGTTTAATTTTCCTTTTCATTCTAATTTATGGTTTAATTTTCCTTTTCATTCTCATTGGTGGTTTAATTGTAGTTCCTTTTTCTTAAAAAAATAAAAAACAAATAAAATACATGTGGCTATGTGTTTAATTCTGTTTTAATTTTCCTTTTCATTCTAATATCTGTTTTAATTTTATTTCCTTTTCAACACAAAATAAAAACAAAAATAATTAAAGAAACATGTTGCAATGTGTTTTATTCTGAAGGTACTTGATTCCCAGCCCACAGCAAAGCAAAGCGTGGTCAAACTGACTGACAGCGCCTACAAAGCTGAGCTCCAACATCATATTCAGCAATGTAGGCGTTGTTCCCAACAACGCCAGGTAGCGACTGAGGAGGCCTGCTATAGCGAATCGCTACCGCCCGCGGCGTACGCTAGCGGCGCTCATAGCGCCATACTTCAGTCGCTCATCTGTCGCTACCTGGCGCTATTGATGAATCGGCCTCCCCGTTTCAAATTAAAGAATGAAATGAAATAAGGTGATATGAAGTAAAGGGAGCCCCCTTTCTCAATGTGCAGTTCCCCCGCATTGTCACCTTCTTGGGGTCCTTCAGCCCTATGCTCTAGTAAGGACCCTAAAAAGGTGGCTGCAGCTAGAGGATGGAAGCCCTTCACAGCAGTGTGGGACCATTGCGATGTATTGGGAGGTGGTGGTGAATATGGCCCTTCCTTCCACTAGGGTAAAGCGTAATACAATATTACCAACATTTGGGCACTTTTATGCATCGATAAACTCCTTCAATGTTCTCTCCTCTTTCAGTTACATATTATATTATTATTTCAACTCATCATCTCTGTCATGAATGACTTGCCTTCAGTCCGTGCCCGTGGTGTCCCTAGGCAACTGGCCAGGGTTTCTCCTGCCCAGCAGCCGCCTCTGCCTCCGGTGCCATCCCCAGCGGCGCGTGTGTCGCCGAGTAAGTCCTCCCCCCTTGCCCATTGTCACTCAGCTTGTGCTTGCTGGCCTATACAATCAGTTCATGTCCTCCGGTGGTGCAATACTCAGAATGGCCACCGGAGGCTGTTTAAAAGAACGAAGTCTAGAAGGTGCAGCTCTGAGCAGTTTGCCTGGGAAGCTCAGCTGGAGCAATCAGCCCAGAGCTCACCAATCAGACCACAGGGCCAGTGCTCCAATCTGCCATCAGATCCTAAGTGCACCAATCCCAGCCACTGTCTCCCTGTCCAATCCTGCCGGTTTTCCCACTATAAAGGGATTTCCAGTGCAGTGTGTCATTGCCTGTTATAGCGCCTAGTACTTAGTTGTCTAGCTTGTCTCTAGTGATTGAACCGGCCTTTTGCCTGCCTGACCACGATTCCGCCTGACCCCTCTGAAACCTCGCACTGTGACCTTCTGGATTTGACCTCGGCTTGTTTGACTACTCTCTGTACCTCCCATTGGACTTCCGCCATCCGGCATCCTCACTTGGGACTCCCTGCCGTTCATCAGTCTCCACCTTAAGCTGGTAATCTTTGCGCCCTATAAGTCCTGGGGGTAACCGAGTAGGAGAGGCATAACCCGCGTCTCCTACAAGCGGGGACTTGTCTATAGGCAGAAGAGGCGGTGGAGATTGGGGATTATCAGACAGACTGGTGTCCGGTACAGTCCTTACAATCTCATGCCTTTTTCTAAAAAAAACATGAAATTGCCCTCATTTTCATGAGATTTTTTTAGAGAAAGCTATGATAGTTAAATAAGGTGACGGTTACTCATTTGCACTCCTTTTTAAACCAGAAAAAATAGGCTATAGGGAGATAATTATTTTGCATTTCTGTTAAGGGAGCTTGTTTAATATACAGATGTTATAATATAAAGGAAAAATATAAAATAAAAAGGGACATTCTTCCACACTAACAGTACAATATTCTGTCAAAGAGAACCTCTAGCATTACATACCGATGCCTTAAAGTGGAGCAAAACATGTTTCAGCAGACCATAAAGAATAAGAGATTTTAGGGCTGACCATACCCTCTCCCCAGGGCAACCTGATTTTGGGATGCCCTGCTATGTGAAACCCTTTGGTTTGCCCATTATACTTACAGATCTTTGGCATCCCTCCAGCTGATGTGCATGCCTGGCTGGGCCTATCTGGTGGCACAGCTGGAGGATAAGGTAAAGATACATTATTCTGTTAAAAGCAGACCAAGAAAGCCCAGTATGAGCCACACCCCCGCCCATGGCCAGAAACATTGATGGACAGCGATAGATTAAAGGACCAGATGAGGTGCTTTACTTTTTTAACTCCCCATCCTGCCTTAGTGCCGGGAGAGACATTAGCGCCAGGTAGTGCGACGTAGGGGCATGTATCGTTGGGTGAACGTTGGGCGCTGTATGTGAAAACCACATTTAAGAAAGCAAATCCGGTGAGCGCCTCTTAACAGTGCCATGTAGCGTCACATGTATTACTAGAGGTCGGCTCAGTGTATAGCGCTGGCGCTCTAGGTTCAGGAGCCCCATGTAGTACCTTTGGCTCAGTAGCACTGTGTCATACATTTCAATGTTGTTTCATTTGGTTGTGTTTAAATAGGGTTGTGCTACAGTAAACTTTAAAATTTTGGCCTCTCCTGCCCTGCAAACACTTTTATTGTTGTTTTTTTTTTTTTTTTTTTATGCAGAATTGTATGTGCAGGTCTGACACTGCAGTATCATTGTCAAAGTGTTAAAACAATGTCATTCCATATGTTTTCGCTCTGGTGCTGGTGTTTATGTGTTTAGAAACAGACTTTTTTCACACAGCTTCTGGCACTCTATAGTTGTGTGTAGTTTTTTCATGCATACGGGCTTCAGCGCCGAGTGCAGCACGCACTGAACTGGCGCTACCTATCGCTCGCTGCAGCGTTGTCCTGTTGTTAGATTTAGCGCAGCCTTGGGCGATATGACCTCGGGACACCACCTAGCGTTTGCGATTGGCTCTGCAGTGAATCAGGGAGAGCGCTTCTACAGCGCCCACCAGACATCACATTTATCAGTGCTGGATAGCGCCACTTGTCTGCCCGCTAGGCTAGGTTATAGTGCCCAACACTCGCTTACAGCGTCTACTAGCGGCCGCTCTAAGCGCCGCTATACAGACGCTCACATGGCGATACGTGGTGCTAGTACTAAATCAACCTCCACATTAAACTGGACTTCGGTTCTACTACTAATACTTAATGGGCAAAGGAGACCTCTGATATTTTGGTGTTAAATTAATGAAATGTTCCTGCAAGGTTTGGTGGCCTTCCCATGCAATATGAGGGCATCTGCTTTAGTTGCTTTGCAGGGACCCAAAAACACATCCCAAGTTTTTAGACTTTAATGGGTCTGGATTTTGGTGATGCATAAACAGATATTTGCAAATGATTTGGCCCCAAAAATAGAATAGTGGCATATTGCTAATTAAAAAGTTTTCCATAGTGTAACAGTAAATCTCTATTTGGACATTCCCTTTCCTTCTAATAACCACTAATGTAATGTAATGTAATGGATGGATAAATGCTTGATCCCCACAGAATTCCACTTGATCCAGAGGAGGGCGGAGGGAGTGGGGGCCACACTAGCTTTACATTGGAAGCACTGGTAGAGAGGTCCTTCGGGAATCCTGCGTTTCCCGTACATGATGCACAATTACTAAATGTCACTTTCTACATGCTCCTAAGAGCTTGAGACTTACTGACGCCATGTAACGTATTTCACAAAGAAATGAATAATGGAAATATCTTGCTCTTATTAGGGTTTTCCTCCATACAAATAACTCTGTGTCTGTCATATGCCCATAATAAAAAGGACAGCCGGCAGTAAAATAGTTTTCAAAAACCTTTCAACGCTCTTGTTTTGGAATTTATGATTAAAGCTATTAATATACAGCTAAATAAAAAGATCCACCAGAGTCATAAATACTGTATGTTTCTGCAAATGACTAAACTTCCATAAAATGACAGGTTTGTAGAAGGGAGATTGCCAAATGTGCAATGAAAAGGAAAGGATAAGTAGTAAGTAAAACTAAGCTGATGGGTGTTAGAAAGGGGTGGTGGGGTAGGCTTGTTTAGGGGTCCTTTGGAACAGGATCCTCCCTGAACACTACAGGTTAAACTCTCCATATTGCTGTTGCCATGTCCTCCAACAAACCAAGGTCTACTAGAAAAAGTTGCGCATCCCTTATAGTAGGGTAAAACTCTAATAAGTGTGTTCCTAATGTGACATCCTGATTTTAGATGCCCCGCAGTTGGAAATGCTGATGTATAGCCCAGGGCCGAGCTGTATGCCCACCCTCAGGACTGTGGTAATCAGGTAATGGCGATGCAAATCAGCACTATGTCGGCTCTCTCCACTAAGCAAGCCCCTGTTGGGCTTACACTGGTGCTCTGCAGCACCATATGCTGATTGTTACACATCACCACTGTTAGAACCCAGTGATTTAGATCATTGGCAGAGAATGGTAGATCCGTTTAGCCAACTGTTTTTTTAAAGAGAATACTGATGCTATTTCTCCACTGGGGCAAGGGGCTTTTCTGCATCTCCAGGAAGGTGCATGCTGATATATGACTTGCCACCTCCCCCCTCCATGTGGACCCATTGCCAGTTCACAAGTAGATAAAAAGTAGCAAAACATAACTCTCTGCGTCATTCACCCCTTTAGAGTGGTCTTCTTTCTTGATCTTGACATGTTCTTTCTAGCTTTGGTGCATTGCATGAAGGTCTCCAGGTGTTGATGGAAGTGGCTTATGGTTTGACCTGCTTTTCTGATCTTGAAGTGGACCGCCCTGAAATTTAAGAGATTTCAGGATTGTCTGCCAGCCTGCCCCTGGGGCATCCTATACCAGATGCCCCGCTGTGTGAAACCCCCCCGGGGTGACAGTAATCTTACCTGGTCACGGACGCTGTCTTCACCGGGAGCCTCATTCCCAGCTTCCATGTAACTGTATGCAATCCTCATTCAGATAGCCTGGGCGTGCGGGAGCACACAATCCACAGGGGAGCCAGAGATGTGGCCACTGAAGTCACCTATGCCAACGCCAAGTTCAAAACGGCGGCTTTATGCCGTGCATTAGTATGTGCCACTTAAAACGCTGATTGGAAAGCATCAATGCATGCACCATGAACGGCGGAAAGGTGAGTGAAAGTGGGTGACCTGGGGGGTTTCACAGAGGGTGGCATTCTACAGCAGGGATAGTCAAAATCCTGGTGATTGGTCCACTTTAATGGCAGTGCATCAATCCCTGCAGTATCACTCATGCTCTTCTTCGCATCACAATCCTTCTTTTTTTTTGGGGGGGGGGGGGGTTGTAGTCTGCCCCCCTTCATCTCTGAATATCAGCCAGAGGATTAAGAGATTCGGGGAGAAAACCTTTATTCTTCTGAGGTTTGGAATATGGGGATTCTCCTAGCTTCACAAAAGCTAGGAGGAATCCCCAGAAGCCATGTCGTGGTGAAGCCAAGGGAAGCCATGGGTGGTAGATTGGTGGATTAAAAGGGAAACTCCACTTTCAATTATATTTTTTAAAGTGTGTATTTTTTCTTATGTTAAAAAAAATTGTGTTATATGGAAGCAGTCTTCCGGTATCTGCAATCAGTTGCTCTTGGAAACGTACTCCAAGTCTGTACACCAAGAACAGAAAAGTGAACCCTGTAAGCAAAGAAAACTGCTGCTGGGCATGTGTAAGGTCTCACCTCAGCGGCAGCCATAGCAGCAGTGTTCTATGTGTGCAGGGCTCACATTTCTCTTCTTGGTGTATAGAGTTTGGCATTACAATTGTAGTTACCCCCTATCTGGGTGCTACATGACCAAACATGTGTGTCTCACTCATGTTTGTGCATACTGTTTGTGGTTTGCCTCCTTCCCCCCTGGGCAATACTGCATTGTGGAGGCAAGGCGAGGGTCCCTGAAACCCCCTGGTAGGTGCCCAGGGGGCAGCATACCTCCACTCACTCCTCTGCATGGCTGAGGTTTGGGGAGTCCACCACCAGTTTGCAACCTAAAACAAAACACGAGTGGATGAGGTTTTGGGTGGTCCAATGTGTGACCCCGAAGCAGCCTCTTGACTCTCTTGACTCTCACCGCTTACCCCATTGCCCATCTTGTGTTGACTTTCCTCCGGCCACCCTTTTCAAATCATTCCATTTTTTGGCCGGCTTCCCATCCCTGTCTTCTGGCCCCACACGTGTGACGTTGCGGGCAATTTGTTTCCACAGATAGTCCAATATCGCTTTCGGGTTAGTGTGGGACTGGGCCCCAGCCAGACTGTAAGAATTGTCACACACTCCATTGAGAAATACATCCAACTGTGTGTCAGTGGACTGGCAGCTAAGCTTCCCCCTACTGAGCTTGCACCCGGTCTGGGGGGCAGATGATGGTGTCTGGTGACTGGCCTGGGCTGTTGATGTTGAGCCACTGGGCCCATTCCCAAGCCTGGAAGGTGCAAGCTACTGACAAGGGAACAAGCACCACCGGCCATGGTTCTGCAGTGGGGCCCACCCTGGGGTCCACACAGGGGTCCTGACCGATGGCTGGAACATGGTGGGGTGTTTCCCCTGCTGCCAGGCCACACTGCTGCAGCTTAGCTGCTTAGAGTGGATAGTGTGGCTGGCAGCAGGGGAGTGCCTGCGGGATGATGTTAGTGCTTTGGGCTTTGGCTGGGGTGCCTTGGCCAGGTGCTGCGTTCCCCTCAGCTATGCCTGTCTTTTGGGCTCTGGGGGCTGCAGCGGTGTCTATGTTTGGGCATGATGACTCCCAAAGTAAGCACTGCCATCAAAGTCCAGGGGTCAGGTGTGTGCTTTTATACACAGGTGGGTTGTTAATTAGCAAGCAATTTAGTTTATTTAACGGGCCAGCACAAGCGTTTGCAACCCAGAATTCACTGGGGCGTGTCAGAGCAGGAGTGTGTCATGCAGTTTAAAGATGTAAGAGAAGCAGCAAAATGCACCAACCATCTTCACCCGTGATGAGCAGAACTGCATCATGCTGGTAAGTACACATGCTATGCCATGCTATGCTATGTCATGCTTCCCCTACGCATGTTTGCCACTTTACAAGCTGGTAAATGAACAGGTGACAAACTGGCCAGCGGAGTGCAAGCATATAAATCAAGGCACATGACGGGCCACACAGTAATGGTGGAGGCATAGTGTTCAAAGACAAACAGGGTTTGGGTAGACTTGTGTGTACTAAAAAGTGCCAACCAAAACCCTGGCTGCCTGTTGAAGGCCGATACATGAAACAGGCCAACAACGTTAGTGTGCCCCCCCACATGTGCCATAGTGAATATGCCGTCAGACATATGCTCTGGTCACTGTCACATGTACCACCCTTGCCTGTATGTAGGGGACGCTGGGGGGGATCAGATGTGTGTAGTGAGAGGGGTATGTGAGACTGTGGCAGGATCAGACAGGAGCAAGCCCCTAGACCTTCAAATCCACCAGTAATGGCGTGCGGGAGAGCTGGGTACACCACTTTGCTTAGGTGTGTCAGTGACTCCAATCTGTTAGTAATGGTGGCCTGGAGAGCTGGGGCCACTAGGTTGCAGAGCTGTGTTAGTGAGGCCAGTAATAGCAAAGAGGAGATCTGCGTCCGCCAACTTTCCCAAGTGCATCAGCTAATGGCGGCCTGGTGAGCTGGGAGCAATTTGGTGATGCCTAGGCACATGCTGTTTTGGATTAACATCAGGTGCATCCTCAGTGGTGCATATGCACATGCTGGAGAGGTCACTTGCAAGCCCAAAGGCTTAGGGCAATACATGCATTGACCTGCTGCACAGGGGGGATATGTGAGACACAGGGATTTAAAGGGGTAGGTTAGTGTGCACGTGGACCTAAACTAGGACAATACATGGCCAAGAGGAAAATGACATTTTGATTGTCTTTAAGTGGATGCTCTATAGCTAAGTTGCCCAATCATGCTAAATTGTATGATTGAATTGTGCTTTTCTTCTAGCTGGGAGTTCTGGCTCAGAATCAAGTCAACCCGGAGGATATCTGTTTTCATGTCCTTAAAGACCCAGAGGAAGGGATGGGGCCAAAGACCCAAAACCAGTGTTGCAATAAGTATTGGCCATTTGGGGGACATTGCCCAGGGTAAACTGGCACACAAGCAGATGTTGACATGCCTTTCTTTTGTCTTTACAGGTGCCATGGAGGCGAGGGGCCCCCAAATCCCCCCCCCCCATTTTTTATTAACCAATTTGAAATGTTTTATACTAAAAGTCATATATTTTAAGTAAAAAATACAAAAAAGGGCACAAATTAACAGTTTTTACAATAAAAAAACAAGTTTTAATAAACAAATATGTGTGTTGCCTTTAGGCACGGTGCAGCAGGCCAACCTGGGTTGGGTGAAGGTGTCAAAAAATAGTAAGGGGAAGCAGTTAAGAACACAGAAGAAGAAGGTGAGTGACAGTGGGGGGATGCCAACGATATGGGATGCCCTTGCAGGAACCAAAGGGGAGAAGCTAATGCCCTTATTCATCAAGCGATAGCGCCAGGTAGTGTCTGACGAGCGCCAGGTAGCGGCAGCTAACGGCGACTACCGACTCAAGTACGCCCGGCGGCGGTCACAATGACGCATTTATCAAGCAAAATGAGGCTAGCGCCGGCGAGAGCGACGGCTAGCGCGGCATTCATCATGAAGCCGCCTGGACCGAACAGCGCCGCTGCAAATTCCTTCACAGCACCAGGTATGAGCTGTCGCTCCCTGGCGATGTCCAATGCATTTCAATGGAGCAATCTATAATTATTCATAATTAATTGGTATTATTTTATTTTTTTTTTTTTAATGTCAAAAAATCGGAGACCACTTCTGCAATGTTAGGATTTATTTTTAAGTAAAAAAAAAATTAAAAAAAAATTTGTGCAGAATTGATCTAACAGGTCTGAGATTAATGTATTCATATTACAAAATGATTCTAAAAACATGTATAATGTTACATTCAAAAAATATGGTTGTTTAGGGGTTAAAAACTAGTTAATACACATCGCCGCCAGCGCTCTGGGGTTTAAACAAGGAATGGACTGCGACAGCACATTCGGAGCGTGATTTGTTGATGAATATGAAGCTAGCCGTTCGCTCTGGCCATTCGTTGTCAGGCGCTCACATACAAAGCTGGACCTGTGAAACAGCGACCCCCCAGCCCGTATTCAACATTACCGCACACCGACTGAGTCGCTGTCATCAAGCTAACGCCGGCCAAGCACAGCGAATACTGGCTGGCGCTGAAAAAATCACGCTACAGTCGCTCATCTGTCGCTACCTGGCGCTATTAATGAATCGGCCTCCCCGTCCCACTACAGGGATGAACACTACAGGTTATGCCCCTCCAGGGACCAACAGGGATCACACTGATCCCAAAAATCAGGGATCCAGGGATCACACTGTAGGAAGGCACACACACATGGGATGCCCCTCAAGGAACCAGGAGATACAGGACAAAGAAGGTGAGCGTCAGTGCGGCCATGCACAATACATGAAATGCTCTTCCAGGGACCAACACAGAGAAGGTAAGTAACACTGCAAGGAGGCGCACAAAACAGGTAAACTGGAAACAGGTACCCACTCTGCTTCGGAACTTAGTTCACAGGCCAAAACCGTAATTGCTTAGCTAAACCAATGCATACGCAAAGTTCATTCCCGCAAACAACTGAGCAATCATGGGGTGGTTTTGAATTGAACTTATTGACTTGAAATCAGAAGTGACCCATTGTGACTGGACTTCAGAAAGAATTCTGTAACTCTTTACCCTGTGTTGGTGCACAGGAAAGGTGAGTAATGAGGCTGGAGATCAAAGTGACAGAAGCCTTTTCCCCTAACTTGACCTTCTACCCTCTTTGTTTAAATAATCAATCAAGCATTAGCTAGTAGCGTAGTGCTTTTCAGTGGAGAATATAAAAGATCATTTGCTTCTTTCATTTCAGAATTTAGTCCTTGCTTCACCCATCCCTTGCTCTCTGAATACTGCACCAGGGCAGATTAATATTAGAAGAACCTGGGCAGGGCACTGTACTGGAGCATGCACAATAGCACAATTACAGAAGTCTGTCTCACTTCCTAATTTCAGGGAAAAAGTGAAAATTAAACTTAAATGGACAGTTCACACTACACAAAAAATATTGATATTTTGAAACCACAATGTTTCTGTCCTTGTCCTGGCCCCTGCTCATCAGCATCATCTGTTTCGAACAGCACAGTGACTTCAGCTTCCTCACTCCTTTTATTCACAGAGAATTAAGCAAGCGTGGCTGGTCATTGTGACTCGTGGGGAGGGGGCAGCTGTTTGCCATGGTGGTCGTTGGGCAGCCTGAATGCCCTGGGACTCAATCTTGAAACCTGGTAAGTTAAATGAAAGTTTTGCCTGAACAGACCATTTAATTTGGAGTAATATACTAAGAGGTTTATTCATCAAGTGATAGCGACAGGTAGTGCCTTGTAAGCGGCAGGCAGCGTTTGGTGAACGCCGGGCGCTGTACGCAATATCACATTTATGAAGTTGATTCTGGTGAGCGACTCTAACTGACTTCTTCTGACGTCATTTTGGATACAGATTGAGAGCAACATCGTCCCCACTAGCCACCGCAGTGGATTGAAGGCACGGTGGAGTGCTCACCTGTAGACCTCTACATGCTGTTTTCTGAGTGTCTTTTTAAGCTATTAAATTTGATTGTTAACCTTATGGAGTTGCACTAGATTGTCTTTATGTTTCTCTGCATGCTACATCTGTACATGTTAAAAAATACATGAACAACCGTGGATTTTGAGAGTGGAGGAATATTCATTGTGGTGATTTAACCATTGGTGGATTGCACCGATCGGATGATATAAAGTGATTTTGGCATGAGATATAAGTATCTCTTCTGAATAAGCTACAGTGGCCAGCTATATCTGGTAAGCATACATCTAAAGGTGGTGGGCACTGCGGTCTCCTTTTGGATTGATGCATGCACTTGGGGATATCATTGATTTATGGCGGTTGAGAAGCTGACCCTCGCTCTGTGCTAAAGTGTGACATTTGTGGCTTTGGACTCATAGGGGATAAAGAGTTCAGGACGTGGCAGCGATTCTGAAGATACTTTCTTTTATTGCTTTCTTTTATTTAACTAATTGGTTTTGATTAATGTCATTTAAATACTTGTGCGCGGTGTTTTGAATTTTTTTTAAGGTGGAGAGGATATTGGATTCCAGAGTAAGAGGTGTGGGAATCCAGTATATTGTTAAATGGAAGCTTTATGGTCCTGAGGAGAGTTCCTGGAAACCGCCGCGTAATGTTCATGCACCACAGTTGATCAAGGCCTTCCATAAAACCATCCTGGGAAGCTTTCTCCAAGGGTTGTCCAGAGGCCGACCTTAAGGGCGAGCCACTGTCGTAATCCTGTGCGCCTGGCTGGCTCTCTGCAGGTGAGATTGTTGAATGTTAAAATAAGAAGGAGCATGTGGTAAAAAAAGGCAGAGGGAACGTGGAAAAATGAAAGAAAGAGGCAATGTGTACTGAAGGGAGGGGGCCCCATTATGACTTTTGCTAAGGGGCCCTATGAAACCTATGTACGCCCCTGTCTATACCCATTTTGCTTCCTGACGGCTGTATCCCCTTTCACCTCTAGCTGTGGGCATGCCCACGCCAGCCATTCATAAAGACCTTGGGCAGGTGCACACCTAGCTAGAGGTATAGCAGGGATGTAGCGAGTGCTCAGGGAAGAGCAGAGTCGATTTTGTAACCCCCCCAGGGTTTCACACTGCGGGGCTAACTTTCAGGACGCCCCATAAGACCACCTTACGAGAGTCTTAAAGACGATTATATAGAACACCAGGGCTGGGCCAAATGCTGATTAAAGTTAAGCTGTTGGTGTGGGTCAATGTCATGAAACTGGTTAAAGTTGCTGCAATTTAAAACTAAATTAGCAACAGAGATAATTATTTTAGGGTCATGCTGGGTAACAAGGTGAGTATTTATGCTAAGGTGTCAGAGATAGTACATTCAGCAAAATATAAGAAATACATTTTACAAGTCCTTAGAATTAACATGAGTAAAAATATAGACTAAATTAAGGGGCAGAAGGGAGCTCCAGCTGCACTCAAGAACCAGTCTGAAACTTGATAAAATAAATATAATATTTTGTCAAGAGTTTTTAGCCCTCTTTCAGTACATGGCATTTTATTCACAGCCATTTGCTTTCCACAGAGACCTTAGTCAAGTGTGTTATATGGGAAATTTGTTCTTAAGCTCAGATATTGCATTTTAATACACATTAAACCATTTTAGAATCATCCTGTAGAATCTTGGCATAGAACAAATATCCTTGAAAGCTATGGCATTACATATTTTCAGCCATCAGCAGAAAAACTGATGCAGAGATAATTTTGTATAGCATTTATGGCGTTTATTGTTGATAAGGTTAATTATTAGATAAATGTACACAATGTGCAGTTAAAGTCATACAAAAGTTTAATGCCTGGAGTTTCTCCTCTAGTGTTGCTGAAATATGCCTTTGATTGGTTTGAAAGCAATTTAGCCAAACTGGTTTAAAGATAGTATTTGGGATTTGCTTGGCTCCAAAACTGAATACAATTAAAGGTTATTGGGGGGGGGGGGGGTTGGTTGTGTTTATTGTCTCTGAAAAATAACTAGAGATTGCATTGGAAGGGCATCAAACATTGTGCTAATTTAAATGAAAAGGGGAAAAATATATAGTGGTGTGTCATTGGATACAGAGCGGCATCACCGGCATAAAAATGTCACCACCCACACATTTATTTGACTGCAATTTAGGGGCAAAAACTTTACTTACATTAGGCTAGTGCCCCGTTTTAACTAGTTTTTCAAAACTAATAATTTCAGTGTTTTAAAAAGAAACATATGCATTTCACTGTATTTAACAATATAAACATTGTGTTTAACTAAGCGATAGGGTTGAGCAAGCCCGAACTGCAAAAATACATTTTCGTTAGATAAAAATTCTATCCAATGAAAAATGCCCAAAATATAAAAACTCGCAGACAGTTACCCACATCGGGAACGAATTAAAAGCAGCAAAAACTGTTCTGTGATTATTTACTTTTCTGTGAGTACTTTCCCTACCCCAGTTTGTGCAGGGCAATCTGCCCTGAACCAAACCTTTGCTGCAAGTTTGGCCAAACTCGACAAACCTAAACTTCCATGGGCTTGCTCATCTCTACTAACAGGCTAATTCATTACTAGCGTCAGGTACCGACAGATGAGCGTCTGTAGCGAGGCATTGAGAGCGACTCCTAGTAGTCGCTGTGCTTGGCCATGGTTCGCTGTTTCAGAGCGTCTCAGTCGCTGGCCGGCATTGATGAATATATTGGGCCTGATGCAGAGCCTCCTCTGAACTGCCCTTAAAACCTTCCGATTGTCCGGGGCTCCAGTTTGAATCGTGGCTCAAATGTGATGCAGAGCCTCCGTCGGAATGGCTCCCTAACTGATCCGTCAATTTCACTTTACTCGGAAAGCTTTTTTTGCTCTCTCGGGTGCCTTCAATTTGATCGGGGCTCCCGTTCACATTCACACGGGCGGCCCGTTTTTCCTGATTTTTCCTGGCTTTTTGAACGTACCTGCTTGGTTTCCGTCGTATTTGACCTTCCATTTTGGTGGTTTTGGCAAGTATACTTACATCTCCATGGCTCTTCAGTTGCCAATCTGGCTACACGCAAGCGCACATCCCTCAAACTCCATTGGAATATGCATATGGCCCCAAATGCAAATTTGACACACATTTTTTTTTTGTTTTTGTTTTTTTGTGGGGGGTTCCTTGTCCTTAATGCATACCTTAATCATCTAGTAGTTCCTTCTTCCTTGTCCTTAATGCATACCTTAATCATCTAGTAGTTCCTTCTTCCTTGTCCTTAATGCATACCTTAATCATCTAGTAGTTCCTTCTTCCTTGTCCTTAATGCATACCTTAATCATCTAGTAGTTCCTTCTTCCTTGTCCTTAAGGCATTCCTTAATTATCTTGTAGTTCTTCTTCTTCCTTGGCTTTAATGCATACCTTAATTGTTTGTGTTTTTTTCTGTTTTATTGTCCCATATCTAAACCTTTTGTGTGTCATGTAAATGTGTGCTGATGTTGTGTGATGGTACTTTTACAGGAAAGACAACTCTCGAAATATTAATAATTTTTTATTAATAACCTTTTTTGGTTTTGCTTTAGTTGTGTTTTTTTGATTAAATTTTTGTATAAACATAAAAATAAAAATATTTACATTTTTAAAGTTAAAAAAAATACATTAGGCCTCGGGGTCTGTAGCCTGTTGTTTTCTTGGATCTGTGAATGTAAAACAACATTACTTTAGCATTGTTTATTGTGTTTGTTTTTTTGGGGTTTTTTTTGGGGCACTTTTTAAACCGGACCTTCTGCGTGATTTAATGAAAAGCCCAAACTCTTTAAAAAAGTTGACACACCATCTTAAACTAATATATATTAATTTTTTTGTCAATCAATTATTATTCTTTCCCCCACTGGGCTGCAACTCAGTTCAGGAATTTAGGATACGTGCACCGCCATGTTGACTCTGAAGCATCACACTTACTGAGGAGAGGAGAGTGGGATAAGGTACAGGGGGTGGGTTATAGCTGTGCTTTGCTCACACAGAGCAGAGCTGTGCTCTGGAAAAGGTTGGTAAGATGATTTGTAAGGTGGACAATCTGTATGTACAGGGTGTGGGAAATATCTAAGATAGCCTCTTATTCATAGTTAAGGTCCGGTTTAAGGGATTTTTGGGATAATTTTTCCTGGAAATGTTAAAGATTTTTAGTTTTCTAATGGTATTGTTTGCTCATTTTCTTTAGTTTAAATAAACAACACTTACAAGGTTTAGGCCGCACATTGCGTCGGGGGCGGAGTCTCCCTTCATCCTCCCTCTGTGGCAGTTGGGAATCTGTATGGATGACAAACACACTGATATTAGAGACTGTTGTTCTTTCATTAATATAATATTAAGTTAGGCTTCTAGGTATCAATCTACTCACCTTCCCCAGCAACCTCTTCCTCCTCGCCCCCTTCCTCACTCATCCCTTGGGATGTTCCAGCGACGTCTGAATCTACAACAATAGTGCACGAGTATCTGTATTTAATGCATATATTTCCACATATCTAACTATATTACCCTTACCGGAGTCAGGTTGAGGCTCTGTTCTGCTCGACTCCCTGCAGTCAGATCCCCCCTCCCCTGCATGCTGAGGTCCAGCGGCTCCTCCGAGTCACTTACAGAGGAGGGGGTGGCCGTTGACCCTGGCGGTGGGCCACCTACACCTTCACCTGTTTCGCCCAACACTGGGCTGCATGTCCTGGTCCGGGTGGGGCGGAACCGTATATTCCATTCATGGGCTGAAATACAAACACAAACATTAAACCACGCCCAGGCGATGCCAGGGTTACAGGTGCATTTACATTTTCAACACTTACATGGGAAATGTTTGTCGAAGTACCGCCTCACCCGGGGCTTATGCCTTCTTTTTAAATCAGACCAGTGTTGGGCGATCTGGGTGAAGGTATAGGTGGTTTGGGATCGGCGTTCTATCGCCTCCACCACCTCCAGGGCCAACGTCCGTTTGGCATAATCTGACGGCAGGAAGTCGTAGCGATTCCTCAGCATCATCTGTTATTAAAAAATACAAGGACCCACCATTAATCCCCAAAATACATTAATATGTTTCCTGCCCTAAATAAATGGTCCAAAGAGTGCAACTGCAAATTATGGAGGAAGCGTGGCGCCAGGAAAATATAGCTTTTGCAGCAAGCACACAGCTATTCAATGCCACTGTGTGCACACAATTAACCAACATAAGGACCCAATTACAGGTATTAAACCGAAATGTGTCTGCCCTTACCAGCCATATGGTTGACCTATTCCAACAGTGGCAGCACATTAAGGAAAGCCTGGCACACATTGCTGCAAATATTATTCCACACCGGCATTCATCTGCACCATCCTCCCACACATACCACTAAAGATTTTGATTACAATATCTGTCCCCACGTGTAAGTTTCCTTTTTTGAAAAAAAAAAAAAAGAAAACTAACAATTTGTTTAAGCACAATAAAAAGTAAGCCGAAAAAACACTTGTGTTGTATGCAAATACATTCCCAACACGTTGCGCACGTATGGTTTGTGCGGTGCCACTTTGGCTGCCTGATAAAGGAGGGGTGTGCTCTTCAGCAAGAAAAATATGATCGGCAGCCAGGTCAGAATATCTGGTAACCCTGCTACGAATGGCCAGGTTGTGTAGGATCCCGCAAGCGAATACAATTTGTATGACCTTGGCCGGCTTATATTGGAATGCCCCCCCAGTCTGATCTAGACAGCGAAAACGCATCATGAGCAAAACAAATGCTCGCTCAACCACCGAGCGAGTCCTCCTATGGGCAGTATTCTAGCGCTCCTCTGCCTGGGAAGATGGGTGCAGGATGGGGTTCAGCATCCAGGGGAGCAAAGGATAGCCAGAGTCACCTGCAAAAATAAAAAAAAAAACATTTTATAACAACTCCCAACGTTTAGGGGTGCATAGCAACTTTATTAAAGAGGAACAAATAGGTGTGCGGGCTAGTGTTGTAGGAAACATATTTGGAATGAGGCTACCTGCACATCCAACCTGGACACTCCTTAAACATGTCTGTGGGATGGTACTTACATAAGAGGGCAAGAACAGGACGCAATAGGGTTCAGTAACTTAACCGATTTAATTTAAAGCTCAATAATTAGGCTAAAAATATACTATGAAAATAGTTACAAAATAATGTGTTAAGGGAAAAAACACAGTCAGACAAGGTGGGCAACCAATACAAGTTTCATACACATACCCAGTAGCCAGCCACCAAAAAGATCGCCAGATTTGAATCGCTCATCTAGGCAGGAATTCCTCAAGATGTGCGCATCATGCGTCGAGCAGGGAAAGCCAGCAAAATGAGTCCCAAAAACCAATTCAGGGCCAGCAAGTGCCTGCACATTTATGCTATGTCCCATCTTCCAATTCCTGCACACAGGCAATAAAAAAAAAAATTAGGGAGACCCTGTAAAAAGGACCCCCAAAAAAAATACCTAAAATATATCAAATACTCATACCATCGATGTCCAAAGGCGTGCGGTGCAGCCTGGTTTCTGCCATACTCAGCAGGACAAGACCGCGGAGCTGGCGCCGCTGATGTGCTCCAACAGAGGACTGCATATTATTGCCCGAGTGCAAATACGGCTGCTCTGACTTGCCGTAAGTGAAGGCTCGGCGGCCCCGTTTTATTAGGGTGATTTCAATCGGAAATCAAGGCTCTGCATCACTGAAAAAAACGGACCAATGAACGAGGCGTCCGTTTTCCCGGGAAACAGCCTCGTGCGAGCCGACAATCGGAAAGGCGGCTGAGCGCACACCTGAGCGCATAAGCGCACACTAAAATCAACGTAGCACCCTTTCCTGACCTGATCAAAGCCCAAAACCAACGGGAAAACGCACGGGGGAGCTGAACGGGGAGGCTCTGCATCAAGCCAATTGTGTGAGTCGCTCTAACACCAGCACATCGCTGTATGGGAGCGAACGGTAGAACCACCATATTCTAACACCATATTCATCAAAAAAATAGCCTCACACAGCGACGGCGCTCAAAATTCGGTCGTTGTAGCCCAGAGCACCAGAGGCTGTGTGATTAACGTCCGTTTTTGAACATGTATACACTAATAACAAAGCGAAAATATATGGAATTACATTGTTATTACATAGTAACATGAACGCTTTAATACCAGACATGTAAGGACAATTATGCATAAAAATATTAAAATTCAAAAATGACTTTAAATAGGCCAGGAGAGGTGACACATTTTGTGATAATTAAAAAAAAAAAAACCCTGTTTAAATAGAATAAAGGGATCATCCATTGAAATGTATGGGAGAGCGACAGATAATACCAGGCGCTCTGGAAGCTAGAGCACAGGTGAGCTGTCTGTGATAATGAATCGGTCGCTACATGTCGCTGTTAGAGTCGCTCACCAGATTCGCTTTAATAAATGTAGTATTGCGTACAGTGCCCAGCGGTCACCGTTCGCTACGTGACGTTACCTGTCGCTGCCAGCCGTTACCTGGCACTATGGCTTGATGAATAAAGCCCTAAGAGGGCCTATGTCTGATTTTAGCAATTGTTACAGACAAGTTTTTTCATAGTTTGAACATAACCCAAAGGCTACTTTTAAGGAAGATCCTTCAAAGAGGCAGCTGGCCTCTGGTCATAGAAGTCATAGAATTTGCAGCTGGATAAAAAAAAACTGTTCATTCCCAATCAAGATGTGCAAAGCTATTAAAACAACACAGACTTAAGGTTGACACCAAAGTGGTATCTACTAAATACTGACATTAAAGCACATGTCACATTTTTGTAAGTTTGTATGTACCTGACCCCTTGTAATCTTCCCGCACAGGATGAATCTTCCCCATTCTGCTGTCAGCTCCGGTGCTATCATAATTCCCAGCCAGATTATGCGTGCACCCCTGTTTTTAACTAACAGTCCAAGTGTTAGCTAGGTTTGAGTAGGTATGAGTGTGTAGAGGGTTACATTTCTTTTTTGTCTATGGAGTGTGGTCACACCCCTCTAGCACCTCTTTGACTGCTATATATTGACTGGATGAGCACATCCTACCGTCCTTTTTGTTGTTGCATTTGCAGGTCAGTGGCCAGATCTGCTGGAATGTAGCTCTCCCAATGCAACAGGGAGTTCAACTGGTCTCTACCTAAAACCCATCAGCTGAACTGTAACAAAAGGGATAAATGCTTAGTAAAGGAATAACTAATTGGAAACTAGCCTTAGTGACAGCTGGATAAAACTATATTCAAAAAACATAACTTTAGTGTTATCATTTCTGTCATAACTGACTGTTGCTTGAAGTGCGCTAAGGTTTGGAGTCAACTTATTTTTAATGTAAAAAAAAATTGAAGTTTATGCTTTGGCAAAGTGCTTATTTTATTTTAATATGTGTGCAGTGTGAAATGGCCCTATTGTTTATAGCCGTGACCAAGATATGCTTTTTACAGATATTATACTTGCACTGCTATAATTCATCTATAATGTACGTTTTGCTCCTCTAATTTTCTCCTTTTAAGGGAATATGTATTACAGAAGCAACTGAAAATGGTATTAGTCCGTAAGACACAGCAATAAAAACATGTAGGGATGCAATGTAATTTAAAAGTAGTTCCCAGTATAGTTAGGGAATTGCTTTGGTAAAGAACTCATTTCAGCAAAGGGTCTGAAATCGAGACTATGCAATTTCAATTACATGGTGGAACTCAGTCGCCTCGACAGCTGTATACAGAAGTAACTTAATGTTATCAGATTTGATTTTTTTTCTGCTATGAGAATGCATACAGTATCTGGCTACACTTGTTAGAGCTCTGCTAAACAGTATTTCGATAAAAAATATGGGTCCAACTACATTTTAGAAAAGAACAAACTGTAAAATGTAAAAAAAAAATGTAAAAAAGATACACCTATTAAATTCAACCCCTGCAAACGACCCCTGTATTTAGTTGCTAGGCAATACAAAATACCTTCAGGGTATAGTAGCTAAATATGAACTGAAGAAGTCAGCCAAATCAGATACTTTGACCTATAATTTAAGATTTTGGTGTCTCTTAAATTATTTTATTTAACTTGCCTCTACTACCTCTTGCATCAACATGGGTGGGACACACCATTGCTTTTGCCTGTAGGGGAGGCAGTGTAGCATTTGCAGCTTTTCAGTTATTTTTTGATTTTGTTTATTGTAAAAAAAACTGCCAGTCATTCTGCTGCAGATTTTCTTTATGGCAGTATGCTGAGCAGAAATTGAAAAAAAACCAGACAGAGAGAAAGACCAGAAAACCCCTTGCATCAGAAACAAAAATGTAACATTCTAGCTGACTCATACAGACTGCAGAGAAGTTTCCAGCCATAGCTTTACAACAAAAGCTCAGGCACATCTAATATTGATCCTCTGCCTTTTCCTGAATATTTTGATGACATGTATTGCAGATTGTGGGTTGTTAAAGTTCTTTAGACGTTTACATTGATAAACATTTTTCTGAATTTGTTCCACAATTTGTAGAAACAGTTTTTAAGACTATCTTTTCTTTTTGGAGACTCAACTACTCTCTGAGATCCGAGAGATTTTTAACAAGCTGGTCAGGCAGGGGAGTTTATGTAGCAGGGGAGTTTATGCCCTGTAAGGGCATCCCAATTTGAGGTGGAGTAACAGGAACAAGGTATGTTTTGTCCTCATAAAAATGTATCAATATACATTTTCTTCTAGTATCTGTCTAGGTTTCCTTTGGGTTAGGTCTATTTGTATTATGTCACTGTCTCTTGGAATTCTGTTAATGTTAGTCTCGCATTACTTTTTGTCTAATAGCTTTATCAGTCGGTTACCATTCGAATACTACTGTGGTAATAATGGCTTATTAATTGGAAGGGGTGTGTGTGCATCTTCAGCATGCAGCAAAATATAAACTTGTGCTAAGTATGTTTAAAACTTTGGTCACATATTGTACATTTTAGGTATTTACTTTTCTTTTGTCAGTTTATCTCATATATATATATATATATATATATATATATATATATATATATATATATATATATACAGCAGGATTGGTTTAACTGACCGGTGCCAGTTTTGTTTAGCAAGTTGTACAAATAATAATGCAAAATTAAACAAATTAAATCCTAAGCCTGCCTGCTACTAACTTAAAGCGGACCAACAGACAAAAATGACTTAAACCAGACCAGCACAACAAAACAGTGCTTATATGCATCCCTCCCCAGGGCAATTTAGATTAGCTACACATAAAAATTCATTTACCTTTTTATACCTCCTGCTGCAGTAGATTTTAAAAACAAAATGGTGTCCTGCAAACAGGAAGTGTTGCTGGGCTTCCTGTTACTGTGTATTGTCAGTTATGTCAGTTAAATCCAGGTAGCAGCATGACTGAGATGCTGGGAAAGAAAGCTCCAAGATGGCCACTACCTTTCTTTTCCAACTGTGCCAGACTGTTGGTCTAGTTTAACATATGCAGTCCCTGACTAACTGGGTACAGACCTGGTGCCAGCCACCCCAAAACAGCAGCAAAGGGTACAACCTTATTCAGAAAGTCCATTCAGTTTAGATCAGAATTCCAGTGCCTCACATCACATGTCTGTTTCCCGAGGTAGAGATAGTCCCAAGTGTCTCAGCTCCAGACTTTTTCAAGGCTTACACACCTGAAGCCTGATTCATTAATTCCCAGCCCAAACCCCAGCCAGTCAGACCTGGGATGAGAGAAGCTGAATGCCCACCCGGCTCCAAACTTCTCCAGCACACCAGGCCCTTATACCAGATTTTAATCAAATCCCAGAGCAGAAAGACAAACACTTAGGCCCTTATTCATGAAGGGATAGCGCCAGGTAGTGCCTTGTAAATGACAGGTAGCGTCAGGTAGCGTCAGGTGAACGCCGGACACGGCACGCAATTACACATTTATCAAGCAGAATCTGTTGAGCGACAGGGATAACGCCATATAGCGTCCGATTTATCATTATACCAGCCTCAGCGTACAGCGCCGGTGTTCAGCCTTGTAGAGCGCCAGGTCTTACCTCTCGCTACCTGGCGCTCTCCTATACATTTCAATGGGCGTTCTTAAATTTCTCTTTAAACAGGGGGTTTTAATTATTTTTTTTTTTTATTCTCAAATAATGTTGTGACCTCTCCTGGCCTAGATAAAGACATTTTTGAAAATATTTTTCAGTTTTTATATATTTATGTAGAATTGACATTATAGGTCTGGCATTAATGTGTTTATCTCACAATGTTATAACAATGTAATTCCATATGTTTTCGCTTTGTTACTGGTAAATACATGTTAAAAAACAGCCTTTAATCACACAGCCATATTCACACCATATTCCTCAAAAAAACAGCTTCACACATCTCCGGCGCTCAAAAATGCTTCGCTGTAGCCCAGAGCGCCGGAGGTGTGTGAGGCTGTTTTTTTTATGAATATGGTGTCGCACTGACCAGTCGCTACCATTCGCTCCCATACAGTGCTGTACTGCTCATATAGCGACTCCCCACAATGTATTCATCAATGCTGCACAGCGACTGAGGCGCTCTGAACTAGCAAACCACGGCCGAGCACAGCGACTACTAGCAGGCGCTCTGAAATGCCTGCTACAGACGCTACCTGCCGCTAATGATGAATCAGCCTGCCCCTCTGCTGTTTCAGTCACTGGGTGCCTAAAAGGGAACACATCAATCTGGGTGAAATGTACACATCAGTTGCCACTTTAGCAATCTGTCTGCCACTATATATATATATATATATATATATATATATTTATTTACATATTTATATTTCTAAGATGTCTGATAATGAATTTTATGTAACTGGATCATGCATTAAAAATAACAATAAAGACTTTTTGTTAACAATATCTTATTAACTTTTTCCTCATACTGAACCAAGCCATAAAAGCTTAATTAAAATGTGTTATTTCTCTGGTTTCCTTCTTATTGGTTTTAGTTGTAAAACGTTTTTTTTCCATTTTTATACTTTCTTTTTTCAAAGTTTCTATTAAAAATCTCTGATGGGATTTTCATCATAACTCTTTTCTCTATAATGATAAAGAACTTTGCCCTGAAATCCTCTATCTCCTAACAGACATCCCTTAAACTGGAATTTTAAAAAAGACACATCTGTGATCTGTGTCAAATATAGTCTCATTTACTAGAACAACACCAACTTGTGTTGGCCCGTCGGCTTGGCACAGCCTAAGGTGCCCTCCCCACTGCTCAAACTGATACTTTTTTAGTAATAAATAAGGCTGTTAATTAACAATTTCCTTCTAAGTGCAGCACTGCATTTAGATTTACCACTAAATTAAATCCATATTTAGCTAAGTTAATCTCCTGTTTTGATAATAATTGTTTTGTTCAATAGACTTTGGCAAATAGGCACCAGTTAGGAGACATCGTAAATAAGGTTTGTTCTCATACCCAGCAGAATAACCCTGCTCTGAAATGAGGTGCCATATCAGTTCTTCTTTTATATCAGTAGTCAGGTGTCCAGAAGGGCACCGGCCCTTTTAGGGCTGGCAGCCCCATGAATGGCCTGCGCTTCCTGTTGGAAGCTGACCAGCCATGGGATTGGGGGAAGAGATCGGGGGAAGTGACCTCAGGGGAGGGGGAGGGGGGAGTATATAGGGGCAGGTCCCCCCCTCCTCTTCCTCTTTGGCCCCTGATCTCTTTGCTGGAACGTGCTTCCCCACCTGCCCGCCCTTTATTGGAGGTGATGGAATGGTCGATTGGTTGCAGCGGTAGCTGGTTGGTTTTGGGGCAGTTTGGTCGAGACAGGTTGTAATATGTTATATATATATATTTAAAACTTTAATATATGTAAAAAAAAAATAGAAGATAAGAATAAAGAAGATTTATTTATATTTATTGACATTTGTTCAGGTAACAGGGTATATGTAGTGGTGATTTTATGTATAATTTGTGGGGTATTTAGTGGGCTTATGTGTCAATGCGTATGTATCGGGGGATTGTTGTACATTCATTGTCACTGTTTTATTTTATTTGTCACAGCTTTGGCGGTCTCCTCTGCTCGGTTCGGGTCTGAGATGGCACGGAAAGTGGGGGTAGGTTACAAGGAAGCGGCTGTTTCGGCGGAAACGGGCCAGGAGGATAGGTGACTGAGTTTAAGGGGAGGGGAGGGACAAAGGGAAGGGGTTAAGGTGGATCTTGGCAGTTAGCCCCGTAGAGCTACCAGGCCTAGGAGGGATGCGGCCGGGCTCACGAATTGGCTTCTGTTTCAGATTCCGGGAGGTTGGTGAGCCTTCGGGCCGCCTCCCCTCCCCTTCTGTTGGTAGGTAGGGTATGGTGGAATCTCAGACCTGGATCGGGGAGATCGGGAGTGCATTGTTAATTGTTATTTGTTATTGTTTTTATGTTGAGGCTGTGGCCAATTAAAATTCCATCAATTCCGAAGAAGTGGTTGTTGGCTCCTTTATTTTGGGAGTGTGGGTGGGTTGGTGTTAGCTGAAGACGTATGGAACGCTAGCACAGTCATGTGATTTAGGGCAGTATCTTACATGAATACTTCTAAGATACCACAGAAAACAAACATCTAGGTAAGTATTTTATGTGGATTAGTCTCTTCTTTGGTATGCTGGGGATGAATTATACATGCATACTGTACATACAAGACACTTGTATGTTCAAACTATGTCCCAACCAAAATAGTTTGTCTCATGCTAAGGGCTAATGAAATACTTAAATCCCAAAAAACCCACAACTCAGCACCTTAGAGAAAACCAAGTGCATCAAAAGTATAATATAGAAATATTCACAAAATACTACTAACAATACAAAAAAAAGCTATGACAGCTGGGCCTTATTTGTATTGGTATTAGCATTTTGTTGGTGGGGTCAATGGGAGTGTAGTGTTACTTGTTTGTGATGCTTGTTTTTGTGAAAAAGCATGTTTAATAGTACATAATAAAAATTTGATATAATGAAATATTATATTTTAGATGAGTATCTTCTTCAGAATCCATTATCCTAAGCTGTCAGAAACAACACAATGAAAATACTGTATTGATAATACTAGGGAATTAATACTCCTTCTATCCCCTAGACAACATATGTCAAAATCAAGGTCTGGGGGAAGATGCAGCCCTCCATGCTGGCAGCATGTCTTTGCACCTGTGTGTGGTGCTGCTGAGTATCGGCTATTATGTGCAAAACAATTCAGTGCCTGCATCTGTCCTGGGCAAAATAATTCTGTTTTTGTCCTAAGCAACCTAAATATGTGTGTTTAACCATACATTTGTATGGCCATGTTTGCATTTTTTTGTGTTATTACCCTGGCCCTTGAAAACAACCAGAATGCTGATGTGGCCCCTGCCCTAGACAGTTTCAAAATATCTGTTTGCAAAAATTATTTAGAAACTGTCTAGGTCATAGAATAAGTAGTGGTTATCTAGTATTTCCAATATGTACATATTATACTATTGATTCATTTAGATGGCTGGGTTGGGTTTTTTATTTACATGCATACTTGTTGCACGCTTGCTTAGTTCCTAAATTGACACCCTGGAACTTGTAGTGTATTGAAGAGGATGTTACAGGGAAGAAAGGGATCACCAATGACCTGGGTTTGACCTGTGACTAAAAAGAGCCCCTATTATCCTCTCCGCTGCTTGTGTAATTCTACTTAACCATGGTTAGTACTTTTTGCTGGCTTTACCACACCAAACCAAAACTGATTCCATAGTTGAATTAAGGAACATAGTCAATAATTTGTGTAATAAAATATCTTTCCTGTGCTGTTTTAGAAGGTAAAGTCTTAGATTATTTTTTTTTTACACCACTGCTTAGTGCTTGCCTTTTATTTTCGGCCACAAGAGGTGAGCGTCCATAGGAATTTTATTTTCTTTGCTCTCTACACCACTCCACCTTCCATGTGAACTGGGTGAGTTTATGAAATCTGTTGCCATCTCTACGCCTAGGTCCTAATACTAGAGGATTTTAGTACTGTCACAGTTAAATGTATGTGTGTAAAGGTTAAATGGTTATTTCTTTATAAAGGATAACTAAATGTATCTGAATCAAAAGTCAAGACAAACAGCAAACTACACAGTTGACTGGCATAAATGTTAAGTTTTACCTGCCAAATGTATTGTAATTCTGTGCAGACATTTCTGAGATGTGAACACCTCTGCGACTTTGGACCTATATGCCTCTATAGAGCCGTTGTCATCAGCCGACAGCTGTCAAGGAGCAGGTCCGGGAGTCATATAACCACAACAATGGCATTTTGTAGAACGCTATTTCAGACAATACCCACAATGCCTCTCTCTACCTCTGCATTTCTCCACATGAATGACTAAAAATGCAAAGCAGATCATATATTGGCAGGATATACAGCTATACATTGATGTATTTTTTACATAGCTGGATATAAAAAAAGCTTTTTTGGGTTTTCCTTAGCTTTTTCTTTAAAGTGTAAGTCAAGCTGCATAAAAATACATGCTGTTTATTCAACCTATGCATACCTAAAATAAAGAATCTAGCCATTAACTGCATCTTGCATGGAAAAAAAGCCCAACATATGTATCTATATTTATCTGAGTAGGAGAATGATGGATTTTTATAATGTACTGTATAATCTATATTTGAGCAATGGCTGTCTCAGTAGCTCTGAGCTCCCAGTACAATGAGATTATTTGCACTCCATCTACATGGTAGGGTAATGGGTAATCCAGTTATTTTTGGTTGGTATGTGATATATATATATATATATATATATATATATATATATATATATATTGCTATTATACAGGCCAAAAACAAATTATCAGCATCTTTCAGACCACTGACTTGAATTTAAAATTTAAAAGTGGTGTCAGACAGTCGGGTCCTCTGTCATTGCGACAAGTTTTTTTTTTTTTTTAAAGCCAAAAAACACAGGGGTGGCAAGGATGGAGGGTCTAGGTCTGCTTCCTGGAACTGTGTTGCAGTGCTAGTGAGATGAGGACATGTCACAAGATATGGTCAGGCAAGGCAGGGTCAATAACAGGCTTGGCACAGAGACATAGTTTGGGAAGGTAGCGTCACATCAGGCATGGCATGTAGACATGGTCAGGGAAGGCAGGATTGGCAATGGGTCTTGGCACCGAGACATGGTCAAGCAAGACAGGGTGGACAGCAGGGCTTGGCACAAGATAGATCAGCCCTGTACAGCATATACACTCACAATATAGTCAGGTCTGCAATCGGGTATGGACCTGTGGCATCTGTATTTTCCAGCTATAACAGATACCAAGGGGTGACCAGTGCCAGATTTGATGTGGTGAGCAGCCCTACAGGAAGCCATGTTTTCTGTGTCTATCTTTGATATGTAACATCATTGCCGGTCTGGAGACTCAGAGGGAGCGGCAGCCAAGTAAGTAGCATGTGGTGACATCCCTTTAGCCAAGAATTATAACTTTTCAACACTTGAATATAATGTAATAGGTCCACTTTAACAAAGCAATGCAATCCACTAATGTATTGTCATATAATGGCAGAGGTTCTCTATGTCCAAATTTATAGTAAATAAAAGTAGTAGACTGTAGCTACCTTTTCACTGTAAACTATTTTATTGTCTTTATTCAATAGCTCATCAAATTCTATTGTGTGATAGACTTGTATTACATCCATCGCCTCTTGTGGCGCTTTTCTGAATTGTATGTACTTTTACGTTTAAACCAGATCAACACCCAAGAAACAGCGGTCATATGCATCCCTCTCCAGGGCAATTAAGATTGCTGCATTTAAAAATATATGTATCTTTTTTTTACTCCTGTTTTGGTCAATTTGCCCCCCTCATTGGTGTCCTATGGACCTGCCAGTGGCCTGCAAAAAGGAAATGCTGCTGTGTTTCCGGCCACTGTGCATTGTGGGTTATGTTGGTTAAATCCAGACAGCAGCATGGCTCGGATGCCAAGAAAGGAAATCTCCCGGATGCTCCAGATGGCTGTAATCTGGAAACAATTGGTGAGACGGCATTTCAGCTTTAACTGGATGCAGGAACAAATGTAATTGCTTACAATGAGTTTCTTTTCAACTGTGCAAGGCTGTTGGTCCGGTTTAAACAGGTAAAATTCAATAACAATACACTGATAACGTAATGTGTCAGCTCTGCTGTGCTGAGCATGTGTACTCCTTAGTTTGTTTTTTAGAAGCCACCATAGTCTCCTAGGACCGCTTTTCTAAGCCAGCCTCTCTTTTCCTCAGCAGCCATTTGTGTGGACCAGCTACCTCTATCCTAGTGCCCATACCTAGCCACTGCCGGCAGCAAGTTCAGAGCTGGCCGATTCTGGGCCGGGGGGGGGGGGCATGGCCTGTGACTCCTGCCAACATTCAATGACGCTGGCAGGATTCACAGGCCACGCCCCCTGGCCCAGAATCGGCCCACTCGACTATGCAGCCGGGAGATCCATAGAATATTCGTTTTTCTTTTTTACATTCGTCCGATAAGACGTAATGATATTTTCTCCCCATATTTGGGAGAAAATAAGTGCATCTTATAGGGTGAAAAATAGAACAGCTAGACCATCTTCCCTCTTACTCGTGTTCTGTGTGCAGCCGCATGTTTTATATAGTTATTTCAGCCCATGTATGGACTATACAGCAATGCATTGTATTACTATGCCTGTATATTTATGTTTGTATACTAAGGATTGCTATTTTCTCTTTGATCCATCTTGTAAATAAAAGCTGAGGAAGATTTACTACCCCTATCCTTTCTCGACATGGCAAGGGTTAAAGGAATCCTTTCTTTATCCTTTACTTTTATTTATAATTTTTGTAAAATACATTTTAGCTTCTCCTCACTCCAAGGTAAAAAAATGCCCAGGAGACCAAATGACTGCCCTGCCAGCCTAACTAGCCCCAAGCACTTTGGGCATGCTGATGGATACCAGGCTCTTCTGCACCCCTGTATCCAGTGGGGTGGGTGGTATTAGCAATCCACCAGCCAGCATAATGGCATGTGACTTGTTGGCCTTCATACCTGAACTTTTATAGGGTTCCTGGCGAATTCTTATCTGTTCACATGGAGTTAGAGAGAGGCAAACACCTCTTTTCCTGGCCCTGGAGGTCTAAAAGACTCCAGGGTTTGCGCTGATTGCCTAATCCAGGGGCATCGTGACTTTAGATCGCTCGCTATGTAAAACCCAAAAAAGAAGTGGAATCCTCTGCACACTCATACTATTGAAAAAGCTAGCTATCACAGACATTGCTACTTCTTTACTAGTGTGTGCACAAGCAATGCAATTCATGAACCTGTCTGTCTAAAGACAGTGCAATAACTTAACTTGCTTGCTTTCTCTCCCAATGCAACAGGGAGTCCAGTTGGCCTCTACATAAACCCCTCTGCTCAACTGTAACACTGTGCAGGCAAGTGAAGCATTTTTCATTTTTCACCCCCACAATCCTTATCTGAACCTGGATCCCCTGAGTGAAATGTGGCCCCCATAATAGGCCGCCAGAGTTCTGTTCTCTTTCCTGGCCACTGGCCTAGGCCGGCCCACATGAACGCAGGTGGCCAATCATGAGGATCATGCTGTGGTTGATAGTGAGTTGTGATCCCGACCCGCCATAAAACTTGAACCCATGGTCAGGCACCGGACGGCGTGGAATGCGGCAGCTGTGACGGGGCTCAGATTCAGTGATCAATAAGTAAATACTTCTTAACAATAGTAAATGTCTGAATTAAGTTGGTCCTACACACATTTCCTACATAAAGGGTGTGGGCCGCATTGTCGCAGGTTTGGGAGGGGCATCCGGATTGCTTGTGCCCTCCTGTGCTTAAATCCCTGCAACCTCCGAAATCTTTCCCTGAACCACGATCTCCTGGGGAATATGCGGCCTGGCGATTTGCCGGCAACAGTGATGTGGGCCGGGGTCCAATTCTTTTTCCCACATACTTGTCCAGGCTGGTCCACATCACCACCACCAGCCAATCATGAGGATCATCCTGTGCAGGGACATACATAGCCCTGATGGGGTCTAGGGCCCCTCATGGGCCCCTATCAGAAGCACCCCATACCCCGGTGAACACACCGGCTGGGTCCCTTGGTGCAGGAGGGGAGTGGTGCATGCACATCAGTAAGAGAGGCAGGTCGTACAGGCTCGGCATCAAGTTGTGCGGCATGTGCGCGGTGATGAGAAAGACATGTGGTGCACGCATGGCAGTGAGGGAGGCAGCAGGGGCACGCGCATGGTGGTGAGGGACTTGTGATGCATGCACGGAGGCATGGGCACAGAGGTGGGGAGGACAAAGGCGGCATAGATGGGTAGATAAGTATGTACGCTGTCGTACATTCTGCAGAGGTGGTGTAGGTAGCTTGCGCCGGTCCCCTTTGTTCCACGGGCCTGGGGGCATGTGTCTGCACTGCTTCTATGGTATCTATGCCCATAATCCTGTTATTGATGGTGAGTTGCGATCCTAAAAACCCTTAAAACCCAAATCTATGGTCAGTCTTCGGACGGCACGGAATGAGGCGATGGGGGGTTAGATCCAGTGATCAGTAAGTAAGTACTATTTTGTTTTTTAAATAGGCTGCTGAATCACTTTAGAAGTTACCAAAGTTTACTCATTTTCAATCTGCAAATAAGTTATTTGGCTATTGTTCTTTTTTGTTTTCTTAAGCTTTATATACAGGTTTTAGCTTTTCATACAGATGTGCTAAGGAAAGATTCTTTTTTTTCTACACCCCAAAACATTACTTGACTAAGGTGACCATTTAATAACCACAGATTTTGTGGTTTCGGGTGCACTTTGGGTGCATTGGGCTTCTTTAATTGTTTTCAAGAGACCTAAAAGCACATACTTCATTTTGCCTTAAAGTCTTTAATGGAATTCAGATTCAGGTGATGCAGAACCAGAATATTGCAAACAATTCGGGAGAACTGCACCAGAACAGAGAGGTAGATTCACCACATCAATACTAATGACCCCAAATAACATCCGGCTCACCAAGCTGTCTCTCCCGTTGCTGTACAGAAAGGTGTCATGTACAAAGCTTATTCAGCAATGATGCTATCGTTGCTGTGTTCAGGCAAGTGTTTGTGTTATGAGATCGAATTCTGCTGACATTGCTCTGGGGTTTCATTGCAAGATCCTCGTTTTTTTTTTTAGTAATCTTTATACTGATATCCATCTCATCCACTGAACTTGCATCTTTCTTCTGCAGATAAGTTTTCAATTTGTCTTATCTATGTAACTTTAATAAAAAATGCACAGTGGGCAAAAATTAGTTTTATTATGCAATTAACAATGTTATGACTTTTGTTGGGGTTTTATAAGCTTTTGAGCTTTTACTCATGTTCTATCATTTCTAATAACTGTGAGCTTTGGTGTGTCAACTGTCCACTTCTAGTCAAAATACCCAAGCTGTTTGAAAATACTGACAATCTCTCAAGGAGATTAACATACAAAATACAATATGCTAGGACAGTTAAAAACAACATTTAGGGGGTTATTCATGGAGGCAGAGTGCCAGGTAGTGCCTCATAGTGGCAGGCAGCGTCTGGTGAACGCCGGGTGCTGTACGCAAAACCACATTTTTGAAAGCGAATCTGGTGAGTGCCATGTAGCGTCACATGTATTAATCCAGGCGGGTTAGCGTATAGCGCCGGCACTCTAGGTTCCAGAGTGTCAGGTATTACCTTTCGCTCAGTGTCGCTCTCCCATACATGTCAATGGTCGTTCATTTTTTATTTATTTATTTATTTATTTATTTTTATTTATTTATTTTTTGCTCAAATCATTGTGTGACCTCTCCTGGCTGCAAACAAATGCTTTTAGAAACTTTTTTGACTTGTAATATTTTTATGCAGAATTGCATTTGCAGGTCTGGCACTAAAGTGTTTTTGTCCTAGTGTTTTAATACAATGTCATTCCATGTGTTTTCGCTTTGTTACTGGTGGACATGTGTTCAAAAACAGACTTTAATCACACAGTGTCTGGCGCTCTGTGCTACAGCGACCAGATTTAGAGCACCAACGCTGTGTGTGTGTACTTTTTTGGTAAATATGGTGGAGCGCCGAGTGCCGGACGTACTGAACTGGCCCTACCTGTCGCTCGCTGCAGTGCTATACTGTTGTTACAGTGCCCAACACACATCACATTCATCAATGCCGGCCAGGTTACTACAGCGACCGAGACGCTCTTTTACAGGGCACAATACTCTCTTACAGCATCTACTAGCGGTCGCTCTAAGCGCTCATCTGGCAATACCTGGCGTTAGTAGTGAATCAGCCTCCACATCAAAAGGAGTGGAACTGGAAACTGCTGTATGCTACAATATTAAATTACACAACATGTCATCGATAAATAGAGAATATATATACTAACAAATATAGTATACAAAATAGATAACAACTATATATTCTTAGATTAGGAGAAACATACCCCCTGACTTAGATAACATTTATTAAGTGTTAAAATATCTTTATTTTTTTACCCCCTTTTTTTCTTAAATTATATTTTTCCAATGTTTCTTATACAACATTCTCCATTTTTACATACAGCCTTTTACTTATTTTAATGGAAAAGGAAGTCATTTCAAGTAAGCCACTTCTGTTTACAAAGGTTAAGAAAAATAGCTTCATGATTATAGTTTCCAATTGCAATGGCTTTCTCAAACCCCATTATTCCTGATTAAATTATATGAGAATTTTAGCCCTATCTCCCACCTCCCCACCCAACCCCCAGCTCAAAAGCCCAGCACAAAAAAAAAAGGGGGGGGGTCCTCACACTTTCCACCTGTGTATTGTTATAGTTCTCCATTTATCCATATTCTGTGTTTTTCAATGATTTTACTAATTTATTATGCAATTTGATGCTTAAAGGAGCACTATTACGAAAAAATCGCCCAATGATAAAAATCCAATGATTCGACATGCCCCACTTTGTGAAACCCCCTGATCGGGAGTAAAATCACCTAGCCAATGTTCACATGGATCTGGATGCCACAGCATTTGCATTTTTGCTACAATTAATTTCCTATTAGGAAATACAGAAATAACAAATCCCAGGTTTCTGGCTTTACTGTAAAAGTGGCGGTTAGCTAGTTAGTAGGTGTGGAAAACTCTAACACCTCAATTGGCTCGAATCTACAAAAATTTGAAGACCAAGTTCCAACATCTAATACAATTTAGAAAACTATTCCAACACATACTTAATGCAGCTCAAAAGCCACAGTGGCCAATTGCTAGCCTGCCCTCAGGGCATCCTAAATTGGGACCCTTGGGGACATCAGTAAACTCACATTTACCAGCGGCTCCTACTTGTTGTGTGGCAGCCACAGAGTGGTGTAAGTGTAGAAAATCTACCACCTCAATTTGCTGGTATATACTAACATTAAAGGAACTTCCAACATCTAATACAGTTTAGAAAACAAATCCAATGCACACTTAAAGCTGACCAACAGTGAAAAATTACTTAAACCAGACCAACACAACAAACAGTGCTCATATGCATTCCTCCCCAGGGCAATTTAGATATCGGCAGAATTTTAACTTTTTCTAACTGCTGCTGTAGTAAATTTTAGAAACAAAATGGCAGCTCATGCATTTGCTGGCCACCTGCAAACAGGAAGTGCTGCTGGGCTTCCTGTTATTGTGTATTGTCTGGTATGTCAGTTGAATCTAGGCAACAGCATAGAAGAGGAAGCTCCAAAATGGCCGCCACCTTTCTTTTCCAACTGTGCCAGGCTGTTGGCTTAAGTGCAATCTTTCAAGTGCTACTAATACTATTATTTGACCATAATTTCACTGTAAATTTGGAGTCAGAAGTGGATATATCTCCTCCATCTTAGATGGACACAGGGAGGCAGTGCTGGGAGGCGGTGCTAGTCTGCAGAACTCTCATAGGGAAAGCATTTTTATGTGAGGCAGGGTGTTTCTGAAGACCTAAAGGTCAGTTACATTTGTGGTAGGTAAAAAAAGGTATTACATTAAGCTCACATACATTTCTTGAGTTGCTAAAAAACAGTGGGTACAAAATATCTAAGGAATTGTCCATTAAATAAAACCGTTGTCTGCTTTTCAAACTTTGAACACTAGGCATGAGTATAAGACCATAAATGAAAAGATCATTTAAATGAGATTATTAGAATCTGGGTGTAGGTTCCCATTTAGGATGAGTCAGGGGGTATAAGATATATTTGGGGAACAACTGCTGAGATTGGTCAGGAGCTTTTTGGAGGGAAAACTGTTTTGTATAGAGGATGCTAGCAGAGATCACTAGTAACCATGTTAATGGGAAGACCGGTGTAGCCTCCTTCGTAAGATGTCTGGTGGGACTATTACAGAGAGAGACCCAGGTGCAGTTGGAAGCGAGTGAGAACACCTGACTGTGGTGCAGCAAAGTGGAGCTGAGGTGCAAGGTGCAAGGAGGACGCCTAGGGGGGTCCTGGTATGGATGTGGCAGAGGAGGCGCCCCCGGAGAAGAGAGGATCCAATGGTACCGACAGGCTGCGATGGAGAAGCCTCTGTACCTGAGACTTGTTTTACTCAATGGCAGAAAAATGGTCCCACTGCTGATGCTGGGCTATTCCGCATCCCAGTCTGGGGTATCCCATAGATTGTCTCCATTATGAGGGGCTGCTCAGTTCAAAGTGGGGTGGTGGCCACCCGAAACTCCCTCTTGAGAAAGGTCTACTGTTAATTGGGAAATACAATACTACCTAGACGCATGCTGAAGCATTCTGATAAGCAAGAGTACCTGTGTTCTATCCTTGTTTAACCCTCACTGGAATGTCCTTAATAAAGCAAGTGTGCCTGTGTTTGCTTTTTTTTTCAAGTGATGCAAGTTTGTTTGGCCTGTGAGCTGTGCATTTGACAGTGATGTGGATTACAATATTAAACCTTTTTTTTTTCATGACCTTGCAACAATAAAACAAGCTGATCCTTTCACTTATCGTGCTTACTGTTGAGTGTTTTTGCTCTATTTAGTCTTATAACAGCTTTGATAAATATGAATTATTTTGTTTCCATTTAAACAATGCTATAATTACTTTATTATAGACTTTTGAAATATTAAGGGTAGTTTTTCCGATCGCTCCCCCTGAGCTGCAAGTTAACTTTTCCAACCCAAAAAAAGTCAGGATATTGGTTTAATTTTTTTTTCTATATAACAAGAAAAATATATATTTCAGTAATACATTGCTCTCCATGTGAAGTATACAAAATAAACTTTTATAAGGCCCTTATTCATGAATGGATAGCACCAGGTAGCGACTATTTAGCGACAGGTAACGAGAGGTATCGCCACGAGAACACCAGCTCATTGAAGCCGATCCTGTTTAGCGACTGGGAGGACGCCATGTAGCGTTAGATTCAACATGTTCCCAGCCTCAGTGAACAGAGCCTGTGTTCAGCCTTGCCGAACGCCAGGTATTACCTCTCGCTACCTGGCGCTCTCCCATACATTTCACTGGCAGACACTCAAATGGCTATTTTGTCTTTTTTTTTTTTTTATTTCCAAAAAAATGCAAATGTGTTAGAGGTTATTCCTGAAGTGTATGTAATGTTTCCATGTTTTTTTTTTTTTTTAAAGTTAATTCGTAATGTGCCACTTAAATGTTAAACTCACACCCCTAACCCAATGTCCTTCCCGTTATTTTTTGCGTTTGGAACTTTTGTTTACACCTCAAATCACTTTATTCTAACCGTGTCTGGCGCTCTATGCCGCAAGCAGCCAAAAACAGCGCCCACGCTGTTACCTAGAAATTTCCTTGGGTTATTGCGGCGTTGGCCAGTCGCTATGCCCAGTCGCTACCTGTTGCTGGCTGCGGCGCTGTGCTGTTCATACATGTGTATTTGTTGTTTTTTCCCTGAAATGCCTTGTAACGTCAAGAGTCGCTGTTGTTGAATATGCAGCAGACATTTTCACGCATCTGAGTGCACTAGCATGACCTTGAAACCATAGTTAAAGCTAATATGGACCCATTAATGATAACATTGTGAAACACATTGTTCCCCCTTACATTATTGAAGCATTCAAATGAATCTCAACCTATTTCTGGAGTCATGTTTTGTACACATTCACACATCTATATATAAAGAGGTATTAATGTCTGTGTTACTCTCTCAGCCATTACGCTGTTTAAAATAATTATGCAGCCTAAACAAAAATGTCAAAAATACATTTTAGCGCGTGTATGTAGCGGATGAGATAATAATATTTACGCTATTTTAATATTTGCGTATCCTTGAAATATCATAGGCGTATGTTAGCGTATTATTAATGCAAGGAGTTTCAGATTTTTTGCTTTAACTTTTGTTTTTTCAACTTCCGGTTTACACCTACGAGGATCCGTCATGCGGCCCAGACGCCCTGCCAGCCGCCCCCCCCCCCTAGCTACTCATCTGATTCCGCCCTCCGTCTCCCCTGGCCCATCAACATCCCCTGTTCCCCCCGCAAGCAGCAAGACCCAGCGGAAAAGGGTGAATCCGAGGGTTAATGGTCAGGTTGTGAAAGTGAGTATTTGTTATATTTGTGTGATGCGATAATGTTGCTTTGTATATATGTGTTAGCACTGATATATACCTGTATTTTTAAAAAAAAAATTTTTTAGGACTTTTGTGTATTGGAGTACGACTATGCCCGTGGTGCAAAAAGGTGCATAGCGTTGGAGGTGAAAGCCACCATGTCCCGGCGCTTCAAGACGCATTTGACTGTGCGCTCAATCATACAGAAGTGGTCAGATTTCAAGCGCCGGGACAATGAGGGCGTTTATAGGCTCTATGATGCCTATGCTTAAGGTAAGTTTCATATCACAACATGTTAATCCGAAAGATAATGTAGTAGTATTTTTGAGTATTTTTTGAGGTGTCCTTTTATTTATTTCCATCAACACAAATAAGTGTCCTCCCCTGGGCAAACGCGGGAAGGGATACCTCCCCCGCACAAGAGTGGTGGACTCGGATGAGTCTGCGGGGGAGGGTCCCTCTCGGCAGTCCCATCTAGAGGACCCAGGGGAGGAAGGGGATAAGGCCCCAGAGGAGCGTGCTGTTGGGGGGAGGGCAGTATGGAGCCTCAGCTCCTCACAGTCAGACTCAGCTGAGTCTCTAAACCCTGGTGGCCACTCTCAAGTGGGGAGTCCAAGTGGGGAGGAGGACATGGACTCACCCACACTCCCTCAAGGATCAGGGAGTGAGAGGGAGGAGGGTGGCCCAAGGGTTTGGGGATCCTCTGGGTCGATTGTGAGGAGTAGAGGCTCCACGCCTCCACCTCAGAGTCCTCCCTGGGATACCAGCGGCAGTTCATCCCCTGGTGAGTGCATTTCTAATTGTTGTTTGTCTGTTCCAGGTTGAATATGTGCTTTGTTAAATATCCTGTGCCATCATTCTATGTTTTTCAGGGCATCATAGAGCCGGCACCTCCAGCAGCTATGCACCAGATCTTGCACTTGGGCATAGTCGTGGTAAGTAATTTTGTTTATCACTCACATGGTGTATGTAATGAGATTAGAAACTACATACACATGTTTTATGCTACATAGCATTATATTTTTGTGTTAATTTCAGACACTTCAGTAACACCACTCCAGTTCCATACAAATGCAAGCAAGCACAAATATAAATTTGAGTGATTACAGCATGATGCTGCATTGCAAATGTGTTAGGAAATGTTTTTTTTTTACTAACACATGTGCCAGACTCAAATATAAATATGTTCATGTCAATTTAAATTCAGTAATTTGCATTGCACTGGGAATGTGCGCCAAAAATGTTATTGAGTGCTCCATGTGGCCTAATTAAATTATACAGCTGACCTCATGAAGCACTAAATATCATGCTAATGTCTTCAAAACATGTGTCAAACCATGTTAGCATGATTTAGAGCAGAACAAAAACAGGTGGATGTAGAAGAATAAGATTCCGGGCCCAAGCTTATGACATTTTTTGCTGTGTTTTTGTCTACACAGATGTTTTCTATGCAGACGGACCCTGTCACCATACTCCCCACCCCAGCTCCCGGAACCACCAGCAGCATGGTCCCTAGCCACAGCTGCGATGGTGAGTACAATTACTTGTTTGAAAGACATACTTTTCAAACATATGTCTTCACAAAGAACCACGCATAAGGGGAAATGTCATTATGGGGTTAATTAGCAGACATGTAGCTGACATTTGGCCGAGGCAACATCAGAAATACATTTATGCATGCTAGATTGTTGCTTCCCCTTTGTTTAAACGTAAACACATAATAAATTAGGCCTGTGAGTGTGTTTGTTGTATACCAAACTCATTCAATAGTAAATTTTGTAACTATAATAGGAATATGAGAAGGATTTGTATAGTTCGTACTATGGACATGATTACTTTAGGAAAACACCAAAAACAATGTCCCCAATCTTACGTAGGCCTTCAATTCCTAAAAGAGGGAATGTCAACATATAGGGTATTGCAAAAAATAGCACATGTAAGCCCAAACAAAATATGTCATGTAACCAGATATTCACAGAGTTTAGCATAATGTGAAGAATGTGGCAACCTAATGAGTCACAACTATGCTTACGTTTGGATCCATTTCACCACACTAATGATGTTTTTTTCGGCCTACAGCTTGCATTAATGAGCATTGCAGACTGTGGCAGTACGTCCGGCAGACCTGATATCTGCTGCTGGGAAAGAAGAAACAGCCGTAGGGTTGGGGGTATGGGTTTATCCACTCTGCGGAATTTTCTATTGGCCATGTTGGCCCTTTTTTGGCAAATAAAAAGGTTACCCTTTTTAAACTTTAAGTGTGTCTTGACGTTTAAACCATAGTTAAATTGGTTCTTTCATTTGGAAACACATTGTTAGGCCTTACATTCTGTAAGCATTGTAATGTATCAAAAATTTGTACAGTAGTAATTAGAGCCAAACATTCACATATCTAGATATACAGAGGTCTTAATGTCTGGGTTAGTAGATATGTAATTATGTACCAAACACAAATTAGTGAATATATTAAAAGATTTAATAAATGAAATAAAGTCAACCCAAATTAGAACAGCATTGGATTTGAAACAAAACAAAACAAATTAGTCCCTGCCTTGGTGGTGCCGACTCATTGTTAGGGGCGGTGTTGGGGGAAAACAGTGCAGTAAAAAAAATAGACTGCTGCTGTATTAGCTGATGTAACAACAACAACGTTTCGTCCTGGCGCTCTAGAGATTGTTGGATGCCATGCATCATTTGTTGTATGGCATGCCTCATTTCGGACTGTTGTTTGTTTTGCAAATCTCGAACTTCTTGCCTCAGTTCATGAATTTGTTGTTGGTCCACCAGCGATTGGTTTTCCAATGCCGCAATGCACTCCTGAGTTACATCACGCGGCTGTTGGTGACTGTAGGCCTCCAGCATCCGGCCCCCTAACTCATACAGGTCGGCACTTGTTGGGGCAGCTCGGGCAGTTGGGAAATATTATTTTCATGATTGTATTTAGCACATCAAACTAAACATAATACATCTATGGTTACATTATCATGTACTGTTGGTACTGCCTCTGTAGCCTGGCCACATGGAACTTGTGAGGAGGGCACATCCTGGGTTTGTGCCAAGGATTCCAGCTAAGATCATAGTATGTTGTATGTTACATGGTGTTACCTGATTGCCCAAAAAACATGTAACTCACTGTGTACTCATTGTGTTAACAAAATTCAGAATCACATATCTAAAAACACACATACCCGCCACCTCTGAGATGTCCTGACTTAGGCCATCACTAGAGCTTTGCCCTTTAAAAACATGGTTCAGAGCAAATATCAAGAGGCACACAACATTTAATGCCAAACAACATCCTTACGTGAACAAAACAAAACATATTCTTACCCTCATCCCTACCAGCCGCGCGGTGAAGGGCCCTTTCAGGACCAGCACTTCCTGTATTCCTGCCTAAAATAAAGCAGATTTTATCTTACTTTAAGCTCCCATAGTATTGTTACTGTCAAGGTTAAAAAAGAGCAGCCTAATGCCAAAACATGTATATTACAATTACATCATTTGATAACTCCAAAATAGTATCCGGTTTGAATGTGAACTATCATGGTTTTCCATTCTGACATCTGAAAATATACACATTGTAAAACAAAATACACAAAGGATACAGTGTGCTTTGCAATACACACCAACAGGGTCCTGTAGGCCTGCAACACAGGAAGTGGGGTCCAAAGATGAAGCAGGGACGTGGCCTAAAATTAAAAAGCATGATTTAGAGCCAATCACACCTTTAAATTACTTTCATAAAAGGCAGGTTGGCACATGCACTTACTGGCATCCAAAGAGTAGGTAGACTCATGAGGATATGCTGGTGCAATTCTGAGGGCATCTATGTGAAACCAAAGAACACAATTAGGCATTGTTAATGTGTGCAAACCAAAAGAAACAGCAAAACCAAAAACAAAAAATCACATTATCCAGACTCTTTACCTTCGAGCTCAGACTGGGTTAAGGTTAAGGCTGGGGGAAGGGCAGGATTCTGGGACCCCTCATCACCCGTCTCCTGCGAGTCCTCATGTGCCACTATGCATAAAGCAAGAGAAATGTTTTTAAAAAAGGACATACCTATAATCTGCTACTTAACGTGACCTACTTTTAGTATGAGAAATAGTTTGTTGACATAAATGGAACAACAACAAGTGTAGAAGCGTTTCTTGCAGGCTGGGCCACTACGTGGGTATTGAGCAGCGCTAGTAAACTGCTCACCAATGGCATTCCAAAATTTGCTCCTTTCTTGTTTGCCTAAACACTGACTTTGGGAGCCAAATAATAACTCCCATTTAGCCAGTGTCAGACGCACAAGAGTATTATTATCTGCCAAATTAAATTCTGGCTCCCACTTGGCAAATGAACGCTTGGACTTGGGTGGGGCTGCACCTTCAGGCTGTGCCCTTTTCCTTAAGGAAGGTCTGCGGCCACGACGCACACCACTGGTACTGGGCCCAGCAGGAGACACAGCAGTGGCCACCAGATGTCCAGAATTTGGCTCCATCCTGTAGCTGCACACAACACCAAACAACAGACACACAAGGACGCATGCAAACTACAGAATGGCAACAAATGCTGAATGTGTATGCAAGAATTTATGTGCTTTAGGAACCAATCGCAAACAGGCCCAGTTAACTGATTGACACATACTGTACAAGATACATCTTGACTCCAATGGCTGATGTTTCAGGCAAACATGTGTTGCAGTCAATAAACTAATTAATTATCTACTTAACAAGCCACATAGACATTATGAAGTAATGGGATCCTTGTCTCTTAACAACATTGGAAATGTTGTCCAAGAAACGGCTATTTGAATTTTGAACAGCGTACCTTTGATTGGCCAAAAGATGTCTGTGCAACCAGATCCGCAAAAGTATGCTATTATGCAAGCTCTAGGCGTTTCCGGCACACCTGTGGTAAGCTAATTACAGACCGAAAATTGCTAAGAAACACAAGAGGCAGCTAAGCGGACCAGTCCTTTGGATAAGTTAAAGGAGCAGTATCGCGAATTTTTCTTGGTGACTTATATTTAAATGGTACTTTGAATGTAGGTAAGTGTTGGAGTAAGAATTACAAATTTAGAAAAAAATGATGTCTGTGTTGTGCAGCTGGAGACTAATAGCTCATGTTTATGTCTTCTGAGTGTCGGGAGCCGACACTCTGGCCTGTTCCACGCTGAGGAGAGGGGTGAGACAGTTTTTCCTTCATGTTGGCTCTGCTGCAGAATCTTTCAGTTTACCATTTTCTCTTTCATATTCTTATTTTTCATTTTTCCATACGATCTTTCTTTCAGCTTTGTGTGTTTTGAGCAAAGCCCAACCCAGGATTTTCACTATCTGGCGTTTTGTTTTGTGCCCCTAGGGGCATCCCGACTTGGGATGCCCTGATATGTGAAATCCCCAAGTTCGCCTGTGAAAACGTACTTTTCCCTGTCCCACAGCGCTCTCATCCAATCAGCTCTGTTTGCACGCAGATAGGGAGCCTGAGCAGTAACTTTCCTGGCCGCCCGGCCTGTCTAAATGACTATCTGCGTGAGCGCGCCAGAAAAATGGGGGGATCTGTGGTTATCCAGGGGTCGTTTCACACAGTGGGCATCCTGATTTAGAATGCCCAAGGGGCAAGGTCAATGGCCGGGTCTTATAGACTTCAGGGTCGTCAACTCAGGGTTTTGTTCCACTTTAATACCTTTAGATTTTCCTGCACAGTTATTCAAAGAAGAATTTCAGTTGTTTTCAGTCAGTTCAGTTTATTTTGTATAGATTTTACACATTTGAATCACCTGGTCTCATAACAAAAGCAGCACCTCACACACACACAGCCGTTACCACTGATTACAGTTTCAGCCTCTGAGATAAAGTGTTGCTAGGAGACCAGTGGGCTAAATGAAGCAGCTCACTAAACACAACCCAGCAGATCCCCCTATTCAGCAAATGGACTGAGCAATTGTAATTATACAATTTAAAAGAGAGGCATATATTTTTTTCTTTTTCTATAGCCAGATTATTTATACACATGTTATAAGCTATTGTGTGGCTATTTAATAATTTATCTTTTTTAATGCAAATTTCGCGATACTGCTCCTTTAAGTATAAATTCATAATACTTTAAGCATTCTTTTCATGATACACTGTGGCAAAGGCTGTGGTGTTTTTGGTTACTTTGGCCGAGCTTGCACAAAGTGTCTGGCTGTGTTTATTGAGTACTGTCTGTGGCTTTGTTGAGCTTTTCTGGCATCAGTGCTGTTTCTTTGTGAGATTTGTTTTGGTGGCATCTGCAAATATTGTGTAGCATACATCAAGTGTGGATTGTTTTGGGGTTTTGCAGCAACTCCCCTCTTGGTTGTGCCAAACTTTGAAAGCATACTTTCAGCAGGCTGATGGTTCTAACCACTATACATCTGGTTTTGTGGTAAGCTGCATTTGTGTGATTGTTTGAGGATTGTGATTGTGTATGGGGACTGGTTGTGTGTGTGTTGATATTGTTTTTTATTTTTTGTGCAGTGCATGAGCTATGGCCCGTGATTGTGAGATGGATGAGAGGGTGATGTTTGGGTTATGGATTTATTGTTGTGGCAGCATACAGGAATGTCAGGAGTCAAGGGAGGAGGGTGCTGTGAGGCTTAGGGCACCCAAATCCTTTGGCATCCACCTCTCTGTATGGGATTTAGGTGACAAGCAGATCAGAAGTCGATTTCATCTGAATTGTGCAGCACTACACTCCCTATATGATCAGATTAAGACCAAAATCGATCCATCCACCAGACGCACCCATTCCATCCCTGGCATAGTTCGCCTATTTGCCATGCTAAATATTGTGGCACGGGAACTATAATACAACTACTGTACTACAGGGCCCTTCAAAACATTACTTTACAAATATGTGGTTGGTCTCTAATTATTACCAAGAAAAATGTGTAGCTTAAATGAATTCCTAAAAAAAAAAATGTGGGTGGTAGTTTATATTGATAAAGCAAAAGTAGCTTGCTTTCAGTCTCTAAAGTTTCAAGGTGTTTGTTATGTAGGATTGTTAAAGTGGACCAACACCCACGGGTGATCGGCCCGGGAATCTATAAGATTCCCGGGCCGATCACCCCCCACCCCGCGGGACATCCGAGATCGGGATGTCCCGCGGGGTGAAACCCCCCCCAAACACCCCAACTCACCTACCTTACCTTCGGCGGCGGCCGGCCGCCGCCGCCTCCCTCGCGCCCCTGTAGGCGTGCGCACCTCCGCACCGGCCGTCTGCGAATGGCCGGCGCGGGCGCGCGTGCGTCAAAAGTGACGCGAGGGAGGCGGCGGCGGCGGCCGCCGCTTAGACGTTCCAGATCTTCCCTTGTACGTCGGCGCTGGGAGCGGGGAGAGGTGAGTTTTTCGGGGGGTTAGGGGGGGTTTCACACAGCGGGGCACCCCGATCGGGGGTGCCCCACCGAAGTGGACCAAGACCCAGGATAGTCAAAATCCTGGGTGTTGGTCCACTTTAAGGGTCGCCCCCCTAGAAAGGGGAAGGATCCAAGTTTGCCCGACCCACCATTGACCGAATTAAGATTTACTGCAAAAATGGTGAACTGAAAATGAATTGGGCTGGTTAGTGAGGTGGCCCCTGATTACTTATTCAAATGTTGAGCACGGGAGTCTTTGGACCATCTCCCTAGCTCAAAAGAAGTTTAAGGGGGCTCAACAGGAACTAACCCCACCATTGCATTCAAAAAAACACACATATACATGTGGAAATACAGACAAGTTAAAAGGGTATCTCTCATGGGTTAAATAAGTAAAAAAATCGATCTATCTCCGTCTCGCTGGGTAGACTAGTTTCGCCAAGAAGGCTTCTTCAGTACCCGCTAGAGTTAATGAGATTTGCTATATACAGGATAAGAAAAAAAATATATATATTATTATATATATATATAATATATGTTTTTTTAATCTTTTCCTTTCTGCAAATAGATGAACTCTATAGATAGACACTATTATGGGTGCCCCATAGTCACAAGTACCATCCCTGACTCGCCGGCATATCGGGGAGCACTTCTCACTGGCTCTTGTCTGATATTTCTTCATATTATACTGTATACCAAATAATGGGAGTCTATAAATATTTTTCTTCCCCCAGTATTAAAAATCTTTCCAATTGGAAAGTGAACTTATCTCTTTATGTGGTGGTTACCAATATTGGGAACACTGAATCACTTAATGTTAACACCTTGGGCGAAATAATGCAGTGAGCGTTAGTCCGTCAGACTCAGGTAAAAAGTGTAACACACTTCCATTGAACATGTTCCTTCTTGAAATTGCATCAATTATGAATATGAAACTATGCTATATTTTTTTCTTATCCTGTATATAGCAAATCTCATTAACCCCAGCGGGTATTGAAGAAGCCTTCTTGGCGAAACTAGTCTACCCAGCGAGACGGAGATAGATACCTATTTAACCCATGAGAGATACCCTGAGTATTTTAACTTGTCTGTATTTCCACATGTATATGTGTGTTTTTTTGAATGCAATGGTCTAAATAAAGTAATGTTTATTTTTTGATGCACTTAGGTATGATTAATGTACATGTTGGCGGGGTTAGTTCATGTTGAGCCCCCTATAAACTTCTTTTGAGCTAGGGAGATGGTCCAAAGACTCCCGTGCTCAACATTTTTTGAATGTATGTTTGTTATGTAATTAAATTCAACAACACCAAAGGGGATTTTGATAAATATATTTTGAAGCAACTACATTAACTAACTACACTTTTTTTCTAATTTTAGGCACCAGGAAGATGGCAACATCTGTTTTTGATTTTGCAAAATTAAACAAAAAATCTGCTTCTTAAAATAAAAAAAAACCCAAAAAATAATGATTCCATGTGTTATTTGCATAATGTTATATCACATTTCCTAATTTAAAAGATTGATTTCTATGCAACAGCAAAGAAACGCTCAGGCCCTGTATTGAATACGGTGTAACAACTCAACAGCGCCTCTAAAGCACATCTGAAACATCATATTCAACATTGGCAGCGTGATTCCCAATAACGGCAGGTAGTGACTGAGGAGCCCGGGAATAGCGACTGACAGCTGATCGTGGCGGCCACTAGCGGTCGCTCATAGCGCCACTATACAGACACTCATCTGTCGCTACCTGACGTTAGTAATAAATCAGCCTGCCCGTTTCAGGCCAACATTTGATTCAGTTCTGCCAGAGAACGTTGTTATTCAAGGCTGTTGTAGTCAACTAGGAACAGCTGAAAGAAGGTTAAAAACCTGTCAAATAAGTCATATTGATGAAATAATAAATATTTAACACCTTATGCCATCAGAGAGTGAATGCTGGGAACCTGATGATTACACTTCCTTACATTCGTATACTGTATGTGTTTTGAGGGATGTAGCTCAAGTCAGTATACTATTAAATCGAATAAGAAATTAAATAAGACATGTAAACTTTTTTGATTGCTGCATTAATTAAAAATCATCAGACCATCATCAGATAATGTATGCATTCAAACACCAAACCAGGTGCTGGAAAAATCCAATATTTTTCCTGCACAACTGTGTATTGTATTAGAAGGTGTTTTAAAGGTTTATCAAAGCACTCAGGATTTTGGCAGAGGAGCGCAGTTCAGGTGAGTAGGGGATGTTGCCAGCGTGCAACAGAAATGTGGTTTCTGGATCCCATGAAAGGTGAATAAAACCCGGGACAGCCGCTGGCCTTCCCCCAGGGCTCTGCTGTGGGACCCACTGTGTGACCTTCCCCGGGCATCACAAAAGTCATCTGCTTTCTGGCTCGCGCACCTCTGGCATTTAGGTAGGCATGGGTTGGGAGTGCGACCATTTCTGGAGATGCAGCCACTCTTGCTCTGAATTCTGTAAACAAGAGCTGCTCTCACCAAACAAGATCCTGCGCATATGGCGTAGGGCCAGGAAGAGGTGAGTTTTACAGGGTGATCTGGGGGTTTCACACTGGGGCATACCAAATCCGGATGCCCCTGGGGCACAGATCAAAGCCCGGGACAGTTACAATCTTGGGTTTTGCTCTGTTTTAAGTCACTATATTGTGTTAAGATCACAAGCCCTGGTAGTGTGGAGCCAATAAAGCCCTTGTAGTTTATGGCCAATAAACCTGTAAACTGTTTTATGTGAACCCACATCAGTGACAGTGCTGTCTCTCTTGTCTCTACAAGCCAGCAGTCATGTGGGTCTGGGGCGGACTGCTATTGGAAGCACAAAGCTAAGGTTAATTCTACTTTAGATGGTATAAATGTTCATTACTGCTTGCCAAAAAATTATGTGCTGAGCTCATCTATGTGCTGAGCTGATCTCTTAATTTTTATCTTTTGTATTTGGTTGCAACTGTGTTTTTAAAAGAAACAGTTTTCTCTAGCAACATTGTGTTTACACTCCACATTCCTGAATGAATGGGCTTAACCACACCTTCTCTATTTCTCTATTTCAGCCTCTTTAAATGAGGGGATCACAATTTAGTGTTCCAGTAGGTAAAGGGTTATTGGCAGCCAGGGAAGTTTCTAGGCAAAAAAGCGCTAAGTGCAGAAAAAAAAAAATTCTGCCCCCTTATACTATGGTTCTGCTTCTATCCCATACAGGTCTTGCTGTGCCTCTACCATAGCAGCAGACATTGCCCCCTCCTAATATAGGAGGGATAAGGGGCTCATCTCATTCCACAAGTGTGCCCTGTTAAATGTTGCTGTATTAGCCATAGTAGACACTAGTTTGCTGCAGTGTGCTGAATTATCTGAGCACTTTGTGGAGTACAGTGGCTTAATGTGGAGTAGTGGACAGTGGGTTGTTCAGTTCCTGGCAGGGACATGATTGAAGTATTTCTGACCAAGGCACCAAACCCCTCAACTGCCATTGCCAGGGCAGTCCATCACTCCAGGCATGTGTACATATTCACTGCAGGATGGGTTAAATGCGGAACATTAATTCCTGTGTGTGAACAAGCATACAAGGGACATACATAAACCACGTTAGGCTCCCAATCCAAGAAATTAAATTAAATTTACACTTTTGCTATGAAGAACACTTATGCCTGGACTCGTTTTTTTACAGTGTGGAAAAAAAAAACATGAATTAGACACAGGTTTTGTTCCGTGTCCACGGGGAATCCCAAATTGGGATGACCTGCTGTGGGAAGCCCCCAGTTCGCCCAGTAAAACTCACCTCTCCTCAGTCCAAAAGGGTATGCGGGGATTCTCATTCAATAAGAACCATTTTCCGTGTACATCCTTTGGCAAAGGGCTCTGATTTCCTTCAATAGGGAGCACGTGCTGTCACATCCCCCACTGGGGATGCATTCAATCAGAACCATTTTCCGCGTACATCCTTTGCAAAGGGCTCTGATTGCCTTCAATAGGGAGCACGTGCTGTCACATCCCCCACTGGGGATGCAGGAGATGGGGCAGCCCGAGCTCCCTATAGAAAGCAATTGCTGAAAGGTAAATGCTTTGATTGGATGAGAATGAGAGTGCCATTGGACATGGGAAAAGTGAGTTATTACAGGCCATGGGGGGCTCATACAGCGAGGTATGGGATGCCCCTGGCAAAAGCCAGCAGCCATATGCTGGTGGGTTTTGTTCAGCTTTAAGGAGTACCCCTCTACTCTAATGCCATTTTTTTACTATTATAGAATTATTATTATTAAGAATTAATAATTATGCCAATATTATCATTTAATAGCATGCACATATGAGCAAACTGATTTAGGCCGTAGCAATTATGAAGTATGTGCTATCTTCCTTCCTGGTAGTCTGAAGGTAGCAGACGCTCCATAAATGCTACACAATCAAGATTTCCTGTGGACTACAAAACTTGTTTTAGACGTGTGTAAATAAAGAAGTAGTATTACTAAAACAGAGTGGTGGCATCAGTCTGATGGTAAGAAAGCGGCTACCAGGTGCAGTGAGGACAACAGTGTGGAGACGTGGGAAGAAGCGTGGTATAGATTATTGGTTCTGATGGATCAGCAGCAGCCCGGTTGTAGTGACCTGGGCTGCGGTGGTGAGTGCCTGCGTGGCAATTTTATCTGTATTTATTCTGTGTTCTATAGAAGCACTTTATTATTCCTGATAAGGGGAGACAAACTGTGTTTATGCCTTTTTTAACAGCTAGTCCCCTGACAGTATTTCCAATTAAATGGTAAGCCACAGTGGAAATTTTCCACAAGGGAACCCTGATTTCCCTGGGTTCATGAGAATTCTTTTCTCATATGCGCTATCATTCATTCTTTAATGGACTTATTATTCGAATGAACTTTATAGATGTTTTGACCAACCTTTTGTAATCAAAGCAATTGTATGACTTGAAGAGCAGAATGATATACACTACATCAACCGCAATAAACTCACCTCCCTCGCTATCCTCTCGCTAAGGTGGCTCACGACTCAGCTTCTCCACTGGCGCCGCATGTGCCCTGCTTCTTCATCAGCGATGCACATGTCCCATGTCTCCGGCAGCTCTCCCTCCCTCCTGTCCGTGAATGGGGGAGGGGGCTGCTGATGATCAGGGCTGTGGTGAGGGTCCTGCTATGGGGCCCTATCAGGGCTATGTACATGCTTGCCAGACCTTGCTGTCACAGATTTTAGAAGGAATACCTTTGTTAATATGCAGAAATCAATGAAAGGTGTGAACGAAGGTAATGGAGGAAGAGAAGAGACCACCTCAAACAATTATATTATTCTGGTCCATAATATTTATCTATATAATAAAAATAAATGTCTGTCTGTCTGTCCGTCTGTCTGTCTGTCCTCTATAGACTTCCAAACGTCTGAACCGCTTGACCCCAAATTTGGCACGCAGGAACGAAGGTCCTATCCTTGCCAGATGTACAGGAGAGGAGTCTCACAACGCTCCCTTTTCTGAAGCCGGGTGGAGGACACAGATCCTCTACCATGCCAGCACCCCCCATCACAGGGAGCGGCTCTTTATATCCAGAGTAGTGAGCTGTCAGGGGAAGCTCACAGAAAAGGCTATCACTAGGAAACTACCAAACTGCAAACTAACAGTTTGTGATCATCTGCATCGTACAAAATGGTTTGCTTATCATAGATCACATGCTTCATTTCAAAACTTGAGCTATAAGCAATAAACCTAAACTTTTTAATTTACAATTTAAACTGAGATGGGAAACACAGAAGGGCTTCGTTGCAATAAATGCCTTCTAGGTGTCAGCTTTTTTGCTGGGAGGCATTTCTTCCAAAATAGATTTCCTGAGAAGCATCATTTATTAACGGGGGCATAAGTAAAGGAAATATCCAGAATTTAGGTTCTGATAAAGGAAAATGGGAATATATAGCTGCGCACAAACCGGAGATGTGCAATTTTAAATTGAAAATCATCTCTTTTCTTAACGCTCGCCTTTTTCCCCAAGAGTAAGTTTGACTCTTGATCTTCACTCCCAGCTCATTGCTACTTATTATTAGCAATCAATGGTGGACAGAAGGGAGATGCTGATGAAAATGTGACACTCAGCAAACAGAAAGAGATGATGGCTGCTATGCCTGACTTTTGAAGGAAATCTTTCTCACCCTTTGTGATTGAGTTTCAATGGACTTTTTTGTGTGTCAATTCAATTACAAAATAAAAAATACTAAATTAGCTGTTTGCTTGAATAAATAGGATTAAGCAATGACTGGACTAAAATATGTTACATTTCATTTTGTAAAGCAAACAAAATGTTACTGTACTGTAAAAACATAAAAAGTACTGAGCAATAAGGCAAATAGAGTAACCTACCACCAACATACTGTAGCACAACCATAGTACAAGTCCAAGTGTGCATATGGCCTAAGGAAACAATTTTCAGGATCCCAGGTTTTGTTCCTCCTGCCTGAGGCATCCTGATTTGCCTCACTGTGGGTTTCCCTCGGGATTGCCTGAAAACTCACCTTTCTCTCATTCCCACAGTCAATGCACAGGTCAGCCAATCAGTGGCTCACACTCCACCCAGATTATTCTCCTTGCCCTTCTGAACTCAAAGCTGCAAAAAAAGCTGAAATTATAGCTGGGCATCCCGAACTCAGGATGCCCCACACGCCCTAGAGTCTTTTAGACTTCAGGGATGTGGTTGTTCCTCTTTAAAGTGAAAGTCCAGTATACCAGACCTCAGGGGTGTACATACCATAGGGGCAGAGCAGACATGTGACCCTGAGCCCATAGAACCAGGGAGGCCCGGTGCACGCTGCTTACCTGCTGCAAATACTTACCTAGCCATGCTGCCTCCTTCACGCTGGGATGTGGGCCCACGACTCAGCTACTCCATTAGCGCCGCATGCGCCCTGAGTCTCCATCAGCAATGTATGTGTCCCACGTCTCTGGCAGCTCTCCCTGCCTCCTGTCCAGGAAGGGGGGGTGCTGCTGAGCATCTGGGCCACGGTGAGGGTCCTGCTATGGGGCCCCATCAGGGCTATGTATGCCGTTGCCAGACCTTGCTGTCACAGATTTAAGTAGGAATACCCTTGTAAATAAGTACAAACCAATGAAAAGTGTGAACGAAGGTAATGGAGGTAATCTCCTAGAACAGAAGAGACTACCTGTCTGTCCTCTATAGACTTCTGAACGTCTGAACCTTTGACTCCAAATTTGGCACGCAGGTACATTGGGTATCTGGGAAGGTTAGAACAAAGGTCCCATCCTTGCCAGATGTACAGGAGAGGAGGGGGATGGGGAAGACTGGCCCATAGAAATAGACATAGACATAGAAGGTTGACGGCAGAAGGAGACCATACCGTCCATCTAGTCTGCCCTTATGTGTATACTGTATGTACTCTTTATCTTAGGATAGATGTGTGCTTATCCCAGGCATGTTTCAATTCAGTGACTGTTGATTTTTCAGCTACCTCGGCTGGAAGTTGTTCCAAGCATCAACTACTCTTTCTCATATTTAAAAGTCTCAATCATGTCCCCCCTCTCCCTTCTTTCCCCCAGGCTGTACAAATTAAGTTCTTTAAGTCTCTCCTGATAAGTTTTACGTTTAAGTCCTTCCACCATTTTTGTTGCCCGCCTTTGGACACGTTCTATTTGAATAATGTTTTTGAAGGTAAGGTCTCCAGAACTGCACACAGTATTCTAGCTGTGGCCTTACCAGGGCTCTATACAGCGGCATTCACCTCCCTCTTCCTACAGGTGATGCCTCGAGCTATGTAGCCGAGCATCCTGCTTGCTTTTCCCACTGCCTGGCTACACTGTCCACTCATCTTGCAGCTATCAGTAATCAGTACCCCTAAATCTCTCTCCTCTGAGGTCCTGGCTAACACAGTGCTGCCCATGCGGTACTCAGAGCAGGGATTCCTTCTACTCAAGTGCATGATTTTACATTTAGAGGCATTAAACTCTAGTTTCCACAGTTTTGACCATCTATCCAGTAAAGCTAAATCATTTTCCATGTTGCAGACACCTCCAGGAATATCCACCTTATTACTAACCTTTGTATCATCAGCAAACAGACAAACTTTTCCTACCAAGCCTTCTCCTATGTCACTTACAAATATATTAAAAAGAATGGGGCCCAGGACAGAGGCTTGCGGCAAACCACTTGTAACTCGCCTTTGTTCAGATTGCACATCATTTACAACAACACTCTGACACCAATCCCTCAGCCAACTGGAAATCCACTGAACTATCCAGGGATTGAGTCCTACCTTCAATAACTTATCTATGAGCTCCTTATGTGGTACAGTGTCAAAGGCTTTGCTAAAATTCAGATATACACAGAACCACCTTCATCCAACACTTTAGTGACATTGTCAAAGAAATCAATAAGATTGGTCTGACATGATTGGCCCTCAGTAAAGCCGTGCTGTTTTGGGTCCAATAGGTCATTAATTTTTAGATGGGAAATTATCTGTTTTTTAAGAGTGTTTCCATTAATTTGACCACTATAGATGTTAAACTAACTGGCCTGTAATTAGTGGCTTCTTCTCTATTCCCCTTTTTATGGATTGGTACGACATTGGCCATTCTCCAATCATCTGGAGCCTCACCAGTTGAAAGGAAATGGTTAACTAAATCAGTCAGAGGGGCTGCAATCACAAACCTAAATTCCCTTAGAACTCTGGGTTGGATTCCATCTGGACCCATCGCCTTACTTACCTTTAGATGTGCCAGCTCGGTTAAGACATCAGCCTCCAGAAACTCTGGAGCTGTGCCCTCCCAGCTGGATGCTGTGCTATGGCCATGCCTGCTACTATCTGAAAATACTGAACAAAAGTAGCTATTCAGATGGTCAGCCACAGCCTTATCTCTGTCAATATATTTATTTTCCCTATTTCTAATTTTTGAGACTGCATCGTTTTTCTTCTTTCTGTCACCAATATATCGGAAAAAGGTTTTATCTCCCCTCTTCATAGATTTGGCCATTTCTTCCTCCTTTTGCCCTTTAGCAGTCCTTATAATCAGTTTTGCTTCCCTCTGTTTAATTTTATACGCCTCTCTGTCAGCCACACTTCCACTTACTTTATACTTCTTATAGACAGAATTGAATGGGAGAATGGGAGAATTTCCACACAAGCGCACAGGTGACATAAATGCACAGGTGAAGTAATTAGCACTCAGCCAGAGCTCTAGAGCCATGAATGTGCATCATGAGCTGCAGAGAATCCTCAACAAACTTAGGCACGATCACAAGCTGAACAAATATACCATGCTGCTGCTCGAGCTTCAGGAAACCCAGGCCAGGCAGTAAGCTGATCTGATGCATCAAGCTGCTGCTAGGGCTGCTGAAATGCCTTAGGAAACTTAGGCAAACTAAAAAATCAATAAAATACAGCATGCTGAAATGCCTCAGGAAACTCAGGCCAGACTGCAAGCTTATAAAATATAGCATGCTGCTGCTCAAGCCACTGAAACGCTTCAGGAAACTCAGGCCCATCTGAAAAATAAAATACAGCATGCTGCTCACACTCCTGTGTGAGCTGCTAAAATGCCTTAGGATACTCAGGTCCCTCGGAAACTAAATAAAATATAACATGTAACAGGTCAAGCTGCTGAATCTCCTCAGCAAACTCTGGCTAGAAAACAAAGATGTTGCTCAGCGTGCTAATAAGTGGGCTTTCATGCATGATGCTGCTTTTGCTTATGATCCAACCATAGCCTATGGCCAACATAAATTGATTGCCAAAATTTAAGTTTTATGTGCTTCCTGTGGTGCCAAGGAGCCACCAGGTATGTGCTGCGCTTTAAGATACAAAGTCAGATATCCCATCTTATTGGCTCCCTTTTGCCTATACAGAATCAGGAACATGCATTCCTATAGATTTTCTTCATGTATGATGAACAGGTAGAGGCAAATAACCACCACAGTGCATTTCCAACTACCAAGCAGGAAACAATTCTTAAGTTACAGGACATTCTGTATCAGCATAATCCATATATGAATCTGTATAAAGAGGAACTTCAGAGGCCCTGGAGTCTAAAAGATGGATGAATCTGCTCTGCAGTTCTTCCAGTTGCTTCTGATGCTTGGCAAGGGTGCAGTTTAACAAAGGAAGAACTCCTTACCATGACTGGATATGCAAAAGAGCTGTTTTGGCTGCAAGAAATGATGTGCTATATGCAATAAACTTACACATTCTTAAGGAGTTGCCAGGATCTGTTTATTCCTACAAATCCATTGACACCACAATAGATCCAGAACAGATTGTGCAGTACCCAGTTGAGTTTTTAAACTCTTTAGAACCAACTGGAATGCCTTTTCATCACTTGCATCTAAAGGTTGGTGCTCCAGGTATTCTAATGCAGATTCTAGATGCACCAAAACTGGGTAATGGAACCAGAATGTGCATTAAAACATGTCATCCCCATGTGCTGGAGGCAACCATCCTTACTGGATGGGCATATGGAAAAGAAGCTTTTTTTCACGAATTCCACTAAATCACTCAGATGAAACAATACCGTTTAAACGATCTCAGATTCCTGTTAAGCTATCATTTGCAATGACAATAACCAAGGCCCAAGGCCAATCATTGCAGGTGGCCGGCATAAATCTGGAGTCTGCATTTTTACAGGGACAGTTGAATGGATCCAGCTCCAGAGTTGGATCAGGTAAAAATCTTTATGTCTAGGCATCTGGCAATAAAACTGCAAATGTTGTTTATAAACAGGCTCTGTCATAAAGTCTTATGACATCTCAGTTTGGCTATTGGGTATTTAGGATGTTTTTCGTTTATTTCTAATGTGCATTTACATTACAATTTACATAAACAGTCTATAACTGTCAGGGTCAGCGATGGATACATTTTCTAGTATATGTATAAATATATAGAAACATTAATATATATTTAACATATAATTAGGTTTGTATTTTTAGTTTATATAGATGCTTTAATTAACAATATACTCTGGACAAGCATAAAATAATGCTTTACTTATATTCCTCCAAGTAGACACATGCCTACATACAAGGACTGGTCTCTGGCAAGAGCATGTCTACAGACTATAAGAGTATTGTGATGGCAAATGCAGTAAATGAGTGCTAACAATGAATCCTAACCAATCTGACTTCCCAGGATAACAGGAGTATGACCCTTTTCCTTGTTATTGCTGTTAGCAAGTCCGTTGCCCATTTATAGTGTTGGGCAAACCCAAACCGTAGAGCAAGTTTGGGTTTCCAAACCAGCCCATGAGCCATCCTAACCTAAAGTGTGCAGCAGCAGGATGTTGCTGTACAACTTACCTGAGCCCCCACCAATCCCGTTGGAGGTTGGTGTTCCTTCCACTGTCAAATAGGCTAAGATGCCAGACACTCCCATGAGTGAGGACACTCGATTGCGGGGCTCAGGTAAGTGTACGGCCAAGTAGGGGCGTGAGGAGGTGGAGGGGCAGTACCTAAACCTTTATGGGGTTCACCCAGCACTACTAATTTCCTTTACGGTAAGAGGATAAAAGCTATTCTGGTGTCTGAAAGTTTTAGCCATAGGGAACGTCTATCAACAGCCTGGAGCCAAGAGCTTAAAGAATGTAAAAGATCTTTCATTACTATTTTTCTTGCTTGAGATTTAGCTTGGGCTTGAATAGCTCCTCCATTGATAGAAGAGAGAAATTTGCTCTGCAATTCATGTGATTGTTTTTAGGTGTATTTTGTTTTTAATGGCGGTGCCTTGAAACCATTCTATGTAGGATGCACTCACTATAGACCCAACAGCTGCATTGTAGAATGTGATCATTAGGTTCAGAAACATCTCATATTTCCTAAAATGAATACTTTAAGACATATGAGATAAAGATGCTCAGGAATTCACTGTTAGTGAGCCGTTTTACCCCAAAAATCATACCTAATAATGTTAAACCACAGGTGTTTTCCAATAAATGGGTGTCTTGGCTGTACCCCAATGTAATGCTAACGCCTCCTTGGCTTGGTTTACCTTGCAGTACAGAATAGATAACCATGCTTTCAATTAGATACTCTGTCTATGAAATAGTTCACCTTGTCACCTTGTGACTGGCTTATGGGTGTAGCAGTAAGCCGTAGTGATAAACCAAGGTCTGTGAAATAAAAAATTCTGTCCCTCTCTGTCTGATACAGGTGACAATAACTGGCATAAGTGTTACAGAGTGTGAGTGCTGGGTGCTGGGTGCAGCGGAGTTGTAATCCAGATAGACAATAGTGGTATAACAGGAACAGGCTTTACTCAAGCATGGATGCAGTAAGAGAATGTCACCTTACATGGTGGCTTAGGAAAAACAACAAGACAGGAAGAGAAGAACTTGCAGTGATAGATTACAGCTCGTTCTGCAGGAAATAACAATACAGCCCAAAAATACAGTTGCGCATTAGTAACAGCGCCACCTAGTGTCAGAATCTGCAATTGCTGCAAACTACAATAAAAACTTAGGCCCTTATTTAAGAAGGGATAGGGTCAGGTAGCGCCTGGAAAATGAGAGGTAGCGACTGATAGCGACTGGTAAACGCCGGACACAGCACGAAATTACACATTTATCAAGCAGAATCTGTTTAGCGACTGGAATAGCGACATGTAGCGGATGATTCATCAATTTCACAGCCTCAGCGAACAGCGCCATTGTTCTGCCTTGCACAGCGCCAGGTATTACCTCTTACCTTTTTTTTTTTTTTTTTACATATAATGTATTAAGCATTATTTCTGAATTGTCTTGAATTTTTCCAATGTTTTTTTTTTTTTTTCTGAAAATGTATTTAGGAATGTGTCACTTGGATGTAAAACTCACAGCCCTCTCCCAATGTCATTTCAGTTATTGTTAGCGTTTTCAAAGGTGTCAAACCACCCAAATAATCAATCTTTTTAAAGCGTTACAGGCGCTCTATGCCGCAGTCAGCTAAAAACAGCGCCCACGTTATATCCTTGAACTTTCTTTATTGAATCAGTGGTGTTGCGGCGAGGGCCAGTCGCTATGCCGAGTCGCTATGTTTCGCAGGCGGCGGCGCTGTGCTGATCATACATGTGTTTTTTTTTTTTTTTGGTTGAATGTACTTTTAACGCCCACAGTCGCTGTTGTTGAATACGCAGCAGACACAGGCACATCTGACTCATCACTAGCACGACTGCTACGTTTTTTTTTGTTTTGTTTTGCGTATGCTAGCGATTTGGAAAGCGTATGTTAGCGTATTTTAGCGATGAGTGTCCTTTTTTTTTTTTGCCTTTCCCTTTCTTTTTGCAACTTCCGGTTTCCACCTCTGAGAATTCACCATGCGGCCTAGACGCCCTGCCACACGCCTCCCGAGCTACACCCCTGATTCTTCACCCCCCAACCCCTCCCCACCCTCCCCTCCCTGTCTCCCCTGGCCCCTCAACATCCCCTGTTCCCCCCACAACCAGCAAATTACGCCGCAAAAGGGTGGATCCGCGTGTTAACGGCCAGGTGGTTAAAGTGAGTATATGGTCCATTTATGTTGTGCAAGAATATAGCTTGTTATATATGTTTATTACTGTATATATATATATATATATATATATGTATTGATGTTTTTATTTTAAAATGTGTTTTTTTATAGGATTTTTGTATCGCGGAATATGACTATGCCCGTGGTGCAAAAAGGCGCATAGCGTTGGAGGTGAAGGCCACTGTGTCCCGGCGCGTCAAGACCAGTCTCAGTGTCCGGTCAATTATACAGAAGTGGTCGGATTTCAAGCACCGGGACCCAGAGGGCGTTTATAGGCTCAATGATGCCTATGCTTCAGGTAAGTGTCACCTCACCACATGTAAATCCATACAATAATGTTGTATTATAATGTAGTACATTTTTGGGTGTATTTTTAAAGGTGTCCTTATTTTTTTACCTTCTACACAGATAAGCGTCCTCCCCTGGGCAAACGTGGGAAGGGTTTCCTCCCCCGCAGCAGAGTGGTGGGGTCGGATGAATCTGCGGGGGAGGGGCCCTCTCGCCAGTCCTATCTTGAGGACCCAGGGGAGGAAGGGGATGACGCCCCAGAGGAGCGTGTTGCTGGGGGGAGGGCAGTCTGGAGCCTCAGCTCCTCACAATCGGACTCAGTTGAGTCTCCAAACCCTGTGAGCCACTCTCAAGTGGGGAGTCCAAGTGGGGAGGTGGAGCTGGACTCACCCACACTCCCTCAAGGATCTGGGAGTGAGAGGGAGGAGGGTGGCCCATGTGTTTTGGGATCTTCTGGGCCGATTGTGAGGAGTCGAGGCTCCACGCCTCCTCCTCAGAGTCCTCCCTGGGATACCAGCGGCAGTTCATCCCCTGGTGATTTCTAATTGTTGTTTTGTATGTTATGGGTGGAATCGGTGCATGTTCAATAATCCTCTGCCCTTGTTATCTGGTTTTTAGGGCATCATAGAGCCTGCACCTCCAGCAGCTATGCGCCAGCCCTTGCTCGCGGGCATAGTCGTGGTAAGTGTTTGTTGTTCTCACTCACATGGCATATGTAATGACATTACAAACTACATACACATATTTGCTGCTACATAGCATATTTTTTTTGTCTAATTAGAAGAATATTTTGGAACCCCACTCCAGTTCAATCCAAATGCAACCAACCCCAAAGTTAATGTGTACACCATGATGCTGCCTAGCCATTTTTTTTTTATTTGTTTAATGCAAACACATGTTGCACACTCTACTATGAATATGATCAGCTCAACTTAAATTACTGCATTAGCATTGCACTGTAAATGTTTGCGACACCAGACGGCTGCCCTGTGCGGGGAGGGGGGCGGTGGGGGGTTGTTCCATGGACGCCCTGCAGTTACCCCCCACAATGCCAATAAGCCTGAGGATCCCGGGGCAGGAAGAAGCGCCCAGAATGCGGTTATGGGGCGATGGGGCACTCCCCCCCTTGAGGCACCAGATTTCATGGAGCTGGGGCCCCCTCATCTCCCTGAGGGCTCTATGTGGGGGTCGGGAGGTCTGCATACCCCCCCACACGGGGGCTACGGTGGGTCTCCTGGAATTCAGTACCCTGCTGGATCCGGATCTCCTGTACCGCTATCGGATCCCTCACCCAGCTCCTGCGGGGACTGGCTCTCTCCCAACATTTTGACCCGGGATGCCCCTTCTCCCTCCTGGCGCTCAGCGAGTGGCCCGGAGCTCACCGCGGAGTTGACACCCGCCTGCCGCGGGCTGGGTGGGACAGACTCCCCTCTACCCTTGACCCCGGTCCCTAGCTTGGGGTCACAGCGTTGGATCGTGGAGGCCCCCTCTGCCCAGGAACCTTGCTCCAACACTGGTGAGCCTTCCCCGGTGGGAGGCCTGGAGTCGGCACCCACCAGGCCTACACCGAAACCAGGCGCATTGCCCCAGGACCAGCGGGGAGTCTCTGTGGGCGGTCGGGCGACGGTCCCTGCTCTTACCCCAGACGCACGTGACGGGATGTTCGCTGTCATCAGGGCTGAGCTCAGAGCCCTGCCTACCAAGGCGGATTTGGAATCCTTTATTCTAAGGGTGGAAAGCTCCTTTAAGAAGGATATTTCTGATCTGCAGACCTCAGTGGCGGGGCTGGATTCCAAAGTTTCGGGCCTGGAGGAATCACACCTTTCAACAACACAGAGAATTGAGGCCTTGGAAAGAGGTTTGGCATCACAGCGATCCATTACCCAAGCCGCGGTTTTGCACCTGGACGACCTGGAGAACCGCAGCAGGCGGAACAATATCAGAATAAGAGGCCTGCCTGAGGCGACGGGTCCGGACCAACTCATGCACACTGCCACAGGCATTTTCAATGAGATTCTTGGCCGCCCTCCCAACACGGAAATTATCATCGACCGAATTCACAGATCCCTCGGTCAGCGCTCGACGGACCCAGATCGCCCACGGGACATTATTTGCCGCCTGCATTACTTTTCCCTGAAGGAGGAGATCCTGAGGAAAGCGTGGGAGAGAGAAAGACTATGCTTTGATGGGGCGACGATTCAAATCTTCCCTGATGTTTCCAGGCGGTCTCTCCATATGCGCCGGCTCCTGAAACCCCTTCTTGCTAAAGTGCTGGATTGTGGTGGCACTTACCGCTGGGGTTATCCATTCCATCTGCTCGTCCGCAGGAACCTACGGACCTTCACGCTGAGGTCTCCGGCGGATCTCCCGGACTTCTTCTCTTTCATGGAGGTGGAGCCCTTCGCGGTCCCGGACTGGCTTGACCCAGCGCCGCTTCCGGCCCCGGGCCGGGGGGGTGGCGGCTTGCCGCGGAGGGCCCGTCGAGCCAGGGGGGGCATAGCTGCACGCAGGAGGGGTGCCGGAGGACCACCGGGAGAGCCACGTCTCCGAGAAAATGAGACCTGATCCGGCCCGTGCCTTGGCAGCAGGCCAAATATCCTCTTCAAGCCAATGTTGTATTATGTTTGATAGTCACTATTTCCTCGTTTCTTCTTTAATGTGTAATTTTCAGTTTTGGGCCTTGTGCGCGTCTGGCTTCCGGGTGATGACTCGTGTCCTCCTCTGCGCGGTGGGCCCTCCGGCTGTTGTCTGGGCGGCTCCTGCCGGTCCCTTGTGGGCGGGCGGGGGGTGCAGGGGCGGCGGCGGGGGACCCATATGTTAGGGCGCTGGGACGTGCATCGGCATCACCTCAGGTCAAGGTCCCCGGGGGGCCGTTAGGGCTCCCTAGAGGGGTTCATTGTTTAAGCTCGGCGTCGGTCGGGGGGCTCTCTTAGCCCTTCCGGTTCGCCTCGCTCTCACGTTAGGACAGAGCCCCTTCTGCCCACCTTGTGGGGGGTGGCGGGGTTCGTATTTGGGAAACAAACCGTATTTCCCGCTTAGGTTTTTCTGTGCTAGTTGGCAGCACTTACAAGTGTTGCATTTCTGGTTTAATCGTTTTAGTGTTTGACCTCTTGTGGTTTTGTCCTAACCCCATCCCTCGTCTTCTGTCCTTGGTCTTCCTCCCCCGTCTTTTGTCCTATAGTCCTTCCCCTTCTCCCTTCCTCTCCTCTCCTCTGATCCCGACATGTCTAGGGTTAAATGTACCTCCCTGAACGTTAAGGGGCTTAACTCCCCCTTTAAGAGATCCATTATCCTGCGGGAGCTGGGACGCCTACACACACAGATCGCCTTCTTGCAGGAGACACACCTAAAGGGGGGACAGTCCCATAACCTCACAAACCGCTCCTTTAAAACCCAATATCTCTGCCCCTCCCCTGACTCCAAAACCAGAGGTGTGACCATCTTGCTGGCGGGGTCCCTGCCGTGGACTCACTCCGAGACGCTCCTAGATCCAGAGGGGAGGTTCCTTTTCGTTAAGGGCACTCTTTTCTCCTTGAAGGTGACTTTGGCCACATGCTATTCCCCTAACGTTAACCAATACAAATTCTTACGCTCTGCCCTTGGGAAGCTGGCATCTTTTACGGAGGGCGTTCTGTTGCTGGGAGGGGATTTCAATGTGGTTCTGGATCCCTCGGTGGATACCTCCCGCGGGATGTCTCATCTTCCCCCCACGGTGATGAAAAAATGTAAGGCCCTTTTATTTAAAAACCAGCTCATGGATGCCTGGAGGACGCTTAACCCCAAGGGGAGAGATTACAAATTTTTCTCCGCTGCCCACAATTCGTATTCTCGCATTGACTGGTTCCTGGTGCCCCACAGATTTCTCCATCTCATTGTTAGTATGGACATAGGTCAGATTACTGTTTCGGACCATGCTCCGGTCTCGCTGACCATCTCCATCCCTGACACCGCTCCCATTAGAGGCCAATGGCGGTTGAACAGCTCCCTTTTGCAGGACCCCGGGGTAAAAGAGGATATTAAAAAGGCCATTGCAGAGTTCTTCGTGACGAACGACACGGAGGGGATGTCGCGAATGTCTCTGTGGGAAGCCCACAAATGTGTGATAAGGGGGCTTCTGATCAAGCACGGAGCCCGCCTTAAGAAAGAAAGGCACAAACAAATCGAGCACCTCACCCAAGAGATATTTAAAATTGAAACTCAACATAAACAATCTCTTGATGCGGCTCTGGCGGCCAAGTTGGTGAGTTTGCGGGAGTCACTCAGGGACATTTGCTTTGTCGAGGCCAAAGACCTTGCGGTCAGATGCAGGAGGTTTTTTTATGAATACAGTGACAAATGCGGCAGGGCTCTGGCTAGGGCCCTTAAAACCCAGAGCAGTAGAAATTACATCCCCCTTGTTCATGACTCAGAGGGCAACAGACGACACCTGCCTGTGGACATTGCCCGGACCTTCCGGGAGTTCTACGAGAAACTCTATAACCTCCCTCGGGACAAGCCTGCCAGCTATCAGAGTGACATTGAAACTTACATTCGCAAGTCGGGGCTCCCACGTCTTAAACAGGAGGTGGTGGATGCTCTGGAGGAGGGAATCGAGATGGAGGAATTTTTGAGGGCCATTCAAAATACCAAACCGGGGAGGGCTCCCGGGCCCGATGGTTTCAGCTTAGAGTACTACAAGGAGTTCGCAGAAACTCTAGGCCCCCAATTTATTGCCTCATTCGGCTCCCTGAAGGATGGTGTCCCTCCACCCAGGGATACCCTGCGTGCTAATATAACTATTATCCCCAAGGAAGGTAAAGACCCAACACAATGCGGGAGCTACAGACCCATCTCCCTTTTAAACTGCGACATAAAGCTCTTCAATAAAGTAATGGCTGATAGGCTTGCCCCGCTCCTCCCCTCCATCATACACTGGGATCAGGTGGGCTTTGTACCTACGAGGGAGGGTAGAGATAATACTACGAGGGTGGTCAACCTGATCCACCGCGCGCGCATGGATGATTCGGCTGCTATGCTCCTCTCGACGGACGCCGAGAAGGCCTTTGACAGGGTTGGTTGGGATTTTATCTCTGCCACCCTGCGGCATATCGGCTTGGGGGATAACCTGACCCACTGGATCATGGCTTCCTATTCGTGTCCCTCGGCGTCCGTCGTGGTGAATGGGCTGGCATCTGAGTCCTTCTCCCTGGCTAATGGCACTCGCCAGGGCTGTCCGCTGTCACCCCTAATCTTCATTTTAACTTTAGAACCCTTTCTGCGTACTATCAGGAAAAACCCAGATATCTCAGGGGTCCTTTCTGGTCGGGTGGAACACAAGGTGGCGGCGTATGCCGATGACCTCCTATTTTTTATCACCAGGCCGGAAACGACCCTCCCCAACCTTTTGGCAGAACTTAAGACCTTCCGTTTGCTATCCAACTATACAATAAATTTTCAAAAATCCTCAGCACTGAATATCAATATTCCCCCGGGGAGACTGAAGCAGATCGCAGAGAATTTCCCATTCAGGTGGGAGAGGGAGGCGGTGATCTATCTGGGGACACGAATTTCGGCCTGCCCCCAGAAGCTATATCGCCTGAACTTTCCCCCGTTGCTGGGGAGGGTGGAGGAGGACCTCCAGAGATGGAATAAAGGTGCGTTTTCATGGTTTGGCAGGGTTAACATAATAAAAATGAACATCTTACCTCGGGTGCTCTACCTTTTTCAAGCCCTGCCAATTGAGGTCCCCCACACCTTCTTCAGGCGACTGATGGGAATTTGTACAAGATTCGTATGGGCGGGGAGGCCTCATCGCTTAGCTGCTTCTCTCTTGGTGCTCCCTAAGAGACGGGGAGGGCTAGGCCTCCCGGACTGGAAATCTTATTATGCCGCGGCTCACCTTACCCGGGTGATTGATTGGTGTAGGCATTCCCATTTAAAGCAATGGACGGGTATTGAGCAGGAGGCATCTTCGATCCCCCTTCCGGGGCTGCCCTGGGTAACACTAGACCGGTCTGTGGCACTAAACAAGCACCCCACGATTGGACCCACTCAGAGGGTGGCAAGCAGGTCGTTCCGTGGCCTGGACATCTCCCCCGCCCTTTCGCCCCTGACCCCTCTGATAGGCCACCCGGACTTTCCGGTAGGCATTTCTGATGGCACATTTAGGACTTGGGTGAGGCGCAATAGATTTCGGATTCTACACCTGCGGGATGGGTCAGGTTGGGTGGGACTGGAGGAGCTGGCGAGGAGAGAGTCCTTGCCCATTCTTGGCTTCTGGTGCACTCTCCAGCTAACACATTTTCAGAACTCATTAGGGAGGGCTGCTGAGACATCTAGACCCCTAACTCCCTTTGAACAGGTCTGTGTGGGGCGCGGCCATTTCCGGGGTGCTCTGGCCTTCGCCTATTCGCTGGTGACCTGCCCCCCAGAATCCTTCTCACCTTCTTTCATAGAGGGGTGGGAGAGGGAGTTGCATAGGAGTTTCACTGAAGAGCAAAAACTGGCTATGACGCAGTTGGCCCACAAGTCTTCCATGTCCTGCAGATATCAAGAAACGTCCTATAAGATTCTTACTCGTTGGTATCTGGTTCCTACCAGATTATCAAGAATATTCCCCTCGGCTTCCCCCTTGTGCTGGAGATGTCTGCGCGAAAGAGGTTCCATGTTGCACGTCTTCTGGGAGTGCGAGGGCCTCTCCGGGTTTTGGGGTAATGTGAGGAAAATTGTCCTGGCCCTGACGGACATAGACTTAGGTGAAGACCCGGCGGGTTACCTTCTTAATCTTGCCCCTGCCTCTATCCGGAGACGCAGTAAATCTTTGCTGGCCCACCTCCTAACTGCGGCAAGGTCTTGCATCCCGGCGTGTTGGAAATCTCGGGAGCCCCCTTCCACCGCGCTGTGGCTTGCCAGAGTCAGAGAGATCGGCAGGATGGAGGAGCTCACGGCCTTGCTGAAGGGTACCTCAGAGAAGTATAGGGTGACTTGGTGTGAATGGGACCGCTTTACTCTCTCGGCAGCATACCTGGAATACCTGAAGATGTAATGATGCCCTGGGAACTAAACAGTCTACTACCCCCCCCGCCCCCCTCCCGTTCTTTTTTCTCCCCGTCCCTTTTTTCCCCTCGTCTTTCGTGTCTCCCCCCCCGTTTGGTATTTGTATGTGTTCGTTTTGTGCGTTCACCCCTTTGCGTTTTCTGATTAGTGTGTTGTTGGGTTCGTGTTGGGCTAGTTATAGCCTAGTTTTATTAACAAAATAGAAAGAGGAGGTGGGGTATGCAGGCCTCAGATCTGCCTTTAGTTTACTCGTTGGAACCATTACACGCCATAGCTGGATCAGCGGGCGACTTGTCTTTTCTAGAGCTCTCCAGGAGACTAGGTACAAGATGCAATGATAGTCCAGGCTATTGTTGGATTCTCTTTCTGTATTGCTTCCTTAAGTCTATGCTGGTTTATCTCATACGGATCAATATTTTATCGGCCTGTTGTGTTTTATCACTTCACTTATTGCGTGTTTGTCTTTGTACCTTGAACACGGTCTGTAACCTGCTTGTCTCTAATAAAAAATACAATTTCAAAAAAAAAATGTTTGCGACACATTATATTGATATGTCCATGTTGCACACCTAAATTATTCACCTGACCTCACGGACCTGTAAATATGCTAATGTATAGCAAACATGTGTGTAAACATGGTAGCATGATTTACCAGACTCCCTAAACAGGTGGATGTATAATCTTAATTTGTAAGGGCAAACCTTATGATTGTTTTTGGTTTGTTTTTTCAAAACAGATGTTTCCGCGCAGACGGACCCTGTGACCATACTCCCCACCCAAGCTACAGGGACACCCAGCAGCATGGGCCCGAGCTACAGCTGCGATGGTGAGTACACTAACTTCATATCCAAACATACTTTGGCCACCTATGTGTCACCCTAAAAGCTAGAATAATTGGCAATGTCCCTATGTGGTTAATTAGCAAACATTTAGCTGACATTTGCGTGACCCACAATCATAAATGCATGTCTGCATGCTAGATTGTTGCATCCCCTTTGTTTACTTTCAAACCCATAATACATTTTGTTTCCAAAATGTTGGTGTCCAAATTAAATTTTTATTAAAATAAGGTTGAGAACTAGAATAGGAATAGCCGAAGGGTTAGAATCTTTAGTACTTTGGACATGATGTTTGGACCAAAATAACCCAATCAATGCCCACAATCTTACTTCACCCTTCATTTAGTACAAACGGTTACTTCAATATGTAGGGTATTGCTGATAAATGCACATGTAAGGCACTAGTACTCATATAATGGACCCACATAAGGGCCCAGCTTGCACAAATGTTAATGTAGTTGGTCACATTATGAGACCAAAGTAGATAATGTGAAATCATCTGTGTACGTTTATCTCACGTTCTATTGACTAATCCATTTTTTGGTCTCCATACAGCTTGCGTTAATGAGCATCGCAGACTGTGGCAGTACGTCCGGCGGACGCGACTTATGCTGCTGGGAAAGAAGAAACAGCGGTAGGGTGGGGGGTATGGTTTTATCCACTGTGCGGAGTAATTTTTGCCATGTTGGCCCCTTTTATAAAAAATAAATGTTTTTTATGTTTCTACTTTCAGTGTGTCGTGCCTTTTAAACCATATGTTAAGTGTATATTAACCCGTTTTTTGGGTGTTTCTTAAACACATTGTTCTGCATTTCATTTTGTATACATAGTAATGTATGGCAAACAATGACTGTAGTAATTTTCAGTCAACATTAACATATCTAGATATAGAGAGGTATTTCTGACTGTGTTTGTACGTATGTCTTTTGGTAACCCACACAAATTCTAGCGTTTACAAATACATTTATTTAAGTCAATCAAGTCATTACAAATTAAAGCCTTTCAAATGGCTAACAACTGGACCAATTAGTCCCTGGGTGGGCGGGGAGGTTGCGTCTCATGGCTAGGGGCGGTGTTGGGGGACAACAGTGCAGTAGAAAAAATAGACTGCTGCTGTATTAGCTGCTGTAACAACAACAAAGTTTGGTCCTGGTGCTGTAAAGATTGCTGGATACCATGCATCATTTCTTGCATGGCATGCAGCACTCCAGACTGCTGTTGAGTCCGCACTTCATTAAGTTGTTGCCGCAGTTCATTAATTTGTTGTTGGTCCAGCAGCGACTGATTTTCCAATACAATGTGCTCCAGAGTTTCATCACGCGGCTGTTGGCGACTGTAGGCCTCCGGCATCCGGGACCCTAGCTCATAAAGCTCAGCACTTGTTGGTGCACTTCGCCCAGTTGTTGGTTGAGCAGCCTTAAACCAAAAACACAATATTGTAGTCAAGCTTGAATAATGCAGGTAAGAAAAAAAAAAAAAGTATGGCTCCATTAGAATTTACCGTTGGTCCAGCCTCTGCAGCCTGCGCACATGGCACATGTGCGGAGGGCACATCCTGTGTTTCAGGGAAGGAGTCCTGCTAACAACAAAGTATGTTGTATGTTACATGGTGGGACCTGATTGACCCCCAAACAGGTAATCGTGGTTAATCTCTAAAACATACATCCATGGTACCTGAGTGTGCTCCTCCACAAATAGTTCCGGTGTCTGGCTGCCAGAAAGGGGAAAATCATCATCTGAGAGATGTGGCAAGCTCACATATGCTAAACAGGAAAGTCGTGTTAGTGTGTCATTTGAGATTGTGTGACTATTTCTTCACATTATCGAGCCCATACCTCTCCCAAGTGACTGATTGTGCAAGACACAAAAGTTTTTAGTTTCTAACATATTCTGAAGATGTATGGAAGAGCAAGATGAGGTAATCAGTTTGCCAAACTAGAACATACACACATAGGTCAAATTACACATACCCGCCACCTCAAAGATGTCCAGACCTAGGGCCTCAGTCGAGCTTTGCCCTAAAATAACATGTTTAAAGCCAAATGTCAAGGCACAAACAACATTTCATTGAAAACAATATCCTTACTAGAACCCCTCAAAAATCAGTCTTACCCTCATCCCTAGCAGCCGCACGGTGAAGGACCCTTTCCGAACTCCCACTTCCTGTATTTGGGTATAAAGCAAGCCACAATGGATATCAATATTAACCACCATAGTATTGTTAATGTTTGCATTTCAGAAATAATGACTTATTTAAGCTCAATAACTTAGCATGGACAACATTACAACATTATCATGTAGGATCCGGTTGATGCCCAATCCCCTTTAACTATCCAACTTTGAGTGAGAATTAACATGATTTTGAATTTTCAACTAACAAAATATATGCATTGGAACTCAAACAACAGAAAGGATACAGTGTGCTTTGCAATACACACCAACAGGGTCCTGTTGACCTGCAACACAGGAAGTGGGGTCCAAAGATGAAGCAGGGACTTGGCCTACAATGAAATAACATGATTGAAAGCCATGCACACTTATATGACAATGGCAAAATTGGCAAAGGTTGACACATGCACTTACTGGCATCCAAAGAGTAGGTAGCCTCATGAGGAGATGCTGGTGCAATTCTGAGGGCAACTATGATAAAGCAAAGTAATGAATTATGCATTGTTAATGTGTGACAAACAAGCAAAAAAGTGAAGAAAACAACCCAAAAAAACAAACCTTCAATATCATACTGTGTTAAGCTTGAGGGTGGGGGAAGGGCAGGATTCCGGGTGACTTCATCAGGTGAATCATGTGAGTCATCATGTGCCACTATGCATAAAGCAAGAGACAGGAAATTAAAATATTACAGAAGTTTAATCTGCTACTTAACATGTCCTACTGTTAGTATTGCAAAGAATTGGTTAACAAAAAAGAAGATACATTAAACCAACCATAATTTGCAATGTTAAAACAATGTACCTTCACCCCAACCTGTGGTGTCATCCCCAGCATCCACACCCTGCAGGCGACTGAGAGGAATCTTGCACTTCAGCATCTCCTCACATGGCCTGTATTTACTCTTTGGGCCCTGCTTGGTCCCACTGTCTACAAGTAGATCATTCTTCATCTTTAGCATAAGGGCCCTTTTCAAAGTGTAGAAGCGTTTCCTGCAGGATGTGCCACTATGTGGGTATTGAGCACTGCTAGTAAGCTGCTCACCAATGGCATACCACAATTTGCTCCTTTCTTGTTTGCCTAAACACTGACTTTGGTAACCAAATAATAAGTCCCATTTAGCCAGTGTCAGACGCACAAGAGTATTGTTATCCGCCAAATTAAATTCTGGCTCCCTCTTGGCAAATGGACGCTTGCCCTTGGGTGGTGCTTCACCTTCTGGCAGTGCCCTTTTCCTTAAGGAAGGTCTCCCGCCAGCACCCACCCCACTGGTACTCGGTCCAGCAGTGGCCGGCAGATGTCCAGAATTTGGCTCCATCCTGTAGCTGCACACACCACAAAACAACACACACCAGCACGCATGCAGACTACAAAATTGGCAACAACTGCTGTTTGAGTGTGCCAGATTTTATGTGGTGTAAGAACCACAAATCACAAACAGGCTCAGTTAATTGCTTCACACATACTGGCCAGGTGTTTGTAGCTACATCTTGACTCCAATGACTGAGGTTTCTGTCAAACATGTGTGTCAGGCAATGAACTAATTAATGACCTACTTAACAAGGCAGACAGACATTAGGAAGAAATGTGAACCATGTATCTTAACAACATTGGAAATGTGGTGTCAAAAATGGCTATTTGAGTTTGCAGCCACATAACTTTCATTGGCCAAAAGATGTCTGAGCAAACAGATCCGCAAACGTATGCTATTATGCTTGCGCTAGCCGTTTCCAACACACCTGTGGTAAGCTAATTACAGACCGGAAACAGCTAACAAACGCAAGAGGCGGCTAAGCGGACCAGTCCTTTGGATAAGTATAAATACCTCTTTTCTTAAGCATTGGAGGAGGTTGCAAAAATCAAACGTGCGTTCTACCACATGGGAGGGATCCCTAATGTGCTAGGGTGCGTGGATGGTACACATATCCCTTTCCGCCCTCCCCGTGCACAGGAGCTGCATTACCGGAATAGGAAACAGTTCCATTCCATGAATGTCATGGTAGTATGTGACCATGACATGAAGCTGCGAGCCGTGAGATCTGGCTTCCCCGGCTCGTGCCATGATTCTTACGTGCTCCAGCAATCAGTCCTGTGCAGGAAGTTTGAGAACAATGAAATGCCACCTGGCTGGCTACTGGGTAATTACTAATCCATGACATCTATTTACAAGTTTAATATGTGGACTATTAACTGAACCAAATATATAACTGAACCTAGACTGTTTACATTATGTTGTTTGAAATTTACTAATTGCTCACTCTCTCAATCTGTTTATTCAACAGCGGACAAGGGATATGGGCAGAAAACGTGGCTAATGACTCCGGTCAGAAATCCACAGACCTCTGCTCAAGGACGCTACAATGCAGCACATCGCAAAACCAGATGCATTGTGGAAAGAACCATCGGCCTGCTGAAAGCACGCTTTCTCTGTTTGGCACGCACAGGAGGAGAGATGTTGTACAGTCCACAAAAGGTCTCCAAAATAATACTCGCATGCTGTGTCCTACACAATATTTGCATATGTCACCGAATTGAACCCCCTGAAGATACAGCACTGGTGCCAGAAGTCCCCAACATGGCCGCAGACAGTACTGAGGACACCCAGGAGGGATTTGAGCGACGGGAAAGCATGATTACCTCTTTTTTTTCGGTAAGCTAGGTCACCTTAACTCTAAAACACCTACTGTACTAGAGGGCACTTAAAAAAAACAAAACCAACAAATGTGGTTGGTCTTCAAGTTCCAACCCCCCCCAAAAAAAAATGGGTCCCAAAACTCCTAATCCAAACCAAAAAATGGGTCCCAAAACTCCTAATCCAAACCAAAAAATGGGTCCCAAAACTCCTAATCCAAACCAAAAAATGGGGCCCAAAACTCCTAATCCAAATCAAAAAATGGGACCCAAAACTCCTAATCCAAACCAAAAAATAGGTCCCAAAACACCTAATCCAAACCAAAAAATGGGGCCCAAAACTCCTAATCCAAACCAAAAAATGGGGCTCAAAACTCCTAATCCAAACCAAAAAATGGGGCCCAAAACTCCTAATCCAAACCAAAAAATGGGGCCCAAAACTCCTAATCCCAACCAAAAAATGGGGCCCAAAACTCCTAATCCAAACCAAAAAATGGGGCCCAAAACTCCTAATCCAAACCAAAAAATGGGGCCCAAACCAAAAAATTGGTCTACTTATATGGGAAATGACAAAAAAACAACCCCCCCCCCAAAAAAAGGGGGTTTGGTATGTAATTAAATGCAACAACCAAACCAAATAGAGAAGTATTAAAAAAAAATAAAAAAACTAACTACACTTTTGTTTCTTTTTTAGGCACCATGAAGATTCAAAACCCAGAATTTGATTTATGTAAATATAAGAAAATACAATTTAATATAAATAAAAGTTAACAAAACATACATGGTTCAATGTGTTTACTACAGAATGTTCTAACAGATTGATTTCTAGGCAACAGCAAAAAAACGCTCAGGCGCTGCATTGAACACGGTGTAAAAACTCAACAGCGCCTATAAAGCAGATCTTTAACATCACATTCACCAATGTCAGCTTGATTCCCAAGAACAGCTGATAGCGACTGAGGAGCCCTGCAATAGCGACTGACAGCCGATCGGGGCGGACAATAGCGGTCGCTCATAGCGCCGCACTCCAGATGCTCATCTGTCGCTACCTGCCGCTAGTAATGAATCAGCCTGTTAGTAAAAGTCATTCTAGCATAGACTAAACTGTAAGTCTGTTGTACAGTTTCTCCAACAATAAGAAGGCATCAAACTACCCCAGACTACTTGATCTATTTTGTTTATGCTAAAAAATGTGTTTCATATTTTTTTCCCCACTTATATGTCACAGATTGGAGTTAGATGCTTAAAAATGTGCAACTTTCTCAATTTCCATCATCTCATGGTTTGGCCTCCTTGGTGTTGCAATGTAAATGTTGGGGAGTGTATGATCCTGGCTGGTCTGTATGATCCAATTAATATTTCAAAGTCCATTTCAGAACATCCTCTTCTGACCTGTTTGATCTGTAGGCAAACTGAAGTATATAAGACTGAAATTACTTATTATATTGTTTTGATTAACTCTTTTAAAGTACTTTTAAAACTTTTTAGCACTTATTTGTTCTCAGCAGCTCCTCTATGCAGAGTTGTCGCAATTCCCTTTCTCCTGTGCCGGTCAGACATGACAGCATCTATCAGGCTGGCAACACAACTACATTATTCTTTGCAATGGAGAGGGCGTGTTGAGGTGGGACATGCCAAAAATGCCTTGGTGTGCACCTTCCATTGCAATGAATGAAGTTGGCATGTGGAGGGCAAAAACAAGGCCCCACAGATGCAGACATGTAAGGCCATGTAAGTGCTGGGAGACGGAATCCCCACCCCCGGTAAGTAGGAAGATGGTGAACCTGTATGGAGGAGCTATGGGAGGCAAAGGGTATAGCAGAGTATAGGCTTTTTGTGTTTTTGCCTGGAAAATTCCTTTAAACATAAACCTGAAAAATGAAATGAACTGAGACTTTGAACAATTGTATTGCTCCATCTGTGAAAATAAATTAGATATAAGAAATAATGGGTCCCTGCCATCTTAAAACATTACCTTTGGTCAGGTAAAAAGATGGATCAAATTTATTGAGATGTTCTATTTATTATAACATTTCTTTAAACTATACAGGACTGGGATATACCATGAGGCTTAACCCTCCCATAGAGCCTAACTAACAACCCTGCTGTCATGAATGACTTACCTTCAGTCCGTGCCCGCATTGTCCTTAGGCGGCTGGCCGGGGCTTCTCCTGCCCGGCGGCCGCTTCCACACTTAAGGGACCGGCTCCGGCGCCGCATGCGGCGTAGAGCGCACCCTCCTTCCTCACCCACTGTCATTCTGCTTATGTCCTCCAGCTGTTTAAAGGAGCCAATCCTAGGAGGTCCAGTTCTGGGCGGTACGCCTTTAAAGTTCAAATGGGGCAAATCAGTATCAAGTTCACCAATCAACCCACAGATCCGAAATGCACCAATCACAGTCACTGACCCCCTGTCCAATCCGGTCAGGTTCAATCCTATAAAGGGATTGCCACGTTTCAGGACCAGTGATAGTATATAGCTGGCTTTGTTATTTCTCCCGTGATTTCCTGAACGTAGCGTTATTGACCATTTGCCTGAATCTGGACTTCTTATCCCTTTGTACCGCGCAGCTCTCCGACCTCCTGGTGTGACCCTTTGCTTGACGTCCGACTTCGCTTGATTTCTTCTAAGTTCCAAACTGTTCCAGTAACCACCTGTTTCCGAAGCACCCTAACTGTTTCCAGTACTTACCTAGTTCCCAGTCTGACCTTTGGTTTATCTGTCTTCACTTCCCGTGAGCTTACAATCTTTGAGCCATCGAGTCCTGGGGGCAACCGTGTCCGGCGAGGTGTGTATGGCGTCCCGGCAAACGGGGGCTTGTCTATAGGTGAAGCTGGTTGTGGAGATTGGGGGTTGTAGGCTCACACCGAAGACAGGCAATTTCGGGGTCTGACACCTGCAAGAAACATATAATATGTATGGGCCATAATGACATTGCTCCACAATATTCACATGTCTTAATATATAAACTATTTTGCGTTTGCTGTATTTCTATGACTTGCAATTAGTCTGTAGTCCAGCATAATTTATAAGAAAAACATCTGTGGCTATGCCCTATTTCTTAAGATAAGCACAGAAATAAGAACATTTTCAAACTACTTCACCACCAATACTAAAAATATACACTTTTCATTCACGGTAGAAATGTGTTCCTGCAAATAAACATTTAACATGTTTAAGATTCATTTTAACTGTTGCCTGATATAAAATCCTTTGCTGTTCCATTTCATCTGTCAAGTTATTGCAAAAATGTGCAAAGCCTGTCCTCAAAGGATGTTTATCATGTTGATTTGTTTTGCATTCATTCTGTCTTTTTTGAGACTTTTCATTTGAATAGCATCCTTACAATGAGATTTGTGGTGGTTAAAATGATATCGCTTGCAAAAAGACATGTATTTAGCCAACTCTCATTTACATTTGCAGAGTAAAGTTGTAATGGCATTTTTGTCTTAAACACAAAATGAAGGTCCAATTTGCATTTAAATAATTTAACTTAATTTGACATGGGTAGAAAAAATAGTTTTTTCAAATCTGCTGAACTGTCGATATGCCATAAAATCCACCTCAAAATATTTCTATTACGTGTTATGCCCAGGCACTTTGAGGAATTTGGGAATCTCCTAGTTCAGGTGCTGGGAGAGGGAAAACAGAGGGTGCCCTTAGCCAAGTGGTTAATACATCCCTCTGGACAGAGGCCATAGCTATGGTTGAAAACAGTTTAACTAGTCATGTAAGTCTGAATCTGAATTAATATGGAACAGGACTGGACTGGAAACGCAGGCACAGACTATGAGCAGGGGCACAGACCTGGAATTGGCTGGAAACAGGCAGAAATAGGCTGCAAACAGGTGGGCATTCAAGACTGGCAACAGGAGGTTAAGGCACATACTAGGCACCGGAACAGACACAAAGCGGTGGACTCAGCCAGGTCAAAATTTACACCAGGCAGACAATGAAAGTAAATGAGACAATCATTTTTCCCAGAGAGACAAGCATTTGAGCCAGAAAATTTTTACCTTAAGACAAACCCTTGCCTACAGCCTTTTTTTAGCAAAACCCCACATGGTGAGGGAAAGGTGAACAAAGGGCAGACAGGTATCAGCACAATCAGCAACCGGAGACAGACTTAGGCCCTTATTCATCAAGCGATAGCGCCAGGTAGTGTCTGACGAGCGCCAGGTAGCGGCAGCTAACGGCGACTACCGACTCAAGTACGCCCGGTGGCGGTCACAATGACGCATTTATCAAGCTAAATGAGGCTAGCGCCGGCGAGAGCGACAGCAAGCGCGGCATTCATCATGAAGCCGCCTGGAACGAACAGCGCCGCAGCAAATTCCTTCACAGCGACACGTATTACCTGGCGCTACCTGCCGCTCTCCCATACATTTCAATGGCAGACGCTGCAATGATTGTTTTTAGTTGTTTTTGGGTTTTTTTCGTTGGTACAAAATTCCACACATGTTTATATTGATATGTTTTATGAATCTGGCTGGTTATTTATAGGTTTTATTTTTTTGTAATTTTTTTCACAATGTAATGTTGTGAGTGACATGGGAATTGCATCTCCTCCACCCAAACTCATTGGCATCAAAATCGCTGGTTTTCCACACAAACGGGCCTTGTAAAGCTATTTTGTAGCCTGTCAGGTTGGTCGGTCACGTTCGCTCTTAGAAATTGTCAGCGCCCAAGCTATTCGGCAGCCCTGTCATTGATGAATCTGTGTTGGTCGGTGTTTGTGCAGTCGCTGTTTTAATTCGCTCTGTGGCGGCGCGAGCGTCGCTGTGCCTCGCTGCGCTGCGTTGTGCGTCGCTGTGCTGTTCATACATGTGTCCTTCTGCCAGTTTCAAGGAATTCACTTTCCGCGACCCCACTCGTTGTTAATGAATACACTGTAGTTGTGAGCGTGCCTGGCCACATATAGCAGAATTAACATTCAGTCGTACCAGCTCATAACAACCCGTTATGCATTCTCATGTGTGCCACATTTTCAGGTATTAGTCTAGTTTGATTGTGTGATGAATTTTGGAAGGAATAAGATTTTTATATTTAAGCACAACGGTGTATGCTTTACAAGGACCTATGCATTACAGTATGTAGAATCCCCTGCTAAATGCAGCTAATAATTCGTTGCGCCTTTGGCCCTAGCTTGTTTTGCAGCGTCATTTTTTTGATTTTTCCGCCACTTAGCGTGCCTAGAGCTGATATTAGCTTGTCCCTGTTGCGCGCATGTTTGTGTTTGAATTTAGAAGCACAGTTGCTAGCGTCATATCCGGTTCCGGGATCCTCCTTTGCGTTTCAACGCCACCTTAAGGTAAAACTGTCTAGCGCTTAGGCCAATAGCTTGTTTTAAATATTCATTTTAGTTTTTCCGCCACTTAGCTTGCACATAGCTGAGAATAGCTTGTTGCTGGGGCGCGGAGCGTATTTTTTTTTGGTTTTTTTTTTTTTTTTTGGTCTAATGTCGCTTGCGTCATTTCCGGTTCCTGTTTCCTCCTTAGCGTTTCCAATATGGCTCCAAAACGCAGAGTAATGCGCCTCCCCAGCTCCTCCTCAGATTCCGGACCCACCACCCCTCCCCCACCTCCCCCACCTACCTCACCTTCCCCAAATACCACCCCTCCCACCCATTCCCCTCCTGGGCCAAGGAAACAAAGGCGCACCCGGGTGGATAGCCGTGTAAATGGCCAGGTGGTGAAAGTGAGTATTTTATTTATGTATTTTTAGCTTAAAAATTGATAAACACACAGGGGGGATAGGGGCAGAATTTGTATTGTTTTCAGGCCAAAATTTAACACTCCACGTGGGGCATCCCCATTGTGGATGTCCTGCTGGGATGGCCCCCCCCCCCCTGGAGGGCCATAAAAATTACCTCTGCCCCGTCCCATCTGTGCATGCGTGAGTTGCGGATGCCTATTGCGCTTACCTCTAGCAGGGTGTACCCCTGCGCCATACATATTTTCATTTTGTGTGCAGGCGCACTCCCTGTTAGAGTCAAACGCCACATGCGTACTTTGCCGTGCAGACACAGCTGAGCTGGTATGCACCTCCCAACGGCCTTGGATGCGCATACCACACCGGCGTGGAGCGCTGTGTTTGGCTTGCGGAGTGACGTGGGAGTGTCCTCAGCGGTGTATTTGTGGCCTTCCAAGGGGGTTGCAGACAGTGGGCCACCCACAATAGTTGTGGCCCACAAAAGTGCACCCAAACCCAGAATAATGTTAATCCTGGGTGTGGGTCCACTTTGATCTTGTCTCTGTATAACTGTTTATGACATTGTTCTGATGTCATGTATTTATTTTTTATTATTTTTTTTTTTTTTTCATAGGACTTCTGCCTGGCCGAATACGACTATGCCCGAGGAGCTAAAAAACGCCTTGCCATGGAGGTGAAGGCCACTGTGTCCCGGCGCTTCAAGACCGACCTGACCATCCGGGCCATACAACAAAAATGGTCTGATTTCAAGCGCCGGGACCCAGAAGGCGTGTACCGCCTATATGATGCCTACGCATCAGGTAAGTTAAAGCTTATGTTCTTTTTTGCCTTTGTGCAGAATCATCTGCTAAGCTGTGTCCTTTTTTGCTCTTTATATTAATTATTTGCTTTCACCCCCTCCACACAGATAAGCGTCCTCCCCTGGGGAAACGTGGGAAGGGATTCCTCCCCCGAACCAGGCAGGCGGACTCGGGGGAGTCATCGGGGGAGGGTCCCTCCCGTGGGTCCTATTTAGAGGACCCAGGGGAGGAAGGGGATGACGCCCCAGAGGAGTGTGCTGCTGGGGGGCAGGCTGGATCAAGCCTCAGCTCCTCACACTCTGAGTCTGAGGACTCTCACCAGGCAAGGGGCCACTCTCAAGCAGGGAGTGAGAGGGAGGAGGGTGGCCCTTTGCCTGGTGGATCTTCTGAGCAGAGTGTGAGGAGCCGAGGCTCCCCGCCTCCTCCTCAGAGCCCTCCCTGGGCTTCAAGTGGCGCTTCATCCCCTGGTGAGTTTACATGTTTTAATTGTTAGTCTGTGACAGGTTTCATCTGACCATTTGTGCTTAGCCCTTGCCATTCCTCTCTAATTTGCAGGGCATCATATAGGCGGCACCTCCATGGCATTTTGGCGTCAAATCCTCCTCGGGCATAGTCGTGGTAAGTGTATGTTGTTAGCCATCTCATTTTGGAATTTATGTCATTCCTTAAAGTGGACCAACAAACATTGATGATATTGCTTGGATTCTCGCGCCTTCCCTGCCCAATCACATCCCTCACCCAGGGCCACCCCCCAACAAAACACCACAAACTACTTCCCTCTTTGGGGGTGGCAGAAGCCATTGTCCCCGCCTCCTGTGTGGCACTCGAGATGTGTGTGCGCCTGCGCTCTGTTTCATACTGGCATGCGCGTGCGCACACACTGGAGGAGTGATGTGCGGAAGGCAGGGGCGGTGGCGGAATAAAATTGTGTTGCTCTGCCAAAGTAGACTAAAACACTGAATATTAACAATCCTGGGTCTTGGACCACTTTTAACAGACACGTTTCCTGGTCCATTGTCTCAGCTGGTTTGCTAATGTACATTAACATCACAAACCACACTACAGTGCTAGCCAACTGGCAACCACCCCTATGTTTCTGGCCACACCATGATGTGTGCTAGCAATAGTTAATTTACGTTAAGTAGTTAGGCCAAACACATGTTGCACACTAGTAACATTAGCCATTAAATTGGTAATGAGTCATTTACATTGCAATGTAAAGGTTAGTGCCAGATTTTCATAACGGATACATGTGGCAACCATAAACACTTCACATTAACTAATGGACCAGGAATATAGTAAATATCGTTTAACATGTATGTAAACATGTCTGTTTTTTTTTAGGTAAGACTCAATAACCAGATGGATGTCAAATCTTCGGGTGTCATAGCTCCACTAAATGTTGTTTTGTATTTTGTTTTTTTATGGACAGATGTTGCTACGCAGACGGAGGCAGAATTCCTCCTCCCCACACCAGCTCCAGGGACGGCCAGCAGCATGGGCCACCGCCACAGCTGCGATGGTGAGTACATCCAAATTCATATGGGTAAATACTTGTGAAACCTTTGTCTTCTAGTTACATCTGTAGACATTTTAAATTTACCAATGTGTGAATTTCACACACATCTAGGTTAAATGTGTTTGTACAATAATCCAACATGCCAGTCACCATCCTTGATAGTTGCCTCACATTCTTGTTACGGACACATACGGACTATTTGTGGCGTATAGACAACCAAATGGGCCTGATTAGGTGTTTACCCATAACATTATAGGGCAAACTTGGATCATCCTTAGGCCCTGATGTTTGGCTGGGACTAAAGACATAAATGTCCTTACTGGGCCATAAACATTATTACATTTGCAAGAGTTAACCTGGCCCAACACGAAGGGTGTTTAATGTGCATTAAACATTTAATTTGCCAACAACTAACAACTAACACCCCGCGGAACATACGATAATTGCATGTACCGCGGGTCAAAACCACCAAGCCAAACCCTAATTATCGGAACTTATCTTCCGCTGGCTCCCGCGCACCACTCCAGACGTGCATTTGTCCGCCCTGGGCCTCTGTGAATGGCCGCCGGGTCCCCATGAGCAGCCAGAGAGTGACATGCGTGAAGAGGCGGCGGAAGAGGATTGTACATTCCTGTTCCCTGCATAGACGTTAGCGTGCGTTTTTTGGGCCAATCACGTTGGAGCATGGAGAGGTGAGTGGCTATGGATTACTGTGTGGATACACACATCAGGGAATAAACAGATCTGTGAGCAACAACAAAGTGGCCCAAAACCCATGATAAACTATATTGTGGGTGTTGGTCCACTTTAAGAGAAAAGGTATGTTGTCCTAACATGTTTTCAAGCCAATATTAAACCTTTAATTTTAAATGTTAAGGGCACATTGTTCACCAATGTTAATGTGAGTGTTAGCAAGTTAGAAACACTGACATTACATTGCTACATCTGTGTATGTTGAGTTCACAATCAAATTATAACATATTATTTTTAATCACATCTCTACAGCTTGTATACGCCAGCATCGCAGACTGTGGCGGGCCTTCCGACAGATGAAAGGGATGCTGCTGGCCATGAAGAGGCGTCGGAGACGTTAGGGTGGGGGGGATGGCTGCCATTTGTATTTGTATTGTTTTTGGCTTTGTTGGCCTATGTTGGCCGTGTTGGGCCAATTTTTTAAAATACAATTTTTTGTACTAATAACTGTGTTGTTCCTTGACCAGCATAGGTTTAGATTCAAAAAAACCATTATGTCTAAAATTAGGCAGCCATTTTGAGCCAGTACATGTTTACACCATAGTAAGCAATGTTAACTAATGTGGCACATAAATGGTGGCATAATATTAGAGATGATGGAGCAAATCATCCATGACTGTGTAGTTCGCTTTCACATGTATGGATAAACACAATTTAGAGGTGGTTTTCAAAAATATATTTACATAAATCATAAAAAAAGGTTTACAAATTAATATTCTTGGCTGGGTGGCCGGGGAGGTTGGGAGTCATTGCTAGGGGCGGTGTTGGGGGACAACAGTGCAGTAAAAAATATAGACTGCTGTTGTATGAGCTGTTGTAGCAACAACAAAGTTTGGTCCTGCCGCTGGAGACATTCTGCCTGGCGCTGTATTGCTTCTTCCTGGCGCTGTACAGATTGCTCTATTACATTTGCCAGCCGACCAAGGTCCTGGTTCTGTAGTTGGTTTTGCCGTAACTGGTCCACCTGGCGCTGCAGGGCCTCATTTTGTTGCTGACACATCAGCACCTGATTTTCCAATGCCGCAATGCGCTCATTAGTTCCATCACGCGGCTGTTGGCGACTGTAGTCCTCCAGCATCCGGACCCCTAGCTCGTAGAAATCGGCACTGGTTGGTGCCACACCTCCTCTTGCTGTGGTTTGAGGCTAAACAAATAGTAAACCACATTTTAGTCAAACAGAACCAATGCAGTTATGCCCCTCCAAAAAATTACCAAAAACACTCACTATACAACTTACCCTTGTCTGAGCCTCTGAAGCTTGGCCACATGGGACTTGGGAAGAGGTCCCAGCTTGGGGTTCTGGTTCCGCCTCCTGCCAAAACAACAATGAAAGGAAATGTGACATGTTGCTTCTTCCACTACCCACGAATATGCCAATGTGTTTCGAGGTCGTCTACATCAGCCATGTTACCTGCGTGTCCTCCGGCACAGGTAGGCTCGAGGTATCGCTGCCAGAGAGTGGCAATTCAACATCCGAGATGTCGGGCAAGTTGCCATATGCTAAACAGGAAAATCAGGTTAGTAGGTCTGTGGGCCAAACTCTAATGTAACCTGGTTAGGCTATCGAGGCCATACCTCTAAAAAGTTCCCAAATACACACTAGACCAAAGGTCTCTGTTAAACTCAGATTGTTAACATGTATGTTACAGGACTAAGACGCACTAATTTCTGCAAATCACATCAGAAACATTGCTTAAATTAAACATACCCGCAATATCCCAGATGTCTGGAGTGGGGTCCTCACTCGAGCTTGGACCTTGAAAATACATGTGGACACACAAGTTGCCAGAAGCAAGTGGCACAAAAGTAGAGCCAAAATACAGACTAGAGCAAGGCCAAACCACTTACCCTCATCTCTGGCAGCTGGAACTTGAGGGGCCCTTTCTGGACAGCCACTTCCGATATTCGGGTCAACTAAAAAAAAAAAAAAAAAAGTATCTAAATAATCAGCAAACTACTACGGGGAATGTTTGGCTAAAAAGATGTCCGCAAAAATACATTGCTATCACTCAAAAAACTAATAGACTGACCCTGGGGAGGCAACCAGCACTCCCAAGAGGCATCTTCAAGTTTACCAAGCTAACATGTAGCTTAGTAGACTAACCAAATTGAACCAGTGTAACATAAACAGCATAAAGGATACATTATGTCTTGCTCTACACACCAACAGGGTCCTGTTGACCGGCAACATCGGAAGTGGGGTCCAAAGATGAACCAGTCACTTGGCCTACCAAGAAAAAAGAAGAATGAGACACATGCACTTGAGTAAAAGTGGATCAAGCAAGGTGAACACATGCACTTACCGACATCCAAAGAGTAGGTGGGATCCGGAGGAGATGCTGGGGCCAAGGGCATGGGAGCTAGGCCAAAATAAAACCAACATTGAGCCATAGCTAATGTGCGTTGCAAAATACAACATGCATTAAGGTGTGTGAGCAGCTCTTTCACTATTATTCACTAATCAAGCCAAGTGTGGCTCCCACATTGATATGCCGATATATGGGTACACATCTCTGGCGTCCTACATATCTACACATGTTAGGGCCTTGTTAGTTAGTTGCTGTGAGTGTTACAGTGGGCGTGCAATTAGGGCGCAGGCACATATTATTAATACTCAACAGGGCAAACCTTGATTGTTTGAGCTGCTCCCACACCCATTTGTTAACAAAACAACCAGCAACCAAATTATGGGTAAATACCTTCAATGGCAGACTGGGGTAGCCTTGAGGTTGCTGGAAGGGCAGGAGCTTGGGTGTCCTGAGGCACATCCCGGACAGCAGCATGTGCACCTATGCATAAAGCAACAGACAGAAAAGTACCAAATGTTTGAGCTGTAATGTAATACTTCACAGGTCCGACTGTTAGTTGTTCAGAATGTAAAAATGCAAATCACATACATTAACATTAGGTTATTGTAAAAGCCAGAAAATATGTACCTTCAGTCCAACCAGTGGTGTCATCCCCAGGATCCACACCCTGCAGCCGAGCCAGTGGGATTTTGGCCTTCAGCATCTCCTCATACGGCCTGTAGGTACTCTTTGGAGCCTGGATGAACCCACTGTCCACATCAAGATCGTGATTCATCTTTTTCATAAGGGCCCCTCGCAAAGTGTAGAAGCGTTTCCTGCAGGATGGGCCACTACGTGGGTGTTGAGCTGTGCTACTAAGCTCCACACCAATGGCATCCCACAGTTTGCTTCTTTCTTGTTTGCCTATGGACTTGCTTTGGGAGCCAAAGAGTAGCTCCCATTTAGCAAGTGTAAGGCGCACAAGATGATTATTCTCCGCCAAATTAAATTCAGGCTCCCTCTTGGCACCTGGGCGCTTAGCCTGGGGTGCTGCCCCACCTTCAGGCTGTGCCCTTTTCCGTAAGGGAGGTCTGCGCACAGCACCCACCAAACTCCTACTCGGGCCTGCTGTGGCCGGCAGATGTCCTGAATTTGGCTCCATCCTGTAGCTGCACACACACACAAATACACACCCAACAAGCACGCATGCAGACTACAGAATGGCATCGCAATGTGTTAGGCTTGGGCAGGTTTTATGTGCTCTAACAGCCAATCCAAAAGCAGCCCACTTAATTGATTCACACATACAGCCCAGTTCCTTCTAGGCACACCTCCACTGCACTGACAGAAGCATGTGTGTTAGCCAATTAACTCATTACAGACCTCATTAAACAAACAACACACACCCAAATCCAACAATGGACTGATGTATCTCAAACCCTTGTGACATGTGGTTAGCCTAACGGCTATTTAAAAAAACAGCAGCTTCCCTTTCATTGGTCCACCCCTGATTTTTGGGCCATGTCCGTTAATGCACGCAAGTTACGGCTCAAGTACGCTAGTAGCGCTACTAGCGTGCGCGTGCGCACTCTGTTTTACGCACACCTGGGTCGGCTAATTGGCGCCCAGAAATAGCAGAGCGACGCAAAAGGCGGCAAAGCGGACCTGTCACTTTAGAAAATGAAGTATAAAAGGAAGGAATGTTCTAGCTTCTGCTATTCTTACACTGTGGCAAAGGCTGTGGTGTGGTGCTGTGCTCGCTTCCCTTAGCTCATTTGAGCCTCTGTCTGGTTTCTGTCCTCACTCTCTGTGGCTTGTTGGGTGATTTCTGACATCAGTGCTGTTTCTTTAGGAGCTTGGTTTTGGTGGCATCTGCAAATCTTGTGTAGCATACAGCAAGTGAGGCTTGATTTTGGGGCCTTTTGTGGGCTGTGCAGCAACTCCCCTCTTGGTTGTGCCTAACTTAGAAAGCGGGTTTTCAGCAGGCTGGTGGTTTGGACCACTATAGTTCTGGTTTTGTGGTGAGCTGCATTGTAGCGGGTGTGTGTGGAGTGTGATTGTTTGTGTGTGTGTTGTGTGTTAGTTTTTTTTTATTTGTTTTTTTTTTTTTTGTATATATCTTTAGTGTGTGTGATGGATAAGAGGGTGATGTATGGTGTCTGGGTGGATGGATGTATGTGTATGCTGAAAGAGCAGGAGGAAAGGGAGCGGGGTGTTGTGAGGCTTAGGGCACCCCGCTCCTTTGCAATCCCCCCTTCTAGTATGGGACTCAAGTGACGAGCAGATCAGGAGCCGCTTCCGTCTGAATCGTGCTGCACTACAGTCCCTATATGATCAGATTAAGACCAAAATCGAGCCATCCACCAAACGCACTCATTCCATTCCAGGCATAGTACGCCTGTGTGCCACTCTTAATATTTTGGCACGAGGGACCTTCCAGGCAACCTCAGCCCTCCTCAGCGGGATAAGCCAGGCTACTATGAGCCGCATACTAATCCAGGTAGTTCTGGCAATTTGTGATTTAATCCCAATTTACATCAGGTTTCCTGAGGATGAGGAAGAGGTTGCCAAAATAAAACATGCTTTCTATCTGATGGGAGGGATCCCGAATGTGCTAGGGTGCGTTGATGGTACACATATCCCTTTCCGCCCTCCCCGTGCACAGGAGCTGTCCTACAGAAACCGGAAACAATTCCATTCAATGAATGTGATGGTGGTCTGTGACCCAGACATGAGGCTGCGGGCGGTGAGATCGGGGTTCCCCGGCTCATGCCACGATTCTTACGTCTTGCAGCGGACAGTCCTGTGCCGGAAGTTTGATAACAACGAAATGCCAGCTGGCTGGCTACTGGGTAATAAATTAACCATGTCAATGTATTTTGCTAATATGTGGCCTAGTAAGCCAATTTTAACCAAACTACCACCAAAACACATGTACTAGTACTAATTGCTGTCTCTCTCCTTGTGTTTTTTCTACAGCGGACAAGGGATATGGGCAGAGAACGTGGGTCATGACTCCGGTCAGGAACCCACGGACCTCTGCCCATGAACGCTACAATGCAGCGCATCGCAAGACCAGAAGCATTGTGGAAAGAACCATCGGCCTGCTGAAAGCACGTTTTCTCTGTTTGGCACGGCCAGGAGGAGAGATGCTCTACAGCCCACAGAAGGTTTCCAAGATCATCCTTGCCTGCTGTGTGCTCCACAACATTTGCATTTGTCACCGAATCCAAGCCCCCGAGGAGACAGCACTGGTGCCAGAAATCCCCAACCTGCCCGCAGATAGAAGTGAGGACACCCAGACTGGCGATGAGCTAAGGGAAAGGCTGATCACTTCTTTTTTTGCGGTAAGCTAACTACCCTTCACTCTAATGCAAGTACTGCACTACTGGTTAAATGTATTTGACCTCCCATCAAAATGTTGAAAAAAACACACTAAGGGGGGTGTAAGATGAGCCCAACCACTCTAAGGGGGGTGTAAGATGACCAAAACCACTCTAAGGGGGGTGTAAGATGACCAAAACCACTCTAAGGGGGGTAGGGGGGTGTAAGATGACCAAAACCATTGTAAGGGGGGGTGTCAGATGACCCAAACCACTCTAAGGGGGGTGTAAGATGACCCAAACCACTCTAAGGGGGGTGTAAGATGACATAAACCATTGTAAGGGGGGTGTAAGATGACCCAAACCACTCTAAGGGGGGTGTAAGATGACCCAAACCACTCTAAGGGGGGTGTAAGATGACCAAAACCATTGTAAGGGGGGGTGTCAGATGACCCAAACCACTCTAAGGGGGGTGTAAGATGACCCAAACCACTCTAAGGGGGGTGTAAGATGACCCAAACCACTCTAAGGGGGGTGTAAGATGACCCAAACCACTCTAAGGGGGGTGTAAGATGACCCAAACCACTCTAAGGGGGGTGTAAGATGACCAAAACCACTCTAAGGGGGGTGTAAGATGACCAAAACCATTGTAAGGGGGGGTGTCAGATGACCCAAACCACTCTAAGGGGGGTGTAAGACGCCAATGTTGGTTATCAAGTAATGCATTTTGGTATTTGCTACAACTATACTACTTTAAATATCTATACTAACTGCACTTTTCTTATTTTTTCAGGCACAAACACGGGCACCGTGATCTATATTTCGGACTTTCCCTACTTTATTTTACTTTACTTTGCTTTTTCCTTTCTGTTTTAATTTTACTTTACCATTTCTCTTTTGTAAATTTGTTATTTTAGGTAGATTTGAATAAAAAATCTACTCTATATAGATACATGTGGCTATGTGTTTAATTCTGGTGAACGTTTCCTTGGCATTCGACTTCCTATAGTAATTATATTTTTCTGGCTGATTTATGTTTTTATTTCCCTTTTCCATTTTCATATTATTTCTCATTTCTGCTTTTCTTTTCTTTTTCTATTTTCCTTTCTTATTTCTTATTTTCTTTTTAATATTTTGCTTTCTCATTTCTGTTTTTCTTTTTTTCTATTTTCCTTTCTCATTTCTGCTTTTCTTTTCTTTTTCTATTTTCCTTTCTCATTTCTGCTTTTCTTTTCTTTTTCTATTTTCCTTTCTCATTTATGTTTTTCTTTTCTTTTTCTATTTGCCTTTCTCATTTCTGTTTTTCTTTTTAATATTTTCCTTTCTCATTTCTGCTTTTCTTTTCTTTTTCTATTTTCCTTTCTCATTTATGTTTTTCTTTTCTTTTTCTATTTGCCTTTCTCATTTCTGTTTTTCTTTTTACTATTTTCCTTTCTCATTTCTGCTTTTCTTTTCTTTTTCTATTTTCCTTTCTCATTTCTGCTTTTCTTTTCTTTTTCTATTTTCCTTTCTCATTTATGTTTTTCTTTTCTTTTTCTATTTGCCTTTCTCATTTCTGTTTTTCTTTTTAATATTTTCCTTTCTCATTTATGCTTTTCTTTTCTTTTTCTATTTTCCTTTCTCATTTATGTTTTTCTTTTCTTTTTCTATTTGCCTTTCTCATTTCTGTTTTTCTTTTTACTATTTTCCTTTCTCATTTCTGCTTTTCTTTTCTTTTTCTATTTTCCTTTCTCATTTCTGCTTTTCTTTGCTTTTTCTATTTTCCTTTCTCATTTATGTTTTTCTTTTCTTTTTCGATTTTCCATTTTTCTCTGTTCTGTTTTTATTTTAATTTTATTTCTCATTGGTGGTTTAATTGTATTTCCTTTATATTTAACAAATAAAAAAAAAAAAAAAATGTGGCTATGTGTTTAATTATGTTTTATTTTGCATTTATATTAGAATATCTGGTTGAATTGAATTTCCTTTTCAACACAAAATAAAAACTCTTTAAATTTTTAACAAATGTGGCAATGTGTTTTATTCAGAAGGTACTGGATGGCCAGGACACAGCAAAGCTAACAGGCGCTGTGTAGAATAGCGTGGTCACACTGACTGACAGCGCCTACAAAGCTGAGGGCCAACATCATATTCAGCAATGTAGGCGTTGTTCGCAACAACGCCAGGTAGCGACTGAGGAGGCCTGCTATAGCGAATCGCTACCGCCCGCGGCTGACGCTAGCGGCGCTCTTAGCGCCATACTTCAGTCGCTCATCTGTCGCTACCTGGCGCTATTGATGAATCGGCCTCGCTACCAGAAATGAAATTGAAAATGAAAAGTCCAACAGAAATTATAAAGCAAAGTAAAGTGCAGGAAAGTTTTGGAAATGGAAAGTAGGGATCAGGGTGCATCTCTTGGTGCCTGAAAAAATAAGAAAAGTGCAGTTAGTATATATCTTTAAAGTTGTTTTGTCGTTGAAAAAAAAAAAAATGCATTACTTGATAACCAACATTGGCGTCTTACACCCCCCTTAGAGTGGTTTGGGTCATCTTACACCCCCCTTAGAGTGGTTTTGGTCATCTTACACCCCCCTTAGAGTGGTTTTGGTCATCTTACACCCCCCTTAGAGTGGTTTGGGTCATCTTACACCCCCCTTAGAGTGGTTTGGGTCATCTTACACCCCCCTTAGAGTGGTTTTGGTCATCTTACACCCCCCTTAGAGTGGTTTTGGTCATCTTACACCCCCCTTAGAGTGGTTTGGGTCATCTTACACCCCCCTTAGAGTGGTTTGGGTCATCTTACACCCCCCTTAGAGTGGTTTTGGTCATCTTACACCCCCCTTAGAGTGGTTTGGGTCATCTTACACCCCCCTTAGAGTGGTTTTGGTCATCTTACACCCCCCTTAGAGTGGTTTGGGTCATCTTACACCCCCCTTAGAGTGGTTTTGGTCATCTTACACCCCCCTTAGAGTGGTTTGGGTCATCTTACACCCCCCTTAGAGTGGTTTGGGTCATCTTACACCCCCCTTAGAGTGGTTTTGGTCATCTTACACCCCCCTTAGAGTGGTTTGGGTCATCTTACACCCCCCTTAGAGTGGTTTGGGTCATCTTACACCCCCCTTAGTGTGTTTTTTTCAACATTTTGATGGGAGGTCAAATACATTTAGCCAGTAGTGCAGTACTTGCATTAGAGTGAAGGGTAGTTAGCTTACCGCAAAAAAAGAAGTGATCATCCTTTCCCTTAGCTCATCGCCAGTCTGGGTGTCCTCACTTCTATCTGCGGGCAGGTTGGGGATTTCTGGCACCAGTGCTGTCTCCTCGGGGGCTTGAATTCGGTGGCAAATGCAAATGTTGTGTAGCACACAGCAGGCAAGGATGATCTTGGAGACCTTCTGTGGGCTGTAGAGCATCTCTCCTCCTGGCCGTGCCAAACAGGGTAGCGTGCTTTCAGCAGGCCGATGGTTCTTTCCACAATGCTTCTGGTCATTGTTGTATTTGGGTGTGTGTTGTTTGGTTAATGAGGTCTGTAATGAGTTAATTGGCTAACACACATGCTTCAGTCAGTGCAGTGGAGGTGTGGCTAGAAGGAACTGGGCTGTATGTGTGAATCAATTAAGTGGCCTGGTTTTTGATTGGCTGTTAGAGCACATAAAACCTGCCCAACCCTAACAGATTGCGATGCCATTCTGTAGTCTGCATGCGTGCTTGTTGGGTGTGTATTTGTGTGTGTGTGCAGCTACAGGATGGAGCCAAATTCAGGACATCTGCCGGCCACAGCAGGCCCAAGTAGGAGTTTGGTGGGTGCTGTGCGCAGACCTCCCTTACGGAAAAGGGCCCAGCCTGAAGGTGGGGCAGCACCCCAGGCTAAGCGCCCAGGTGCCAAGAGGGAGCCTGAATTTAATTTGGCGGAGAATAATCATCTTGTGCGCCTTACCCTTGCTAAATGGGAGCTGATATTTGGCTCCCAAAGCAAGTCCATAGGCAAACAAGAAAGAAGCAAACTGTGGGATGCCATTGGTGTGGAGCTTAGTAGCACTGCTCAACACCCACGTAGTGGCCCATCCTGCAGGAAACGCTTAATAGAAACATAGAAACATAGAAGGTTGACGGCAGAAGGAGACCATACGGTCCATCTAGTCTGCCCTTATGTGTATACTGTATGTTCTCTTTATCTTAGGATAGATGTGTGCTTATCCCAGGCATGTTTAAATTCAGTGACTGTTGATGTTTCAACTACCTCTGCTGGAAGTTTGTTCCAAGCACCTACTACTCTTTCTGTAAAATAATATTTTCTAACATTGCTCCTGATCTTCCCCCCGACTAGCTTCAGGTTGTGCCCCCTTGTTCTATCGTTAAGTTTCTTCTTAAAAACACTTCCCTCCTGAACCTTATTCAATCCTTTCACATATTTAAAGGTCTCAATCATGTCCCCCCTCTCCCTTCTTTCCTCCAGACTGTACAAATTAAGTTCTTCAAGTCTCTCCTGATAAGTTTTAAGTGTAAGTCCTTCCACCATTTTCGTTGCCCGCCTTTGGACACGTTCTATTTGAATAATGTCTTTTTGCAGGTAAGGTCTCCAGAACTGCACACAGTATTCTAGCTGTGGCCTTACCAAGGCTCTATACAGCGGCATCACAACCTCCCTCTTCCTACTGGTGATGCCTCGAGCTATACAGCCGAGCATCCTGCTTGCTTTTCCCACTGCCTGGCTACACTGTCCACTCATCTTGCAGCTATCAGTAATCAGTACCCCTAAATCTCTCTCCTCCGAGGTCCTGGCTAACACAGTACTGCCCATACGGTACTCAGAGCAGGGATTCCTTCTACCCAAGTGCATGATTTTACATTTAGAGACATTAAACTCTAGTTTCCACAGTTTTGACCATCTATCCAGTAAAGCTAAATCATTTTCCATGTTGCAGACACCTCCAGGAATATCCACCCTATTACTAACCTTTGTATCATCAGCAAACAGACAAACTTTTCCTACCAAGCCTTCTCCTATGTCACTTACAAATATATTAAAAAGAATGGGGCCCAGGACAGAGCCTTGTGGCACACCACTTGTAACTCGCCTTTGTTCAGATTGCACGCCATTTACAACAACACTCTGATACCGATCCCTCAGCCAACTGGAAATCCACTGAACTATCCAGGGATTGAGTCCTACCTTCAATAACTTATCTATGAGCTCCTTATGTGGTACAGTGTCAAAGGCTTTGCTAAAATCCAGATAGGCGATATCCACAGCACCACCTTCATCTAACACTTTAGTGACATTGTCAAAGAAATCAATAAGATTGGTCTGACATGATCTGCCCTCAGTAAAGCCGTGCTGTTTTGGGTCCAATAGGTCATTAATTTTTAGATGGGAAATTGTCTGTTTTTTTAAGAGTGTTTCCATTAATTTGACCACTATAGATGTTAAACTAACTGGCCTGTAATTACTGGCTTCTTCTCTACTCCCCTTTTTATGGATTGGTACGACATTGGCCATTCTCCAATCATCTGGAACCTCACCAGTTGAAAGGGAATGGTTAAGTAAATCAGTCAGAGGGGCTGCAATCACAAACCTAAGTTCCCTTAGAACTCTGGGGTGGATTCCATCTGGACCCATTGCCTTACTTACCTTTAGATGTGCCAGCTCGGCTAAGACATCAGCCTCCAGAAACTCCGGAGCTGTACTCTCCCAGCTGGATGTTGTGCTATGACCATGCCTGCTACTATCTGAAAATACCGAACAAAAGTAGCTATTCAGATGGTCAGCCACAGCCTTATCTCCATCAATATATTTATTTTCCCTATTTCTAATTTTTGAGACTGCATTGTTTTTCTTCTTTCTGTCACCAATATATCGGAAAAAGGTTTTATCTCCCCTCTTCATAGATTTGGCCATTTCTTCCTCTTTTTGCCCTTTAGCAGTCCTTATAATTAGTTTTGCTTCCCTCTGTTTAATTTTATACGCCTCTTTGTCAGCTACACTTCCACTTACTTTATACTTCTTATAGGCAGACTTCTTATCTTTTATGATAGTGCTAACTTCCCTAGTAAACCATAATGGTTTCTTCTTCCTTTTATTCTTGCTAGTTTGTTTCACATATTGCTTAGTTGCCTTTAAGATGGCCATTTTTAATAGTGACCACTGGGCACTCACTTCTGCTACTCTGTTCCACTCACCTAATTTTCTTTCTACATACTCCGCCATTTCCTTGAAGTTTGTCTTCCTAAAGTCTAGCACTTTGGTTCTGGTGTGTGATTGCACAATGTCTGTTTTTATTCTGAACCATAAGCATTGATGGTCACTGGAACCCAGATTTTCTTCAACCCTGACCTCGGACACCAGATCCCCATTGGTCAGAACTAAGTCCAGAATGTTATCTCCTCTAGTTGGCAATGTCACAAGTTGTTTTAGAGACACTCCATTAAGTGCCTCTAATATAGTCCTGCTCTTGCATGCCGATGCACTTGGGATATTCCAGTCCACATCAGGCATGTTGAAGTCACCTGTAATTACAACGTCCCCCTTCTCTGCCATTCCACTGATTTCATCTATTAACAGGTTATCTAGATCCTCAGATTGTCCAGGGGGCCTATATATCACACCAATTCTGACCACAGCTCCCACAGCTTCTACACTTTGAGAGGGGCCCTTATGAAAAAGATGAATCACGATCTTGATGTGGACAGTGGGACCATCCAGGCTCCAAAGAGTACCTACAGGCCGTATGAGGAGATGCTGAAGGCCAAAATTCCACTGGCTCGGCTGCAGGGTGTGGATCCTGGGGATGACACCACAGGTTGGACTGAAGGTACATATTTTCTGCCTTTTTTCAAAAGCTACTGTTAATGTATGTGATTAGCATTTTGTCTTTCTGACCAACTAACAGTAGGACCTGTGAAGTAGTACATTAGAACTCAAACATTTTTTACTTTTCTGTCTGTTGCTTTCTGCATAGGTGCACATGCTGCTGTCCGGGATGTGCCTCAGGACACCCAAACTCCTGCCCTTCCAGCAACCTCAAGGCTACCCCAGTCTGCCATTGAAGGTATTTACCCCTAATTTTGGTGCTGGTTGTTTGGGGAACAAATGGGTGTGGGAGCAGCTCAAACAATCGAGTGTTGCACTGTTGAGTATTAATAATATGGGCCTGCGGCCTAATTTCACGCCCACTGTAACACTCACAGCAACTAACTAACAAGGCCCTAACATGTGTTTGAAGCCAGAGATGTGTGGCCATATATCTGCATATAAATGTGGAAGCCACACTGGCCTTGATTAGTGAATATTAGTGAAAGAGCTGCTCACACACACCTTAATGCATGTTGTATTTTTGCACGCACATTAACTATGGCTCAATGTTTGCTTGATTTTTGCCTAGCTCCCATGCCATTGGCCCCAGCATCTCCTCCGGATCCAAGATACTCTTTGGATGTCGGTAAGTGCATGTGTCCACCTTGCTTTATCCACTTTTACCCAAGTGCATGTGTCTCATTCCTCTTTTTTCTTGGTAGGCCAAGTGACTGGTTCATCTTTGGACCCCACTTCTGATGTTGCAGGTCAACAGGACCCTGTTGGTGTGTATAGCAATACATAATGTATCCTTTATGCTGTTTCTGTTACACTGGTTCAATTTGTTTAGTCTAATAATCTACATATTTGCTTTGTCAACTTGAAGATGCCTCTTGGGAGTGCTTCTTGCCTCCCCAGGGTCAGTCTAATAGTTATTGGAGTGATAGCAATGTATTTTGGAGGACATATTTTTGGCCAAACATTCCCCGTAGTAGTTTGAGGAATATTTAGAGCCATTACTTGTGTTTTTTAGTTGACCCGAATATCGGAAGTGGCTGTCCAGAAAGGGCCCCTCAAGTTCAGGCTGCCAGAGATGAGGGTAAGTTGTTTTGCCTTGCTCTAGTCTGTATTTTGGCTCTACTTTTGTTGCACTTGCTTCTGGCAACTTTTGTGTCCACATGTATTTTCAAGGTCCAAGCTCGAGTGAGGGCCCCACTCCAGACATCTGGGAGATTGCGGGTATGTGTAATTTAAGCAATGTTTCTGATGTTATTTGCCAAAATTATTGCCTCTTAGTCCTGTAACATACATGTTAACAATCTGAGTTTAACAGATACCTTTGGTCTAGTGTGTAATTTTGCACTTTGTTGAGGTATGGCCTCGATAGCCTAGCCAGGTTACATTTGAGTTTGGGCCACTGACCTACTAACCTGAATTTCCTGTTTAGCATATGCCAACTTGCCGGACATCTCGGATGTGGAATTGCCACTCTCTGGCAGCGATACCTCGAGCCTACCTGTGCCGGAGGACACGCAGGTAACATGGCTGATGTAGACGACCTAGAACCACATTGGCATGTTCGTGGGTAGTGGATGAAGCAACATGTCACATTTCCTTTCATTGTTGTTTTTGCAGGAGGCGGAACCAGAACCCCAAGCTGGGACCTCTTCCCAAGTCCCATGTGGCCAAGCTTCCGAGGCTCAGACAAGGGTAAGTTGTATAGTGACTGTTTAGGCTAATTATTTTGAGGGGCATACCTGCATTGGTTCGGTTTGACTAAAATGTTGTTTTCTATTTTGTTAGGCTCAAACCACAGCAAGAGGAGGTGTGGCACCAACCAGTGCTGATTTTTATGAGCTAGGGGTCCGGATGCTGGAGGACTACAGTCGCCAACAGCCGCGTGATGGAACTAATGAGCGCATTGCGGCGTTGGAAAATCAGGTGCTGATGTGTCAGCAACAAAATGAGGCCCAGCAGCGCCAGATCGACCAGTTGCTCCTAAACCAACAGCAGAACCAGGAACTTGGTCGCCTGGGCAATCTAATGGAGCAATCTCTCCAGCGACAGGAACAAACTTTGTTGTTGATACAACAGCTCATACAACAGCAGTCTATATTTTTTACTGCACTGTTGTCCCCCAACACCGCCCCTAGCAATGACTCCCAACCTCCCCGGCCACCCAGCCAAGAATATTAATTTTGTTTGTTTTGGTTTGTGTAAATATATTTGCTTAACCCACCTCTAAATTGTGTTTTTCATAAGACCTAGCTAATAACACAGTCAGGGATGAGTATCTTGATCTAGATATGTCAATGTATTGGTAAATTTAGCCCACACATTTGAGACCATAGCTTACTATGGTTAACACATGAAATGGCTCCAAAGGTATGGCTAAATTGACACACAAATGGGTTTTGAGACAGTTAAACTATGCTTTGCAAGGCACCACACTGTAATGATGTTCATCAAAATATTTAATGAAAACACAGGGCCAACAGGGCCAACATTGCCCAACAAAGGGCGTAAACAGGCCAGCCTTCCCCCCACCCTAACGACGCCGCCGGCGCCTCTTCTTGGCCAGCAGCATCAGCTTCAGGAGCCTGATCTCCCGCCACAGTCTGCGATGCTGGTTTTCACAAGCTGTAGAGATGTAGAAACAACAATTTATTAATAAATTGAATGTGACCTCAACAGACACAGATGTAGCAATGTAATGTCAGTGTGTCCAATTAGGTGACACTCACATTAACATTGTTGACCACTGTGCGCTTATTGGTTAACATGATATGAGTACTATTGACTGGCAGGAATGTGAACAACACATCCCAAGCATACATTTACTCTTAAAGTGTACCAACACCCACCGGTGATCGGCCCTGGAATCTATCAGATTCCCGGTCCGATCACCTCCCTCCCCGCGGGACATCCGAGATCTCGATGTCCCTCGGGGTGAAACCCCCCCAACACCCCAAAATCCCTAACTCAGTTTCGTTGTGGCACGGCCGCCGGGCCCTCCCTTGCGCCCCTCTAGACGTGTGCGTGCCTGCGCCGGCCGTCTGTGATTGGCCGGCGCAGGCACGCGCGCGTAAAAAGGGGCGCGGGGGAGGCGGAGGAGGAGCCAATTTGCCGCGGCTTGTACGTTTGCTGGAGTAAAAGTGAGTTCAGGGGGTTGTCACACAGCGGTGACGATCAGGGGTGCCCCACCGTAGTGGACCAAGACCCAGGAAAGTCAAACTCCTGGTTGTTGTTCCACTTTAACTCTGGGGAAGCAAAGAAGGTATAAGTCCCAGTGTGTCCATTTTTGTGTTTAGTCACAGCCAAACCTCAGGGCCTAAGTCCTAACGAGTACACGAGTTTGCCCTATAATGTTAGAGGTCCAGACCTAATACGGCCCATTTGGTTGTGTCTAAGGCAAAAATAGTCTCTATGTGGCCAAATGAAGAATGTGAGGCAACAATCAAGCATGCAAACAGGCATGTTGGATTATTGTACAAACACATGGAATCTAGATGTGTGTGAAATTAACACATAGGTACATTTTAAATGTCTGCAGATGTGACTATAAGACATAGGTTTCACAAGTCTTTAGGCATATGAAGTGGGATGTACTCACCATCGCAGCTGTGGCGGGGGCCCATGCTGCTGGCCGTCCCTGGAGCTGGGGTGGGGAGGAGGTTCTCTGGCTCCATCTGTGTAGCAACATCTGTCAACAGAAAGCAAAAGACAAAAACACAATTAGTGGGCCAATGACACCTGACTATTTGACATCCATCTGGTTATTGAGTCTGAAAAATCAAAGGCTGGCATGGTTACATACAGGTTGTCCAAAATTAGCATATTTCCTGGTCCATGAGTTAATGTCAATTAGTTAGGGTTGCAACATGTATCCCTAAAGATAATGTGCAAATAACATAGACAGTGCTATGTAAAGCACTCATTAGCAGTTGATTGGCTAATGTTACTAGTGTGCCACATGTTTTAGCGGGAACAACTTAACCCAAGAAAAGAAATGAGAACAACCATCATGGTGTGGGCAGAAACATAGGGGTGGTTGCAAGTTGGCTAGCACTGTAGTGGGGTTTGTGAGGTTAAGGTACATTATCAAACCAGCTGTGACAATGGACCAGGAAACATGTGTCTGTTAAAAGTGGGCCAATACACAGGATTGCAGCAAATCTGGGTTTGGGTCCGCTTTGGCAGAGCACCACAATTTGAGTGAGACAACGTACTCCGCCGCCGCTGCCTTCCACACATCACTCCTCGAGTGTGTGCGCACGCGCAGCCCATTAGGAAACAGAGCGCAGGCGCACACACATATAGAGTGTCACACAGGAGGCTGGGACGGTGGCTTTGGCAACCCCCAAAGAGGTAAGGAGTTTGTGGGGTTGTTTTTTGGGGGGGTGCCCTGGGTGAGGGCTGTGATTTTTCAGGGAACCTTCGAGAATCCAAGCACTATCAATGTTTGTGGGGCCACTTTAATGAATGTCATAACATAGGGAATGTGATGGATAACAACAAACACTTACCACGACTATGCCCGTGGAGAATGCTTCTCCAAAAGGCCATGGAGGTGCCGCCTATATGATGCCCTGCAAATTAGAGAGGAATGGCAAGGGCTAAGTACAAATTGCAAGATGAAACCTGTCACAGACTAACAATGAAAAAAAGGACACTCACCAGGGGATGAAGCGCCACTTGAAGCCCAGGGAGGGCTCTGAGGAGGAGGCGGGGAGCCTCGGCTCCTCACACTCTGTTCGGAAGATCCACCAGGCAAAGGGCCACCCTCCTCCCTCTCACTCCCTGCTCCTTCAGGGAGTGTGGGCGAGTCCATTTCTACCACCCCACTTGGACTCCCCACTTGAGAGTGGCCCCTTGCCTGGTGAGAGTCCTCAGACTCAGAGTGTGAGGAGCTGAGGCTTGATCCTGCCAGCCCCCCAGCAGCACACTCCTCTGGGGCGTCATCCCCTTCCTCCCCTGGGTCCTCTAAATAGGACCCGCGGGAGGGACCCTCCCCCGATGACTCCCCCGAGTCCGCCTGCCTGGTTCGGGGGAGGAATCCCTTCCCACGTTTCCCCAGGGGAGGACGCTTATCTGTGTTGAGGGGGTGAAAGAAAATAATTAATATAAAGAGCACAAATGGACACAGCTTAGCAGATGATTCTGGCCAAAGTATAAACAGAGCATAAGCTTTAACTTACCTGATGCATAGGCATCATATAGGCGGTACACGCCTTCAGGGTCCCGGCGCTTAAAATCGGACCACTTCTGCTGAATCGCTCTGATTGAGAGCTCGGTGTGGAAGCGCCGGGACACTGTGGCCTTCACCTCCATGGCAATTCGTTTTTTTCCTCCACGGGCATAGTCGTATTCGGCCACGCAGAAGTCCTATGAAAAATGATAAAAAATACACAAATAAATACATGACATCAGAACAATGGCATAAACAGTTATACAGAGACCAGATCAAAGTGGACCCACACCCAGGATTATCACTATTCTGGGTTTGTGTGCACTTTGGTGGGCCACACCAATTGTGGGTGGTCCGCTGTCTGCAACCCCCTTGGAAGGCCACAAATACACCACTGAGGACGCTCCCACGTGACTGCGCCAGCCGAGCACAGCGCTCTGCGCCGCTGTGGTATGCGCATACAAGGCCGTTTGGACGTGCATACCAGCTCAGCTGGGTCTGCACGGCAAAGTACGCATGTGGCGTTTGACTCTAACAGGGAGTGCGCCTGCACACAAAATTAAAATATGTCTGGCGCAGGGGTACACCCTGCTAGAGGTAAGCGCAAGAGGCATCCGCAGCTCACGCATGCACAGATGGGACGGGGCTGAGGTAATTTTTAGGGCCCTCCAGGGGGGGGCATCCCCGCAGGACATCCAGAATGGGGATGCCCCACGGGGAGTGATCCAATTTGGCCAGAAAACTAAGAAATTTCAGGGCCAATCCCCCCTGTGTGTTCTGCAACTTTAAGGCTAAAAATACACAAACCAAATACTCACTTTGACCACCTGGCCATTAACGCGGCTATCCACACGGTTGCGCCTTTTCTTGGCCGGCCCAGGAGGGGAAGGGGTGGGAGGGGTGCTAGGTGGGGGAGGTGAGGTAGGTGGGGGAGGTGGGGGAGGGGTGGTGGGGTCAGAGTCGGAGGAGGAGCTGGGGAGGCGCATCACTCGCCGTCTGGGCAGCATTGTGGAAACGCTAAGGAGGAAACAGGAACCGGAAATGACCAAAGCGACATGGGAAAAATGTAAAAAAAAAAAAAACGCTCCGCGCACCAGCAACAAACTATTCTCAGCTATGTGCAAGCTAAGTGGCGGAAAAACTAAAATGACGCTTGAAAACAAGCTATTGGCATAAGCGCTAGACATTTTTAGCTTAAGGTGGCGTTGAAACGCAAAGGAGGATACCGGAACCGGATATGACGCAAGCAACTGTGATTCAAAATTCAAAAACAAACATGCGCGCAACAGGGACAAGCTAATATCAGCTATGTGCAAGCTAAGTGGCGGCAAAAAATTAAAATGACGCTTGAAAACAAGCTATTGGCATAAGCGCTAGACATTTTTAGCTTAAGGTGGCGTTGAAACGCAAAGGAGGATACCGGAACCGGATATGACGCAAGCAACTGTGATTCAAAATTCAAAAACAAACATGCGCGCAACAGGGACAAGCTAATATCAGCTATGTGCAAGCTAAGTGGCGGCAAAAAATTAAAATGACGCTTGAAAACAAGCTATTGGCATAAGCGCTAGACATTTTTAGCTTAAGGTGGCGTTGAAATGCAAAGGAGGATACCGGAACCGGATATGACGCAAGCAACTGTGATTCAAAATTCAAAAACAAACATGCGCGCAACAGGGACAAGCTAATATCAGCTATGTGCAAGCTAAGTGGCGGAAAAAAATTAAAATGACGCTTGAAAACAAGCTAGGGCCCAAGGCGCCACGAATTATTAGCTTGATTTAGCAGGGGGTTCTACATACTGTAATGCATAGGTCCTTATAAAGCATACCCCGTTGTGCTTAAATATACAAATCTTATTCCTTCCCAAAGTCATCACACAATCAAACTAGACAACTACATGAAAATGTGGCACACATGAGAATGCATAACGGGTTGTTATGAGCTGGTACGACTGAATGTTAATCCTGCAATATGTGGCCAGGCACGCTCACAACTACAGTGTATTCATTAACAACGACTGGGGTCGCGGGAAGTGAATTCCTTGCAAATGGCAGAAGGGCACATGTATGAACAGCACAGCGCCGCACAACGCAGCGCAGCGAGGCACAGCGACGCTCGCGCCGCCACATAGCGAATTAAAACAGCGACTGCACAAACACTGACCAACACAGATTCATCAAGGACAGGGCTGCCGAATAGCTTGGGCGCTGACAATTTCGAAGAGCGAACGTGACCGCCCAACCTGACAGGCTACAAAATAGCTTTACAAGCCCCGTTTGTGGTGAAAACAAGCGATTTTGATGCCAATGAGTTTGGGTGGAGGAGATGCAATTCCCATGTCACTCACAACATTACATTGTGAAAAATAATAAAAACTTCAAAAACATAGAAATAACCAGCCAGATTAATAAAACATATCAATATAAACATGTGTTGAATTTTGTTCCAAAGAAAAGAACCCAAAAACCACTAAAAACCATCATTGCAGCGTCTGCCATTGAAATGTATGGGAGAGCGGCAGGTAGCGCCAGGTCATACCTGTCGCTGTGAAGGAATTTGCAGCGGCGCTGTTCGGGCCAGCCGGCTTCATGATGAATGCCGCGCTAGCCGTCGCTCTCGCCGGCGCTAGCCTCATTTTGCTTGATAAATGCGTCATTGTGACCGCCGCCGGGCGTACTTGAGTCGGTAGTCGCCGTTAGCTGCCGCTACCTGGCGCTCGTCAGACACTACCTGGCGCTATCGCTTGATGAATAAGGGCCTTAGCACATACAGATATACAAACAGAGGGGGACCTAGAACCTAGCAGCAACAGAAGGCCTATTATCATAGGGTAGGATAGCTGCAGAGAACACGTGGCACTGTGAGGACACATAATGATAATCACAATAAATGGATACAGATACACCAACAGTTGGCACAAAGAAATGTTTTTGGCTGGACGGAGACATAAAAAATATCACTGGTTCAAGCAATGGCAAGCTTACTCTATGGTTATGCTATGGTTATGTGCTTGAATGATCTGATGGAATCAGCATATGTTCCAAAGGAGAGGGCCTGCAGTTAAATGGCCTGTAAAGGCAAGAATAAAAATGCTAAATTTACTCCCTGGCTTCTTTCACATGGGAATTAGTTAGGTGCTCGTTTACCATTTGCTAGCAAATTTTTGATGAGTCCCCGCTGCACCTCAGTAACAGGGACTGGAGAGCACCATGTTTCATTCACTGCAATTAATGGGGCATTGCTTGGGAAACCCTCCCTCTTGGATTAGGCGATGGGGGAAGGATGCTGTGGGACCCCATCAAGTGAGCAATGGACTGCCAGAACTTGGCAAAACAGCTGCAGGGCATCAGGAGGTTAGTATTAATTTACTTTTATATTTGCCAAGACAAGGCTTTGAACATCGAATTGGGCTCATCCTCCGCTAGTGCTACTCTTTCTATTAAGAATCTCAAACTCACAAAACTAACCACAAGGGGCACAGTCATCCTTCTGAATATTTATTTTTGTATCAACTTTGATTTACATATGGTAGCCAGGCAAGACAATCCCAAAAATTTTAAGAGCTTCTACAATTTATGGAGAGGCTGAGTTTTTAGATATCTTATCTACTCAGCACAAATGAATGTATGAATGAATGAATAAAACTTAAAAAATCAGATATTAAGGGCCTTATTTATCAAGGGCTAGTGCCAGGTAGTGTCTGACGAGCGCCAGGTACCGCCAGCTAACGGCGGCTACCGACTCAAGTACGTCCGGCGGCGGTCACAATGATGCATTTATCACGCTAAATGAGGCTAGCGCCGGTGAGAGCGACAGCTAGCGCGGGATTCATCATGTAGCCGACTGCAACGAACAGCGCCGCTGCTAATCCCATCACAGCGCCAGGTATGACCTGTCGCTCCCTGGCGTTGTCCAATGCATTTCAATGGAGCAATCTTTAATTAATCATAATTAATTGCTATTAATGTTTTTTTTTTTTTTTTTTTTTAATGTCAAAAATTCTGTAACCACTTCTGCAATGTTAGGATTTTTTTTTAAGGTAAAAAAAAAAAAAAAAAAAAGTTGTGCAGAATTGATATTACAGGTCTGAAATTAATGTATTCATATTACAAAATGTTTATAAAAACTTGTATAATTTTACAATCAAAAAATATGGTTGTTTGGGGGTTAAAAACTATTTTACACCCATCGCCGCCAGCGCTCTGGGGTTTAAACAAGGAATTCACAGCGCGAAAAAATTCGGAGCGTGATTTGTTAATGAATCTGCAGCAAGCCGTTCGCTCTGGCCATTCGTTGTCAGGCGCACCCATACAACGCTGAACCTGTGAAACAGCGACCCCTAAGCCCGTATTCAACATTACCGCACACCGACTGAGTCGCTGTCAACAAGCAAACCCCGGCCAAGCACAGCGAATACTAGCTGGCGCTGTGAAAATCACGCTACTGGCGCTCATCTGTCGCTACCTGGCACTATTAATGAATCGGCCTCTAAGTTAAATACAATCCCTGCATCTTATTTTGTGATGGAGCCATTCTACAACGGAAGTTTAGATTGAAAACATACCCCTGGGTAGTATAGCAGGGTTACTCAGCTACTTGCAGCAAAGGTCTAATTACCGGAGTCTATTGTTGGATAAAGGTCCGAGCTGAACATCAACCCTTTAGGATGGCTCTTGAGCCTAAAAGACTCCAGGCTGACCGATTCTCCTTCCCTGGGGCACACCGATTTCGGATGCCCTGCTTTTTGAAGCCTCCATGATTGCAACATTGACTAGTGATCTGTGGACATACAGACAGCAGGGCATCTCAAACCAGGATGTCCTGCAAGGGAGGAACTACATGGAAAGTGAAAATCCTGGGTGTTCTCCATGTTTAAGGGTTCAGTCCTATTCTTCGAAATGGGCAGCTTCCCCACAACAATGACCAGCCCTATCCCCCTTCCCACAATGATCTGCCTTCTCCCACCCCAAAAATCACAAAATGGTCAGCCCTAACCATTAGCATAAAATAATTCCCTAAAATAAATTCCGTAAAATCAATTCCTAAAAACAGTATAAAACAAAAAAATGCAGCATAAAGATAATTAGCAATACAGAATCCAACAGTAAAACAACCAAATCAACAGTAAAATAAATACTAGGAAAAAATTTGAGACTGCACAGGAAATTCTAACAATCAAACCAAATATAAACAAAGGGCGGTGTGCACATGTGGGTGAAAATATACTCAGTAGAAATATAGTAAGGTAAGTCCCACTCCTTACCCAAGCACCCACCAAACCACGGCACCACCGATATTATTAAAAATATATATCTCTTTATTAATGGAAAACATGACATACAATGGACATTGCTAAAAAACACTAAAGACAAGATATGTACAATAAGGAAGGGAGAGACTTGTGGGGGCAGGGGGGGCGGAAGTTCTAGTCAAAACAATCAAAAATCAGTACACAGGATTAATGTGTACTGATTTTTGATTGTGTTGACTAGAACTTCGGCCCCCCCTGCCCCCACAAGTCTCTCCCTTCCTTATTGTACATATCTTGTCTTTAGTGTTTTTTAGCAATGTCCATTGTATGTCATGTTTTCCATTAATAAAGAGATATATATTTTTAATAATAGCGGTGGTGCCGTGGTTTGGTGGGTGCTTGGGTAAGGAGTGGGACTTACCTTACTATATTTCTAAACAGTAAAATAAACATTCCTAAATACAAAAAACAGTAATAATACAAAAATAGCAGTAAATTGCATTATTGAAATAACCAACATTAAAATAAACATTCTTAACAACAACAAAAAAAACTGTAAAAAATAGCAGCATATAATAATTTGCATTACAGAATTAACCAACATTAAAATAAACATTCCTAAACACAATCAAACACTGGCAAATTAGATGAAATAGCTGCATAATTATAACACTTGATTCGTTTAATATAATTAAACAAATTAAAGAAAAATTATTTTGTCATTTACTAATAAGTAATGGTTAAATGTACTTGTGACTGGTTACTAAATGTATCTAGTTTAATGAATGTTTTGATATCCCTAATTGAATAATATGATTAAAATCGAGTGTTACAAATTATAGTGCAATCTTCTGTAATAACAAAGCTTCATCTAATAACAACACGTGTACTGGCTGCCCGAGACATCTATTTTGGAATGTCCTTTTAATAAAGGAATAAAAGAACTTGCATTAGATTTTCAAATGTAGAAATTGCTATTTGATTAAAAAATTGGCTTGTGAAATAGATGTAAATCGCGTATGTCACGTATGATAAATATGTATAGTCGTGGAGGCTGATTCATTACTAACACCAGGTATCGGCAGATGAGCGTCTGTATAGCGGCGCTTAGAGTGACCGCTAGTAGATGCTGTAAGCGGGTATCGGGCGCTGTAACAGAGCGCCTAAGACACTATAGTAACCAGGCCGGCATTGATGAATGTGATGTATGTTGGGCGTTCTAACACCAGTACAGTGCTGCAGGGAGCTAAAGGTAGCGCAAGCTCAGTGCGACAGACTCTCAGTGACTCACACCATATTCAACCAAAAAACAGACACACACAGCGTCGGCACTCTAAATCTGGTCGCTATAGCATAGAGCGCCAGACGCTGTGTGGTTAAAATCTGTCTTTAAACACATATCCACCAGAAACAAAACAAACACACATGGACATAATACTTAAGTGCCAGACCTGTAATGACAATTGTGCATAAAAATATAAAAAGTCAAAAAAGTTTCTAAAAGTGTTTGTTTGCAGCCAGGAGAGGTCACATAATGAGTTGAGCAAAAAAAAAATTAAAAATGTCGAACACGCTGTTTAAACACCAGCAAATGAATGGCCATTTAAATGTATGGGAGAGTGACACTGAACGAAAGGTAATACCTGGCGCTCTGGAAGCTAGAGGGCAGGCGCTGTACGCTGGGCCACCTGTAATAATACATCGGACGCTACACGGACGTTACATGGCGCTGTTAGAGGCGCTAACCAGATTCACTTTCATAAATGTGGTATTGCGACAGCGCTCAGCGTTCACCAGGCGCTGCCTGACGCTACGAGGCACTACCTGGCGCTCCCTTCTTAAATAACCCCCATAGTGGGGGTGGTGTTGCACAGTAGCTACTGTATCTAATGGCAAAGAATTTCATCCTGGAGCAGTGGTGGGAAACACTACAGAACGCGTGGGATCAGCCTTACCCGGGGGGGGGGGGGGAGCTGTGCTTAACCTGTATACGCTCAGGTTATGTTTTCTGTTTATTCACTATGACTGGCTCAATTTAAACACACAGCCCGCCCACTTAATCATGTGATTGTAATTGTATAGTATTGATTTATATTAGACACAGCTTTGCTGATAGGGCATCATGTCTTTGTGAAATATTTAAAGGGATTCAGCAGGCAATGCCAATCCTCAAGTCCACTTTAAGAGGGATATAGGGCCTGATGCAGAGCCTCCTCTGAACTGCCCTTAAAACCTTCCGATTGTCCGGGGCTCCCGTTTGAATCGTGGCTCAAATGTGATGCAGAGCCTCCGTCGGAATGGCTCCCTAACTGATCCGTCAATTTCACTTTACTCGGAAAGCTTTTTTTGCTCTCTCGGGTGCCTTCAATTTGATCGGGGCTCCCGTTCACGTTCACACGGGCGGCCCGTTTTTCCCTGATTTTTCCTGCCTTTTTGAACGTACCTGCTTGGTTTCCGTCGTATTTGACCTTCCATTTTGGTGGTTTTAGCAAGTATACTTACATCTCCATGGCTCTTCAGTTGCCAATCTGGCTACACGCAAGCGCACATCCCTCAACCTCCATTGGAATATACATATGGCAACCACTGCCAATTTGACACATATTTTTTTTTTAACAATAAATTTGGGTTGTTCCTTTTTCCTTGCCATTAATGCATACCTTAATCTCCTTTGTGTTCCTTTTTCCTTGCCATTAATGCATACCTTAATCTCCTTTGTGTTCATTTTCCTTTCCATTAATGCATACCTTAATTCTTTCTGATTGTTTTGGATTTATTGTCCCATATCTAAATTTTTGTGTCATGTAAATGTGTGATGATGTTGTGTGATTGTACATTTGCAGGAAACACAACTGTCAAAATTGTTTTTTTGTTTTTTTATTCCAACGTTGGAAATTGAAATTTTTAAACAAAGTTTTTTTACAAATAATTGAATCTAAATTTTTTAACAAATAAACTATTTTCATTTTAAGCCAAATTAAAATTCTTTAGGCCTCGGTGTCTTGTGCCTGTGATTTTCTTGTATCTGTGAATGAGAAACAACATTAGTTTAGCATTGTTTATTTGGTTTGGTTGTGCGTGGTTTTTTTGGGGCCCTTTTTAAACCGGACCTTCTGCGTGATTTACTGAAAAGGCCAAACTCTTAACAAAAGATTCCGCAGCATCTCAAAATAATAGATTGTAATTTTTTAGTCAATCAATAATTATTCTTTCCACCACTGGGCTGCAACTCAGTTCAGGAATTTAGTATACGGCCGCCGCCATCTTGACTCAGAAGCATCACACTTACTGAGGAGAGGAGAGTGGGATAAGGTACAGGGGGTGGGTTATAGCTGTGCCTTGTTCACACAGAGCAGAGCTGTGCTCTTGAAAAGGTCAGCAATCCCAGAATGCAGAGCAGCACAGTTAGAAGGAACGTCCTGTTTGCAGGCTGCCTGATAAGATGGCGGCTTCCATAATCCGCCATCTTTTGATGTTGAAAGCCTCATAACATGCACTAGGTGCAGGTAGGATGATTTTGAAGGTGGGCAAACTTTATGTACAGGGTGTGGGAAACATATAAGATAGACTCTTATTCTGAGTGAAGGTCCGCTTTAAGGGCTTTTTAGACAAAGTCTTTGGTTTTTTTTTTTTTGGTTTTTACATTTTGTGGCCAATGGAATTGTTGGTTCATTTACTTTGGTACCAAAAAACGCCACTTACCATGTTTTAGGCGCATATTGCGTCAGGGGCGGAGTCTCCATTCTTGCTCCCTTGGTTGCTGCTGTGAATCTGTTTGCATGACAAAGACACTGATATTAGAGACTGTTGTTGTCTCATGTACACAAAAAGCATTAACAAGTTTGCTGGGCTAACTAAAGTCACTTTTTGAACCTCTTGCTGCCTCACATTGCCCTAGTTCTGCTATCTGCATGTAGCCTAGTTTGGAGCTGCGTACATGTGTTAAACTAAGGTGGGCTTGTATGTAACGTGAAAAACTAAGTTGGTTCAGACTATTCTGGCGCTTTGTTTTTTTTTTATTACAAGGAATGTGTGCGCGCACATAAACGCACGCGCGCATACTCACATCCATGATGATGTCGTCCTGCTCCGGGGTAAAGATTGCGGCCAACAGCTTTTCTGGGTTTGCAAGGTATAGCTCTGACGTTCCCCCGCGGAGACGTGCATGCGCGCAGCCGCGCACCCGCTGTTGACCATGGCCACACGGAAAACATATTTAAAGCACAAGGCACTCAGCTCTGTGTTGGATACCATATCAATATGGGCAGACCTAAAGGGAGCAAAAAGAGCCAACCAAGGGCCGAGGCACATAGCAGCCGCACACATGCCTCATCCTCCACAAGACAGAAGAGCAGGCACCAGACACATGCCGAACATGCCCCCACTAAAACGGTGGATACTCCACACAAACAGGCACATTCCAAAAAACGCAGGACCAAGGGTACATTAACCCATTCTCCACCACCTGCCAAAAAACCACGCACACACAAGGGTGCCCCATCTAGTCAGACCATGCAGCATCCTCCACCTCCACACACCAAGCATACCCACAAATCCAAACACATAAGCAAGGGTAAGCGCATTGCAAAAACCACCACCCCACCCAGGTCACCCACCCCTCCACCTCCACCCTCTGGTTCCCCCAATTCCAGTACCTCAGATTCCACATGCAGCTCCACATCTGATAGCTCAACAGGAACCCAGACATTAAGCCAGAGAAGCACACACACAACATCCCCCTCCCCCATAAGCCAAAGAAGCACACACGACTCCCCAGATACCCAACCATCAATTTCCTCAGAGGCAGGGGAGACCACACACCCATATGGCAGACAACTACGGCGTGGCTCACTAACTGCCCGATTTTGCGATGCTCAAAGCATGGCGGTGGCAAATGCAGTTTGCAAGCATTATGATGCCCTATTTGGCCGCACCTCCAAAACAACCACTAAGCAGGCTAAGATGGAGATCTGGACTAATATTTGCAGGCAGGTCAATAGTGTGGGATCACTCCGGAGAGATATTCAACAAATAAAAAGGAAATTTGGGGACCTGAAATACTACAGCAAAAAAAAAATGGACATGCGCCGTCAGCAGAGGTAAAGGACAATTTTTAGTCACATTGTTAAAAGGATGTAACACTTATTAGGTGTAGTTTAATCTTCCCCAGCCAACAGACAGGGGGTGGAGCAGAAGTAAAGGAAAAAGTAAAATGCATTTTTTGTAACATTTTTAAAAGGATGTAACACTTATTAGGTATGATTTAATCTTCCCCAGCCAACAGACAGGGGGTGGCTTACCCACTAAAATTATCCTTACGCCCGCCGAGGAACATGTATATACATTCATACACCCGGCCAGCATCCAGGGACTGGCAGAGGCACAAGACACAGACCGGAATGTAAGGTCCCAAGGTGAGTCTGATTTTGCCCTGACCTATTACAAAAAGTTCAAGAAGGCAGTGTTATGCTACACAACACACTGTACTTGGCCATTTACCTAATCTTCCTATCTACATTCTAAGGACCAAGTCAACAGGACACACCAGGCCCACAAACCCCTGCATTAGCACCGAGGCCAAGGGCACACCAGGCTTCTATACCACAAACCCAAATTGTGGATTGCGATGAGGTAAGTCAATGGGCCTTGGTGTGTACTTTTAACATTGATATTTGAGAGCTTTTGTGGACAGAAATAAACTAAAAGGATGCTATATTTCTTTACAGACCACAGGAAGCCCACCCATCATCGACCATATACGAGATTTGGAGGAGGACACCCCACATATGTCACTAACCACTACTGCACCAGTGGCAGCAACGCAGTCAACCCCGGCACAGCCACCACATCCACAACCACCTTCAGAACCAGAACCAACCACCCGTCCCACTGCTCCTACCCAGTCTAGACGCCATATTTCCCAAAGAAGGCAACTTCAAATTTTGGAGGAAACATGGGGGCAGGTAAATATTGCCTTTGCTGCGACAACACAGCAATTCAATGAGACTGTGTGCACCCAACTCACAAACCTCAACGCCCAAGTAGAGGTATTAAACAGAAATATCTCTGCCCTAACCAGCCATATAGGTGAGATTAATCAAAGCCTGGCCCACATTGCAGCCAATTTGCAGGCACAACATCATTCCTTGTCACCATGCAACCCAACATACTACTAATTTGTGGGGAATACATTTTCTGTGCCCACGTGTAATTTTTCTTTTGGGCCCAAAAAAACAAATGACAAAACAAAATTTGTTGGAAAAATAAAAAAAACCAAAAACCAAAAAAAAAATGTGGTCTCTGAAAAAACACTAAACACTAGTTGTGCAAGTATGGTTTGCGCGGTGCCAATTTGGGTGCAAGAAAAAGGAGGGGTGGGGAGGGCTGAAACTAAAGGTGGTGGAGTAGCTCACAAGCCATGATTAGGTTTAGGACCGTTGCAGGCTTCTATTGTAGTGCCCCCCCCAGTCTCATCAAGACAACGGAACCTCATCTTCAAGAGAACAAAGCCTCGCTCCAACACAGAGCGAGTCCTCCTGGGGGCAGTATTGTAGCGCTCCTCTGCCTGTGAAGATCGGTGCAGGATGGGGGTCTTCATCCAGGGGACCAAAGGATAGGCAGAATCTCCTGCCCTAAAACCAAAAAAAATAAAAATTAAAAAAAGGTGTGCATTGCAACAATAGAAAAGAGGGACAAATAAGTGAGCGGGGTAGGGTGGGAGGAAAGGACATTTGTAATGAGACTACATGCACATCCAACCTGTACTCTCATTAAAAAAGTCTGGGGAATACTACTTACATAAGAGGGCAAGAACATGACGCAATAGGGTACAATCACTTAACCCATTTAATTTGTAGATCAATAATTGGGCTCCAAATATACTACGAAAAAAGTTACCAAATAGTGTGTTAAGGGAAAAAACACAGACAGGGTGCGTAACCAATACAAGTTTCATACACATACCCAGTAGCCAGCCACCAAATAGATCGGCTGATTTGAATCGCTCATGTAGGCAGGAATTCCTAGGCAGGGAAAGCCAGAAAAACGACTCCCAAAAACCAAATCAGGGCCAGCCAGTGCCTGCACATTTATGCTATGTCCCATCTTCAAATGCCTGCACACAGACAATAAAATAAAAATTATGGAGACCCTGTAAAAAGGACCCCCCCAAAAAACCCATAAAAAAATATCAAATACTCATGCCATCGATGTCCAAAGGCGTGCGGTGCAGCCTGGTTTCTGCCATACTCAGCAGGACAAGACCGCGGAGCTGGCGCTGCTGATGTGCTCCAACAGAGGACTGCATATTATTGCCCGAGTGCAAATCCGGCTGCTCTGACTTGCCGTAAGTGAAGGCTCGGCGGCCCCGTTTTATTAGGGTGTTTTCAATAGGAAATCAAGGCTCTGCATCACTGAAAAAAACGGACCAATGAACGAGGCGTCCGTTTTCCCGGGAAACAGCCTCGTGCGAGCCGACAATCGGAAAGGCGGCTGAGCGCACACCTGAGCGCATAAGCGCACACTAAAATCAACGTAGCACCCTTTCCTGACCCGATCAAAGGCCAAAACCAATGGGAAAACGCAGGGGAGAACTGAACGGGGAGGCTCTGCATCAAGCCAATAGGGCTTATTTATGAAATATTTATGAATGAATTGGGTGGTCTCATTAGGAACTGACTGGCACCACTTTTGATCGTGTATATGTTATTCTTAATGTTTTTAATCATTGTCTATGTGTGTTGTGTACTTTTTGCTTTTAAAAAAAAAGATATAATTTTAAGATCCTTAGTGGTGAAGTTCTATTTGCTGACAAGGTGTTGTGTAGGCCACCCAAGAGCTTTTCTTGTACTTTCCTGTTTTGGCCGCATACTGCACACTACTAGCATATTGGCTGTTTGGTTGTTTGGTGCGCTGGGTAAATATAATTTGCTCCTGTTTTAAAAAAGAAGTTTTGTTGCTGATATAAACAGTTTAAACATTTTACTTTCAGTTCCTCACATGGTTGGGAGAGTGGAAGTGGCCATGCAGAACAGGGGTAATGTAATGTCGTGCTTGGCGCAACCAGGCACACTGGATATCCCCCTACTTCTCACTATATAAGGATATTTTACCTTAGATCCGATACCGTTCCTCTTGATAAAGTTTATTCTACCAAAACTTCGAGGCTTCTTCTTGTTGTTATTCACCTGTGTTCCAGCCAGTAATCCTTACTCTGCCTCTTTGGTGTAAAAATGTCTTTTACTACCATCTCTATGCACTATAAAGTGATATATTTGGTAATTGCTCATAGAACTCCAGTGGGACTGATGATTTTCACTTTATATACTATATGGACGTATCTACTAGAGATGAGCGAACCGGTTCGGACGAACCGGAATTCGCTCCGAATTTCAGGAAATATTCGATTCGGCACGAACCCGAATATTTTGTGGATCGTGCCGATCGAATTTTTCCTGAAATTTAAAAAAAAAAAATGCCGGCATGGTGGGCCCGCCCGCTCCCACCATGCCGGCATTTAAAAAACAAAGAAAAAAATGACGCGCCCTCAGATGACAGCTGAGAGCGGCGCCGGCCTCCACGCTCCGGACCTGCAGGTAAGTGTTTGCCTTTTTTCTCAAATGCCGGCATGGTGGGAGCGGGCCGGCCGGTTCCGCTGACAGCGGAGCCGGCCGGCCCGCTCCCACCATGCCGGCAAAAATGCTTTTTTTTTTTTTTAATGCCGGCATGGTGGGAGCGGGCCGGCCGGCTTTACCGGCCCGCCGGCCGGCTCCGCTCCCACCATGCCGGCATTTTTGATGGGGAACTTCGTAAAAGTTCGATTCGGCCGAACCCAAATTTCTTTGTGAAATTCGGCGAATCGGCCGAATCGGACTTTTCAAAAGTTCGCTCATCTCTAGTATCTACCTTACTGACTGTGGAGATTTTACTCTAAGGGCATTACCAAGCAAGTGCTGGAACCAGCTTACCACTCCATCTAGCAGTCATTCTTATATTGTATATAATCAATATATTGCCTGTGTTACTGTCTTAATGTGTTGATGTGTTGTAACAAAATTTCAGCACTAAATCACCTTTATTGGATGCATAGTTTTGTGTATGGGTGTTCATTTATCCATTTTTTAAAGATCCATTATGTATTTCTGCGCAGTGAGTGGGCGCATATGGGACTAACCGAACCCCCTCTAAGGGGCTGATTCATCATTAGCGGCAGGTAGCGACAGATGAGCGTCTGTAGCAGGCATTTTCAGAGCGCCCGCTAGTAGTCGCAGTGCTCGCCCGTGGGTCGCTACTTTATAGCGACTCAGTCGCTGTTCAGTAATGTTGAATACATTGTGAGAAGTCGCTATTTGACCAGAACAGTGCTGTATGGGAGCGCATGTTAGCGACTGCTCATAGCGACCGACTCACATCATATTCAGCAAAAAAACAGCCTCACAAATCTCTGGCGCTGAAAAATACTTGTTTGAAGCCCAGAGCGCAGGATGCGGTGTGTTTAAAGTCTGTTTTCAAGCATCTATCCACTAGCAACAAAGCGAAAACATATGGAATTACATTGTAACAACACTGTAACATGAATACTTTAATGCCAGACCTGTAATGTCATTTCTGAGGAAATATATAAAAAAAAAAAATATGAAAAAAATGCCAGAAGAGGTCAAATAATTATTTGTGATTTTTTTGAAAAAACAAAAAAAACAAAAACCCTGTTTAAAGAGAAGAAAAGGATCGTCCATTGAAATGTATGGGAGAGTGACAGGTAGCGAGAGGTCATACCTGGCGCTGTGCAAGGCTGAACGCCGGCGTTGTTCGCTGAGGCTGTGAAAATGATGAATCAGACGCTACATGGCGTTATCCCAGTCGCTAAACAGATTCTGCTTGATAAATGTGTAATTGCGTGCCGTGTCCGGCGTTCACCAGTCGCTACCTGTCGCTACCTCTCATTAACCAGCCACTACCTGACGCTATCCCTTCTTAAATAAGGACCTAAGATTTTCCGAATTTTTGATACTCCTTGAATTATCTATGTACAGTGTGCTTCAACATCATTCTAATCATTCTTGTTCACAAGCCTAGTTTGCAGATTCCCCCTGTGGTGTTTTTAAGTGTCTTTGGACTCAAATTAGTAAACTTTCCTTAAAATATCTCACAAAAATAAAAAAAAAAGTTTCATTTCAAAATGAGGCATGAGTTAACATATGGTGTGATTCAAAGAAGAAAGAACATTACAGGAGTTGATAAATGCCTAAAAGGGCACATATACTGGTTTAAAAACACTCCAAACTTTCCCTCCCGGGAGGTATAAGGTTTTAGTGGCTGTAAAGAGTAAAATGTATTAAACATAGCATAACGCCAGGTAATAACTTAGCGCTAGCGATGTCTTCATCCTCCGGCATCATCTTGCAGGACAAAGAGTACAGACCCTCTGCCCTCTATTGGGCTCCTGTTAGTTCGCGAGGAATGAGCTGGCTGAAAAGCCCTTCACATTCCCTTTCACCCACAATGCCATGAAAGGAGATGTCATTATGACAGAAGGCATGATGGACTTCCCCCCAAGTCACATCTTACCATTTAAAAGGAACCTCCCTGTGGTGGGGAGTGAGTGGCAGGATGCCTAGTGCTGGGTGGGGGATCTGTGCAGGAAGATGCTGGAAGACAGCGGAAGAAGCACCCAATGCTGGTTAGCAAGGAAGGGGGTAAATATAATGTGCAAATGTTTAAGTGGTGTAAAATTAGATGTATTTAAAGGATTTTTTGTGTAGTGAAATTTGATCACACAAATTAACAAGAAATTCAACTTCATGTCAAGACTCTTTTTCTCCAAAATTTGGGGTGAATTCTGATTCGTCAGAATTGGTAAACTTATCTCTAGTAAATTAATAAATAACACCTAATTTTATCTTGTGCCTTATTTTGAAATAAAGCAGAAAACAGTCCTTATTGTCACATTATAAGCCCTGTCATCCTACCCTTACCTGAGGCAGGATGGGGGGGTTACAAATAAAAAAAACCTCGCCTTATCAAGGCGCCAGCACCACTCCTCCTGTGCCTGGGCAAAGACACAAAGACACATCCCCTGGGTCTGTGCATGCTCCCGACACCCCTTCACTTGAATTGCCGGGCAGAAGCGCACACGGAGCTGGAGGATGCGGCTCTGTGTCTTTTAGCCAAGATGGCAGCATCCATGATCAGGAGCGCCAGAGTAGCAGGTATGGGTTTTCTTTCTTTGTAACCCCTCCATCCTGCCTCAGTGCCAGGGTACGGTGGAAGGGCAGGGCGGTCATAATAAATCGAGGCTTTTGTGTTTATGCATTTAACACTAGAAGCAAAAAGGTTGCAGCGTTGGGCGCTTTGGTTGAAGATGCGCCAGATGAAATTTTGTACTGTAGTTCAGAATCCCATGGGAGAACAACTGGCAGAACTGGATTGAAGGGCTTAATGCTTATAATTTATATTGTACACAGCTTGCATTGTGACTTATCAATAATTGAACACAGGAAAGAGATGTCACAAAATGTTTTTTTTGGGAGGGGGGTATTAAAATTGATTTTAATGGCTTCTTTCACTTAACAATGTGTAATTTGGACAACAACAACTAAAATGCAGCCTAGATGCACTGTAAATGTGTCCTCTTTGTCCCCGGTAGTGATTCTTGTAACTGAAATGATGAAAGGCTGAGCAGCACCAGAAAAATACAGCGCAAAATATTTCAAGATGGGAAAAAAAATCATAAATATGCTGCTAAGCACCAGAAAAATAGTGGTCCAAAGTGGCACTCACTGGTGCTGGGATAATTTGCAGCCGGGTCCATTGTGTGCTGACATAGGACAGCCAATACCTAGTGCAACAATCAAAGCCGATGTAGTGCACAGCACAGCGCCAGATAAAAAAGAGACCAGTATCGCGAAATTTGCATTAAAAAAGATAAATAATTAAATAGCCACACAATAGCTTATAACACGTGTATAAATAATCTGGCAATAGAAAAAGAAAAAAATATATGCCTCTCTTTTAAATTGTATAATTACAATGGCTCAGTCCATTTGCTGAATAGGGGGATCTGCTGGGTTGTATTTAGTGAGCTGCTTCATTTAGCCCACTGGTCTCCTAGCAACACTTTACCTCAGAGGCTGACACTGTAATCAGTGGTAACGGCTGTGTGTGTGTGAGGTGCTGCTTTTGTTATGAGACCAGGTGACTCAAATGTGTAAAATCTATACAAAATAAACTAAACTGACTGAAAATGACTGAAATTCTTCTTTGAATAACTGTGCAGGAAAATCTAAAGGTATTAAAGTGGAACAAAACACTGAGTGGCCGACCCTGAAGTCTATAAGACCCGGCCATTGACCTTCCCCCTTGGGCATTCTAAATCGGGATGCCCCACTGTGTGAAACGACCCCTGGATAACCACAGATCCCCCCATTTTTCTGGCGCGTTCACGCAGATAGTCATTTAGACAGGCCGGGCGGCCAGGAAGGTTACTGCTCAGGCTCCCCATCTGCGTGCAGACAGAGCTGATTGGATGAGAGCCCGCGCATGCGCTGTGGGACAGGGAAAGGTACGTTTTCACAGGCGAACTTGGGGATTTCACATATCAGGGTGCCTAGGGGCACAAAACAAAACTCCAGATAGTGAAAATCCTGGGTTGGGCTTTGCTCAAAACACACAAAGCTGAAAGAAAGATCATATGGAAAAATGAAAAATAAGAATATGAAAGAGAAAATGGTAAACTGAAAGATTCTGCAGCAGAGCCAACATGAAGGGAAAACTGTCAAGATCAGCTAAATGATTTCTAGAGCTTTTCTCTCTGTTTTAGATATATAAGTTCTGGCCAGGCAATGTTGCAATGTTGTTATCTGATGCTGGACGGCTGCCAGCACTGAACAGCTGAGACTTTGGCCCTTATTTAACAAGAGATAGCGTCAGGCAGCCCCTGGTTAGCGGGAGGTAGCGCTAACTAGCGACGGATGAACGCTGGTCAACGCCGGACCCGGCACACAATAGCACATTTATCATCCGAAATCTGTGTAGCGACTGGAATAGCGCCATGTAGCGGCAGATTCATCAAATTTTCAACCATAGCGAACAGCGCCAGTGTTGTGCCCTGCACAGCGCAAGGTATTACCTCTCGCTACCTGGCGCTCTCCCATACACTTCAATGGCAGACATTGTTTTTGTGTTTTTTGGCTTTTTTTTGGGGGGGGGGGTTTAAATAAATTCTGTCATGCATAAAACATAATTTAGGATTTTTCTGTAATGCTTTGGTTTGTCCAAATCACAGCACTCTCCTGATGTCATTTCAGTTATTGTTTGCGTTTTCAATTTTTCTAATTACAGTGTGTTGTGCCTTATCAATCATAGTTTAAGTGTCTAGCAACCCATTATTTGGTTAATTTTTGGTTAACTTTGTAGCCATTTAATGTGTAAACCATAGTCATATATGCCCAACAATGTGTGTCATACATTTCTGGCTACATGTACATATCTAGATCTAGAGACTCATCCCTGGCTGTGTTAGTAGCTATGTCTTTTCAAAAACACAATTTTGAGGTGGTTTACTAAAATTTATTGAACAAAAATATTCCAAGAAACAAAATAAAAATTCTTGGCTCGGTGGCCTTGGAGGAGGTTGTGAGTCATTGCTAGGGGTGGTACTGGGGGACAACAGTGCAGTAAAAAATATAGACTGCTGTTGTATCAGCTGATGGATCAACAACAAAGTTTGGTCCTGGCGCTCTGCAGCTTGCTCCATGGCATGTGCCATTCGTTGGAGTACCCTGTTGTTTTCTGATTGCTGCTGATTTTGCATGTCATGGAGATGACGCTGCAGGTCCTCAATTTGTTGCCGATACACCAGCCCCTGATTTTCCAACGCTGCAATGCTCTCACTAGTTCCATCACGCGGCTGTTGGTGACTGTAGTCCTCCAGCATCCGGACCCCTAGCTCATAGAAATCAGCACTTGTGGGTGCACCAACTCCTCTTCTTGGGTGTTCAGCCTAAAAAAAACAAACAAAAGATTGTAGTGAAGCTTAAACAATGCAGGTATGCCCCTCCCAATCATTTACCCAAAGTGTAAAAGTCAAACTTACCGTTGCTTGTGCTTCTGTAGCTTGTCCACATGGCACTTGGGCAGACGGCACAGCTTGTGAATCCGGTATGGCCTCCTGGCAAAAATACAAAACAGGTTACATGGTGGTTCCTGGACTACCCACGAACATGTCAATGTGGTTAGTGTTCCCAAAAATCATCTATGTTACCTCAGTGTCGTCCGCCCTAAGTATTTCTGGGGTCTGGCTGCCAGAAAGGGGCAAATCCACATCTGAGAGATGGGGCAAGCTGGCATATGCTAAACAGGAAAGTCATGTTAGTAGGTCAGTTGAGATTTGTAAATGTTTAGATGGATAGACTATCGAGGCCATACCTCGACAAAGTGCTAGATTGCACAATAGCCAAAATGTAACTTGCCAACTCAGATTGCCAACATGTATGTAAGAGGAAGAGTAGCCAATCATTGGCCCAAACATTAACAGACACATATCTCAAATTACACATACCCGCCATCTCACAGATGTCCAGAGTTAGTCCCTCACTCGAGCTTTGCCCTTGAAAATTAAATGTTTAAACACAAGTTGGACTAATAAATTCTAATAAAAGGTTCACAAACATCCTTACTAGATAATAAAGCAAACCCAACTTACCCTCATCTCTAGCAGCCTCACGTTAAAGGGCCCTTTCCGGACAGCCACTTCCTATATTCCGGCAAACTAAAATACACAATGAATGTCTATAAATATTCACAACACTACTCTGGTGAATGTTTGTCTTTTAATATACCAACAAAATGCATTGAAATCACTCAAAACAGTTGACTAATGAGCATGGGGATGGCAAATCCACTCTAAATAGCCATCTTCAAGTTGACATTGAAAACATGTAGATTATTAGAGGAACAAAATAGACCCAGTGTAACATAAGCAGCATAAAGGATACAGTGTTTTTGGCAATACACACCAACAGGGTCCTGTTGACCTGCAACATAGGAAGTGGTGTCCAAAGATGAAGCAGTGACTTGGCCTACAAAGAAAAAAACAAAATGAAAGACATGCACTTGTGTTAAAGCGGCTACAGCAAGGTTGACACATGCACTTACCGGCATCCAAAGAGTAGCTTGGCTCCTGAGGAGATGCTGGTGCCAATGGGGGTGCAGCTATCCAAAAGCAAAGTAAGGATTTAGGCATTGGTAATGTGCGGCACCAAATAAACCATGAATTAAGGTGTGTGTGAGCAGCTCAATCACTAATATTTACACACCAAAAGTCAGATTACGCCGGGCCTGGCAACTAGAGATTCCATTATTCAGCATTGCATGTCCCAACTTTGTGCAGCCAGATTTAAGAGTAGGGAAACCACTAAACACAGAGTGCCTTTGCGGGCCAGTGTGGCTTCCACATGTATCTGCAGATATATGCAAAAACATCTCTGGCTTCCCACATAGCTACACATGTTTGGGCCTTGTTATTTAGTTGATGAGAGGGTTAAACTGGGCGCGAAATTAGTTCCCAGGCCCATATTAATAAACCTAAAATGTTTGAAGAACTATTGTTTGAGGTGCTCCCACACCCATTTATTCTAAACAAACCATCCCATTAATTTGTGATAAATACCTTCAATGGCAGACTGGGTTAGGCTTGAGGTTGGTTGAAGGCCAGGAGTTGGGGTGTCCTCCTCCCCCGATTCATGGACATCACCATGTGCACCTATGCATAAAGCAACAGACAGGAAAGTAAAACATTTATGAGGTATAATGTACTAGTTCACATGTCCTACTGTTAGTTGGCCAGAAAGAGACAAAGCAAATCACATACATTAACATCACCAGGAAAAAAATTTGTAAAAAGATGTACCTTCTGCCCAACCTGTGGTGTCATCCCCAGCATCCACACCCTGCAGCCGAACGAGGGGAATTTTGCACTTCAGCATCTCCTCATATGGCCTGTAGGTACTCTTTGGACCCTGGATGGTCCCACTCGCGACCTCAAGATCATGCTTCATCTTTTGCATAAGGGCCCTTTTCAAAGTGTAGAAGCGTTTCTTGCAGGATGTGCCACTATGTGGGTATTGAGCACTGCTAGTAAGCTCCTCACCAATGGCATCCCACAATTTGCTCCTTTCTTGCTTGCCTATAGACTGGCTTTGGGAGCCAAAGATGAGCTCCCATTTTGCCAGGGTAAGACGCACAAGAGTATTGTTATCCGCCAAATTAAATTCTGGCTCCCTCTTGGCAAATGGGCGCCTGGCCTTGGGTGCAGGCTCACCTTCGGCCTGGGCCCTTTTCCTTAAAGTGGACCAACACCCAGGATTTTGACTATCCTGGGTCTTGGTCCACTTCGGTGGGGCACCCCCGATCGGGGTGCCCTGCTGTGTGAAACCCCCCCGAACCCCCCAAAAAACTCACCTCTCCCCGCTCCCAGCGCCGACGGACAAGCCGCGGACAAGCGGCTCCTCCGCCGCCGCCTCCCGCGCGTCACTCTTGACGCGTGCGCGCCCGCGCCGGCCATTCACAGACGGCCGGTGCCGGTGCGCGCACGTCTAGAGGGGCGCGAGGGAGGCGTAAGACAGGGTAAGGGGATTTGGGGTGTTTGGGGGGGTTTCACCCCACGGGACATCCCGATGTCGGATGTCCCGCGGGGAGGGAGGTGATCGGCCCGGGAATCTTATAGAACGGCTATTTAATTTGAGAGCAGCTTACCTTTGATTGGTTCCAAACTGAATGTTCAAACATGTCCGCTAAAGCACGCAAGTATCTGCTCACGTACGCTAGTATGTTTTAGCGTACGCATGCGCAAACCGTTTCTAGCACACCTGGGTCACCTAATTGCAGACAGGAAATAGCATAGCAACGCAAAAGGCGGCAAAGTGGACCTGTCCTTTCTCAAAGTTAAGTATAAATGGCTTTATTTGACAACCTTCTTGTAATGTTACACTGTGGCAAAGGCTGTGGTGTGGTGCTTTGTTCCCTTAGTTCATTTTACTGTCTGGCTGGGTTTGGGCCTTACTCTCTGTGGCTTGTTGGGTGATTTCTGACATCAGTGCTGTTTCTTTAGGAGATTTATTTTGTTGGCATATGCTAATATTGTGTAGCATACAGCAAGTGAGGATTGATTTTGGGGCCTTTTGTGGGTTGTGCAGCAAATCCCCTCTTGGTTGTGCCTAACTTAGAAAGCACACTTTCAGCAGTCTGGTGGTTCTGACCACTATAGATCTGGTTTTGTGGTGAGCTGCATTGTTGTGATTGTGTGAGGAGTGTGCTTGTGTCTGTGGTGTGTTTGTTGATTTATTTTGTTTTGCCTTCATTTGGATATCTGGTCAGTGAGTGTGAGATGGATAAGAGGATGATGTATGGGTTATGGGTGTATGGATGTGGTAGAATGCTGGAAGAACAGGAGGCCAGGGAGGAGGGTGCTGTGAGGCTTAGGGCACCCCAATCCTTTGGCATCCGTCTTTCAGTGTGGGATTTAAGTGACGAGCAGATCAGAAGCCGCTTTCGTCTGAATCGTGCAGCACTACAGTCCCTATATGATCAGATTAAGACCAAAATCGATCCATCCACCAAACGCACGCTTAATATTGTGGCACGAGGGAATTTCCAGGCAACCTCTGCCCTCCTCAGCGGGATCAGCCAGGCTACAATGAGCTACATATTTATCCAGGTAGTACTGGCTATTTGTGACCTTATCCCTGTTTACATCAAATTTCCAGAGGATGCGGATGAGGTTGCCCAAATCAAACATGCATTCTATCGCATGGAAGGGATTCCGAATGTGCTAGGGTGCGTGGATGGTATACATATCCCTTTCCGCCCTCCCCGTGCACAGGAGCTGCATTATAGAAATAGGAAGCAATACCATTCCATGAATGTCATGGTGGTCTGTGACCATGACATGAAGCTGCGGGCCGTGAGATCTGGCTTCCCCGGCTCATGCCATGACTCTTACGTGCTCCAGCAGTCAGTCCTGTGCCGGAAGTTTGAGAACAATGAAATGCCACCTGGCTGGCTACTGGGTAAATAAATAACCATGACAAAGTATTTGTTTAAAAAAATGTGGCCTAGTAAGCTAAATTTCAAATTTTTCAAAAAATAACATGTACTAGTACTAATTGCTGTCTCTCTCATTGTGTTTATTCCACAGCGGATAAGGGATACGGGCAGAGAACGTGGGTCATGACTCCGGTCAGAAACCCACAGACCTCTGTCCAACAACGCTACAATGCAGCACATCGCAAAACCAGAAGCATTGTGGAAAGAACCATTGGACTGCTGAAAGCGCGCTTTCTGTGTTTGGCACGCCCAGGAGGAGAAATGTTGTACAGCCCACAAAAGGTCTCCAAAATTATCCCCGCATGCTGTGTGCTACACAATATTTGCATATGCCACAGAATACAACTCCCTGAAGAAACAGCACTGGTGCCAGAAGTCCCCAACATGGCCGCAGAAACGAGTGAGGACACCCAGACTGGATTTGAGCTAAGGGAAAGCATGATCACTTTGTTTTTCTCGGTAAGCTACCTCACCTTCACTATAATACAAGTACTGCACTACAGGGGAACTAAGGGGGGGTGTGAACGTTGACCCAAACCACTATAAGGGGGGGTGTGTAAGTTGATCAAAAGCAGTATTAGGGGGGGGGGCTGTAAGTTGACCAAAACCACTATAAGGGGGGGTGTAAGTTGACCAAAACCACTATAAGGGGGGGGTAAGTTGACAAAAAACACTATAAGGGGGGGGGTGTAAGTTGACCTAAAGCAGTATAAGGGGGGGTGTGTAAGTTGCCCCAAACCACTATAAGGGGGGGGGTGTAAGTTGACCTAAAGCAGTATAAGGGGGGTGTGTAAGTTGACCAAAACCACTATAAGGGGGGGGGGTGTAAGTTGAGCAAAAGCAGTATAAGGGGGGGGTGTAAGTTGACCCAAACCACTATAAGGGGGGTGTGTAAGTTGGCCTAAAGCAGCATAAGGGGTGGGTGTGTAAGTTGACCCAAACCACTATAAGGGGGGGGTGTAAGTTGAGCAAAAGCAGTATAAGGGGGGGTGTGTAAGTTGACCAAAACCACTATAAGGGGGGGGGTGTAAGTTGACCAAAACCACTATAAGGGGGGGTGTAAGTTGACCAAAACCACTATAAGGGGCTGTGTGTAAGTTGACCAAAACCACTATAAGGGGGGGGGGGGTGTAAGTTGACCAAAACCACTATAAGGGGGAGTGTGTAAGTTGCCCCAAACCACTATAAGGGGGGGGGGTATAAGTTGACCTAAAGCAGTATAAGGGGGGGGGTGTAAGTTGACCAAAACCACTATAAGGGGGGGTTTGTAAGTTGACCTAAAGCAGTATAAGGGGGGGGTGTAAATTGACCCAAACCACTATATGGGGGGGTGTAAGTTGGCCTAAAGCAGTATAAGGGGGGGTGTAAGTTGACCCAAACCACTATAAGGGGGGGTGTAAGTTGAGCAAAAGCAGTATAAGGGGGGGTGTGTAAGTTGACCAAAACCCCTATAAGGGGGGGTGTAAGTTGACCTAAAGCAGTATAAGGGGGGGGGGGTGTAAGTTGACCTAAAGCAGTTTAAGGGGGTGTGTGTAAGTTGCCCCAAACCACTATAAGGGGGGGGTGTGAGTTGACCAAAAGCAGTATAAGGGGGGGGGGGTGTAAGTTGACCCAAACCACTATAAGGGGGGTGTGTAAGTTGGCCAAAACCACTATAAGGGGGGGGTGTAAGTTGACCAAAAGCAGTATAAGGGGGGGGGTGTAAGTTGACCAAAACCACTATAAGGGGAGGTGTGAAAGTTGACCCACATAACAATTAGGGGTGTTGTGCAAGTTGACAACAATTGACCCTAAAAAAAAAAAAAAAAATGACATTAAATGCTACAAACCAAATTTGAAAATAAAAACGAACTACACTTTTTCTTATTTTGTAGGCACCATGAAGAGAAAGCCACATTTGTTTAATTTTTTCTTTGAAGCCAAAAACAGAAAAAAAAATAAAAAAAATATAAACCAAGAAACATGGTGCAATGTGTTTACTACTGAAGGTCATAACATTGATTTCAATCCAACAGCAAACCAACGCTCAGGCGCTGTCTTGAATAGCGTGTGAAAAAATTACAGCGCCTATAAAGCAGATCTGAAACATCATATTCACCAATGTAGGCATTCTTCCCAACAACGCCAGATAGCGACTGAGGAGGCCTGCTATAGCGAATCACAGGCGCTCGTGGCGTACGCTAGCGGCGCTCATAGCGCCGCACTTCAGGCACTCATCTGTTGCTACCTGGCGCTATTACTGAATCGGCCTCCTCGATACATTGTTCTCCCCCTTTCCTCAGCGTGGAACTGATACATTGTTTCACCCCTCTTCTCAGCATGGAACAGGCCAGAGTGTCGGCTCCCGACATTCAGAAGACATAAACATGAGCTATTAGTCTCCAGCTGCTCAACACACACATAATTTTTTTCTACATTTGTAATTCTTACTCCAACACTTACCTACATTCAAAGTACGATTTAAATATAAGTCACCAAGAAAAATTCGCGATACTGCTCCTTTAATGGTGCACGAAAAATGTAAAAATCATAAATATGCTGCTGAGCACCAGTAAATTGGCAGTCCAAAGTGGCGCTCACTGTTGCTGGGATAATTGGCAGCCGGGTCCAATGGGTGCTGACATAGGCCAGCCAATACCTAGTGCAACAATCAAAGACGATGTAGTGCACAGCACAGCAAGATGCTAAATGCGCACATCATAAAAAAGGCCCCAAATGTATTAATCAGTTTGTATTATTCTTTATGATTTGGATAGTGCATCATATGTATTTGGGAAATTTGGGAAATTAGATTGACCCCTCTTATTATTCATGTACTGTAGCCTTCCCTTTGTAGTACCTCACTAGCTTGAATTACTTGTAGTGTGTGCTGCCTGTTTTCTCGTTACTGTGCAGAGACAGAATTCCAGAATGTGATTGATAGCCACCTGCTACACGATTATCACTACTCCTGGACAGTACGCAGTGGTTAAAGCTTGGAATGTACAAAAGGACTGCAAGATAGGAAGCAATCCTAAAGCACACTTTGAGAGTACATCTGTTTTTTTAATTGCCTGTGCACTGGGTTTGGGGAGCTAATTTAACACACAAAAATGTTTTTATTTCTCCTGTGGCTAATGCGATAAGGCACATTTTTCTCTTTTAATTTTAAACTTTGAAACTTTAACATTTGAAAGGCTCTTTAGGCAAGATCTCATTTGTTTTTTTTATTTTTAGCACTTTTGTGTTGAGAGAGAAAGGCTCTCCAAATCTAATGCACGGTTATCCAAAAAAGTTGGAAAGGCACTCACAAAATAGTCCAAATCTTTGGATTTTCCTCATTAAAGGTTAAATTAACTGAAAGCTCATAAATTGTAGAGTAAAAGCCAACTCAGTTAGTACACAATCATTTAAGAATGGTCTGCAAACAGCGAGTACTATCTCTAAGTACAGCTTAAAGAAGAACATTGAACATCACTGGTTTTGTTCCTACTCCCCAGGTCATCCAGATATCGAATGCCACGCTTTGTGAAACCCCACTGGTCACCCAATAGTGTGGTGTGGTGTGAGGCCTTTCTACTAAATCTATTTAAAGTAAATGATCCTAGTACTTCACTGTACTGCACTATGCAAGATATAATGGATCAAAATTCACTAGGCATGCTAAGCTTGTGTTTGTTAGAAATTCTCATGCCTTATCAAAAGTGTTAGATTACCCAAAAAATGTGTATATATAAACAGGGGGTAATTTACTGAGCATTCGCCCACCATTCGCCATGTTTTCGCTAGTTTGCCACATTTACTATGGTAAAAATGGCCTATTCACAATGTTCACCTTGTTTGCTGTATTTACGACCTATCATTTTCCCTGGATGACAGCAGGAGCATTGCTTTTCAGTGCAGCAGCTGTTAGCAGTGAATTTTTGTGTGAAAATTCCCGTTCCCATCCCACCCTTGTAGGCTTTCGTTTGATAGCGAAACTTCCAAATTATGCAAAAAAAATATATCAGTGAGTCTTATTAGGCTAATGCAAAGAGGAAAAAGCTCCCACCCCTCAGCCGCCGTCCCTCGCCTACATAAAACACACACACACAGCCATACACACATACATTACCGGCTTCCTCCGCTGGCCCCACCTCAGCATTTGTCCTCGTAGCCACCGCTGGCCGCTGCCTTAAGTACTCAGAGACCCGGTTCAGGCAAATGGGTGGGGCGTGGCCTGTGACTCCTGCCAGCGTTCAATGACACTGGCAGGAGTCACAGGTCACCCCTGTCTGGAAGTCAAAACTGGTGGGAGCACGAGGCGGCAGGTAGCTGCAGCAAAAGGGACCAGGAAGTGGCAGTGGCAATTGCGGAGGCAGCAGAAGCTCGTAAGGAGAGAGTGTTTGAGAAAGAGAGAGAGACGACTGCTGGGAAATGTGTATTTTTGGGGGGCATGCTGCACACTGTCTGCATTTGGGATGCTTGTACGCTGCCTGTAATTGGGATGCCAGTACACTGCCTATAATTGGGATGTCTATACACTGCCTGTAATTGGGATGCCTGTACACTGCCTATAATTGGGATGCCTGTACACTGCCTGTAACTGGGATGCCTGTACACTGCCTATAATTGGGATGTCTATACACTGCCTGTAATTGGGATGTCTGTACGCTACCTATAATTGGGATGCCTGTACACTGCCTGTAACTGGGATGCCTGTACACTGCCTGTAATTGGGATGCCTGTACACTGCCAGTAATTGGGATGCCAGTACACTGCATGTAACTGGGATGTCTATACACTGCCTATAATTGGGATGCCAGTACACTGCCTGTAATTGGGATGCCAGTACGCCGCCTGTAATTGAGATGCCAGTACACTGCATGTAATTGGGATGCCTGTACACTGCCTGTAATTGGGATGCCCATACACTGCCAATAATTGGGATGCCAGTACACTGACTGTAATTGGGATGTCTATACACTGCCTATAATTGGGATGCCTGTACACTGCCTGTAATTGGGATGCCAGTACACTGCCTGTAATTGGGATGCCAGTACACTGCCTGTAATTGGGATGCCTGTACACTGCCTGTAATTGGGATGCCTGTACACTGCCTGTAATTGGGATGCCTGTAAACTGCCTGTAATTGGGATGCCTATACACTGTCTGTAATTGGGATGCCTGTACACTGCCTGTAATTGGGATGCCTGTACCCTGCCTGTAATTGGGATGCCTATACACTGCCTATAATTGGGATGCCAGTACACTGCCTGTAATTGGGATGCCTGTACACTGCCTGTAATTGGGATGCCAGTACACTGCCTGTAATTGGGATGCCTGCCCACTGCCTGAAATTGGAATGCCCCTCACTGCCTGTATTGGGATGCCCACACACTGCCTGCTTTTGGGATGCCCACACACTGCCTGCATTTGGGAGGCACGCACACTGTTTGTATTTGGAATGCTCATACACTGCCTGTAATTGGGATGCCTGTACACTGCCTATAATTGGGATGCCTGTACACTGCCTGTAATTGGGATGCCAGTACACTGCCTGTAATTGGGATGCCTGTACACTGCCTGTATTTGAGAGGCCAGTACACTGCCTATAATTGGGATGCCTGTACACTGCCTGTATTTGGGATGCCTGCACACTGCCTGCAATTAGGATGCCCACACACTGCCTGCAATAGGTATGCCCCTCACTGCCTGTAATGTGGGATACCGCTTACTGCCTGTAATTTGGGATGCGCCTCACTGCCTTTAATGTGGGATACTGCTCACTGTCTATAATGTGGGGTCTGTAATGGTGTGATTGGGGGAATTCTTCATACTTTCTATAATAAGGTGATTGGGAGGGGATATTTTACCATACCATTTGGTTCCAAATCCTGAGTGAGTCTTATAGGCAGATGCATCTTATAGGGCGAAAAATACGGTAAGTATCTGTGGTATGACTTGAAAATAACTGTTTACAAATGCTCTCTGTCCAACATGTCTGTCCTAGAGCTATTTTGCAAAGAAGAATGACCAAAAATGTCAGCCTCTAGATGTGCAAAGCCCTAACAGAATTTGCAGCTGTAATTGCAGCCAGATGTGGTGCTACAAATTATTGACTCAGGGGGTCTCAAAACAAAACACAAAATGTGCACGCCTTACTTTTCAGCTTTTTATTTATTTTTTAATTTGTAAAAGCATGTATAATTTTGTTTATACACAAATACTTGCTAATTTGTGTTGTCTATATATATATATATATATATATATATATATATATATATATATATATATATATAATAAAGCTGGGCATTGAGGGACACATAATGCAGTGCAAACATTTTTTATAGAAATGGCTACAATGTATTTAGCAATACAATGAAGGCACACAGTATATTTAACCACTTAGCTGAAAAAAATATCTTCTTGTCCATGATTGCTTTTTTCTATCTTTCGTCTTTTGTGTTTATAAAGACATAGCTTGGACAACATTTTTATTTGACGTTTTTTTTAAGTGTAAGTTTCATTTTAAGTGTTTATATTTGGCCAGTAATTTGGAACAGATGCCTGTGAGGAGTGAAACATTTACAGCTTCTAAATATCGGGTGAATACTTGTGTAATTTGCATATTCGTGCTGAAAGTGTCCATTAGTTTGCCATCTGTATGTCGATTCACTGGACCCCGGCAGGCACGTAGCCTTTGGATAAAACTGACATGACTTGTTTAGGAAATAATGTGATGAGCTTGGAATCTTGGGAGAGAATATTTTGAAAATTGTTTTATTTATCAGGAAACAAATAACTTTTAACCTTTTTTAGAAGCTGGGGTAAACCACTATTACACTGATAAAAACTCAACAAAATAAAATTTAGACAAATAACTGTTCATTTATGATGGTAAAAATGAAAGTAATGCTTTGCTAAAGTATCCCAACTCAGGACCTTTAAACCATTAACACTGATAGAAAGTTAGGAAAAGGTGTCCAATAATCCAATTGCATATAATGTAATTTTTTGAGAAACTTTTTATCCAAGGCTAAACGTATGGACAAAATGTTGGCACAAGAGGCTCGATTCTGAGACACATTCGTCTGGACTTTCGTAGCTGTCTGTGTATGTTTTTGTGTATGTTTGTCATTTTTTTTGGTTTTTCTGTTCCATTTTCCATTCGTACGTTCGTTCGTGCTAATGCGTATATGCGCTTTCGATGAACGAAACTAAGAGGCCGATTCATTAATAGCGCCAGGTAGCGACAGATGAGCGACAGTAGCGTTATTTTCACAGCGCCCACTAGTATTCGCTGTGCTTGGCCGTTGTTCGGCTGTTGAGAGCGACTCAGTCGGTGTGCGGTAATGCTCTTACTGGCCTTGCCAGTGGAGCGTGGCTTCTCACCGTCTCCTTCCTAGTAGCCTTTCTTGCCAGCGTACCTGCCTGCTTTGTTGTTGTTGGCTTCTTCTTAGCTGCTCCCTCCTTGGCTTTGGTGGTTGGTTTGGGTTTTTTGCGGCCTTGGTGGGCAAGGTCGCCTTGGGTTGGCCACTGTGGCTGCGGGTTTCCCGCACCTTGGGAGTAGGTAGTTGTGACAGAGTGGTCAGACGTGAGGAAGAAGGCTCCTCAGGCTGCTGGGGCCTTTTGCTGGTGGCCTCTTTGGCTGGTGTGGCCTTAGCGATGGATTTTTTAGCTGGCATGTTGAAAATTTCAAAGAGAATGAGCTGTGTGTCCAGGACCCTTTAAATACTAATGCCTGGGTATGACGCTTTCGCGTATGCATGCGTACGGCCATTCGTCCGGCCGTGCGGAACCCGGAAACCGCTGGGGCATTACTTATCTGCTGCGGACAAGAAGAAAGATGGCGCCGACGATCTTCACCCGCCACCAACAAGAGCTGATTATGCTCGTAAGTGTATTGTAAGGACTTTGATTTGCCATCTAAATGCAGGCCTTAAGGAAGCGCAGGAAGAAAAAGTTTGGTTTAAAAGTTTGTAAAACTCCGTGCAAAACAGAAGTAAGTGCGCACATGTGCGTACCAAGTCACTTCCATCTAGAAGGATAGTTTGAAGCTAGAAATGTGTCTGGGAATGTCATTTAGTCAACTGATCGATTTGTGACACATATTTGTATGCAGTTTTAGCTAACAACTAGGGATGAGCGAATCGATCCGGACGAACCCGGATTCGATCCGAATTTCAGGAAAAATTCGATTCGGATCGAATCCGAATTTCCCCGCGATTCGATCGCTCGAAGTTTTCCTTTAACATCCATTCATTTACATTACAGGCATTCTAAGATGGCGGACGGGACATGTCCAGACATCAACCCCGCGCCAGTGCAAGCTGGGACAGTCACATGCAGCCTATCAGCAGCCAGCAAGCCCGGTGATGTCACAGCGCTATTTAAGGCCGGCCATCTTGCTTTTCCTCATTTCTCTATTGCATTCGTGAGAGACAGGACGCTGCTGTAGGCAGGGAGAGAGACAGTTAGACAGGCAGGGACAGACAGGGACAGGCTGGAAACAGGCAGGAGACAGACAGGGGACAGACAGAAAGTCAGCGAAAAACAGGGAAAGGTAGAAAAATCAGAGGCTGTCAGCCTGTCACAGGGAGTTTTTTTTTTTTTTTTCATCCAGCCTGACAGGCTTTGTTAGCGTTTTCAGGCTGCTTATACTAACTAACTGTGCATATATACTGAACTGATCTTAAGTCTGCTGTGAGGCATCCCATTCTGTGACTACAGCAGCCTCTGTTTAAGACCATATAACCATTTGCTCTTATTATATTTGAAATTAGCCTGATAAAGACACTTTTGCTGGCCATAGTACTTCTGGACCCTGCCAGGTGTACTTACTGCTGGTTTTTAGGGCATCCCATTCTGTGACTACAGCAGCCTCTGTTTAAGACCATATAACCATTTGCTCTTATTATAATTGAAATTAGCCTGATAAAGACACTTTTGCTGGGCATAGTACTTCTGGACCCTGCCAGGTGTACTTACTGCTGGTTTTTAGGGCATCCCATTCTGTGACTACAGCAGCCTCTGTTTAAGACCATATAACCATTTGCTCTTATTATAATTGAAATTAGCCTGATAAAGACACTTTTGCTGGCCATAGTACTTCTGGACCCTGCCAGGTGTACTTACTGCTGGTTTTTAGGGCATCCCATTCTGTGACTACAGCAGCCTCTGTTTAAGACCATATAACCATTTGCTCTTATTATATTTGAAATTAGCCTAATAAAGACACTTTTGCTGGGCATAGTACTTCTGGACCCTGCCAGGTGTACTTACTGCTGGTTTTTAGGGCATCCCATTCTGTGACTACAGCAGCCTCTGTTTAAGACCATATAACCATTTGCTCTTATTATATTTGAAATTAGCCTGATAAAGACACTTTTGCTGGGCATAGTACTTCTGGACCCTGCCAGGTGTACTTACTGCTGGTTTTTAGGGCATCCCATTCTGTGACTACAGCAGACTCTGTTTAAGACCATATAACCATTTGCTCTTATTATAATTGAAATTAGCCTGATAAAGACACTTTTGCTGGCCATAGTACTTCTGGACCCTGCCAGGTGTGTACTTACTGCTGGTTTTTAGGGCATCCCATTCTGTGACTACAGCAGCCTCTGTTTAAGACCATATAACCATTTGCTCTTATTATATTTGAAATTAGCCTGATAAAGACACTTTTGCTGGGCATAGTACTTCTGGACCCTGCCAGGTGTACTTACTGCTGGTTTTTAGGGCATCCCATTCTGTGACTACAGCAGCCTCTGTTTAAGACCATATAACCATTTGCTCTTATTATAATTGAAATTAGCCTGATAAAGACACTTTTGCTGGCCATAGTACTTCTGGACCCTGCCAGGTGTACTTACTGCTGGTTTTTAGGGCATCCCATTCTGTGACTACAGCAGCCTCTGTTTAAGACCATATAACCATTTGCTCTTATTATATTTGAAATTAGCCTAATAAAGACACTTTTGCTGGGCATAGTACTTCTGGACCCTGCCAGGTGTACTTACTGCTGGTTTTTAGGGCATCCCATTCTGTGACTACAGCAGCCTCTGTTTAAGACCATATAACCATTTGCTCTTATTATATTTGAAATTAGCCTGATAAAGACACTTTTGCTGGGCATAGTACTTCTGGACCCTGCCAGGTGTACTTACTGCTGGTTTTTAGGGCATCCCATTCTGTGACTACAGCAGACTCTGTTTAAGACCATATAACCATTTGCTCTTATTATAATTGAAATTAGCCTGATAAAGACACTTTTGCTGGCCATAGTACTTCTGGACCCTGCCAGGTGTACTTACTGCTGGTTTTTAGGGCATCCCATTCTGTGACTACAGCAGCCTCTGTTTAAGACCATATAACCATTTGCTCTTATTATATTTGAAATTAGCCTGATAAAGACACTTTGCTGGGCATAGTACTTCTGGACCCTGCCAGGTGTACTTACTGCTGGTTTTTAGGGCATCCCATTCTGTGACTACAGCAGCCTCTGTTTAAGACCATATAACCATTTGCTCTTATTATAATTGAAAATATAATAGCCTGATAAAGACACTTTTGCTGGCCATAGTACTTCTGTACCCTGCCAGGTGTACTTACTGCTGGTTTTTAGGGCATCCCATTCTGTGACTACAGCAGCCTCTGTTTAAGACCATATAACCATTTGCTCTTATTATAATTGAAATTAGCCCTGATAAAGACACTTTTGCTGGCCATAGTACTTCTGGACCCTGCCAGGTGTACTTTACTGCTGGTTTTCAGGGCATCCCATTCTGTGGACTACAGCAGCCTCTGTTTAAGACCATATAACCATTTGCTCTTATTATATTTGAAATAGCCTAATAAAGACACTTTTGCTGGGCATAGTACTTCTGGACCCTGCCAGGTGTACTTACTGCTGGTTTTTAGGGCATCCCATTCTGTGACTACAGCAGCCTCTGTTTAAGACCATATAACCATTTGCTCTTATTATATTTGAAATTAGCCTGATAAAGACACTTTTGCTGGGCATAGTACTTCTGGACCCTGCCAGGTGTACTTACTGCTGGTTTTTAGGGCATCCCATTCTGTGACTACAGCAGCCTCTGTTTAAGACCATATAACCATTTGCTCTTATTATATTTGACAATTACGCCTGATAAAGACACTTTTGCTGGCCATAGTACTTCTGTACCCTGCCAGGTGTACTTACTGCTGGTTTTTAGGGCATCCCATTCTGTGACTACAGCAGCCTCTGTTTAAGACCATATAACCATTTTGCTCTTATTATAATTGAAATTAGCCTGATAAAGACACTTTTGCTGGCCATAGTACTTCTGGACCCTGCCAGGTGTACTTACTGCTGGTTTTTAGGGCATCCCATTCTGTGCTACATACAGCAGCCTCTGTTTAAGACCATATAACCATTTGCTCTTATTATATTTGAAATTAGCCTGATAAAGACACTTTTGCTGGGCATAGTACTTCTGGACCCTGCCAGGTGTACTTACTGCTGGTTTTTAGGGCATCCCATTCTGTGACTAACAGCAGCCTCTGTTTAAGACCATATAACCATTTGCTCTTATTATAATTGAAAATTAGCCTGATAAAGACACTTTTGCTGGCCATAGTACTTCTGGACCCTGCCAGGTGTACTTACTGCTGGTTTTTAGGGCATCCCATTCTGTGACTACAGCAGCCTCTGTTTAAGACCATATAACCATTTGCTCTTATTATATTTGAAATTAGCCTGATAAAGCCACTTTTTGCTGGCCATAGTACTTCTGGACCCTGCCAGGTGTACTTACTGCTGGTTTTTAGGGCATCCCCATTCTGTGACTACAGCAGCCTCTGTTTAAGACCATAATAACCATTTGCTCTTATTATAATTGAAATTAGCCTGATAAAGACACTTTTGCTGGCCATAGTACTTCTGGACCCTGCCAGGTGTACTTACTGCTGGTTTTTAGGGCATCCATTCTGTGACTACAGCAGCCTCTGTTTAAGACCATATAACCATTTGCTCTTATTATAATTGAAATTAGCCTGATAAAGACACTTTTGCTGGGCATAGTACTTCTGGACCCTGCCAGGTGTACTTACTGCTGGTTTTTAGGGCATCCCATTCTGTGACTACAGCAGCCTCTGTTTAAGACCATATAACCATTTGCTCTTATTATAATTGAAATTAGCCTGATAAAGACACTATTTGCTGGGCATAGTACTTCTGGACCCTGCCAGGTGTACTTACTGCTGGTTTTTAGGGCATCCCATTCTGTGACTACAGCAGCCTCTGTTTAAGACCATATAACCATTTGCTCTTATTATATTTGAAATTAGCCTAGATAAAGACACTTTTGCTGGGCATAGTACTTCTGGACCCTGCCAGGTGTACTTACTGCTGGTTTTTAGGGCATCCCATTCTGTGACTACAGCAGCCTCTGTTTAAGACCATATAACCATTTGCTCTTATTATATTTGAAATTAGCCTGATAAAGACACTTTTGCTGGGCCAGATAGTACTTCTGGACCCTGCCAGGTGTACTTACTGCTGGTTTTTAGGGCATCCCATTCTGTGACTACAGCAGACTCTGTTTAAGACCATATAACCATTTGCTCTTATTATATTTGAAATTAGCCTGATAAAGACACTTTTGCTGGGCATAGTACTTCTGGACCCTGCCAGGTGTACTTACTGCTGGTTTTTAGGGCATCCCATTCTGTGACTACAGCAGCCTCTGTTTAAGACCATATAACCATTTGCTCTTATTATAATTTGAAATTAGCCTGATAAAGACACTTTTGCTGGCCATAGTACTTCTGGACCCTGCCAGGTTGTACTTACTGCTGGTTTTTAGGGCATCCCATTCTGTGACTACAGCAGCCTCTGTTTAAGACCATATAACCATTTGCTCTTATTATAATTGAAATTAGCCTGATAAAGACACTTTTGCTGGCCATAGTACTTCTGGACCCTGCCAGGTGTACTTACTGCTGGTTTTTAGGGCATCCCATTCTGTGACTACAGCAGCCTCTGTTTAAGACCATATAACCATTTGCTCTTATTATATTTGAAATTAGCCTAATAAAGACACTTTTGCTGGGCATAGTACTTCTGGACCCTGCCAGGTGTACTTACTGCTGGTTTTTAGGGCATCCCATTCTGTGACTACAGCAGCCTCTGTTTAAGACCATATAACCATTTGTTCTTATTATATTTGAAATTAGCCTGATAAAGACACTTTTGCTGGCCATAGTACTTCTGGACCCTGCCAGGTGTACTTACTGCTGGTTTTTAGGGCATCCCATTCTGTGACTACAGCAGCCTCTGTTTAAGACCATATAACCATTTGCTCTTATTATAATTGAAATTAGCCTGATAAAGACACTTTTGCTGGCCATAGTACTTCTGGACCCTGCCAGGTGTACTTACTGCTGGTTTTTAGGGCATCCCATTCTGTGACTACAGCAGCCTCTGTTTAAGACCATATAACCATTTGCTCTTATTATATTTGAAATTAGCCTGATAAAGACACTTTTGCTGGGCATAGTACTTCTGGACCCTGCCAGGTGTACTTACTGCTGGTTTTTAGGGCATCCCATTCTGTGACTACAGCAGCCTCTGTTTAAGACCATATAACCATTTGCTCTTATTATATTTGAATTAGCCTGATAAAGACACTTTTGCTGGCCATAGTACTTCTGGACCCTGCCAGGTGTACTTACTGCTGGTTTTTAGGGCATCCCATTCTGTGACTACAGCAGCCTCTGTTTAAGACCATATAACCATTTGCTCTTATTATAATTGAAATTAGCCTGATAAAGACACTTTTGCTGGGCCATAGTACTTCTGGACCCTGCCAGGTGTACTTACTGCTGGTTTTTAGGGCATCCCATTCTAGTGACTACAGCAGCCTCTGTTTAAGACCATATAACCATTTGCTCTTATTATAATTGAAATTAGCCTGATAAAGACACTTTTGCTGGGCATAGTACTTCTGGACCCTGCCAGGTGTACTTACTGCTGGTTTTTAGGGCATCCCATTCTGTGACTACAGCAGCCTCTGTTTAAGGACCATATAACCATTTGCTCTTATTATATTTGAAATTAGCCTGATAAAGACACTTTTGCTGGGCATAGTACTTCTGGACCCTGCCAGGTGTACTTACTGCTGTTTTTAGGGCCATCCCATTCTGTGACTACAGCAGCCTCTGTTTAAGACCATATAACCATTTGCTCTTATATAATTGAAATTAGCCTGATAAAGACACTTTTGCTGGGCATAGTACTTCTGGACCCTGCCAGGTGTACTTACTGCTGGTTTTTAGGGCATCCCATTCTGTGACTACAGCAGCTCTGTTTAAGACCATATAACCATTTGCTCTTATTATAATTGAAATTAGCCTGATAAAGACACTTTTGCTGGGCCATAGTACTTCTGGACCCTGCCAGGTGTACTTACTGCTGGTTTTTAGGGCATCCCATTCTGTGACTACAGCAGCCTCTGTTTAAGACCATATAACCATTTGCTCTTATTATAATTGAAATTAGCCTGATAAAGACACTTTTGCGTGGGCCATAGTACTTCTGGACCCTGCCAGGTGTACTTACTGCTGGTTTTTAGGGCATCCCATTCTGTGACTACAGCAGCCTCTGTTTAAGACCATATAACCATTTGCTCTTATTATAATTGAAATTAGCCTGATAAAGACACTTTTGCTGGGCCATAGTACTTCTGGACCCTGCCAGGTGTACTTACTGCTGGTTTTTAGGGCATCCCATTCTGTGACTACAGCAGCCTCTGTTTAAGACCATATAACCATTTGCTCTTATTATATTTGAAATTAGCCTGATAAAGACACTTTTGCTGGGCATAGTACTTCTGGACCCTGCCAGGTGTACTTACTGCTGGTTTTTTAGGGCATCCCATTCTGTGACTACAGCAGCCTCTGTTTAAGACCATATAACCATTTGCTCTTATTATATTTGAAATTAGCCTGATAAAGACACTTTTGCTGGGCATAGTACTTCTGGACCCTGCCAGGTGTACTTACTGCTGGTTTTTAGGGCATCCCATTCTGTGACTACAGCAGCCTCTGTTTAAGACCATATAACCATTTGCTCTTATTATAATTGAAATTAGCCTGATAAAGACACTTTTGCTGGCCATAGTACTTCTGGACCCTGCCAGGTGTACTTACTGCTGGTTTTTAGGGCATCCCATTCTGTGACTACAGCAGCCTCTGTTTAAGACCATATAACCATTTGCTCTTATTATATTTGAAATTAGCCTGATAAAGACACTTTTGCTGGGCCATAGTACTTCTGGACCCTGCCAGGTGTACTTACTGCTGGTTTTTAGGGCATCCCATTCTGTGACTACAGCAGCCTCTGTTTAAGACCATATAACCATTTGCTCTTATTATATTTGAAATTAGCCTGATAAAGACACTTTTGCTGGCCATAGTACTTCTGGACCCTGCCAGGTGTACTTACTGCTGGTTTTTAGGGCATCCCATTCTGTGACTACAGCAGCCTCTGTTTAAGACCATATAACCATTTGCTCTTTATTATATTTGAAATTAGCCTGATAAAGACACTTTTGCTGGCCATAGTACTTCTGGACCCTGCCAGGTGTACTTACTGCTGGTTTTTAGGGGCATCCCATTCTGTGACTACAGCAGCCTCTGTTTAAGACCATATAACCATTTGCTCTTATTATAATTGAAATTAGCCTGATAAAGACACTTTTGCTGGCCATAGTACTTCTGTACCCTGCCAGGTGTACTTACTGCTGGTTTTTAGGGCATCCCATTCTGTGACTACAGCAGCCTCTGTTTAAGACCATAGAACCATCTATTAAAACCTAACCTCGCCATTACTTCTTTGCTCTTATTATAATTGAAATTAGCCTGATAAAGACACTTTTGCTGGCCATAGTACTTCTGGTACCCTGCAGGGTGTACTTACTGCTGGTTTTTAGGGCATCCCATTCTGTGACTACAGCAGCCTCTGTTTAAGACCATATAACCATTTGCTCTTATTATAATTGAAATTAGCCTGATAAAGACACTTTTGCTGGCCATAGTACTTCTGGACCCTGCCAGGTGTACTTACTGCTGGTTTTTAGGGCATCCCATTCTGTGACTACAGCAGCCTCTGTTTAAGACCATATAACCATTTGCTCTTATTATAATTGAAATTAGCCTGATAAAGACACTTTTGCTGGCCATAGTACTTCTGGACCCTGCCAGGTGTACTTACTGCTGGTTTTTAGGGCATCCCATTCTGTGACTACAGCAGCCTCTGTTTAAGACCATATAACCATTTGCTCTTATTATAATTGAAATTAGCCTGATAAAGACACTTTTGCTGGCCATAGTACTTCTGGACCCTGCCAGGTGTACTTACTGCTGGTTTTTAGGGCATCCCATTCTGTGACTACAGCAGCCTCTGTTTAAGACCATATAACCATTTGCTCTTATTATAATTGAAATTAGCCTGATAAAGACACTTTTGCTGGCATAGTACTTCTGGACCCTGCCAGGTGTACTTACTGCTGGTTTTTAGGGCATCCCATTCTGTGACTACAGCAGCCTCTGTTTAAGACCATATAACCATTTGCTCTTATTATATTTGAAATTAGCCTGATAAAGACACTTTTGCTGGCCATAGTACTTCTGGACCCTGCCAGGTGTACTTACTGCTGGTTTTTAGGGCATCCCATTCTGTGACTACAGCAGCCTCTGTTTAAGACCATATAACCATTTGCTCTTATTATAATTGAAATTAGCCTGATAAAGACACTTTTGCTGGGCCATAGTACTTCTGGACCCTGCCAGGTGTACTTACTGCTGGTTTTTAGGGCATCCCATTCTGTGACTACAGCAGCCTCTGTTTAAGACCATTATAACCATTTGCTCTTATTATATTTGAAATTAGCCTGATAAAGACACTTTTGCTGGGCATAGTACTTCTGGACCCTGCCAGGTGTACTTACTGCTGGTTTTTAGGGCATCCCATTCTGTGACTACAGCAGCCTCTGTTTAAGACCATATAACCATTTGCTCTTAGTTATAATTGAAATTAGCCTGATAAAGACACTTTTGCTGTGCCATAGTACTTCTGGACCCTGCCAGGTTGTACTTACTGCTGGTTTTTAGGGCATCCCATTCTGTGACTACAGCAGCCTCTGTTTAAGACCATATAACCATTTGCTCTTATTATATTTGAAATTAGCCTGATAAAGACACTTTTGCTGGGCATAGTACGTTCTGACCCTGCCAGGGTGTACTTACTGCTGAGTTTTTAGGGCATCCATTCTGTGATCTACAGCAGCCTCTGTTTAAGACCATATAACCATTTGCTCATATTAATAATTGGAAATGAAGGCCTGATAAAAGACACTTTTTGCTGA